>JALMGF010000065.1:2997500-3737500 GCA_023333645.1 Sceloporus occidentalis | reverse complement strand
CTGGCGGGACCCTCGGGGGTCTGCCCCCTGGTGCTCTTCCCGGGACCCGGCCCGGGACTTGGGCGGGTTGGACCGCCGGTGCGGCACCCGGGCTGGTCCTCCCGAGGTCCGGGGAGCCCCTGGCGGGACCCTCGGGGGTCTGCCCCATGGTGCTCTTCCCGGGACCCGGCCCGGGACTTGGGCGGGTTGGACCGCCGGTGCGGCACCCGGGCTGGGCACCCCGAGGTCCGGGGAGCCCCTGGCGGGACCCTCGGGTGTCTGCCCCATGGTGGTGTTCCCGGGACCCGGCCCGGGACTTGGGCGGGTTGGACCGCCGTTGCTGCACCCGGGCTGGGCACCCCGAGGTCCGGGGAGCCCCTGGCGGGACCCTCGGGGGTCTGCCTTAGGTGCTCTTCCCGGGACCCGGCCCGGGACTTGGGCGGGTTGGACCGCCGGTGCTGCACCCGGGCTGGGCACCCCGAGGTCCGGGGAGCCCCTGGCGGGACCCTCGGGGGTCTGCCCCCTGGTGCTCTTCCCGGTACCCGGCCCGGGACTTGGGCGGGTTGGACCGCCGGTGCGGCACCCGGGCTGGGCACCCCGAGGTCCGGGGAGCCCCTGGCGGGACCCTCGGGGGTCTGCCCCATGGTGGTGTTCCCGGGACCCGGCCCGGGACTTGGGCGGGTTGGACCGCCGTTGCTGCACCCGGGCTGGGCACCCCGAGGTCCGGGGAGCCCCTGGCGGGACCCTCGGGGGTCTGCCCCATGGTGGTGTTCCCGGGACCCGGCCCGGGACTTGGGCGGGTTGGACCGCCGTTGCTGCACCCGGGCTGGGCACCCCGAGGTCCGGGGAGCCCCTGGCGGGACCCTCGGGGGTCTGCCCCCTGGTGCTCTTCCCGGGACCCGGCCCGGGACTTGGGCGGGTTGGACCGCCGGTGCGGCACCCGGGCTGGTCCTCCCGAGGTCCGGGGAGCCCCTGGCGGGACCCTCGGGGGTCTGCCCCATGGTGCTCTTCCCGGGACCCGGCCCGGGACTTGGGCGGGTTGGACCGCCGTTGCTGCACCCGGGCTGGGCACCCCGAGGTCCGGGGAGCCCCTGGCGGGACCCTCGGGGGTCTGCCCCCTGGTGCTCTTCCCGGGACCCGGCCCGGGACTTGGGCGGGTTGGACCGCCGGTGCGGCACCCGGGCTGGTCCTCCCGAGGTCCGGGGAGCCCCTGGCGGGACCCTCGGGGGTCTGCCCCATGGTGCTCTTCCCGGGACCCGGCCCGGGACTTGGGCGGGTTGGACCGCCGGTGCGGCACCCGGGCTGGTCCTCCCGAGGTCCGGGGAGCCCCTGGCGGGACCCTCGGGGGTCTGCCCCATGGTGGTGTTCCCGGGACCCGTCCCGGGACTTGGGCGGGTTGGACCGCCGGTGCGGCACCCGGGCTGGTCCTCCCGAGGTCCTGGGAGCCCCTGGCGGGACCCTCGGGGGTCTGCCCCATGGTGGTGTTCCCGGGACCCGGCCCGGGACTTGGGCGGGTTGGACCGCCGGTGCTGCACCCGTGCTGAGCACCCCGAGGTCCGGGGAGCCCCTGGCGGGACCCTCGGGGCTCTGCCTTAGGTGCTCTTCCCGGGACCCGGCCCGGGACTTGGGCGGGTTGGACCGCCGGTGCTGCACCCGGGCTGGGCACCCCGAGGTCCGGGGAGCCCCTGGCGGGACCCTCGGGGGTCTGCCCCAAGGTAGTGTTCTCGGGACTCGGCCCGGGACTTGGGCGGGTTGGACCGCCGGTGCGGCACCCGGGCTGGGCACCCCGAGGTCCGTGGAGCCCCTGGCGGGACCCTCGGGGGTCTGCCCCAAGGTGGTGTTCCCGGGACACGGCCCGGGACATGGGCGGGTTGGACCGCCGGTGCGGCACCCGGGCTGGTCCTCCCGAGGTCCGTGGAGCCCCGGGCGGGACCCTCGGAGGTCTACAGGACGGTGGGGTTCCCGGGGCCGGGGCCGGGACATGGCCGGCACCCGGGCTGGGCTTCGCGAGGTCGTTGGGAGTCGGCTCTCTGGAACAAGCAGCAGCAGCTTCCCTATATATCCGGCGGAGGGTGCCTGACGTCCCTGGCGAACCGGGACGGAGTTCCACGTCACCACCGGGAAAATCCGGCAAGGCATGCCGACTTCGATGGAGCGAGGGTCGGATGCGGCCGGCAAATCCGACCTCATAGACTTCCAGGGTTTCCCAAGCAACTTGGCCTGCCAAAAACGGGGACTTAGAGCAAAACTGCCGGCCGGCCGCGATCAACTTAGGCGGCCGGGAACGGGCACTTTGGGCACATCGACATCTACAGGACACCTAAATGGATAAATCTGGATGGAATTTTCTGTCTTTTTACCTAATTTTGTGAGGATTCAGAGGGAAAATGAAAAAAACACAGATTTTTTTTTCTAATTCTTGCTACTTTTTACTAAATTTCTAATTCTAAATTTTCAGCTAATCATCCAACTATGGTATCAAAAGAAAGCTCTATCTCTCCTTGAAAAAACAATATATAGTTTATATGGGTACACTATTCACAGTAAAAGAGAATCATCGCTGAACCGACATAGCGCAAAAATGGCAAAATTTCTCCGGGATTGAAGGGGTTAAAGGGCGAAAAGCCTTTTCATTTTGTACATATAAAGTTTTCACAGATGTATACAAACAATGGCAAGCAATAATGGGTAAACTGTACATTTTAGGTAAAGTAATAAATTTTGTTTTTAAGAAGGATGTTATAGAGCTGGAGTGCAGAGGTGGGCTACAAAGTTAATTAATGGAATGGAGAAATTTAGTTATGAAGAAAGACTCGAAAAACTGGACTTGTTTTTACTTTAAAAGAGATGTCTAAGAGAGGATCTGATCACATTGTACAAATACATACAAGGTCAGTATAAACAGCTCTCTGGTGATCTGTTCAGCAAGAGGTCTCTACAAAAGACACAGTGTCATCAGTTGAGACTTGAGGAAAGGAGATTTCAGCATCAGCATTGGAAAGGCTCCTTCACAGTAAGAATAATAAGAATATGGATTTCTCTGCCTAAGGGTGGTTGTATTATCGAACTCTAATTATCTAATGTTTTTAAGAAAGGTCTGGATGCTTTTTTGGTTAAGCATAACAGAATGGGCTACAACTCTTAAAAGGACAGTTGTATTAGCAAGTTGATCCAGGGAGTAATCAAGAAGGTTTCTTTTCCCGGTTTAACATGATTGGTAATTGTCCCAAGTAGGGTTTTTTTTGCCTTTTTTTGGATCAACTTTAGAACTTTAGAAGTAGGTATGTGTGAAAGGTTGAACTCGATAGACTAAACTTACTATACTATACTAATAACATTTTTAAAAATTCTGAAAAAGTGTACAGAAGCTCAAAGCAGACAGGCAAAAAAATGAAAGCAGACAATATACTATTAAACATGCCAAAACAGACCACATGGATAACAGTGAAGTGCCCCTCCATTAAATCAGACTGCACACATGATAGGGGAGACTCCAAACCATAGCAAAAAACATTGAGTATGATCTTGATAAGTTAAGCGATAAACAGCAGGTGCAAGCCTCCCAGTCTGTCTCTTTGAAATACTTAAATAAATCAACACTACTACTGAAATGGTACTGTCATGTTTCATTCTTTAGAAAAGACTATTAAATGAAAATGTAGATGTGTTATTATGAAATAAAAAATGTTTCACATAAACAAACAGTATTGTGAATAAAGTCAAAAACTATAATGCAACTACAAGTAAGCATCAAAGCTTGTCCTGGTTTGTGTGTCTGTGTGGCAGAGCCTGTCCTGGTGTATGTGTGTGTGTGTGTGTGTGTGTGTGTGTGTTTGGGTGTCGGTGTGGCAGAGTCTGTCCTGGTGTGTGTGTTTGGGTGTCGGTGTGGCAGAGCCTGTCCTGGTGTATGTGTGTGTGGGTGTGTGGGTGTCGGTGTGGCAGAGTCTGTCCTGGGTGTGTGTGTTTGGGTGTCGGTGTGGCAGAGCCTGTCCTGGTGTATGTGTTTGGTGTGTTGGTGTGGTAGAGCCTGTCCTGGTGTGTGTGTTTGGGTGTCGGTGTGGCAGAGCCTGTCCTGGTGTGTATTTGATCATCTGTTTCCTGGTACTTTACTTTCTTTAGGAATAAATTGAACTATAGTCAACATCAACATGTGTTAGAAAATCAGGAAAAGATGTGCATGGATGTTGGGCTGATTCGGTGGCGCAATGGGCCACTTGACTATACTTGCCCCCAGGCCACAGGCTGCCAGCCCTCCCCTAGTGGTATATTGATCATTAAATAATAAATAACTATTGGCAACAGCATCAGTATAGTAAAGTAAAATTTTACTATGAAACATATAACTTGACTCACTAAAATCACACAGAATATGATGTATTATGCTGCCTTCCTGAAGTCTCCATCAGTGAAGTCCTCCATGTACAGGATTATGTGTTTCTCTTAGGAATGGCTTCTTCAAGGGTACAATGTCAACATGGTCAATAAATTTTGTTAAAATAACGACACAGACACAAAGGCATGGAGATAAAAGGTCTCCTTATTATTGAACACTGTGACAATTTATTTTAAGGCGAACTATAATAAAATACCGTACATGAAGAAACTTATCAAACTTGTTAGGTTAAACTTGCCAACTGATATGATCTTGATAAAGTCCCTGAGAGTACTGACATAGGTGTAGTACCAGTGTAACATCCCTTGCACAGAGTGCACACTACTCGCCACTCACCAAGGACCCAGCCCATGATTAATTCTGCACTTAACTACTTGTTTTGTAAACCTCCCATGATTCAGGCTCCCCTTCCTTTTTCTGCCCAATATACACTAGCCTGTACCCTGGATTCTCCTTATGTTAATGATACTTTCTGCCTGGTCACACAGACCCTCCTTTAATGTTAAATCATAGGTTGCTTTCTAAACTTCAGAACCCAAACATCCCTGGACCCATGACTTAATGAATTCCCATGCACTCAAGCAGACCTGTTAAAAGCAACTACTAGGCTGTGAAACACAATATCTAGGAAGCTTTTGATACCTTGATACATTCAATTTGCATGAAATTATTGAGATGCAGTTTCAGCCTTTCCAACAACAAATATCTACATTCATTCTACAGCTACCTGAGCTGGTCAGAATATATCAGAGGATCTCCCATAATCCCCACTGCCTGCAAAAGAGGGGCAGTTGGATAACAACATGGGGAAAAGGTACAGTGTCCATAAATTGGGACTGTACTGTGAAAGCCAGGACCCCTAGGAGGTATGTGAATATGTCCCTATTATGTTTTTTGTTATTTGCATAATCATAACCTAATACTCAGCATTTGCACTTCAAATGACTCCAGTGAAAATCCCAACAGTTGAAATGGAATATCTAGGACACCACTGTAGACCTCTGGCAATAGGTGCCTTACATCATTGGTATTAGCATAAAATAACAATTTATAATACTATGAAAGAGAAAATCCCATTAAATTGAACACATATACTTTAATCTTATTTCATTTAATATTTTTAGGGACTCTTTTCATGCACAAGAAAAAATTACCTTAATTTTGTGTTTTGTTCTCTCTGGAGATGTTGCTGAACATATATTTGGGTGTTTATAGATGAGTAAAAGGTTTTTTCAAATCAAAATCAGAAACTGGTTTTTTTTTTAATTTTGCACCATATACCAGTATATATTTTTAATAGTAACTCAGATGATTTGATCAGAACGAAGGTATCTAAAGCCCTTCTTGTCCTGAAAAAAAGCAATATATAACTTGTGTGGGTACATTAACCCCTTCGTGACAAAGGCTGATTTTACTTTTTGTACCCTTCGTGACAATGGCCTTTTTAACATTTCTGCGCTGCTTGTGTTTAGCTGTAATTTTCTTCTTTCCCGTTTACTGAACCCACACACATTAGATATTGTTTTTTTCAGGACAAGAAGGGCTTTCTTTAGATGACATTGTTTTGATTGTATCATATTATTTACTACTAAAAAAAGTATAAAATATGGTGAAAAATTTAGAAAAAAATGACTGTTTCTAACTTTTAGTTGAAAAATCTTTTACTCATCTATAAAAGGTAATGAAAAAACCTGCTAAATGGATTCTACTATTTGTCCTGAGTTTAGAAATACCCAATGTTTTTATGTTTTTTTGCTTTTTTCTACCCATTATGGGGCAATAAGTACAGGTAGCGTTTTGCTATTTCAAAGCCATTTTTTCCAAATCTGGTAATTCTTCCCCCCATGTGCCATTTCGGGTATCTTTGAACCCGGCCAATGCAATTTACCCCATCAAATCATATATTTTTGAAAACTAGACAGCCCAGGGTATTCCAAATGCTAGTATTTTAACTATTTCCATGCACCATATCTACCACCAGTTTTTGTCAAACTTTGTGGTAGTCATTTTTTTGCATTTGTTTTGTCACACACATTTTACTTCAGGTATGAATTAAAAGGTTCTCGTTTATGTCACTATCACAAAACAACCCAATATGTGTTCAGCAACATCTCCTGAGTACAGCGATACCTCACATGAATGATTTTGCCTGGCTGTTTGGGGGCAAAAGGGCCACATTTGGGGCATGCGCATTTTTCAATGTTGAACTTTGGCATTTGGGGATCCACTGCCTATGCCCTATTTGGTACATCTTTGAGTCGGGCCATTTCAGTGTGCCCAATAAACCCATATATTTTTGAAAACTAGACACCCCAGGGTATTTCAAATGCTAGTATTTTAACTCTTTCCATGCACCATATCTACCACCAGTCTTTGTCAAACTTTGTGGTAGTCATTTTTTTGCATTTGGTTTTCCACACACATTTTACTTCAGGTATGAATTAAAAAGTTCTCGTATATGTCACTATCACAAAACACCCCAATATGTGTTCAGCAACATCTCCTGAGTACAGCGATACCTCACATGAATGATTTTGCCTGGCCGTTTGGGGGCAAAAGGGCCACATTTGGGGCATGCGCATTTTTCAATGTTGAACTTTGGCATTTGGGGATCCACTGCCCATGCCCTATTTGGTACATCTTTGAGCCGGGCCATTTCAGTGTGCCCAACAAAACCATATATTTTTCAAAACTAGACACCACAGGGTATTTTAAATGCTGGTATTTTAACTCTTTGCATGCACACATTTTACCACCAGCATGTTTTCAAAGTTTGCAGTAGTATTTTTGTGTGTGTATTTTTCCCACACACACCTACTTTATGTATGAATTTACAGCTTCTGGTATATGCCGCTGTCACACGACACCCCATAATGTGTTCAGCAACATCTCCTGAGTACAGTGATACCCCACATGCATGGGTTTGTCATTTTTGTGGGAACTAAAAGGCCACATTTGGTACGTGTGCATTTTTCTAATTGGAAATTAGGTGTGTGGCCATCCTTCCCCCGGTGTTAATTGGGACGTTGTTGAACCCGGCCAATTCAATTTACCCCATCAAATCCTACCTTTTTTAAAAGTAGACACCCCACGGGCATTTAATATGCCAGTATTTTAACTCTTTCCATGCGAGAATTGTTTTAAGCTAATATGCTAATTTTAGGACTTGCTCACAAAAATATATTTTTTATATATATATATTTTTTTTTTGTCTTTTTAAAAAAAAAATTTGACATTTTTTTTCAACTTGGAGGTTCCCCTGATAGTGACATCAGTGGGAAATGATTTTTACTAGTTTTTTACTATTTTTTTTCTAATTATTATTAATTTTATTTTATTTTTTAATTTATTTTTACTAATCACACTGTGATTAGAAAGCTGGGTTCCATTGACTTGCATGGTGAATGCAGTACCTGTATTCAACCTGCAAGTGGAGCCAAAGTTCTCTAGATGGTCTGGTCCATCTAGCGAACTTTTAAAATTTGTTGGTTCCTGTTACAGGGCAGCGGCCATCTTGCTTGATGGCGAAGATCATCGGCAGCTGCGGCTGTGACCGCTCTCCGGAGCGGTCACAGCCCATCGAAAGGTAAGTGTTTGGTGTCGCTGGATGCCTCCTGATCGAGGCATTCCAGCGACACCATTTAAGTTTAGGAGGCGATCGTCGATCGATTCCTAAACGCTTTTAAAACGGGCGTCCGCCGCCATACAAAGTATGGCGAATGTTGACGCCCCGTGGAGGGGCCAGAGATGGCCCCTTCGTTCCGATCGCGGCGTTGCTGAATGCCTCGAGGTCGAGGCATTCAGCAACGTTTTTTTGGGTGCAGAAAGCGAAAACAGATCGCTTTCTGCACCCGTTTAAAGACGTGCCGGTCCTGGCACGTCAATTGTCGTAAAGCACATGCTTTTCCGTGTCGTGCCAGGACCGGCAATTGTCGTTAAGGGGTTAAAGTAGAGGTAAGAAAATTACAGCTAAACACAAGCACCACAGAAATGTTAAAATGGCCATTGTAACAAAGGGTACAAAAATTCAAAACAGCTCTGACTTTAAGAGGTTAAGATATTAATAAAATAGTTAAGATGTGTTACATTGTTTATCTTTCTTATGTTTGTCCCAGGTTTTCCTTCAATAAACCTGTGACCTTTTCAAATCCAGCAGGTTTCATCTGTATTTGTTTGGTGGTTATCCATATGCCATGCCCCTGTCATGTCTCGGTTCGGGGGTACCATGGGAAAAAGATACCAAAATAATATGCTTTGGATGTACGAAAAGGCAAAAGGCATAGTTTATATTCCAGTAAGTAATGCAGGATACTGAGGAGAATAAAAACCCAAGCACCAGCTTGGCAGCAGGAGTTGCACAGGATAAAGTGTGACAGCAGGGACTGCAGAGGCAGGTGTGACAGCAGGGACTGCAGTTGGGCAAGTGTGGCAGCAGGGGTTGCAGGGGGTAAGTGTGGTGAGCAGGTCAGCAGGGGGACAAGGGGCAGCAGGTCAGCAATGGGACACCAGGTAACACATTCCACTGCTTTATTTACTTTAATTTCCATAATAAATATCAAAATGTAGTGTGCAGACAATTAAAAGAAAAATAGTTTAAAAATATACAGCTACTGTAGTGATGATTATTCAATTACCATTCAGAGAACTTGGTTGTATGATTTTGATCTGCCAAAAAATAAGACATCAAAAAATAAGGAGTGAGGGAACTTGTAAAATATTTATTATATAAATAACTTAGGGGGCAATGATAAGGACAGCATACTGAAAAAAGGCAGGGATCCTATTGGGTTTATAAAATTAAAAAGGGATACATTGTGGGGATTGACAGCTAGCCCAGTCATGTTGGCCTTGCATGCATGCTACACTTCAGGCCAGTGCTTTGCCTGTTACAGTTTAAAATGGTAATTTGCCTGTAAGACTATATGTATTTCCTAAAGGCTTACACAAGATACACATCCTTTCTTTAATATTTGTTTAGTCCATTTACTGGGAGGGAAAGGCTTCAGATTGCTTGAGTACTGAGAAAGTCATGCTTATGTTGCTGAGGGAAATCTGCTGATTAAACCTGACTTTATTAATCTAGACACATATAACATTCATTTGTCCTTGGAGAATTGTTTTGCCAGGAGGTGAAAAAATGATTGCTTTGTGCTTACTTCACAGTTGCCCAGGATTAATAAAATGGGATTTTACACTTGGCAGTGGTTTTAGGGCTTGTCTCTAAAGCGCTGCATGAAAAAGAATAACAATGTCACAACAGTATATTAACTTGACTTGTTTATTTGGTTTTTTTTTCAACAGAAAAAAAGCAGAATTTGATACTTAAATACTAATTTGGCATTTTATATGCAACAAGAAAATATTAGTAAAAAGATGCAGAGCTGGACTTCGATGCAGAGGGTTCTGATGCTCATCACAGATGAAAAGTTAAGAAGGTAGAGTGGGCCTGTACTCCTCCCTTTCTGAAGACCCAAGAAAAGCTGGGCATTAGTCTTCAGCTCATGGGTGCTCACCTAGCTATCGTCTGACTAAGTGCCAGCACAGAAGTAGACCTGCTAGACCTGCAGGTTACCAGATTATTTATTATGTTGCTGTTCTACATGTTATCCTTCAAGGCGCAGGGGAAAAAATATCTGTACCTCTACCCATTGGGTTTGTCTGCCCCTGGTGTCTCCATAGGTTGCAAGAATCCATAGCTTTAGACAAAATATCAACTGCACAAAAGTCCATGAAGCTGTAGCTTCAATGACAACGGCCTTCTTTGTGCACCTCCTTCGGCCATCAATGTGGCTTGGACATGTGATGGAGGTAATGGAGATATGGGGTGTTGTAATGATATTTACAGCCAGTCATTCATTAAACAGCTTTAACACCTTTATGACTAGGGCTATTTTGTAGCCCAAAGACCAGAACAGTTTTGCTATTTGTATTTATTCACCAGGGCCAAACAGGGGATTAAAAGTGACCCTCACACCTTAAAGACACAAGCCTTAAATTGGTGTACCCAACCAATGGCCAAATACTAAAGAAATGGATCTATAGCCCAAGCAGCAATTAAGGTAGATGGGAGATGGTTTGCCTGATGGCCAGTCTGCTTCTGTATTGTATTCACAAACTTTATATAATGTATTTTTCTCTCATGGCATGCAAAAACAAACATTTCACATTTATTGTTTAAAGTGCACAAAACTACAACAGCTAAATAAAATTAGGATGTCTGTAATTCTGGTTGGCCTAGATGGATGTTTTTTCAATTCTACATCAGGGAGGTTAAATCCCCCCATAATGATAGCCAAACCTTTCATTGACATCTCAGTTTTTTCTTCAGCTACCAGATGATCAAGCTCCTCTGCTTTTCCAGGTTGTCTATATATCACACATCATCATGCGAACAACCACCTTGTTTCCCAGTTACCCTAAACTGTCTCTAGGCTCTCCTCCTTACCTTGTATAGGAATAATCTTTAAGCTGTTTTTTCCTACCTTTTTGCCTTTATCCTTTCAATATAATATGTACCCTGCTACACCATCATGCCAATAATTTTGTTCATTGAACCAGAGCCTCACTTGTGCCCCCCCCCCATAGTGTTCTTTCCTTCTCAATGCCTGGGATGACAGAGGATGGCTGGAGGAAGTTGATGTTATTTGGCCACTGCATGCATCTGGAGGTAGCAAGGAAATATTGCAGCATTTGGGAACCCTCCCTTTTCCTATTTCTTACTATCTTATTTCCTTTCCATCAAGGGCCAGTAGGGGGTTTTGGATTGCATATCCAGGGTGTAGTTCAATCAATCTGTACCTGAATTGGGTACTGTGGTAGTGGGATTAGGGGTGCACACACGCTAAGTAAATGTTCACAGTGGACGGGCAATGTCGGAATCACCAACTCTGGGTTGGTTCAGAGGTAGTTGGATTGATGGCTAGCTTTAGAGATCTTATTTGGTAATGCGGGGACAAGATTTGGTTGATTCCAATAGCTCGACCAGGTAATTGGGGGTACTAATGCATCTAGGGAGGTGGGCGCTTTAGGAGTTATGTGAGATAACGATGTAAAATAATTTTAAAAAAATTGTAGGGGTCCCTGAGAAAAGTTACTATTTTGCAAGCCTGCCATGGGTAGGTCCTGAAAATATTTGTGGCTAAAGACCAATAGGAACTAGGAAAAGCCACATTCTGAAGGAGGAAGCAGCAGGCAGCCCCAGAGGCTGAACAATACAAACAAAACACTCTGCAGCCCCTTAGCCCATCCCTAGTGACCTGCCAATAACTCTTAGAAAGCTGCTTGCAGAGTAAAAGAACCAGAATGTGCAAGTCATTGATATCAATATGAGCTTCTAATATCTGTATTGCTTAATTTAATATGTTAAAACCATTACATAAACACGTTCAGTGCCAAGGTTCATGACTATGTTTTGCAAGCACATAGTTGGCAGATGTTGCTCATCTGTCCTGCTGGTATGCACAAGAGACATTGTAAATGTCTGCTCAAATGAACCTAAATGAATGTATAAGACATCTGTGCATACAAAGAAGCAAAACCTCACATACAGCTCATCATGGCTCATCAGATTCAATACATACCAGGCCTCTTAGTGCATGTACACCTTAGTAAAACTCCTGTGGTAACAAAATTTAACTTACTTTATACAAAATATCATACTAATGTAAACACATTAAACAATTACTTAAAAATATCAACTTTTAAATACTGTAATAAGGGATAACTGAGTAAACTATTTTCACTCAACACAAATTGCACTGTTTTGGTCTAAATGTGTGATTAAAAATATAGTTAATAAAATAGGGCATTTACACGCTCTATTTTACATTTTGCGTTTTCCAGTCTATCCACATACATTTGGATATCTTCTGGGTCAAAGATTTATTATTTTATATTGTTTAGAATGCACACCCTGTGTCAAGCAGAGCCTATGTTGGGCTAATGCAGGGGTTTGGCATTGGAAGGGCTAACCTAGCCAGATGTGTTTGGCAGCCAACAGCTCGCCTCGTTAAGCCACTCAGACTACAACACCTTGTACATACCAAAGCTCTGCCATAAATTCACTCAGGTTCAGCCTCAGTGACCATTAATGGTAACTCCCCTGTGATATGGGATTTAGGGTGATGTGTTGTATGCTGGGTTTGGGTCATCTTGAGGACACAATGGGATCTGTCAATTTTAACAGATGTATGTTAAGATCTAGTTTGATATGTATGTGATACTAAGGGCTTGGCCTGGGAAGTCTCTCTGTGACACTGGAGGGGCGGAACATCTCACCAGGGGATGAACTGTATTTTGGAAACTTTTTCTTGAACTTTCTAAGGATTTGTAACATCACCAAAAATCTTCAAACTCAACAAGGACATTGAGTTTCTACTTGTTTATTTTTACAAACTGTTTTGTCTAAATTGTTATCACCTTTGTTCATATAATTTTTGTACATAAGCACTGTGACATTTTTCAGATTAAACTACATATTAATACAGTTTCCATCTTTGTGCTCTAACCAAACTCTACCTTACTAGAAAGCCGGAGTGAAATACGTTAAGTGTTTTACCTAAATCGGGTTTTTTACATTTTTGATCCGTTCAGTGTGGTACTGGGTGTTACCGAAGCGTCCATAAACTCTAGTCAGTTTAAAACATAACTTGGTGGTGACAGCAGATTACTAGTCTGGTGTGGTTTTTGTGGTGTGTTTTAGGGTTAAGTGACTGGCCAAAGGGCTGGTATCGTTAACCCTTGCACACCTACAGCCTATGTGTGTGCGGTTATCCAATAGCTAACCGTGACACCCTGTTTAAAAAAAAATCTTTGTTTTATCAGTGCACTAAGGTTTAAACTATCCACACAGAATAATGCATGTAACTGATAGGCCACAAGATGGCAGACTAGATCAAAAAGTTACATATAACTAGCTGCAAGCAAAAGTATTATTTATTGTTTTATTTAACGCCATCATATTCCACAATGCTATACAAAGTAAAACACACTTTTGTCAATAGTGAACATGTCTAAAAACCAATTCAAAACAAATGAGAGTTTTCAAGGCACTTTAATTGTTCTAGGCAAACATATGCAGAAAAGAACATCTCTAGCAAGAGGGAGAAAAAAAATAAGGGGACACAGCTATAATATAATTTAAAGTGCACATGATGGCTACAGTATCCCTTTTACAGGCGTCATTTCAAAAGGAAATAGATTATCTGATACCCAATCAAAGTATATAACACAGAATGAACCCACTTGGGAGTATATAGGTACTAGGATTTGCTTATTAAACAAAATAAAATAGCTTACTTCCAAAGTAAATTGTACTACCGATACACATGCCTTTTGAAATCTGCCTTTTTGGAAAAAGAAGGATTCATTAATAATCAACAGTGCATAAAACCCTTCTTGCTTTGGAATATTTTCTATGCAGTTGTTTTCTAACTTTGTATTTTATGATGACTATTATGCTAGTTTAGTTGGAATATTAGTTACATGCAGTGGATGCGCATATGTATTATTGCATAGTGTAAGTGGGTGTGAGCATATGGTATTAGAGTGTGTGGTATTGGTTGGTGTTATTGTGTATATTATTGTATGGCGTTAGTGCATGAGTATGTTAGTGTATGGTGTTAGCAGGACTGTGTTTGATAGCATTTGCTGTTGCTGTGCTAGTATTACAGTGAGTTTGCGTGTTAGTATATGTATGTTATTTACAGGGAAGGGGGAGGGCACTGAAAAAATATTCCACCCAGGCGCCCCTAAGCCTATGCTGGCCCTGTTTAAATGTCACAAATGGTAACAATAACGATCAAATTGACTATTTCATTTTCACTAAGGTGACATAACAAAACCTCCAGTATCCCATTTTAAGCAAGACAGTCTCAACTTGTAATGTATAGAAGTATGTTGGGTGGGAGACAATGGCGTTTTATTAACTTATTTTGAAAACTCGATCGTTTGACAGATCCACTGAAGAAGCAAGTAATAGTTAAAACAAACTAAAGCAGTTTCTGTTTAATTTTCCCCTCTACTCAATCTTTACATTTTTCCCCCAAACTCTATTACCTCACTGTGAAGGATTCTTTATTTATGTCCCTTTATCCTCGCCAGATAGAAAACACCAGAGAAATAGTTTTGTTTATATAGTTTATTGGTAATTTTTTACTTTTTTATTTAGTCTATTTATTATTATTTTATTCTTCCTAATATTTATGGTGATTTATATCATATAGAATACTGTGGTGATTTTTACAATTTATGAAGCACCTTAATATATGTATATTGGCGCTTATTCACTAAAATATACTAATAGCATTGATATATTGTAATTATTTATAGTATATATCTCCATTGTAGTTATTGATCTTGATGTATTTTTTATATTTGTATTGAACAAAATGTATTTTTATATATATATATTTTGTGACATTGAGTAATATCAGTGTTTCTTTTTCTTTTTGTATATTTAATATTTCTTTAACCATTTGGGGTTTGTATTCAATTTTCTTTATTTTAGTGTTTGTGTGCACTTTAGTGCTGTGTATTTATAAAATGTTCTATGACCTTCAAATAAAGTTTGTTTATGTATAAGGTATCTATATTATTTTAACCCAGACATCTTTTCACAATGGTATATGGATTTTGTGTCTCGATCTTTGTTTCCACAAGCAGTCCGTACAATTATATCACATATGGTTTTAGAAAAAGAAAATGTAGCTTGAAATGATGCGAATGAAGCCTAATGTTTACACTTGAAAAAAGTGACTTAAATTGGGTATTGTATTATGTTCTTCGTGTTCTTATACTTAGCTTTCACGTGTATGACCATACAAGTAATGTTTAATCAACCATACTGACAGCATTTAGGATATTCAAAACACTAAACAGTAATTTATCGCGTTACCTACTATATACTGCATTTCATAAGACAATTAAATACAACTTTTTAAAGAGTTTTTTATGTTATAAATGTATACATGTTATAAATGTATATCAACCTGGGGCAGTTACCTCTAGTAATAAATAAATAAATAAAGAGAAGTGTGATTTAAGTCTGAGTCTGCTGTGGTGCAATTGGACATTGGGAATACAATAGAAGGATGATGTAAGTGTGAATCATTGAAAGTTTAGTTGGTGTAAAATGAAGACTTCCTGTAGGCTAAAGGATTAGGACTCGAAGAGTAGGCTTTACTGAATTGAATTGGATTTACACTGCAAATGAAAATACATGTAATAGAAATTACCAATTTGTAAGATACAATAAATTGTTTCTGTTGTTAATATATTATTTAGCAATGTCATTTTTTTTCTATACATTGATGAATATATTCACATACGGAACAGACCAACTATAGCGTGCAGTGTGATGAAGCAGTCAACTGAAATAGTGGCATGCTGCTGGATGCATCCTCACAGCTAATTATGTATGCTATATACACGCAATATGTCACAATATTCTGCCTAGCAACACACAGAGCCAATGATGTGTTGGCAATAAACTCAGTTGATTTTATGATTATTTACAATGTATTCAAAAAACAAACAAACAAAGGAAGATAATTTTACAGAAGGGGATATTGGAAAACAAAATAGCTTCTTTATAAAGAATATAACTAAAAGTAAATTTTAATGATGTTCTATGGGTCTTCACAAACCTTGGACATTGGTGTCCTCATATGGACACTTCGCCTTTTCATTTTGTTAGCTACTACGGTGATAAGACAACTATTCATAAGTTGTTCGAGAATCACTTTTTATACGTAAGCCACTATAAGTCGGTGAAAGTAATCTCAAAAGAGGCATAAAAAAACAGTGAACTTGATAGAGTTCTCTTTATTGGAATCTGAACAGAACTAGGTTTTAATATCTCATAATTCTTGCCTTGCTTTTAGAAACCATGTTTATTCTGATATTAGTAAAGCTGTGTGAAATATTATTGTTCTACAAAAAATAAAATTATATAATCATATAAGAAAATAAAATGAAATAAACATACTTCACACATATCTCACTCTGTGCTCTGTGGCAAAATGCCTGTATTTTAAGGGAGATTTCAGTATGTCTTGAACCGTTTTGTTTTTTATATATTATGATGTCACTACAAGATCACTCATAGACCTGTCACTTTAAATCCAAATGAACTTATATAGCTTTTTACTAGAAGGTTTTAATAACGTAGATGCCAGATGTGCCGGATAGAGTCCTGAAAACAGCACACTTAGGATCAATGAGTGTGATCTGATAAGCATATTGGCGGGAGGTTGGAATTTAACACATTTTGTACTGAGGTATACTGATTTTTCTTGCCAATGTGTTTCTTTTTGGTCAACCCTAGTGGACAAAAGCACAAACCCCCAATATAACACTTATATTATAACAGAATTTTGGGATTTGGTACTATATGTAGTTTGAAGCTGTTATAGGAGGAAGAAAAAATGCCATGTTGGCTATTTAACCCTCTTTGTGACCTGTATTGTTTATCACACATCCAGTTTTGTCCCTAAGGTGAGAAAGTAGAAAGTAGCAGTTTAAGGTTCTTATTGGTCTAAGGAACTAATATTCCTCATTAAATGATAAACTATAATGTAGCTAATCCCTGAGCTTAACATGTGGTGTTGTATACATTAATATAGGTTAATATTCTCAAAAAACTGGTTTTATCTAATTTTGTCTCAATAACCTATAGTTATAGTTATGTGATATCTTGGGTGACTTTTCTGGTAAAACACCACACTGATCTGATTCTTTATGGAAATGCTAATGATGATGTCCCTTTAATCAGTCAGAGGTGAGCCATTATTTAATTTACTGCAAGGCAGTATGATAAGAAGTTAGGGAATTTGTCTAGTAGATTGGGCTAAGATAACAGAGCTAGAGCACTCAAATAGCCACTGGCGTAACTACATTTAGCATCGGTCACGGCTGCGACCGGGTCTCTAGGATGCCTATGACCTATTCTTCCTGTCTCCTCCTACCTGTTCAAAATTGTTTAGAAACCGCACCGATCCAGGTCGGAAGGGCCCTTTCCAAAATACTTTTAACCTGCATGGGGATACAGGAGTGTATCGGGGGTCACGTGACCCTACAGTGAAACCGAGGCTGCTTGCACAGTGTGTGAGCAGCTGGATAGCAAGCTGCAGGAGTGAGTGGTGAGAAGTAAGCGGGAGGGAGGTGGGATGTATGTATATGTGTTTGTGTATATATGTGTGTATGTAAGCATGGATGTGTACTTGTGTGTGTGTGTCAGCATGGATGTGTACTTTTGTGTGGGGTAAGATGGAGTGTGTGTTAGTATGAGTAAGTGTGTCTATTGTGTGTGTTTACATATGTTATATGTTGGAAGGGGGCAATGGGCAAAGAAGGCACAGACCAGTTGTGTGGGGGCAACACTGGAACAGACTAGCTGAAGTTGGGGGACCGGGGGGGGAATTTTCACACCAGGGCCCTGTGGTTTCTACTTATGCCCCTGCAAATAGCTAGTATGCAACCATAATGCCAAAACTAGAAGTGTTTTTTTTAAAAAAAGACAGCACAATATGCTTGGAAATGTAAATCTGATACTAACAATAAAATAAAATGGTGGGAGTTTTATGGTTTATGTGTAATTTTTGGTATTTGAAATGGGGCTCCCATAGAATTGCCCCCCACACACCTGTGTGAAATTGAAGTGGTTAACCTTTAGATATGTAAATGTTCAAGTGGAAAAAGCAGCTACAGCACAATGCTTGCTCGCTTCACTGTGTATCTAAATATTTTCTAGAGGTTCTATCTATTTTAAAGCCAAAAGAAATGAGCCCTTGACCTCATTCTTATAACAGTCAGTGCAGCTGTGAAGAGTGGTATCGTAGTTGCTTTAAATTCTCCTTTGTCTCTTTTAGATGATTTTTCATTTTAAACACAAAAAGCAATGACTGCATATACTGCTATAGGTTTTGTTCTCCACTGAAAAAAGAAAATATCTAATATTTCAAGCAGAGGTCATAAACATATATCTACCCTCAAACTGTTATTTGCTTATCTAAAATGAAAGCAATACACCCCCCCAACATATTGTAATACAAAACTGTGAGATTTAATTACCTTAGTATTGTTAGTTTCTTACTAAAGGTAACAGTTCAAGCATACCATCTGGATTGGAAATCTGTGTCCATTTTTACAAGTACCATATTGGCCCGCACTTTTTTCCTCCACTTTAGGTCTTTAAAGTGGGGTGCGGCCTATATTTGGGGTTTAGCTTAGGGATGCGCAGTTCGTATCGCCCGACACCCGGGACCATCGACGTCTCCTCGATGCTGACAACCCCCACTGCCGGCACTTCATGGGGGGGGAGGGGCATGACTTTCCGGTGTTCCGTCATAGAAGCCACCGGGTGCGGCGATGCGCGTAGAAAACCTCCACTGCCGGCACTTCCGCCAGTGCTTCTCTGACATATAATCCCCGGCAGAAGTGACGGAGGTTGTCTGCACACATCGCACAGACGTCTGCAGGCTGGCCCCGCTAGACACCAGGGAGTCTGAGGGTGCATTGGTAAGTCGGCAGGGGTGGCATGAAGCAGAGTGGCACCTCTAGGGGACATAAAGCATACCCGGGGGCAGGTGGGCATTTCTAGGGGTCAGATTGGCATATCTGGGGGGTCAAAGTGGCATATCTGGGGGGATAAAGCATATCAGGAGTTATAAAGCATATTAGGGGCAAAGTGGCATATCTGGGGGGCAGAATGACATATCTGGGGGGCAGAGTGGCATATCAGGGGTTATAAGACATATGTGGGGCAGAGTGGCATATCAGGGGTTATAAAGCATATTAGGGGCAGAGTGGCATATCTAGGGGGCAGAATTACATATCTGGGGGGCAGAGTAGCATATCAGGGGTTATAAAACATATCTGGGGCAGAGTGGCATATCAGGGGTTATAAAGCATATCTGGGGCAGAGTGGCATATCAGGGGGCAGCGTGGCATATCTATAAGTAAGGTGCATTATGAATTAAGGGGGGGGACCTTAAAACAGCTATTGTTTTTTTGTTTATATATAACATATGCTGACAAACTGTATAATAGATACCAAAAATGTTAAAATACATGTATGCCTGTGTATTAGGTATAAAATACTGTTTTACCATTCCACTAATGTGTTTTTTCTTTAAAAATATTTTTTCTTTAAAATAGCCCCAAACTTTAAGGATGCAGCCTGTATTCGGGTGCAGCCTATATTTGGGCCAATACGGTATTTGTAAATAACCATCTACCTACATGCTTACCTTGATTCAGTGTACTTTGGAGTATTTCTACTCTATTTCAGCTCCTCCCCCTCACATTGTTTGACTTTTCAGGAGGCTATTATAATAAAGGTAAAGCTGGTATACTCCAAGCGCTAGCGGATAATGAATTTGCACATGCAAAAGACTTGGTCATGTACATTATGTGTATATTATGTTAATGTGTATAATTGTATTCTTATAACATCATGTCAGTATTTTAATAGCATAAGGTTCATTGTTTTATATGTTATATGCAATGTTCCCTCTAATTTTTCTTAGGTGGTGTGCGCAGAAAATTTCTCTCTTTGTGCACACAATATGCTTCTGCAAATGTTAAATTTAAATTGTTATTCTATATTTTTGGTATAGCTCGCTCATGGTTAATAATTCTACACTATAGTGTGATAATGTAGTATTAGTTACACAACAGTATTACTTATTGTAATGTTTTTTAAAGGTGAAATTCTCACTGCATAAGTAAATTATGAGCGAATCACGAGCGGAGGCTCCAGGCCGCATAAAGGGTAAAAAAAAAAAATTGGGAAAAACTGTTGTGCGCAGGGGCGTACCTAGAGTATTTGGCATCTGGGGTGGATCCTATAACTGCTATCACTATATACTGAGGCAAACACTGTCAGTGGTACAGCGGAACATCTATCACTATATACTGAGGCATGCACTGACGGTGGTACAGCATAACACCTATTAAGGCCCTGCCTTTTCTTCTCCTTGAGAAATAATTTATTTTGTCTTGCTTAGATCAGGCATCTCTGTAATAGGATTTGGAGAGGACTCAAGTGACCTGCAAATCCTTATTTCTATTTGAGGCCAGCTGTGAAAATACACCTGTTAGATATATCAAATAATATGTACTGTTTATATAATGCAGACCCTGTGCTTTTCCCTTATACTTTTGCATCAAGATACATGCATTAAAGTCAGGGAAATGGTTTATTTCAAATATATATGGTCCTGACATAAAAATGATCATAGACAAGGAACTGATCATTTCTTGCTTTGGGGGCGGTTTTTCTAATGGTTCTAACCATTTATATATTTTTCATATTAAGTTTGCAAATCCCTGTGCACCTGTTTAATCTTTCCTTTAGTGAGATAAGGCCTCTCTGTTACTTTGACAGCAATACAATTAAAACCCAGGCAATCTAAATTAGAATTTGGATAGATTTCCAAACATCTAGTAGAAATCATCAGGGAACAGGGATTTCAATTTATTCATCATGGTCTAAAATTGGCCTCCTTATTAGAAACAAAAAAACAAAGAATTAGATTTTTCAGGGACATATCACAGTAACAAGGACACAGAAAGAAGTATAATTCTTAAAATGTATGTCTAGCCTGGTAGTTGCTCTCTTTCTGCAAATCTGCAAGATAACAAGAATAAATGAATCAGCACTAATGAACAATGCATCCTGTTAAGAGGCATTCCATCTTCCCAAACATCTGGCTGCCATTCATACCCTGACTACAGCAATTTACTGAACATCTGCAAATTCACTTACATTCTAAATTTGGAACCACTCATTTACGTAATGGTATTGAGGAATGGGAAAGGACAGAGCAGCAGTATTGCTGATTAGTGTACAGCTTTGTACCAGGTTGTCTACAATATCAGAAGTAAATTACTAGCTATTGACAGACAAGTGGATTTTTCGTCTGTACTGTTACAATGGATACATGTAGTAAGAATATGTGCCAATTATCCCTGTTGTTAATTAAGTATAAAATAAGGTAGTGACAATACTAAACAAGAATTACAGATTGAAGAATGGGTGGAGCAGATGGGTTATTCTAAATCTTAAACATTACACTCATGACTGCTTGGGTCCTTAGTCTTACTCCCATAACACATCCTTCCACCAATGACATTTAACAGGAATTGTGGGTAGGGTGTCAGCCACAGCTTTATTAGATATACAAACCAGCACAAACCATGAACAACCTGCCAGCCTGATGGGAAACCCAGCTATCCATATTCACCATAAACATTACCACAAGCTCTTGGTCTGAACTTCCACCACCGCAGCCAGGTCAGGCTTGCCCCACCATGACCAGAGCCCCCAATCCTACTCTGAACTCCAATAAAATATGTTGGTTCAAATGGACTCTATCATGCCTAATTAAATTTGCATAATTACAATGTACAGAAATGAATTATTGTTTTATACTGTATAGTGTGATCATATTCCACAACAAAGTACAATTGGTAAACAGAACATAACAAGTAATATATAACATAACAATTTTGCTTACAGAAACAGCAGGTGAAGGGGCCTTGCTCAAATGAGCTTACAATCTAGAGGGAGTTAGGGTTTATTACACAAGAGGTAAAAGTGCAACTGTTAGGGATTGACCAGCCACACTAGTATAAGTATTGTAGGAGATGTACTAGGAAAGGTGAGCTAAGGAATATGGGAGAAAGTATGTTAACATGTAAGTTCGTAGGCACTGTTAAAGAATTGGGTCTTGAAATATTTTTTTAAAGAACCAAAGACAGGGAAAAAGATGGATAAGCTGGGAATGGCATTCCATAGAGTAGACGCAGCATTTGGAAAATCTTGCAAGTGTGCATGAGAACTAGCAGAGGACAAACGGAGATCAATGGATGAACCTAGAGACTGGTTAGGAGTGCAATTAGAGAGTGAGGAGATGCAAGTATTGGAACCACTATGAAGATAAGTCGGGCAGCGTTCATGGTAGACTGAGGCCATGGACAAGAGCCCCAGTGGCATCTTGTGTTAGGAAGGGATGAATGATTTTAAGATGGCAGTTTTTTGAGACAGACAGTGTTAATGAGAGATCTGTGTCAAGGATGACACCAAGGCAGCGAGCATGAGGGGACAAGGGGGACGATTACATTATTGACATTGAGAAGCTGTTGAGGGAATGTTAGCATTGGAGGAAGGTAAGATGAGAAGTTTGGTTTTGGAGAGATTGAGTTTTAGGAAAAGTGCAAGCATCCAGTTAGAGATAGATGCAAGGCAGTCAAATACATGATCTAAGACAGAGAGACAGAGATCAGGAGAGGATAGGTAGATCTGGGTATCATTGGCATACAGGTGGTATTGAAAGGCAATGGCTGATATGAGTTTGCCAAGCGAGGTAGTGTAAACTGAGAACAGAAGCGGTCCTAGAACTGAGCCTTGGGGTACCCCGAATGAGTGGGGAAGAGGAAGTGTTACTAGAGATGGAGACACTGAAGGTATGATCAGAAAAATAGGATACAGACCAGGAGAGAGTAGTGTCACGGAGACCAAGATCATGAAGAGGAGAAAAGGTTTGTCCACAGTGTCTAAAGTGTATCAGTAAAATGTTGAGAGCGGAATCCAGATTGAAAAAGTTCAAGTAAAGAGCTGGAGTCAAGAAACTTAGTTAGTTGGGTGTAAACAATCATTTCAAGAAGCTTGGAGAGGTGAGAGGAAGTAGAAAAATGGGATGGTAGTTGGACAGATTAGTTGGGTCCAGGGAGGGCTTTTCCATGATAGGAGTTATGGTAGCATGCATGAAGAAGGATGGTAGAGAGGGAGAGGTTGAAGACATGAGCTAATGTAGGCACAAGAACACACAAGAGAGACTGGGTAAGATGAAAAGTGATCAGATCCAAACCTTAACCCATTAGAAATGCTGTGAAATTATCTGAAGAGAGCCGTTTACACCAGACATCCTATATACTTAAGTTGTTTGTAGGGAAGAATAGCCTAAAAGTCCTTTTTGAAGGTTATGCAGGTCTATTCTGCAGCTACCGGACGGCGCTTGTCTGAGATTCAACCAGTTATTAAATCCAAAGGTTCACTTTCTTTTTCCTCCAACACTGTTAACATTTAATGGGTGTGTTCAATAAAAACATGAAATATTGTCATTGTTTGTGTGTTATTAGCTAAAGCACATTGTGTTTGTCTATACTTGTGTTACTTAAATGTAGGTCAGATCACATTATATGAACAATTAATATAGAAAAACAGATCATTTCAAAGGGTTCATTTACTTTTTCTTGCCACTGTATATGGGTGGTAGGATAAACTGACTAGCATATGCACAGCTCTCTTTTAAACTATTTCTTATGTATAAATTTCGGAGCAATAAAAAACGTAGGACCCAAGTTTCTTGGCCTTTAGGCAAATGCATCTGCGGAGAAAGAGAACTGTTTCTGCACCTCACTTTCTCCGTGATTCTGTCTTCATTATTCTGGGCTCCTGGCTTGTTTCGGGTTGAAAAATGCAGACCTCACAAATGTGGCCTTTTAGCCTGAAATAACCTGACAAACCCATGCATGGGTGGTATCACTGTACTCATGAGATGCTGCTGAATTGGGTTGTTGGTTGGCGGTGAAATATACCAGGAGCTGCAAATTTATACCTGAATTCCAATTTGTGTGATAAAAAAAACACAAAATAATTTATTTCTGGAAAGTTTGAAAAAGGGTGGTAGTAGAATTAGTGCATGGAAAGGGTTAAAATACCAGCATTTGAAATACCTTGGCGGGTCTAGTTTTCAAAAATATGTGTTTGATGGTGTAAATTGCATTGGTCGGCTTCAAAGAGGTCCCAAATAGCACATGGGGGCAGAACGTCCAGATTTGGGAAAAAAGCAGATTTGAAATAGCAAAATGCTACTTGTACTTATAGCCCTATAACTTGACAAAAAAAGCAAAAAAACCCCAAACATAAAAACATTGGGTATTTCTAAATTCAGGACAAATAGTAGAATCTATTTAGCAGGCTTTTTCATTAACTTTTGTAGATGAGAAAAAGATTTTTTTAAATGAAAGTGAGAAAAAGTGCTTTCATGACCAATAATTTAATAACCAATAATAGTATAAACTGCATTGAACCAATAAGCATATATGTATAGCTCACTCACATTGTGATGAGCAGATACTGCTCAATATATCTAGCATATGGGTGACCTAAAATGGTAACTGTATACTCGAATGGAGTTTCACAAAACTGATAGAAGAGCTTACAGTCTAGTCCGGGGATGTCTTTTTGCAGGTGATACAGAAGTCTGCAATAGGGAGGAAATTCCTGGTGGAATAAGCTAAATAGCAAATTATTTTAGTAAATTAGAAGGATGGTGGATAGTGTGGCAGCTGCAGTTAAATGTTGATAAATGTAAAATAATGCACATCGAATGTTAGGATTCCATAGCAGAATATAGCTTTGACTGAAGAGAGGGAATTGGAAGTAATTCATTCTGACAACTTAAAGGTTAGCAGACAATGCAATAAGGTATAAGAAAAAGCAAGTAGTATGCTGGGTTGTATAGAGAGAGAAGGTTCTGCCACATTACAGCGCTCGGGTTAAACTTCAGCTAGAGTATTGTGTACAGTTTCATATTGACAAATTGGGGAGCGATCAGGGGAGGGCTACTAAAATGGTAAATGGTTGGTGGGATAAAAATGATCAGGAAAGAGTAATATGTGTAGCTTGGAGGAAACATGAGGGAGAGAAGATGGGATAGAAACACTGAAAAGGGGAGGGTCATTTACTTCAAAGGGGTCTAGAATGTAAGAACAAGAGGTCATAATCTAAAACTAGAGGGTCAGATGTTTAGATGTAATGTAAGGAAGTTTTACTTTACTGAGAGAATGGTAGGTGAATGGAACAGCCTCCTATCACAGCACAAAAAACTCCTTGGTAAGCAACACAGCCATGAAAAAATAGACAGGACTCTCCAAACTTAGGGTACTATGACGTATTGGCGGTCTCAGCAATATGTGGCCATATAGCATGACATAATTCCTATTATTTATGCCTTGATGTTAATATGTGGTCCAATTCAGATTGATGGGTAAATTCTGTCACAACGCCAAAAACTGTGCCATATTCTAATTGTTTTGTAGGAGAAGCATATGGGTAAAATTGTTTGAACTTGATCAAAGTAGGTAAAGTATATATACAGTGGGTGAAGTTACCAACATGGCACTTTTACTTTGCTTTCTGTGGGGAACTTTGAAAATATGTATGTCTTGGCACATGACCAGTCTGTCTATTAGAAAGTCTGGTTATAGCTCCCAACCAACATAGTCGAATTAATTGGAAATACCAAAATAATATATATTTCAATGTAAACAATTAAATAATATATTTCTGAAAATAAGCCAATATGGATATTGTTGAATTTGTATAGCTTTATTTTTTCATTCACTATTTACCACATCTTGTTCAATAATATTATAAAATGGTATTTTGCTTTGAACCTTAGAGACTTTGGATTTGATAAGATTGGATGACATCTTGCCGTCTAAGTGATGATTTTATGGAGTACTGTAATACACTTCTCCCAATTTCATCCCTTTAATTTCCCCAAAAAGTAATTAATACAGTTATGCATTGAACCAAATGGTACTGGCTCTGACTTACTAATATGAGTTCTGGGAGTTCATTTTGATTATTTCCATTTTTACACTGTTTTGGAACAAGTGTCAGCAAGAAGCAGATAAAAAAAATTATAATTTAATACAAATATATGTATGTAAATTATAAGTGGGCTTATAGCAATAAAGACTCACAGAGATTCCGCTATTTGGACCCTAGTCATTGCATAGCAAGACTGGCTACTTGAGAGAGGCTACCGACAAAACTTCCAGTTGTGGGAGCGACTAGGAAACTGTCTTATTTCTGCTTTTTTTAATAAATATTCCTCAACGATGATCAAGATTTCAGCAACCACAAAGTATGAATGCAGTCCATAAAAACACAAAATGTAATACAATTAAAACTAATGTATTATAATTCAAATATGTTCACACCAAATGGCAGAATACATAGTGTTATAAGATTTATTTACCTTCTTGTTGAATACATCATTAGATAAAAAGCAGCTTCGTTTAATGTTGCCATTGGTGTCTGGATTAAGCATAAGAAATCTGGACCAACACCGTTGCACCTCTGGGATGGACACTGTAGTGATAACAAAACAGATTACTGTATTTAAATACTCTACTTGACCATCAATTAGCCTTTTATTCTTTCTGGGTCTGTCATGGTTTTATGTTCAATATCAAACAATAATTCTGACAGAATAAAAGTAGGACAGAGTGGCCTGATTCCTCTTTTTTTTATTGGGTAGATAAAAGTCACAGTTGTATAAACAAACAAGTCAATACAATGGAACCAAACATGATAACAGGGGTTATGAACGATAAGAGAAATCATGAGCTTTACACTATCTACATTGTAAAAGGACCATATTTTAATCAGATACTGTATCAACATGATATAAAGCAAAGTGAGATAACCCAGTGAGAAAAACTGGTTTGACTAAGTAGAATTCAATGAAAATAATGTGATAACATTGAGACCTTGGCGTATATTAAACTTTCCATAGTGAAGGGACCAAACAATCCACGCCTTATTATATGCAGAAATTGTATGGTTAATGGAGTGTGGGACATAGTCTATTTACCTTATGTTCTCAATAATATGCCAAATTTCAGCATTAGGTGTGCATGTTTGCCTTCAACTGCACTAATTGGCCACTTTAGTGGTCAGTAGTATACTGTATAGCCCATTAATCTGGAGTGGTTTATTGGGGATTTGGTGAGGAAAAAATCCTTCCCAGGTAATTTTATTTTTAATTACTATTGTGATCTGTAGAATATATCATCTAAAATACTTAGTTAATTGATCACAAGTTTTCAATCGGATTATGGTCTGGGGAGTTGCCTGGCCATGGACCCGAAATATCGATGTTTTTTGTTCCCCCGAGCCACTTAGTTATCACTTTTGCCTTATGACAAGGTGCTCCATCATGCTGGAAAAAGCATTGTTCATCACCAAACTGCTCTTGGATGGTTGGGAGAAGTTGCTCTTGAAGTATGTGTTGGTACCATTCTTTATTCATGGCTGTGTTCTTAGGCAAAATTATGAGTGAGCCCACTCCCTTGACTGAGGAGCAACCCCTACACAGGAATGGTCTCCGGATGCTTTACTGTTGGCATGACACAGCACTGATGGTAGCACTCACCTTGTCTTTTCTGAATCTGCTTTTTTCCCCCCGGATACCACAAACAATCGGAAAGGGGGTTCATCAGAGAAAATAACTTTACCCCAGTCCTCAGCAGTCCAATCCCTTTACCTTTTGCTGAATATCAGCCCGTCCCTGATGTTTTTCCTAGAGAGAAGTGGCTTCTTTGTTGCCCTTCTTGACACTAGACCATCCTCCAAATGTCTTCGCCTCACTGTGCACTCACACGTGCGTGCTGCGATTCCTGAGCAAGCGCTGCACTGGCACCCCAAGCCCGCAGGTGAATCAACCTGGCGCTTGCTGGACTTTCTTGGGCGCCCTAACGCATTCTTCACAACAATTGAACTTCTCTCCTTGAAGTTCTGGATGATCTGATAAATGGTTGATTTAGGTGCAATCTTACTAGCAGCAATATCTTTGCCTGTGAAGCCCTTTATGTGCAAAGCAATAATGACAGCACATGTTTCCTTGCATGTAACCATAGTTAACAAAGGAAAAACAATGATTTCAAGCACCAACCTCCTTTTAAAGCATCAAGTCTATTATTCTAATTATTAATTGTCCATGTTTATACTCTCACAGGTGTTAATGAGAGAATCACTGACATGTCAGCTGATCCTTTAGGGTCAGGGCTGAAATGTAGTGGAAATGTTTTTTTGGGATTACCTTCATTTTCATGGCAAAGAGGGACTTTGCAATTGATTGCAATTCATCTGATCACTCTTCATAACATTCAAACTTCAAACATGGAGTTTATGCAGTAGAGGGATTAAACATGCTGAAAACAGGTTATCTTCCTAGTTTTGTATGGTTTACCGCTTACCTTAACGACAATCCATGTACATGTACGGGGTCACGATGCAATGTGTTAGTGACAATGCCCGTACATGTACGTGATAGCGTTGATCTGCAGCATTGCAGTTTTCCTGGAAGCCTCACAAGTGGTGGCAAAAAAATACACACCTCACAAAGGTGGTCTTTTACTTCTCAAATAACCCAACAAACCCATGCATGTGGGGTATCACTGCACTCAGGAGAGTGCTGAACACATATTGGGGTTTTGTTTGGAAGTGACATATACCAGGAGCGGTAAGTTTATACCTGGAGTACAACATGCGTGAAAAAAATAAAAAAATTTTTACTACCATAAAGTTTAACAAAAAATCACCATATGTTATCATTTTTTTGTAAATTAGCTGATATGATAAAAATAATGGTATCTAAAGAAAGCCCTGTTTGTCCTGAAAAAGACAATATATAATGTGTGTGGGTGCACAAAATGAGAAAGAAGACAATTACAGCTAAACAGCAACACTGACAAATTTTAAAAGAGCCTTTGTCCCAAAATGTACTACGAGAAAGAAACAGTCCTGTCATTAAGAGGTTTAAATAGCTGCTTGGTAATAATACACCAGTTGAAAAAGACACAGGGAGAATCAAAACTGTATTTGCCATCCTGCTGTATTTTTCTAAATTCACATAATCATGGATATCTCTTTAAAAGAGTAATATGAGTGCTTTGGGGATAAAAAGCAGTATAGTTTGGAGAACATAAACAACCTTAGGTTGCCAATTTACCTTACCAGAGAGCCCAAAAGTGGACCATGATTGTAAGTCTTTTGAAATGCACCCCAATTAGAGACCAGAATATTCAGAATTATTTTTTTCCACAGCTCTGGTACGTTTAGTTGCAAATAAAATATGTTTTACAATTTCACTTTTATACATGTGTTGTCTA
Organism: Sceloporus occidentalis; assembly: GCA_023333645.1. Classification (NCBI taxonomy): domain Eukaryota; kingdom Metazoa; phylum Chordata; class Lepidosauria; order Squamata; family Phrynosomatidae; genus Sceloporus; species Sceloporus occidentalis. Next base: position 3,708,156 of record JALMGF010000065.1, on the reverse strand, counting down.
TATCTACCACCTAACATCTAGAGGATGCTTTTTTGTCTTACTGTATGAGACCTTACTAACTACTAAACTAAACTACTTACTAAATCTAGAGATTTAAAATGGATATGAGAGGATACATCTAACTCACAAGAATGTAGTCTGCAAAGTTTCACCTGATCCAGTGTTTGGTCTTGAGAAAACCCAAATGCCTAGGCAATTGTGCCTTGTTAGCGGTAGAAAGAGAAAGAACAATTTTGGTAACTATAATACCTTTCTTAGCTAACTTGAGTATAATAGATAGATAGATAGATAGATAGATTGAGGCTACACCAAAATATGCCTGAAGAAGAGACCTACATAGTCTCAAGAGCCTGCAATCTATTACACTTCAGTTAGCCAATAACAGTATCACCACATTTTAGAGCTCAAGGAGTAAATAAACCGTTACGTCCTACAAAAGTGCCTGAGGTTTCTATAACGAATCTAAAATGAATTTTATTTTATTTATATTTGTATTATCTAATTCCCAAGTGAAACAGTTATGCTACTTCCTATGGGTGACTGTCAGCTATATTCATGATACAGCCAGTGAAAGTTATGTTTATGCACATTATTTAAAAAAAACTTGTACACAATACTTTTAAAGTAAACATAAAGAAAGTTTATAAATAAGTCATATAAATTGTTCCAAACACATGGTTAAATCCTATTCCAAAAAATAATAATAAAAAAATATTAAATATACGTAGAAGCATTTTTTCTCTGAATAAACAGTAAAATAAATCCCCCTTGCACAGTATTTCAAAGCGCTTGGGATCACTATTATGGATCAATTTTCTGGCAAAAAATCTAATAAAACCATACATAGACTATGAAGTCTATCATCCTGAAACCACATTATTACAATTTTTATCACATTACTGCCCTCAATGAGGCCAGGGTTTATATTGTACACCTTTATAACATAACTCTGAAATTTGGAAAGTCCATTATTTTCATTTTCCTGTATATATGACGTCTAAAAACTCTTTTTTGGCCATATGATTGGCTGCTGTAGGAAGAACCAAAGCGGATTCAGAAATAACCTGTCAACCTATTGAGTAGTTCAGATGCAGATTTAAATAAGAGCCTCTTGGCTAACTACGTGTATACTAAAAATAATAATAAACTTTAAAATGTTCATTTGGGACAAAGCAATAAAATAAATGACTTCTCGAATAAGAAAAGTTCAGTCAAATGTCTCAGGGCCAATGCATTTTGGGTCTGATCCATTAGCAGCTGCAGCTATTGTTACATTTGATGTTTTTTTTGGACGATATTTGAGAATTCCCAAAGGTGTATACAGATGGAAGATCCAAGAAACTTAACTTCTACAATATATGCAACACTGTGCTGTTATTGAGTGTTTTGGACAGAGGCCCAGCGGTTATACTGATGTCATACAGTATGCAATGTTTGTGAGATAAAGTGAGATAGCAAACATGTTCATTACAAAGTGCATCAAACTGGAAACATCCCTTTTTCCCTTTCTTTAACCAAGTGAACCGTGACCAATAGTGTACCTATCTCTAAAGTGATTATAATGTATCTTACTTTCCAAGTGACAAAGGAAGAGCTGTCTGTGATCCAGATGCCTCAATACCACACTAGTGTCCCTTTTAAATAGTTACATGTGATTTGTATTATTATATTAAAAAGTGCTTTCTACTAAAAAAACTACTAAAAAACCCATAAATAGCTACATTCTCAACTTTTTAACACGCATACTGTTAAATATATAGAACATACTCTCATATATTTATTTATATCGTAGCAGAGCTAAAGTTGCATTTTATGTGAGTAGCAGACTGGAGTTCTCTTTATCCCAGTATCACACAGTTAAATTGAATAAAGCTTGTAGATGGGTGTAATTAACCCACACTGCAAGAGTTTAAAACACATCCTTTGAAGGCATTTGGTGTCTGCTCTAGGAGGCTGTCAGTCTTAAAGGAACAATATAATATCCCTAACACTCCCACTATAGAAGAATGGATATTAAAGTACTTTGCGAGTACTTTGCGTAAAGGTCTGGCTAGTGAAGAAAGAGCAGCCCTGGTACTTTAAGGCCAGTGGCTACCGGATGGTGTAAGTGCAGCTGTTAGCTAGATACATGGGCGTAGGAACCCCTAAAAATCTGGGGGGGACAGCATTTTCCCCCATCAGATCCCCACTTTCTCACACTATGTACCCCCTCTCCCCCCTCCCACACTTTCTTACTATCTACCCCCATCCCTACCCTCCCTTCTCACACTATCTACCCTCTCCCTACCCCCCCTCCTCACTAGCTACCCTCCCTTCTCACTAGCTACCCTCTCCTTATCGCCCCCTTCTCACTAGCTACCCTCTCCCTACCACCTCCTTCACACTAGCTACCCTCTCCCTACCCCCCCTTCTCACTAGCTACCCTCTCCCTACCCCCCCTTCTCACTAGCTACCCTCTCCCTACCCCCCCTTCTCACTGTCTACCTCAGGGGTGTCCAAGTTTTTTCTGCAGTGGGCCACTTCATCAGAATTATATACGTGCGCGGGTCGAAATTATTTACACATGCGCACAGAAACTTTACACATGCACACGGAAATTTAAAGGGACCCTGCAGCAATCATATGAATTAAAGTGCATATGATGCCTTTAAACCCTATGGCCATAAAAAGTAACTCTGGGTAAAGTATTTTGGTGCAACCCGGTTGATTTGATGCCATTTATAACTGGGAACTGGATTAGCTGGTCAGTTGATGATTGTCTAGTTAGTCTCCCAATTGGAGTAAGATTTAGTTTTTGTTTGTTTTGTTTTTGAAAAAAAAAAAAATTCCTTATTTTCAATTTTGTCATTTTAGTAATTTTCACAAGACGTAAGATTGGTCACAAAACCAGGCATTATAGCTTATAATATTGGGAAAATCCAGTCCTGCTCCACAGGGTTGCATCATCTGTTAGTGTCTGCCTGGCCAAGCCAAGTGCTCTACAACTAGTGTTGCACCTCTTTGATCGTCCTTACTCTGGGGTAACTTTTTTTTTTAAATTCTAGAATATTGAAAAAAATCCAGTCCTGCTCCACTTGGCTGCATGTGCCTATGATGTGCCAGTGTGTGCCTGCAAAGGCCCAGTGCTCTACTACTACTACAACTGCTGCTGCTGCTGCACCTCTTTGACTGTCCTTACTCCGGGGGGGGGAATTCTAGAAACAAATTCACTCCATGGGACTGCATGTGCCTATCATCTGCCAGTGTCTGCCTGCCCAGGCCACTGCTCTACTACTATTGCTGCCGCGGCAACTCTTTGAACCTTTTTTCTTAATTTCTATAATAAAAGGTGAGTCCAGAAGGTTTCAGGGACCACACCCTTTTGGGAACGCCCCCTGAATGTCATTCCGAATTAAAAAGAGACCTCTGAATTATGTCCAAAGCGAACGTCCGAAAGCGAATGTGGAAAAAAAACGAAATTAAAATTTTGTCCGAATCGATTTTGCTGGCCGTACAGAAGAAGCAGCTTATAAACTCCCTTTGATATTGGTATGTCATTAAACAAGTGTCAGAGTCCTACCTTAATCCCCTGGCGGCAGCAGAGGTCTCCGCCCGATGGTGGAGTCGCGGGACGTCTGGGACTTCGTCCGCGTACCACGCTGCCCACTGCGGCCTACGTTGGGCCGTATGTTCAGACTCCAGTGTGGCCGCACAGGAGGAACGTCACAAGTGGAGTAATGGCGAGGAGGCGTGGCCTGCGCCTCCAATGATGAAAAGGTCCTGGATAGGGGCGGGACTCACTACTCCATGGGACATATTGAGGAGGGATGGGTCTCTGTAATTAGTGGGGAGGAGCTGGTTCCTAGAGGGCTATTTAAACCCACAGCACCTATGCCTCATTACTTGATTGTTCAAGTCCCTACATACCTGTTTGCTGATACCTGTTTGCTGATACCTGTTTGCTGATACCTGTTTGCTGATACCCCTTTTTGGATTTACTAGACTTTTGACCTCGGCTTGTTTATGAACTTTGATGTTATTCTCCTACCCTTGACCTCAGGATTGCTACAGGGTACCGTTTATGTATTTTACTATTCAGTGGAATAAACCTTGCACTATCTGTGATTTTAAAGTTTCATGGATAAGTGCTGTAAGGATGTCTAGCTCAAGAGTTTCACTTATTTTGCAATTAATCAAGGGACTTGAGAGGCATTCCATCCCTTAGATATGATGCTTCTAGCAGCCAGGGCAATTTTGGCCACCAAGTTGTTCTCATGTTTGGTTAAGTCGAGGTTGGGCCTGGCCAGGAGATACAATATTTCCCAATTAAAAAGATTGACTGCTCTCCATACCTCAGCTAATTCCAGTGATTAAGAATTACCTCTGCATGCGTGGCGTAGGATCAGGTGTGCAGGCTTTGGCAGCCAGATGTATTGATTTAAGGATTCGTAGCCAGTAAGGAGTGCTCCAAATCCCCAATTCCTGACCCCCTATTAACAAGCCATTGCTAGATCAGTGTAAGGCTTAGAAGTATTGCAGTAGGTTTGGGAGGCCTAGACCTCTTGCCCTTGAGGGTACATACATGACATCTTTTTGATTCTAGGTTTACTTTTATTCCAATTAAACAAATCGATATGCTGTTATAATTGTGTGCGATATTTTTTTGGGAGTACAAAGATTCAATATATAGTGGGAATTGCTTAGGGATTATAATTGCAATGCCGGTTGGAATCAGCGTGCGAATAATAACAGGTCACACACATTCTCTCTCAATTGGGTAGCGTTTTTTTGGAGGGAAGTGCATCTCCTGGACTAGAAGGAGGTCAGCATGTGCAGATTTATCCCCTCCTCAGCAATAGTCGTAGTTTCCTCTGGTGGTATAGGCCCTTTGAATAGACATACAGTAAATGTTAACTGGGCTGCTGTATCAGAATTGGTAGAGGAGCTCTATTTTTGAGGCACAGAACATTGCTAGCATAAATGCAAACTAAAGAACATATTGTGTCAACCATAGAAACCCAAAACCTAACAATGAAAACTGTAAACCTCCCGATGTGGGGTGACCTTCTGTGCAGTGTGGACTTACACTAACAAGAAGCCAGACAGGAGGGTGAATATCAAAGGATCACTATCTTGTTCTGAAGTATACAGGAAATGAAGGGGAAGAAGTTATGGAGCGAGAACAGAAGAAAGCTGAGGGATCCACGGCCGACTCTGTATAGACGATAGGGGATGGCTGGTAAGGGTTAAACATCCTTGAGTTCAGGCCCCCCTGGCTCATCAACTAAACAGATATCTATCGTACTATGCTCCACTGATCTCAGGTATGTGTTGAGTGTGCACACCAGATAAATATTAAAATTGCCAAATCCACCTTTCACCATAGTTATCGAATACCGGAGAGTAATTTGTTCCAACGAGCCAAAGTCTAAGCACTCATTCATATATGAAAGTCTGCTGGGAAGGTGTACGACAATAGCTCAAACAATGGTCTTATAAGAGCCGACTTAACTTGAGCAAGAATCTTGCTCCGTACCAAAGTGTAGTACATACAATACAGGTAGTAGATCAAAAGAAAGACCACACTCATTTCTCTAGGGGTTGTGGAATCAATTTTGGGGAAAGTTGGGCTCAAGGCCATAGGAAGGGCTAGGCGAGAGAGGCACTCACCCCAGGCACAGCTGCGAGGGGGTGCACAGCCGCCTAAGCAGCAGCTGCAGCCTGCAGGACTGGTTGGAGAGATCACAATATCCCCTCTAACCGTCCCAACATTAGGAAGAGCGAGGTCTGTCACTTCAGACCTCGGCTTCCATACTCCCCAATCACTATGTGCCGGCAAACAAGGCCGGGCACTGGAATATAATGTTGTACCCCCATGCTCTGCATTAATAGCTGGCGCATAGTGTTTAGGGAGCACTAAAGCAGAGGACTGGAATGACAGACCTTGCACTCCAACGACAGGACGAAAGATGAGAAAGGTAAGAGATGGGGAGAAAGGCGTGTAAGGACAGTGTATGTGTGCATATATGTGTGCATATATGTGTGTATATCTTCTGCGTGTATATGGACAGGTGTGTGTAAGAGCAGTGTAGGCATGTATGTGTATTTGTAATCTGGTGTGTGTATGTGCATGGGCGTAGGAACCCCTAAAAATCTGGGGGGACAGCATTTTCCCCCATCAGATCCCCTCTTTCTCCCCATCTCTCATACTATCTCCCCCCTCTCACACTTACTATCTACCCTCTCCCTACCCTCCCTTCTCACACTATCTATCCTCTCCCTATCGCCCCCTTCTCACTAGCTACCCTCTCCCTACCCTCCCTTCTCACTAGCTACCCTCTCCCTATTGCCCCCTTCTCACTAGCTACCCTCTCCCTACCGCCCCCTTCACACTAGCTACACTCTCCCTACCCCCCCTTCTCACTAGCTACCCTCTCCCTACCCCCTTCTCACTAGCTACCCTCTCCCTACCCCCCCTTCTCACTGTCTACCCCAGGGGTGTCCAAGTTTTTTCTGCAGTGGGCCACTTCATTAGAATTGTATACGTGCGCGGGCCGCACTCATTTTTCACTGTGAGAAAATATGGCCTTTAATAAAATATGCAGATTAAAATAAAGTAAATGACACAAAACCTTTACTTTTCCTCTCACTGATTTCTGGGCCTAGAAAGTTTTGTGACTACAAATTCAGGACTCAGGATAAGTAAAAATGAAATAGTTCTATTTATTCTAGGGATGCACCAAAATTAAAATTCTGGACCAAAAAATTCACAGTTCACTTAGCCAAAACCGAAAATAACCCCCCACCTTTAAATATAATAATAAAAACTCACATTTTTAATAAAAGCAACACACCACAATTGGACAAAAAAAAATAGCAATATGACTTGGCATATCATGGGCATGCTATCACACACACACTCATTTATTCAGATACTCATTCATTCACAGATTAATTCACAGATTCATTCCCTCAATCACGCATACTGATTCAAACACCCTCCCCACCCCCTTACCTGCACTGCAGCTCCTCGATGCCGCTCACAGACTTCAGCAGGGGCGCGGCCTCCCTCTGCGTTCTCTGGTACTGCACAGAGGAAGCAGGATGTGATGTGATGTCACGTGAACTCTGCTGGGTTCCGCTTCCTCTGTGCAGTACAGAAGACCCTCCCACAGGTAAGTAGCAGGGCTCTTGTTGTAGCAGGGCTCGAGGTGCGAACCGCGTAAGATCGGATGCCCTGGCTGCCGATCTTACGCGGGCCGCATCTCGAGGTCTCGCGGGCCGCATTTGCGGCGATTCTATTGGGGGGTTCCTACGGCCCTGGGGGGATTTCTTCATTATCGGTCCCCCCCGCATGAGTTACTGGGGGGGATCTGTCCCCCCCGCCCCCCCCGGTTCCTACGCCCATGTGTATGTGTATACATGTGTTTATGGGCAGGTGTCTGTAAAGGCAGTGTGTATGAGCAGGTGTGTGTAAGGGCAGTGTATGTGTATATGTGTGTTTATGGGCAGATGCGTGTCAAGGCTGCGTGTAAGGGCAGTGTATGTGTATATGTGTGTTTATGGACAGCTGAGTGTAAAGGTAGTGTGTAAGGCAGTGTAAAAAAATTGGTGGGCGGGCACAATTTTCCATTCTTGCCTCGGGCACAAAAGGATCTAGCTACGGCTCTGGTAGGGCAGAGGATACTGGGACAACCATCTTGCCCGATCTTTGCCTCCGTGGAAGGGGAATGTTCCATCAGATGGGTTATGATGTCATGGCTAGCTGTAGTATGCTGAGAAAATGGTGACTTGGTCAATATTGTGGGATCACCAAGGCAGCAAGATCTTCTGGATTTCCCGCTGGAAGGAGGTAAAACTGTTTATCTTTATGTGCTGTAAGCCAAAAATAGATGCCTCTAGGTGCATTTAACGTGGTGTGCATGTAAGTGTGAGGTGAGGTTGCATAGATCCCTTTTGTTGCCTTAAAGTAATATGAGACAAATCCTGATAGAACCAGAGGGTAGTGTCCTTATAGACTGGAGACTGCTTATGAGCCATAGCCATCAAGCTCTCCTTGGTTTGAAAATAGTGGAGCTGCACGATCACCTCTCTAGATCCCCTACCACCAAGTATGGCCAGCTTTAAGGCTCTATGAGCCCTGTCCAACTACAGGGAAGAATGCAGAGCTTCAGGTAGCATGGTACGGAATAAATCAAGCAACAAGATTTCAAGTTCTTATGAACTCACGGGTTCAGGGAGGCCACAAATGCAGATATTTTCCTGTCAAGAGCAATTGCTTAAATCTTGAGCGGCACCCTCTCCAAAGCGTTAAATCTCGGTCTGTATTGTTTTGATTTGTCGGGAAAACTCATTCACAGTCTCCGTAAGCTTGTCAGGATTTGTTTTCGGCCAGGTCAGTGCGGGAGCTCAAGGCTTGGATTTTGAGTTTAAGAGGGCAGATTTGTTTCTGAAGTTCCCCAGACACCATTGATTTTAACTCCCTTTGGAGGTCCTACAGATCTGCCTTTGTGCAGGGTTGCTGAGAGTGCGTGGATGCTTGCTACACTCTCTTTAGGGTCAGAGCTGGAGTTTGGTGCTATAATGGCTGTTGTCAATGTAGTGTTTTTTATGCCCCTATCTTCTGTTTCAATTTATCTATCAGACTATGTGCGTGTTGCAGGACCACTGGAGCAATAATCATGGACCAACGAGGTAGGAGAACGATAAAAATGCATCCGTCTTGGGATGTGGGCAAGCTCTGCCTCCTCGTTGTTCCTTTTTAAAAAAAAAAAAATACTAAAACACAGTAGGCTACTATGAATTTGAAAATAAATCTCCACAAAATTGCATATTTTTGTGTTTATTTGCCAGTATATATATATATATACATACATATATAAACATTTGGCATGAGCTTAAAGCAGTATAATGAATGCATGAAGTACAAAGAGTATAATGAAACACTATATATATATATATATATATATATATATATATATATATATATATACCTGCATTGCGGGAGCATCACTGAAGATGGCAACATTTTCATTCAGATCTGAGATTATAGTTGTCCTCAAGCATTACATAAATATCCTTTTATTTCTAATCAATCGAACAAGAAAGAAAGAAAAAAAAATGTAAAACATTTCCATTAAGGTAAAAGCTTTTTACTGTGATTAACTAAACATAAATCCCAGACTATAAAACAGTTTTAGATTAATATAGGAGAACATTTTATTAAAAAATAGCAAATTATGGAGTTATGTTATGTTGGATGACTAGAGACCATTAGGTAGCTTTTTTTACACCCAAGGCAAGAATGAAAAATTGTGCCCCCCACCACCACTATATTTTTACTGAGGTTACTTTAGTTTCACTGCTCTTATACACAACTGCCCATACATACATATGCACTGTCCATATACACACATATGCACTGCCCTTACACACACATATATACTGCCCTTGCACACACTTGCCAATTTACAGACATATACATGGCCCATATCTATACATATACACTGCACTTTTTACTAGTTTACCTTCTTCATTCTATAGTACTTTCCCTACAAAGAAAAATGATGCGATAATTATTGGGAAGTTAAAAAATTTGTATGAGGAGGGAAATGGTTTATTTACACAGGTCACTGGGTCATGGTAGAGGTTGGGTACATCTCATACTAGGAGGGCACATTAGCACAGCCAGAGCTGTGGCATATTCAGAATTCAAATATATTTTGAGTTTGTACAGAGTAACAGTGCCTGCAACCTGTCCCTAAACAACTGGATCCTGTGCCAGTCTAAACATACACATGGTTTTGCGAACACAGTCATTAACATACCTGGGAACTTTCCGGGTTTGACTCCTCCGAGTCGCAGAGCAGGGTCTTGACACGCTCCCTGCCGATTTTCCCTTTAATGGGGGATTGTTTCCTGCTGACGTCACCGGGAACACCCCCGACGTCAGTGGGACCACCCACCAACATCATCGGGACCGCCCACCAATGTCTATGGGACCGCCCGCTAACGTCAATGGGCAGTCCTGGCCGCATCCCGCAACGGAGCTCAGAAGTTTCCAGGTGTGGTTATTAGACCCTTCATTCCCAGGGGTTTTTGGTACCTCAAGTCCTGGAGCAATTATGCCATTTTTGCGGTATGTCGTTCAGCTATTATTCTTTCCTGCAAAAAGTGTACCCATGTAAACTATATATTGTTTTTTCAAGGAGAGATAGAGCTTTCTTTTGATACCATAGTTAGATAATTAGCTGAAAATTTAGGATGAGAAACTTAGTAAAAACTAGCGAAAATTAGAAAAAAACAATTTTTTTAATATATTTTCCCCTCTGAATCCTCACAAAATTAGGTAAAGTGACAGAAAAAAACCCTCCAAGTTTATCAATTCAGGTGTCCTGATTTCAGAAATACCTAATTTATATAGAATTTCCATACTTTCCCAGCTTTCCCAGGAATATTCTATAAGGTGTACATTATTCGTAGAATTTTTACATTAGGTATGATGGGATTGCAACTAGAATTTTAAACAAATAAACCAAAAATACACACAAAAGTATATATTTCTGTAAAGCAGGCATAAGCAGGTAGCCCATGACTAAGCGCAGTTTGTGCGAAACGCGCCAAGCGGTTTAGCCTTTTTTGTTCATGTTCACGTTCTGTTGTTCCTTTCGATTTTATTGAGAAGCGCAGACAGTATTTTGTTTTTTGTATGCATTGTACAGCCAACACACTGTATTTGCAGCATGCTCACCCTGTTTGGTAGGCCTCATATTATACATTTGTATTATTTGAGCCTGAGACTAGCTTAGCGCACCGACATTTTTTCTTTTCCCTGTTTGCACATATTTGAGGTTGGCTCCTCATCAGTCTGGTTGCAGCTTGCTGTCCAGGGGTTAAATGGGAGGAGGTTTAATTGCACCTCCCCCAACACATTAATCTGGTTTTGGTAGCAGTATAAACTGCTTTGTGTGCCCACTATGTAGGAGGTGAGAGTAGGTTCTCACCCTATTGAGAGTGTGCCTTGACGTGGCGGGTGAGCTTAATTATGCTTTGGCCAATTCATATAACCAAAACCTCTCGTTTATATTATATTTATATATTTGTTGCCAACTTTATTAGGGTGAGAAGCGCAGACAGTATTTTGTTTTTTGTATACATTGTACAGCCAACACACTGTATTTGCAGCATGCTCACACTGTTTGGTAGGCCTCATATTATACATTTGTATTATTTGAGCCTGAGACTAGCTTAGTGCACCGACATTTTTTCTTTTCCCTTTCGATTTTATTGTCCACTGACGCTCAATAAATTTATTTTTTTTAAACATGCATGGACATCCTTGTGTGATACTGGTGTCGGCTGGCGCGACTATCGTTTTTTGTGTCGCAGTTTGCAACCTGGACCTGGTCCTTCTCCTTCTAGCGTTGCAGCACCCAGCTACTCTTGGATTTATTATTTGAATTTATATGGGATTGTAGCCTCTCCATTTGTTTTTTTTTACCTATCAAATGTTGTTTAAGAAAGGACAAGCTGTGAACCGGCAACAAGGTCATGGGCGACCAAGGCTCATTGATGCATGTGGAGGAGTGAAGGCTCACCCGTGTGGTAAAATCCAACAGACGAGCTACAATAGCTCAACTTGCTGAAAAAGTTAATGCTGGTTCGGATAGAAAGTACACTCATAATTATTATTGCTGTGTGTTTCTATGGTTTCAAAAGAAAGCCGTACTTGTCCTGAAAAAAATAATCTTCGTTAAAGCAACATATATATATAACAAAAATAGCAAAAAAAAATTAAGGAATTTAGGATCCTACAAACCTTTGGTACTGAAGGAGTTAAATATATTTCTATAAACAATGCAGTTGAGTCACAACCAACTCCTAAGTAGATATACTTTACTAAATAAAGAACTATGCTATTCACTATGCAATCTTAGTTATTTGAATTTGCTTTTTCAAACTTTGCCGAGATATTTGTATGCCACACCCATAATTTCTTGTGTATGTTATTTTTAAATATAGTTTTGTAAAAATAAAAATAAGCTTGAATAATATTTTCATGTCTATATATCATGTTTAAGAGAAAATTCAAAATATAAATACTATTGACTTCATATATTGTCAACTTGTAAATTTGATCTAGTATATTTCTTAAAACACTGTTATGGTTATTGTAACCCAAATGTTCCCTTTCTTGAAAACATACAAAACATTTAAAATGAAGTAAAGGTATTCCCATAAAGAACATTAAACCCAGCATGTTAAAGATCAGGGGGAAAATCGGATTTGAATTAAAAATGTTGAAGTACATGTGAGTAATCTCACAATGTACTCTTAAAATTAAAAAAACCCCACAATGTAATCTTTACAAATATATTGAGTTTACCAAGTATTTAATAATATCCTGGAGAATAAATGAGAACATCCAGTTAAGAAAGATCTTTTACTTTTAATTTGGTCCACCCTGGCCAATCAATGATCTAAGGTAGGTTTATAATACTTGAAGGGTCATGTCAATATTACCATTTTATGTGTGGTGCTATTAGTAGGGTGGGAATTTGTTTTCAAGACTGATGGTCTGAACATTGATAGTACCCAACAGAACACATGGTTAGGTGGTCTTTCAAGCAATATTATAACTGACAGAATATAAACTGACCTATTTAGGGTTACATGCAGTTACCATTGTGATGTTTGTTCTATTTATTACATAGTTACATAGTTAGATAGGCTGAAAAAAGACATGCGTCCAAGTTCAGCCTTTCCCATATCAGTTTATTTCTTGCTGTTGATCCAAAAGAAGGCAAAAAAAAAAAAAACAGTTGCGGCTCTTTCCAATTTTGCACAAACTAGGGGAAACAATTTATTCTTGAACCCAGAATGGCAGTCAGAGCTCTCCTTGGATCAAGAAGCTGTTTCCCCATAATTAAAAAATTACCGTATTGGCTCAAATATAGGTTGCCCCCGAATACAGGCTGCACCCTTAAAGTTTGGTGCTATTTTAAAGAAAATATATTTTTAAAGAAAAAATACACATTAGTGGAATGGTAAAACTGTATTGTATCTAATGAAGAGGCATACATGTATTTTAAAATTTTTTGGTATCTATTATACAGTATGTCAGCATATGTTATATACAAACAGAAAACTAATAGCCATTTTAAGGTCCCCCCTTAATTAATAATGCACCTTATTTATAGATATGCTCCTCTGCCCCTGATATGCCACTCTGCCCCTAATATGCTTTATAACCCCTGATATGCTTTATGTCCCCTAGATATGCCACTCTGACCCCCCAGATATGTTTTATGCCCCCTAGAAGTGCCACTCCCCCCGACTTACCAATGCACCCTCAGACTTGGTGTCTAGCGGGGCCTGCCAGTGGACGTCTGTGCGATGCGTGCAGACAACTTCCAGTGCCGTCATTTCCGCCGGTGCTTCTCCGTCATAGAAGCCCCGGCAGCTTCACCATGGAAGTTGTCTACGCGCATCGCCACAGTCCTGGTTATAAATGGAATGGTTTGTATTGACCCCAAATATATTTATATAATGCTATCATACCTCTTCTGAGGAGCCGTTTTACTAAACTAAACAGATTTAAATTAATTAGCCTTTCTTCATAACTAAAGTGTTCCATTCCTTTTATTAATTTTGTAGCCCGCCTCCGCACCCTTTCTAGTGCTATGATATCCTTCTTTAGAATAGGTACCCAAAATTGCACAGCATATTCAAGGTGTGGTCTTACCATTGATTTATAAAGGGGCAAATTATATTTTTATCCTGCGAACTGGTGCCCCTTTTTATACATGACAATACCTTACTGGCCTTAGCAACTGCTGACTGACAGTGTACATTGTTTCCTAGTTTGTTGTCTATAACAATTCCCGAATCCTTCTCATTTTTTGTTATCCCTAATTTACTACCATTTAGGGTGTAAGTTGCTTGTGCATTCCTTCCCACGAAGTGCATAACTTTGCATTTATCTACATTAAATTTCATCTACCATTTGTGTGCCAGTCTATCTTAGTCTATCTAAATCCCTCTTCAGTAAAGTAATATCCTGCTCACATTGTATTACTTTACAGAGTTTAGTGTCATCTGCAAATACAGAAACATGACTTTCAATACCTATTGCAAGGTCATTTATAAATATGTTGAATAAAATTGTCCCAGAACAGAACCCTGAGGGACACAACTTACCACTTTTGTCCAGCTTGAAGATTTACCATTTATAACAACTCTCTGTACTCTATCACTAAGCCAATATTCAACCGAAGAACAAGAATTTGCATCTAGACCAATTTCTTTCAGTTTGAATACTAACCTGTTGTGTGGAACCGTGTCAAACGCCTTGGCAAAATCAAAGTAGATTACATCCACTGCAACACCCTGATCTACACTTCTACTTACTTCTTCGTAGAACCTATGTTTCATAAAACCATGCTTATTTTTGCTAATAACACTGTTTGTATATTATTCCACAAATTGTTACTTTGACCTTTTATAGTTCATACTTTGAAATGTGTCAGTGCCCATAGTAATGCATAAAATGCAGGAAAAAGAAGCTGCCTTGCATGTGCAGCATTCACAGCATGCACTGTAATTTCAATGGAAATAACAGTTTGAACGACATGAGAAGAGATAGTTACTCAGTAGCAGGTATAGAATAAAATGGTGGAGGAATTAAAGTATGTGAATATACAAATATGTATGTACCTGTATATACAGTACTCTACAAAAGTTTTAGGCTAGTGTGAAAAAATTCTGTAAAGCAAGAACACTTTCAAAAATAGACATGCTAATAGTTTGCATTTTGTTAAATGATAAAAATAAAGTGAGTGAACAGTAGAAACATCTAAATTAAATTAATATTTGGTGTGACCACCTTTTCCCTTCAAAACAGCATTAATTCTTCCTGGTACACTTGCACACAGTGCAAGAAACTCAGCAGGTAGGTTGCTGAAAGTATCTGTGAGAACTAACCGCATTTCTTTTGTGTTTTGATTTAATTTTTTATGATAAAAAAAATCAACAATTAACATGTCTTTTTTTTTTTAAAACATTCTTACTTTACAGCATGTTTTCACACCTGCCTAAAACCCTATACTTTACTAGCAACAGAGTCATGGGCAGCTAAGGCTCACTTATGTACGTGGTGGCCCGCTACTGTAGATGAAATTGCCGAGAAAGTTAATGCTGGTTCTGATAGAAAGGTATGAGAACACACAGTGCATTGCAGTTTGTTGCATATGGGGCTGCGTAGCCACAGACCAGTCAGGGTGCCCATGCTGACCCCTGTCCACTGCCAAAAACATGGGGCAATGGAAGAAGGTAGCCTGGTCTGATGAATCATGTAGCACAGCCTCGGAGGGAGAGAAAGGGATGCAGGGGCCCATGACTGGGGGGGCCTGGGTTGCCCTTCCTCTGCTCCCCCACTTTCAACTTTTGCCCTTATGAGTTAGCTATACTAATCAGTCCAGCTGTATGTAAATCTCTGATTAGGGGGTCACTAGGGGTTGGTCAGCAACCCCTGGTGGCACCCCCCATAATTTGGACTATAAACTGGGCTCCCTACAGGGTTGTACTTTAATATTCAACTGTGCTATTGTAAGAAAACATTCCCTCCCACCCTTCCTTTTTTGTGGTTTATTCCTTTTCGTGGAAGTTTTATGCTGGCATGGTGCTAGAGCTACTCACCTTTAGGGGAGGTTGATTCATGGTGCACAAGCCTTCGGGTTTAAGTGCAAGACACTCCTTGGGCTGGGGGCCCTTGAGATTCCTATTGGTGCCACGGGCTGACAGGCAAGGGACGCCGTCAGTCACAGCGGGGATACGGTTTACCGTATGCCAGCTGGTGTTATTCATTGACGGTTAAACTGGTTACTGGTTCAGTTTGATGGTGGTTGGTTAATTGCTAAAAGGGGGCGTTCGTTAAGCGCCCAACACATTGGAGTGAAGTTTACAAAGGGTTAATGGTGCTTGACCCTTGACAGTTTAATTGTGTTAGTGTCACGGTGCGGAGATGCAAGTTGGATTTCACCATAGACAAAATAATCCTAGCTGACTTTTATTTACATTGTTAAGAAATAAATAAACACAATTGTTAAAATTACATTTAGTGTACGTCTGTTATTGTGGTTTATGCGAGGAGGGGAAAAAGGGGGGCTGCCACATAGGCCCTCCTCCAGTCATATTTTTTTTTTTTTTTACATCATCTGGATCATCATCTGGCTGGGTGCATGTGCGTCGCTTACCTGGTGAACACATGGCACCAGGATGCATCCATGGAGGCCCCACCTCACAACATACAGGACTAAAGGATCTTCTGCTAAAGTCTCCATGCCATATACCACAGCACACCTTCAGAAGTCTAATGGAGTCAATGTGTCGAGGGGTCAGGGTTGTTTTAGCGGCACACTTACACACTTACATATACTCAATTTCACATAAACACATACTCTATCACACACTTATACACTCATGCTAACACATACTTACACATACAAAATCATGCTAACACGCTCACTCACGCCAACTCAAATACACATACAAACTCACTCACTGTGTGAGCAGTCTCTCACATCAGCCTTGATGTTACAAGCTCCCTGGACAGAGTGGCTAGACCAACACTTAGTAGAAAATATACAATCAACAGACAAACAAGTAGCTGTTTTCAGCAGAAGCAAAAACATAGGAAACATCATCCTATAAATGGTGGTTAACATTATGTAGTAGCTATTGTGGTCTATATTTCTCATGATACCCATCCACTGAGTGAAACATAGACTGGATGAAATTCTACAGGCCATTCTTCATGCATGTAGGTAACAATCTTATATTTTTTTGCTCTTTAACTGTTCAGAACTGTTCTTGTGACTCATAGCGAAAGGAAATGAGAACGTACAAACCGGGGCTAAGAATGTTTTAACATGTTCCCAGTAGAGACTTGACAAGCACCTTCATTGGTGAGATCATTTGCTGTAATCTTTTTAGTTTATTTTACTAGAAAATTCTTATAATTAAAATATTGTATAGAACCAAGGTATGTAGAGATCTGAAATTTGATAATTCATTGGGAGAATTACTGTTGTCAAATAAATAAAATATTTATATTTAATCCTCAATGAAATACCATAATAGCCCTGTCTAGCTGATGTGATTATCTTTTCTTGCCCCAGGAGACCTTTCTTTCTTTTTTTATTAGGTACAGCAATTCATTCAGATTTTTTTTAACCTTATTAAAAACATTTCCAAACTGTGTTAGGGGGTGAGGTGTGGGGGGACAACCTGTACAGAACAGGCTGTTATTTATAAATATGGAGTACTAGAAGCTCCCCTCCATTATATTGAAATAATGGTTAACTATAACATGTGATACAGTGAGAAAGCATCTTGAATTTTAAAAACAGCACCTTTTCCAAACCTACTGCAACTGCACATATAAAAAGGCTATATAAAAAAGGGTGTATCTTGACTGCTTACAATTGATCTATTTTAAACCTTATGTCACTTTATTGGCTGTGCACCTTTTCGCTTTAACCTTAAAGATTTGCAGGCAAAACCTTTTTTTGCATTTCTATATTGATTGATAAGTTATCATCAGATCTTTATCCAGAATCTCTTATGGATTTCTAAGAAAGCTTGTGGAATAAATTCCACAATTTAATTTGCCGTGAAATTGATTAAAAATATCACAAGTAAATGTAGAGCTTCTTTCTGTTTGTTTTTTTCAGCATTTTTTTAGTTTAGAAATTTGGAGTTCAAATGGTGTTCACAAATAAACTATATATAGAGTGAGATCTAACAAATGTACTGAAATTAGAATGGATCAAAATGTCCTACTAGATTATCCATGATACCCATTTTGTGATACTGTCATACAATTCTTGTGGACACCATATACAAAAGTAGAAAATGTACATTTATGTGCCAGACCAATGTTTTCATAATCAGTCGAAATTATTTATTCAAAAATAAAATATTGAAAAGGCATATACTAGTACCCTTGATTTTTACTTTGTTCTGTAATGTAGCATGCAATACCCATGTTTGCCTGCATCCAGTGAAGTTAAAATCTATAAAATGGGTGAAACACAATATCAAGGTTTTTTCATATTGATAGTCGATAACTAACTGAAACCAGTTCAGCAGTTCACAGTGTGCTTACTTATGTCATAAAGGTCACAACACTTAAATAAGTAAACTGACACACAGTTTTGCATACATGCTTAACAAGGGTGTACTGTACTGATAATGCCTACAAGCCGACTCTGCTTCAGCCAACCAGTGATCAGTACTTCAGCAGAGCTTTCATTTGGGACATGTCCATGGAAAAACGCCAATAACCATGCAACCAGAACCTGTAGTTACTATAACTTTGATGGCAACTACACAACATAAACCAATTGAGCCCAAGAAAAAAAACTACAGGAACCAGGCTAGCCATACTACAGCCCATTAAACATCCACCAATAAGGTCCACCTCTTCCTCTGTCCACCTGAACCCTCTCTCCACTATTTGCATCAGGACCTGGTGTCAGGACCCAGGTAAGCAGGTTGGGTAGGAGCCCAGTAGCAGGGGATACAAGGGGTTCCGTTTGTACCCCACGATGCATGACGGTAAGTGGGATGGTACGGACAGGCGCAATGAAACACAGCACAAACAGAATACTTGGAAAGGTACTATATTTATGAAGGTGATAGGACCAGCAAGTAAAGGCAGTAAGTCTCTAGGCAGGATGCTCACTGGCAGGGCTGGCGGATACGGAGGCCCACCGGATGGGCTGACGGCAGGAAGCCCACTGGCAGGGCAGACGTGTACGGAGGCCCACTGGCAGGGCTGACGGCAGGAAGCCCACTGGCAGGGCTGACGGGTACGGAGGCCCACTGGCAGGGCTGACGGGTACGGAGGCCCACTGGCAGGGCTGACGGCAAGTAGCGCACTGGCAGGGCAGGCGGCAGGAATGCAGGTACAGGCAGGAATGCAGGTACAGGCAGGTAGTCCAGGTACAGGCAGGTAGTCTAGGGACAGGCAGGTAGTCCAGGTACAGGCAGGTAGTCCAGGTACAGGCAGGTAGTCCAGGTACAGGCAGGTAGTCCAGGTACAGGCACTGGTTCAAGGCCAAAACAGAGCGGTCTAAACATTCCAATGCAAAGGCCCTGACTAAAGGGCAGGGCAGGTTAATAAAGGCAGGTTAATAAAGGCAGGTTACTCAGGTGATCAGACTCAGTTGACCTGGTAATCTGATCCTGAGCACTCCAGAGGGAGGGGGAGGGTGGCCACTAATGGTAGCAGCAGGACATTACAGCAAAATAAATCATCCATGGTCTGGGCTAGTAGGGTGGAATCCTGACACCTGGTTTGGAACAGGTAACTGGCTCCTCACAGTCATTAGAGTTGATTGACTGCTGCAGGCCTGGTAAGTCCATCTGAACTATCCACCAATGAGAATGTTCCTTGGACCTCTGCAGCCTAATTACTTCAAATGGTGTTTTAATATACTCTAGATCAAGGATGCAGCCTACACCGCCTCCGTGTCACTGGACATTGTTCACCATCTACTTGATGCCAGGGATGCAGCCTGTTCCTCGACCGCACTGCGGGTGTGACTTGTGTTCAAGGTCAGGGATGTGGCCTACCCCACAACTTCCTGAATGGAGCAGCAAGAGGTAAGGGGCCCCCAGGGGCCAGACAATTGGCTTCTTTGGTCTCCACTCCAAGTCTAGGCCTGATCAGGCTGCCCTTCCCCTCATGTTTGCATAAAACATTGTTGGATCCATTAATGTTGGACCTATATATTAACAAAACTCAGTGTGAAATATGTTAATGATTTAAAGGAGTGTCTCGGGTATCTTTTGAATTAGCCTTTACATCAATCACATCACTAGAAAACCTGCCATAGCTACTGCTGTAACCAACAATGTTAGCTTCCTTTATGCCAATAATATCGTTATTACCCCAGTGATGATATCATATTGAATGTGCAATGCCACTGTATACAGCATCTTAATTATTTTACTTTTTTCAATGTGTAAATATATATACAAACTTCACGCTGGTAGGACTTTCGTTGGGTTGTAGGTTAACTACTGTACAATTAACTAACTGAGTAACTAAATGAGTAAAAATAAGAAAGAAAATGAAAGAGCCCAAAGGAGTTCAAAGATTTCAAAACAGAAAAATCTGGTTTGTGCAATCTTTTCCTTTATAGCACAAGCTAATAAAATATTCTTTTGGTAAGCAGTTTTGTTCTCTCATCTACTAGGAATATAGGACTTTGTGGGATAAGCTTATCACAGCACTTTCCCCCTTTTGGTAAGAATCTATTGATTTAGTGGTACTTCAGCCAGTAGTACTGGCTGCAAATGATTTTGTTCATAAAGGCATTTGATAAAGCATTTACTTTGCCATTATGAAACCTCTGCTTATAGAGGAATGTATGACCTTTCTTCCCCTTCACAGGTTATTGGCTTAGAGGTGTTTAATTTGATAGCAATGAAACATATCAACAGAAAGTAAGGTTTCTAAAACCATACATTTTGTTTCTAAAAAAAAGCAAGAAAATTGCAAATCTTCCCTGAGCTTGTGTTACTTGACAACTGAACAGAGAACATTTATCACTTGTTTTAATGTCTCATTGTTACTTAAGCATGGGATTAGTCATTTCTCTCCAAAAAAATATCAATGTTAAGAGTAATTTACCTCCATTAAATAATTATAAAAAAGCAGCATATTTTTTGTATTTAAAAAAATGTATAAATACAAAAAATCCATTATCATGTTTACATACACGACACATGTTTACATACATTTGTAAGTACTGCAACACAGCACAGGACAATTGATGTACAGTACAAACTCACAATTATGGAAAGCACTAAATTCAGTAATAGTAGTGTATGTTATCACATATCAAGGCACATATGGTTAAGCACACCTGGGGAAATTGGGTGGTGGTGTGACTGGGATGGTTGCGGGTTGTGGGTGAGTTAGGGGAGTAAAATAAGGGGGATTGAGGAGAGTGGGCCAGGAGGGGAGTGGGACTAGTTCTGCTTCTCTAGACAGTCCATACAAGAACAGTCTGATGAGCCTGTGGCAGCTATGGACTGACAACTTCTCCCTCCTCAACACCAGGAGGTTCTTCTGTGTGTTTTTTTTTTATTTCAGGCTTGGATACAGAAAGGGAATGACACATCCAAACATCATGTCTTCCTGCAGTGCACCTATTGCTATATGGCTGCTGGTGGTGTGCTGGTAGATTATCTTACCTGGGAGCTTCTCAGCTCCGGCTACCCGGAGCCTTCCCTTGCGGGACGCGGCCAGGACTGCACACTGGTCCTGCTGATGTCGGTGGGCGGTCCTGCTGACGTCAGGGGAGTTTCTGCGGACATTGGGGGCGTTCCTTCTGACATTGGGGGCGTTCCTTCTGATATTGGGGGCGTTCCCGCTGATGTCGGGGGAACACCCCCATGTAAATGAAAAAATGGTCAGGGAGCGGGGCGTGTCAAGACCCCGCTCCAGCCACCCGGAGGAGCAGCGCTCACCCTGCAATCTCCGGGTCAAACCCGGAGAGTTCCCAGGTATGTAGATTATCCATTAGTGATCTGGGAACTCCCCAGAATTTGGGGGCCCCTAGGCACTTGGCTAGTATACCTAATGGATATTCTGCAGTTTGGAAAACTGACAAAATGGTAGAATTCTATTACTTCTGTATATTAAAAGGCACCACTCAGTTGGTCATAGAACATTTAAACATTTTGTTTTTCTTTGATCCCTACTTCATGAAGGACATAATAATAATTACATGGCTATTATTATTTTGGGTATGCTACATGTTTCCCCATGCACTGTGTCCGCAACTATACCTAGACTAACTCACTAGGGATTTCAAACTAGCATTCACAACAAAGAGGCCACTAAGAAGGAAGTAAATTGAGCTATACTACATTTTAACCATAGCAACTGTGATGAAAACATCCAGTATGCCACATTTTTCTGATTAGGGTAGGTTTCATTTGGCCCCTCTCCCAATAGCTCACAACTTTTGGCTCACTGTTCTGTAGCATTTTTCTTACAATTAAGAATGAAATTAATCTCTCTGTAAAACCCTATGTAATGCAGAAAATGGGTCACGTGCATTATCCACTTGCATACTTCTCTTTATTCATATTGGCAAGGAGCGAGATGTTTATGAACTGTTTGTGATAGGGTTGTGTTGGTGCATGACCCATTGTGCAAAAGGTTGAAAAGGAGCACATAAAATGCACAGAGATCATACAAACAGGTATTACTGCTTTAATTCTTAAATGTATAACATAGGATAACACTGAATTGCAGCAATAGCATACTCTTATGGGGATATGATCCAGAAATAAAAAGTATTTAAGTATCCAGCAGGAACAATAAGAGGGATTTGGTAGTTGGCAAGGAGGCAAGGAAAGACGCACAGGGGAATAAGAACAGTTTGCATAGGGAGCAATTTGCAACTAGTTTAACACAGGGTTTGTAGCAAGCCCAAGTGAACACAGGCAGTTCTGTTACACATATCCAGTAAGTGGCCACCAAACCAAGGTAATTATAGTCTAAAGCAGGTCATGGATAAATGTTTCAGGCAAGTTATACAAAGAGACAGGGAAACACTGGGGCAGCAGCAGTAAGAGCACATGGCTATGGACAGCAAATGGAGATAGTAGGAACACAGGCATGGGCACAGTGGTCAAGTAGCAGGAAAACACAGGATCTGTCCCAAGTGTGATTGCTAACATCATGTGGACTGTGATGGATTACCTAATGTATGAGTTAAGCTAGGCATTATGAGTCCCACAAAAAGAAAATATGTTTTGTTTAAACATCCCCTTAGGAGATATCTACATTAAAACCTTAAAATCTGTGGTAAGAAGTCTATTAAAATGTACAGGTACATCTTCCCTGTTGGCAGAAGCCAGCATCACTGGAAGCTCCTCCATTTGCCTTAAAATAACCCTGTGTAAACCTCTGCCAAAATGGTGGAAATTTCCGTGATGCCCTCTTCCCCTGATTGGAGGATTGAGAAGAGCATGTGTAACTGCGGGGTACTTACCTTCCGTCTGCCCGAACCGCCGATCTTCTGAAACCCCTCGACGCCTGTAGCCACTGGAAAAGGCTAAAAGACTTAATCCTCGCCAAGCACGCTGGGCCTTATTCTTTACTCGCTTTAATTTTATAATTACCTATCGCCCTGGATCAAAGAATATCAAGGCTGATGCTTTATCTAGATTTGAGGGTCCTAATACTGTTGTAAAAGATGAGACCATCATTCCGTCCCATCGTATTGTTGCCAACATCTCGACTGCCGTTCTCCAAAGCATTTCCCGCCCAGCATGAAACGGAGGCTTGGAACGCACAAGGGTAGTGCCTATAAGAGGCCACACGGTGGCGCGCGAGTACACAGGGCCAGAGTGCATGCAGTCTGTGTTCAGGAAACCTGCCAGCGAAACCTGCCAGCGGCTACAGGCGTCGAGGGGTTTCAGAAGATCGGCGGTTCGGGCAGAAGGAAGGTAAGTACCCCGCAGTTACAGCATGTCACTGGAAGCTCAGCCATTTTGCCCTAAGAGAACCTTGTGTGAACTTCCACCAAAATGGCAGAGTTTCTGGTGAGGTCCCTCCCCGATTGGAGATTTAGGGAGTGGACATCACAAGATCCGCAATTTTGCACTACGATAACCTTGTATGAACCTCTGCCAAAATGGCAGAGCTTCTGGTGACATCCTCTCCCCGATTGGACAACAAATTACTTTCCTGAATTTAAAGTGGGCCGAAATTTGTCCTACCCTCCTGGTAGCTGTAACCCACTGGAGGAGACTTTCTAGACTCTGCAGGGCTCTCTCACTGCTCCAAATGCTAGATGTTTTCAATTATTGTAATCAGCAATGCGGGGCTGTGGCATTGTGATCAGCACAAACAGGCCAGGAGGAGGAGAGGAAAAAAAAAATTGTAAAAAAATAAATAATAGAAAATAAATAAAATTGATTAGGAGTCTAGTGATGTCACCATGACATCACTGGCATAAAACATGTATTGGAGATCCCTAAAGAACTCTCAAGCAATACTGCACTGGGAACAGTAGAAAAACAAGAAAAAAAATGAAAAACATTTTTAGCTCTACTAAAAAGATTTTAAAAAAATGTAAAAAACCATTACCCCCAAACGCCTTAAGCCAATAGTATTAAAAACATGTAATATGAAAAGAATGGATATGGCCCTCTGAAACAATAAAAAAATACGTATGTGGGGTATGATGTAATCAGGAGATGTTGCTGAACATGAATTGGGTCTATTATTAAAAAGAAGGCCCTTCTTCTCCTGAACAAAATGATTTATGATTTGTGTGGGTTCATCAAATATGGAAAAAAGGGAATTATGGCTTTACATATGATAAAAATGACAAAACATATTTTGTTCCTTTGCTTGTGAAAATCCCCAGCCCTAAAAGGGTTACCGACAGCCACACAGAAATTTGCGTACAATTCTTTTCATGTTTTTATATTGGTAATAGGGTGAGTTTCCATAATCTGCAGAGGGGTGTTAAGGATATATATATATATCTTCAACAGCTGTCACGGTCTTGAGTTTGGGGGTCTGCAATAAAAGATAGATGTTGTGTAGCCACTGGCACAGATCTATCACTAGCAATTCCTCCTTCGCAGTCTACATAGCACTCTATATTGGCAAGCACCGGGATGGGACATCACATTCGGCGAAGGAGGAATCAATAATGTTGAGAGGTCTGTGCTCTATATAGATCATTCCTAGACTGTAAACTGTATTTGAATTATGGCAAATAATGTCTACGTGAAAATATTACTATTTAGGGGGAAATATCCAGCACTTAACAAACTGTGCCTGTTTAGTATAAACTATGAACTAAATCGAATGTATGACAACATATAGTGCTAAAATGGTCAGATATATCCCAAAGTCATCATAATTTCACCTAAGGTTGAATATTGAATGTTTAGAATAACCTTTCTTAACTTTAACTTAATTGTCTTTAGTGTTTATGTTTAATGGTCTCTAGTTTGCAAAACACAGCTGTTCTTTGCAAATGATTTTGCAGGTCAACTTTATATTTGCTACACTAAAAACCTTTGTTAAGACTTGTCAATGGCACTTTCATGAAATGCACATAATAATGTGAGCTGGTTTTAATGTCTGTTTATTATAGACTGCTTAACTTGAGGGGGAGACACAATCTGAATCCAGCTTTAAGCCTGTCTTTGGAGCACACCTCTCCCAGGACCTCCCCTTCCTGTGATGTCACCCTGGCTCGTGAGCAGAAGAGGAGTACAAGCTGGAAGCAAGGTGCCTCAAACTCCTACTATCATTAACATGCTCAAAGGGAATTTTTGTTGTTGCAGGCAAGTCCTGCATGGGTCACTGGCTAGCGCTGTTCGATTCACAAATATTAGTGAAGGGTTATAGTCTTTATGAAAGCCATTTCTGTGTAATTAAAGATACAGTTAACAGGTTGAACTTGATGTACTTATGCAGAAACAAATCATTGCCCCAGCAGCCCCTTACCGCTTACTTCTGTGGCCGCCATTCTCAATACTGAACACCACAAAATGATGTCATATCCTAGTGAGCTGCATGCGTGGCTCTGGGTAACCTACTAGACACAGTGCCTCACAGTGTATCTATACAAGGCAGATCTCTGATTTTGCACCAGCATTCCTATTTATAAGTATGGACCTTGTTTATGCTTATTTTTGTTTGAAACCCTTTATATGAGTGGATAAGAACACACATTTTATTTGTTACTTAGTACTGTTTCGAATAATGATTCAGTACAAGTTTGATTACACAAAAGACATGAAAAAAAGAAAATGTGCCTTACATTTACATGTTTCGGCATGAGCAGTAATCCAGTTGGACTGTGAGGGGTCTGTTGATTCCAAGATAATTTTGTCTCCGCTTTTAGGGAATGTACTGGCGTAAACACCCATCTTTTATGTGATTCCAGACTCTAAAATATGAATAAACAAAGACATTATTAGAAAAATATTTAATGCAATGCTGCAGTCAGTAATTATAGATAATTCATATTTAGAAACAAAACATACCCAACCTGCTTAGGACTGAAAACTTTAGTTATTTGATTGTTATGCACATGCAAAGAATTTAGGCCAATTTCAATGCTGTATCCACTGAATTCAAAAGCAGAAACCAATTTTAGGTTGCATACTGAATTACAAAACCAGTACTCACAGCCCTGTTTCAACAGCACGTTTTATTATGGGTAGAATGTTAATATTCTTTAATCCTTTTACTGTATTGAATGCAAATAACATACGACAAAACTAGATCTCCATTTTTATATTTGTACTTATGTCATATGGCAAATGGTGTATGTATGTATGTCTAAATTGCTAAGCAAATCAGAAGAGGATATGCTTATCTTGACACCAAATTGAGGTTAGCCTGCATACATTTAACAAATGATCTTCTTTACTTTCAAGTCCAAAAGACACTATTCAAAACAATCCTTTCTCGAATAGTTTGCTACATGTGACACAAATGATCATGCATGGTCACTTGAGAAGGTGGTTACTTATTCTTGAGGCTTTTAGTTGCTTTTTTAGGGGTACACAATTGACACTTACTTGCCTTCTGAAACAATGCAATAAGAGATATATTGGACAGGTAGAATTTGATTTTTTTCCACTTTACTAACTACAGAAAACCTGCTTTGCAGCAGAAGGGCTGCCCCCCAACATGCTTCCCTAGTTTACACTGCTGCTTCTTTCAATCTATACACCCTGCATGTCACAGACACTTTTATTTTTAGTTCTCCTGTCCCACACACACACATACACACAGCTTTACAAAGCTTAAGAAATACATTTGTAGTTTATAAGTGTTACATATAGAACCAAAAGGATTAACTCTTACAATGTCATTGATGTTCATATCTTTACCACACCAAACTTAGTTAACATTGCATGTTTTTTTTTTTATGTTTTGTGTTTGTTAGAAAATATATTTTAATCACAAGGGGATTTCCCTTCATCTTGTCAACTTGCTGTTTCTCATTACTAGTGATTCTATAAGCATCACCTAATAATTTCTGTTTTTAATCCTCAATCATTGCTCTTAAAATGGTGCAGGCTAAGGCAGGATACTGAGTGATCTACTTGCAGTTTTGGTATGTACTTATTTAAAAACCTGTAATTTATAAACATGCCTTTTATTATTTATTTATTCATTCATTCATTTATTTTATAGCGCCATCATATTCAAAGCTTTTATTAACCATGTGATTTCATAAAAAAGGCCCCTTCTAATTTCTTTTTTTTTTTTACACAATAAATAAGTACGTACGAAAATGAATACAATCAAAGAAATAGAAAAGCAAAACAGTAGAGCCATAACATATTTTGCTGATAACTAGATGGAAAATATCGGAAGCTATTATGATATAAAAACCACCAAGACAAAAAACAACTTACATGTGTGTCTGTCAGTTCACTCCTGACCTAGTAATAACTGGTCTCCAGGAAAAGCGCTTTTCTTGGTCAGTATTGGTTACAGGTTGCTAGCACACAATGCATCCTTAGTGACAGGTAGTTAGGAGAAGAATACATTCAGGAAAAACAGTCTCTTAAAGCAGAAACAGAAACTGATTAACAGCCCTTGATTGTAAATACATGTTTCTGGAATGAGAATACATGTTATAACATTGCTAATTATTTTTCACTATATATATATATCAAAACAATTTGACATTGTCACAACACTTTTTAATTGAAAAAAAGCAGGTCTACCCATACCTTTGAACTGTCCTGTTTTTTGTGTGACAGTTATGATTTTCAGGTGAGCAGTGAGGTCAAGGGCCATTGGGGCCTGACCAGCCCAAGAAGCTGTAAGAGCCAACAGGCCCCCAATGCAGTTCACACTTAGCTGCCTCCTGATGCACTGAAGCTGAATGCTATACTTGACAGGCGCATAATCGAATCTGCCCCCGGATGACCGTACCCACAACCCCAACATATTCCCCAAAAAGACACGCACACCTTTTAAATGCAAATATAATTTCCACAGCTTTATTAACATTTACAATATTTAAAGGTCATTGTCAAAACAGACCATCACAATTAACAGAGATAACATAATTCCCCTTCATAAACAATGACAATCAGGGCCGACCCTGCTATGGAGCAGAGTGGGGCAATTGCCCCAGGCGGCACTTTTGAAGAGGGGGCACTTTGCCGCCCCAAGCGCCGTTTTTGTTTTTGAAGCAGGGAAGAGAGAGGGGCGCTGAGTGGTTTTCGCTTATTAAGTTTTCAGTACCCACTCGGCGCCCCTCTCTCTCCTCTGCGAGCCCTCTAGCTCGGTCTCGGTGCTGGCTTGTAATGCTGAGCGCCGGAATTTGACGCCATTTCGGGCGCTCAGCAGTGAAGCAGCGCCCACTGCGGCAGAGCAGGTATACTCTCGCCGCAGGACTGCTGGAAGGTAAGTGAAGTACAAAGGGGGGATAGGGTAGATAATATGGAAGTAGGAGGGTAGGTTATGGGGAGGGAGGGAGAGAGGGGTAGATTATATTGAAATATATTGAAATGAATAATTGAGATTGAGTGAGAATATATGAATTAGTGTGGGGATGAATTATCTGAATGAGGAAGTGTATGAATTAATGTGCGGATGAATTGTCTGAATGAGGGAGATAATTAATGAATTTGTGAGAATGCATTAATGAATATGTGTAAATGATTTGTGTGAAGGAGAGAATAAACGATTATGTGAATGAAAGTTTGAATAAGTGAGTGACTGTACAAGTGTATCATAGATGGATTTGTGGAAGATAGCCCAGGCAGGGTGTTTCTGTGACAAAGATGCCACAGGCCGGGCTGTTTGGTGACAAAGTTGACTCATGCTGGGCTGTTTGGGGACAAAGATGGCAGGTCCTATGTGTGTTATCTGGGTGCTTGTCAGGTTCTATGTGGGCAGTGTGGATGCCAGGGCTGGCTTTTTGGTGTGCAACCTGTGATCTGCGCCTGTAATTTAGGGGGTTATACCTTTATTGTTGAGTTTTTATGCAAATTCCAATTGATCTATACCTACAAAGCTGGGTTTGTGTGTTTATTTGATCTATACCATCAATGCTGAGTTTACATGTGATTTCCAGTTGATCTATACCTGCAATGCTATGTTTCCAAATATTATTATTGTATACCTGCAAATACAGGATTTTTTTGTCTGGAAATGCTTGCGTAGGGTCCAATTTTTTCACTATAAAATGTATTGGCAGCAAGGTCTAATAGGCAATTGGCAGCTTGTCTAAGGCGTGTATATATATATATATATATATATATATATATGTGTGTATGTATATATATATATATATACACACATCTGACACTGTGATAGATATTTGATCCATGATCCCCGTGTGTGAGCTCTCACTCTTTGAAAAAAATATTTTATTATTATATTATTTTATTGCGTTGGGTTAATTCCAGGCTAAGCCTGGACATAATAATGTTATATTTCACCTTTCTTTTCACCCCGTGAGACTTTTTGCGGCACTTTTTTCCAGGGCGGGGGGGGGGTGCAGCATTTCACACTTCGCCCCAGGCAGTACAATGTCTTGGGCCGGCCCTCACCACCCATTACAAAATTGCACCAATTAAATTAAATCACTCCTTCATGTACACCCACTAGCTCTGTCAAGGCCCACTCCACTAAGCTGCGTTGCTCCATGGGCTTCAATTTAGTGTGATATCACATTGCAATAGATAATGTGTAGTCATGCTGAAACTTTTGTTTTATTCCTAATTCATTTCATTCTAAAATAATGGCATTACACACACAGCTTATTTACTTTGTGAAAAGTAGGACAGAGAGGGGCAACTCTGAATACATATAAATATGTGTATTAAAAAAACAAAACTCATAATTTCAATAATATACTTACTGCCAATTGGTCACTGGAATGGCATTTTTTGGTGGTCGAGAGAAGCTGGGAAAAAGTCTGTTAAAGCACACCACAGCCACTACACATGGACACACATGCAGACCAGGCTTTACAAAACTTGCATGTAAGTGCAAGGAAGGATGTGCACATATATTTTATGAATACGATTGACTACGACAATCCAAGGGATCATTGGGATTTGTCACAATTTCTGAGGACCGTGTACAGTTACATTATTAAATCAATGTAACATGTGTGCACTGTGCTTAAGAAGAAAGGTGCATATGAATGCATGTGAGTGTGAATGCTTGTATGTGTATGTGTGCGTGGGACAATATTTGTGCATGTACATATATTTGATATATTGTGTATGCTGCAGATTTCTATAGGGGCCATAGAGACTGTCAAAATATGTATTGATGAGATTATGTGTACATCTAAGTATAGATAATTGTGGAACAACAATACCACTGAGAATGATAAAAATGCTAACACACCTCCCTGCCATGGTATGCCCCTTCATGGATTCTTAAAGTCTATGCTGAGTATAAACTTGCTTGTGCTTCATGCATACACAGTACAGAATAAATAAAGCAAGGTGTCATGCCAGTGTGCAGCTTTGGCAGGTGCTGTTGCCAGCGCAGGTCGGCCTGTCGCTGGGAAGGGAGGACTGGTTCCTCCACACCCGGACTGGTGAGCTGCCGCTGGGGAGATGGGCTGGCTGATGCATCCCCCTGGATCCCTGTAGCCATTGCAGGTGTGGGGCAGAGGCCAGTGGTGCTCTGCCCTGTTGCCAGCACTTCAGCTAGGGCTAAGGGATCTGGCCCAGCATTCCAAGGACCCAGGTGTAGAGAACGCAGTCTTATCCACCCCTCCTGGGTTAACATCCTCAGACAAAAAATCAAATAAATTCACAGTCTCTGGATCCGTTTGTGGAGCACAAACGCACAGCTCCAGTATCGGATCTGGGCTAGCTACCCAGGATCCCTGTGATTCAGAGGTGGAGATCGCAGTCCCATCCACCGCTCCCGGGTCACCATTGAATAATCAATAGAAACCAGGAAATCCATGGACACTGGGGCATACTGTTGAACACGGTTGAAATTACCGTATTTGCTCAATTATAAGACAAGGTTTTTTCCAGAGCAAATGCTCTGAAAAATACCCCTCGTCTTATAATCGGGGTTGTCTTATAATAAGACTTCGAATAGGTCTGACTATGAGACTACGATCCAGATCCCCCGCAGCACTGCAGGGGACCTGGATCCTCCTGTCTTATGCCCCCCCAACTTACTGGTGCTTCTGAGTCCCTGGTGTGTAGCCGGGGCAGCGTGTAGACGTCTACGCGATTCGCGTAGACAACTTCTGCTGCAGCCGGAAGGAGGTGGGGTCAGCAGCGGATCTTCCCCGGCTGTCAGAGATCAGAGTTCCCCGCACTGGTGCAGGAAATTCTCTCTGACAGTCGGAGGGTGTATGCGTGATGGACTCGGACAACCACTCGCTGCTAACCGCACCTCCTTCCGGCTGCAGCGGAAGTTGCCTACGCGAATCGCGTAGATGTCTACCTGGTGCCTGGACAACACACCGGAAGTCAGAAGCACCGGTAAGTTGGGGGGGGAGTGTTAAATGGGGGGACATAAGGTATTTCTGTAGGCAGAGTGTGCTATGAAATGCCTTTTAACCCCCTCAATGCCACTCTGCATCCAGAAATGCCTTTTAACCCTCTATACGCCACTCTATTTTCGCTTTCTGCACCGAAACGGCGTTGCTGTAATGCCTCGACCTCGAGGCATTCAGCAACGCCATTATCGGCACAAAGGGGCCATCTCTGGCCCCTCCCCGGGGCGTCAACATCCGCCATACTTTGTATGGCGGCGGACGCCCGTTTTAAAAGCGTTTAGGAGGCGATCAGGAGACATCCAGCGACACCAAACACTTACCTGGGGATGGGCTGTGACCGCTCCGTAGAGCGGTCACAGCCGCAGCTGCCGGTGATCTTCGCCATCAGCAAGATGGCGGCAGTCTGGGAAAATTCAATAAAGAAAAACAATAAAGTCTAAAAAGTTCGCTAGACGGTCTCCAGACCCTCTAGAGAACTCTGGCTCCACTTGCAGGTTGAATATAGGTACTGCATTCAACCATGCAAGTCAATGGAGCTCAGCTTTCTAATCACAGTGTGATTAGAAAAAATAAATAAAAAATAAAATAAAATGAATAATAATTAGAAAAAAAATAGTAAAAAACCAGTAAAATGTAAAAACTATATTGGGGTGTTTTGTGATAGTGACATATACAAGAAATTTTTAATTTATACCTGAAGTAAAATGTGTGTGACAAAACAAATGCAAAAAAATGACTACCACAAAGTTTGACAAAGACTGGTGGTAGATATGGTGCATGGAAAGAGTTAAAATACTAGCATTTGAAATACCCTGGGGTGTCTAGTTTTCAAAAATATATAGCTTTATTGGGCACACTGAAATGGCCCGGCTCAAAGATGTACCAAATAGGGCATGGGCAGTGGATCCCCAAATGCCAAAGTTCAACATTGAAAAATGTGCATGCCCCAAATGTGGCCCTTTTGCCCCCAAACAGCCAGGCAAAATCATTCATGTGAGGTATCGCTGTACTCAGGAGATGTTGCTAAACACATATTGGGGTGTTTTTTGATAGTGACATATACCAGAACCTGTTTATTCATACCTAAAGTAAAATGTGTGTGAAAAAACAAATGCAAAAAAATTACTACCATAAAGTTTGACAAAGGCTGATGGTAGAATAAGTGCTTGGAAAGGGTTAAAATACCAGCATTTGGAATACCCTGGGCTGTCTAGTTTTCAAAAATATATGATTTTATGGGGTAAATTGCATTGGCCGGCTTCAAAGATACCCGAAATGGCACATGGGGGGAAGAATTACCAGATTTGGAAAAAATGGCTTTGAAATAGCAAAACGCTACCTGTACTTATTGCTCCATAACGTGCAGAAAAAAGCAAAAAAACATAAAAACATTGGGTATTTCTGAACTCAGGACAAATAGTAGAATCTATTTAGCAGGTTTTTTTATTACCTTTTATAGATGAGTAAAAGATTTTTCAACTAAAAGTTAGAAACAGTCATTTTTTTCAAAATTTTTCACCATATTTTATACTTTTTTTAATAGTAAATAATATGATACAATCAAAACAATGTCATCTAAAGAAAGCCCTTCTTGTCCTGAAAAAAATAATATCTAATGTGTGTGGGTTCAGTAAACGGGAAAGAAGAAAATTACAGCTAAACACGAGCAGCGCAGAAATGTTAAAACGGCCATTGTCACGAAGGGTACAAAACGTAAAATCAGCCTTTGTCACGAAGGGGTTAAACAATTCACAAAAATACTCTGCTCTCATGGGGTTTATTGCCAACAAGCACTATTTTAGTTTCATCTGATCATAGAACCCGATCCCATTTGAAGTTCCAGCAGTGTCAGGCAAACAGAAAACGGCTGAGTTGGTTTTCCGATGAGAGTAGAGGCTTTTTTTAAAAAAACCCTTTCAAACAACTCATTGTGATGTAGATGATATTGTATTGCCATTTCGGAGACTTTCTGACCCCAGCACACAACTTATTTGCAATTCTCTAGTTGTGATCCTTGGATATATTGTGGCCTCTTGAACCATCCTCTTCACAGGTCTTCTTTGGTCTTACCCAGCATGATAAATGGGAATGAGGCCTATATGTTACCTAATGTATAGCCATGTTAAACAGGAAGTCACAGTTGAACAATTTCCTATTTCTAGTTACCCAGCTGTAATAAAAATGGGAATATACTAGAAATATATTTCAACTATATGTTTCTTATATGAATTCATAGAGGTGACAATAATTGTAGCACACATATATATTACATTTTTTTTATAAACCTGTGTTGTTTATGCAATTGTTTGATATCCATGAGAGAAAATTATTTTTCTGTATTGTTTGAAGAAAATATCAAAAAGTTAAACAATAAAGTCAATGTTTCACAGCCTTCTTTTTTACTCATATTTACCAAGGGTGCCAATATTGGTGGAGGGCGCAGTATGACTTTTTATAATACTGGTCAAGTGTAAATCTGCAGCCTTCTGGGTGATGAAAGAGGCTAGGTGTCACATTTGGGAGATGGCCAGTAGCAATGGGTGACAGACCCAGTCAGAGTGGAGCACTAAAATGGTATGGGGATTTTTTTGGATTCTTCTTTTAAGAAGCAGTGGGGATTGACGTTTAATACATAGGGCACCAACCTACCTCCACCATCCCTCTCTTTTTGTCATTTCTCCTGTCTTCACTTTCTCCTGTTTAGTCTTCAAGAAAAACGCTATGTCTGGCATAAACCCAACACCTCTCATCACCGGAGAACACCATCCTCACAGTGTAGTCACAGTGTAATATGTCATGTGTTGTTGTTCATCTGAGGTTGTATTTGTATCTAATACACATACTGAGGTCAAGTTACTAAAAGCTCTCATTTGTTATTTGTATTACATTTTTTATGCATAGTAAAACTGCTGTAAAGTTCTATTATACTAATACGGATATCTATTTTGAAAGGATCACAGCTTTGTAAATTTGCTCTGTGATACAGTGCATGATTTTATAGATTTGAAGTCTGTATTCCTTTTATGTTGAAATACAAAGCAGTGTTAGGGGGGTTTGACTCTTGTTGATGCATGCAAAATGTTCACTGAACTTTAAGACAAGGAAAAAATAAAAGCCTTTATTAGCTAGGCTTCTCTGTAAATAGCAGTGTTTGAACATGTAAGACTTGACCCCAACATGTGTATTACATATTGTGCTGTCTATAAAGATGACAGAGAGCAAAGATGTTAAATTGTTCTTAAGATGTCTCTAGGAAAGCCGTTAACAGAGAATATTATACACATGATAAAACATAAAATAAAATTCTAAAGCTGGGGTAAGTTTGAAAGCTGTCTTTTAAAGCCTTTGGGAGTTTTAACCACGAGATGAGATATTGTTCATATTGTAATCCTAATACAATAAATAGAACTACATCTCTCAAAGGAACAAGGAGTTATTATTATCTATACTGATATTATTATATCAGTATATTGCGCCAAACAGGGGAGAATGATATGGGGTGCAGTCTGGTGGACTATCTACAAATTTAGGGGTGCCTGTCATTATGTCGTATATGTGCATGTGTAAGGGGTACGTTATTGTGTGTGGAAGCATGTTAGAGTCTGTAACGAACGCCTAGGATGGGAATACAATACACAGAATATAGTCACCTAGACAATGGAGAAAGAGTAACAGTTCGACACAAGTAGATCCCAGGAGCAAACCTTTCTCCTTCCAGGTCTCACATGAATGGATTTA
Source organism: Sceloporus occidentalis (assembly GCA_023333645.1). Classification (NCBI taxonomy): domain Eukaryota; kingdom Metazoa; phylum Chordata; class Lepidosauria; order Squamata; family Phrynosomatidae; genus Sceloporus; species Sceloporus occidentalis. The sequence continues at coordinate 3,672,868 of JALMGF010000065.1, read as the reverse complement.
TTCTGTTAAAACTATGCTCTGTGTGGGGGGAAAGACCAGGGCCGATTTAAGGCTCTAGTGGGCACTGGGCAAAAAATATAATAGTGCCCCCCCCAACAACTCTCCCAACCTTGTTCCCCACTAGCAGACATCCATTTCCATTTTCGACCCATACCTCATGTCATCTCTGTCTCCCATTCAGCCCCCCGTTGTCATCTCTGTCTCCCATTCAGCCCTCCAGTGTCATACCAGTCCCCATTCAGCCCCCAGTGCCTTCTCTGCCCCCCATTCAGCCCCCCTCAGTGTCATCTCTGTCCCCATTCAGGCCCCCCCAGTGTCATCTCTGTCCCCCATTCAGAGTGTAGGCATAGGGAGACCCAAGTGGGACCAACAGATGAAAAACTTGGCAGTTTCAAAACATTGGTATGATCCTTTTTTATAATCCCCAGATTACAATAAGGCAGTCTCGCACAAGAAGTGCTCACCTCACAAGACAGGTTCTCACAAGGTTCTCAGCCAGAGACATCATTCCTCTTTAAGTATCCAATATCTCTACAGGACATGGGTGTTAACCCTTGCAGTAATCAGTATTCTTAAAGTGCCTAGTACCATACAGAAAGTCCAATCTACATCTTTAGTGATGTAATGGCATGATCAGCATACATTTCAAGGTGGCTGAAGCAATTTAAAATGTAGCGACCATAACAAATCCCAGTTGTTACAGTAAATATACATGCATATCAATATAAACAAACTTTAATATAAACAGACACATATCAATCCCTAAAAATAATATAAAATATCCATTGCACTTTACCATGAGTCCTGGAAAAAATATATAACAAAAGCATTATCAATTATAGGCAAATCATGACTAATACATATAGATCTTAATAACTATTATAAAAAACTAAAAAGATCGAAATCCTGATTAAATCCAAAGAGGTGTAGTGTTTTTAGTATATACTTTATCTTCTCTTGTCCTATACGTTTAATAAAATCACCCTCTCACTAGTTTTTATTAACTGCTTGAGTACCAACAATGGACAGATCTCCAGGGTTACATGTATGATGGGTTTTTAAATGGGCAGACACACTATGTTTCCCACACCCTTTTTTAATGTTACGGATGTGTTTTGAGTAACTTCTGATTTAAGAGATTTTATCGGTTTATTAGTGGTTCATGGTCTTCATACAGGGCAAACACATACCCCACTTAAAGAAACCTTTTCCCCAATTTAGAAAATGTTGAGGGGGTTCATGTTTGACCCCTGTGACGAGAACGACCTGTACCCCGACTGGGTATACCCGCCAGACGATAATTCATTTTCCCCATGGCCACCGGGAACACAAAACTTCAGCCGTCAGGCAGGACTAGACAGCAGGAAACATATCTATTTGGGAACCTCGGCGGCACTGTAGTATACAGAAGCATAGCAATACAGTGCTTTACCACCTTGACAAGGGCAGCACCGAGGCTTACCCCAATAACAAGATGGAACTCGTACTGAGGTTAAAAAGTAACTCTTTATTGAGGAAACAATCACCACCAGCCTCCAAGAGCCTTCCAATAGGCTGGCGGTGAATTACGACCAGCATGCATCACACCATATGTCAAATGCAATATTTATCTATATGTAATGTCAGATATTTTATGATGGAAAACATGTATTCCATATATATGTATTTTACGTGAGCACAAAATTAAGTCAGAACTATTTTATTTAATTTAAGCATATAGTGATTATTTCTTTTTGTCTTTGTTCCCTTTATAATTGAGAACAAAGGAGTATTTATGTATAATGATGTTTCAGTATATATATGATACAATTAATGTTATTTTCCGTGAGAAAGTTAAGGAGTAGACATTGCATATTCTTAGGAATGTAAATTGGAGTGTTGGATACATGGGAAGACTACTAAGACCTGAGTTACAATCTAGGAAGTAGACTTGTGCATTTGTCTTCGGGCGAACATGAAAACGAGCACGAAGAGGCCGTTTTTTTGTTCGTTCCGAAGGAACGTAGAACAGAATACAGTGCCGGCAAACCGTAGGCGAAGACGAAGACTCACAATCACGAAGAATCGAAGATTCTTCGTGATCGTCTTCGTTTTTGCCGCGCAACCGCCAAAATTTCAAACAGGAGTGAGCTGATCCTCGTCTGTCCAATCAGCTCACTCTTGTGACGTAACGCTAAGGGTCTCGTCCAATGCCTGTGCTGCTGTTTTTTGAATTCTGAAGGCGCCTTTATAAGACCAGAGCTTGCCTGAGAGATCCATTCATTTTTCGCTGTGACTGCTTTGGCAACACTGCTGTGCTGCATCCGAGCGTTACAGAGAGAGATTGTTCTGTTCTGTGTGAGACTGGTAAGCCTTAGCCTGCCATTTCTCACTGTGTACTTCATCCTCACTTCAGTGCTACTTAATTAATATATTTAATAATAATAATTTGATTAATTTAATTTTTTTAAAATTAATTTGTCATCAACTTTAGTGTAAGTGCTGTTGAGTTGACAGTGCACCCAGTGCCTCAGTGGCACTGGGGTGCCCTTGCCCTGGGCTGGCACTAGTGCCTATTGCCTGTCCTGCTTAAATAAATTAAATAGAATTTATAAATTACAATTTAATAGAATCTATAATTTAATAGTTCATTATAATATTATATATATATATATATATATTTGTCAGTCATATATATATATATACTATAGTATACTAGTGTAGAGTGTACTGTAGACATTCATCTACTAGTGTCTAATTTAAAATCAGTAATATTAATTAATATAATTAATAATTGAATTCATTATAAAATTATATATATATTTGTCAGTTATAGTTAGTAATAGTATACTAGTGTAGAGTGTACTGTAGACATTCAGAACATCTACTAGTGTCTAATCTAAAATCAGTAATATCAATAATTCTCTAATTCTTTCTTATCTTAATAGTTAATTAAATTAGCTATAAATAAAAGTAATAATATTAATTAATTACTACTAGCGTATAGTTCAGCTAATCTTATTAGTACTGGTGCTGCAGCTCTATAGTTTGTGCTTTGTTTTAGCAACAGTAAGAGACCAAGTCAATTTTTCTTAATTAATCTTTCATTTTATTTCATTTGTTTTGCTCACCTCAGTCCATCAGTGAAGTGAACTTGTTGGGCTAGTGAGTGCAGCTGCATAAGTGCTGTGTTTTTTTTTGATCAGCAAGCAGTGACGTTAACTGTTTTGCAAAGATTTTCTCATTTATTTTACATTTTATTTCAATTTTATTAAAAGTACCCTTAGTGTTTTGCTCACCTCAGTCCATCAGTGAAGTGAACTTGTTGGGCTAGTGAGTGCAGCAAGCAGTGAAGATAACTGTTTTGCTGTGACATTTTATTTTATTTCTAATTCTTTTCAAGAAAAATTGACTGTGACGAGCTGTACTAAGCAAAGCTTCAAGCTACTAGCTGTAGTACTAAAATAATTCTAATCTTCTTTAATCTTAATCTATAATATATTATAAATAATAATATTCTAATTCATAATCTATAATATAAGTAATTCTAATTCTAAATTCTAATTCATAATCTATATTCTTCTATCTATAATACATAATATATAAGTAAATTAGTTCTAATCTATTAATATTATATAACTTAATATTAATTAATAAATCATATACTGAATCTGATTTAACCTCACTTTAGCTTAGTGGGTTTGAGAGCGTCTGCCTAGAGGTAGACTTATAGTAAGGAAATATAGCTTTAGGCTAGCATAGTGGTAGGCTAAGCTCTTAGGCCCGTGTAAATTCAAATAAAAAATAAAATACTGCTAGTTATTAAATAGTTAATCTTGAGTTAATAATTTCAATAACTTTAGGATTTTGGCAGATTGCACACAGCACAGTGCAGTAGTGCATAGTTTTACTTTTTAAGCAGTAGCACTGAAGAGAACTTCCTCTAATTTTTTTGTCTTTAATTCGTTTTTCCTTTTTTTTATTTTTATTTTTTTATTTTTTTTTTTATAGTTTTTTAAACACTACACTACACTACACTACACTACACACACAACACAAAATTTGAAATGGATCCTCCTTTTGGGACTAAGGAGGGACAAGCTCCATCTACCACCACCACCACCACCACCAGCACCACCACCAGCACCACCACCAGCTCTAAGATGCAGCCTTTGCGTCAGTCTAGTCGGCCAAGTAGGCCAAGCTCTCGCTTATCATTTGGGGAAGCATTGCTTGAAGGATCATCAAGTAAAGGAAAGGCACCAAAAGCAGGCAGTAGTAGTGCGGCTAGGCCCACAAGCTCTATGGTTTTTTACGGAAAGCCTAAAGCACCAGAAGCACGTTCAAAGTTAAAGGGTAGCACAAGTAGTACCAGCCCAGTGACTAAAAAGAAGTGCCTTTTGCCCCAAGCAGCATCTTCCCCATCCACCAGCAGCATGCAAGGTACCAAGCAGAGCCAAATTAGCAGCAAGACTCAGAGGGGTCCCAAACCAAAGCGATCTCATTCCTTTGTAGGGAAAACCACCACCACCACCACCCCCGCCTCTACCACCACTAGTGCTGCGCCTACTGTTCCCACTGGTACCCGCCACGCCATGTCCTCCTAGTACCTCTAGCAAGCCACCAAGTCCTTACAAAATTTTTGTAAAGACAGTTAGAGAGAGGGCTACACATAGTGGAACTCCACCTAGCGAGGTAGCAGAGGAGCCTGAGACTGAGAGGCCAAGTGCAGAGTCTATTCTTCCTGCTCGCACTACTACTAGTCACGAGTCTCACGACGATATCAGTCTTAGCTCCAGCCTAGCAGGAATTCCATTCGATCTGGCTAATGAAGAGCTAGACTATGAGCCAGAGGAAGTAGAGGAGATGAGTGGTCAGGAATCAGATTCCTCAGGGAGCAGTGTCCAAATGACTAGTGCACAATTTTCCCCTGAGCCTCCACCTTCTCCGCTACGATCATCACCATCACCACCACCAGCAGCAGCAGCAAAACCTAGTGAATCTAAAGCAATTAGCAGTCCCACTATGGCCAGTACTGTTACCACCAGTCCCACCACCACTAGTTCTGCCTCTGTTCATCCACCCCGAGCAGTAAGAGCAGCACCCAAGGCACACTCCAAGGCTATGCGCGCCCCAATTTGGGAGCACTTTGAAAATGTTGAAGAAGGGCGCTATGGAAAGTGCAAACATTGTGGGAAGCTAATAAGCAGAGGGAAAGTGTCTGGCCATTTTACCAGTGCTAGCATGAAGCATCACCTCAGCACTCAACACAACGCTGTGCTATTGGGGAAAGATGCAGAGGTAAAACTTAGTGCAGGCAGCATAGCTGGTGGCCGTGGAAAAACCCCAACAGCTTCTTCTTCTGAGCCAATAGCAGCAGCAGCAGCAGCAGCAGCAACTAGTGCTGGCAGCCAGAGACCAAGGCAGGTTGGAGCACTGCATGCCCAGCCCACCCTGGAAGAATTTGGGGCATTCCACTCCAAGAGAACGATGCCCAAACAGCAGGCCAATAAAGTAACGCGACTTATTGGTCAGTTCATTGCTGTTGGAGGGGCATCCTTCTCCATGATTGAAGGGGAGCCTTTCAAACAATTGATGGCGGCTGTGGCTCCACAATACACAGTTCCGTCACGTTCCACTTTCAGCAGGAACATTGTCCCCTCGCTGTATCGGTCCTGTGTTGCAGCAGTGAAAGAGGAGCTTTCCAAGGCTGCTGGTCAGTGTGTTCATTTCACTACAGATTTGTGGAGTGCACCTAGCGCCCAGCATGCCTTTCTTTCTTTGACAGCACACTGGTGGCAGCCCGGTGTGTCTAAGGAAGTTGCTGCAGCAGGCTACCGATCATTCCTTCTCCATGCAGAAGTGATGGATGAAAAGCACACTTCCCAAAATATTCTGCATGCGATTAGGAAAATGTTTAGCCTTTGGGTGGGAGCAGAGGCGGGCACCAATGTTGAAGTTGGTTTTGTGGTAACTGACGGAGGTGCCAATATGGTGAAAGCGCTGCGAGATGGTCATATTGTTGGTGTGCGCTGTGCAGCCCACATCATCCATCTTGTAGTGAAGGCAGCAATGTCAGAAGGAACTAATGTGGCAGCAGTAGTTCTGTCCCGCTGCAGAAAGATCGCTGGGCACTTTCACCATAGTGTTAAGGCTAGCCAACTTTTGAGGGAAGAGCAAGAGAGGTCAGGTCTTCCCGTACACTGCCTACGTCAGGATGTCAGTACACGGTGGAACTCCACGTTAGACATGCTAGAGAGGATTTTGGAGCAGCAGAGGGCAATCCATAATCTTGCCTCAGAGCACAATATTGGGATTACCTCTCCATTGAATAGGGAGGATTGGACAGTGATCGCCCAGCTAGTGGCAGTCCTTAAACCATTCAGGGATGCCACAGAAAATTTAAGCTCAAACACTGCCAGTCTGGCCCAGGTAATCCCAGTGTTCTCCCATCTAGGCAGCAAGATGGATGTGTTCCTTGGAAACCGTGAGGCTGTTCAAGGTGGCACTCTACATCCTGACGTAGCAGCCATAGTCAGGAAGCTGAAGGATCTGCTAAAAGTACACCTTCGCAAGCGAATGGAAGAGAGTCCCGAAATGATGCTAGCGTGCCTTTGTGATCCAAGAATTAAGGGAAAGCTAGCTTTGAAATTCAATGTTCTCAGTAGCTACCGTGAGCAATTGGTCAACAAGGTGCGTGACTGGCAGCGTAAAATGGGAATGCTGTCCGAGGAGGGTGAGGTGCAGGAGGAGGAAGAGATGATGTGGTCTGCTACCCCTAGCAGCAGCATCAGCAGCAGTGCCACAAGCAGCACAACACAGCTGAGTGGAGCAGCTGCGTTTTGGGAAGAGGCACTTGGCAGTATAGTTGGACCATCTGACAGAGCTAGCAGCAGAAAGGAGAGTAGTGCTGCTGAAATGGTCAAACTTTACCTCTGTGAAGTTCCTTCTGCTCCTAATGTTGATCCTCTTAGCTACTGGGATGAAAAGAAGAGTGTGTGGCCTGCACTCTCATGGGTTGCGCAGCAGCTTCTATCATGTCCGCCAACCACTGTTCAAAGTGAGCGCGTGTTTTCTATGACTGGAAACATACTGAGTCCACAGCGCTCACGCATGGCACCTCATCTGATGGAGCAGATTGCCTTTCTTAAATTCAATCTGCCCAAATTGGGTTACCCAGCTCTTAGCTTGGAAAGTTAAATTTTTTCTCTCTAATGTTTAAGGTAGTTTCTCCCCCTGGTTGCACTTGCTGCGGTGTGGCAATGCCTGCTACCTCCGCTGGTGTAGCCAATTTACGCTAGGGCCTAGTGTCTGAGCTCTGTAAGTCCGCTCCCAAACGCCTAGGACTGACAGTCTTTGGATGCTTTGCCCTGGGGTGAAACAGGTGAGTGGGTCGTCAATTGCCCACTCATTCACCTTTTTCCGTTTCCAACGCTGCTGCTGGTGGTGGTGCCAGTATCTTTTGCCAGTTCGCTTCCTGGCTGAAATCATGCCTCAGATGTCCCTAATGGAAAGGGTAGTTTCTCCCCCCTGGTTGCACTTGCTGCGGTGTGGCAACGCCTGCTACCTCCGCCGGTGTAGCTAGCTTATGCTAGGGCCTTGTGTCTGAGTTCTGTAGGTCTGCTCCCAAACGCCAAGGACTGACAGTGCTTGGATGCTTTGCCCTGGGGTGAAACAGGTGAGCGGGTCGTCAATTGCCCACTCATTCGCCTTTCCCAATTCTGCTGCTGCTGGTGGTGGTGCCAGTGTCTCTCTTCAATGCCAGTTCGCTTCCTGGCTAGTGTCATGCCTCGAATGTCCCTGATGGTAAGGGTAGTTTCTCCCCCCTGGTTGCACTTGCTGCGGTGTGGCAACGCCTGCTACCTCCGCCGGTGTAGCCAGCTTACGCTAGGGCCTTGTGTCTGAGTTCTGTAGGTCTGCTCCCAAACGCCAAGGACTGACAGTGCTTGGATGCTTTGCCCTGGGGTGAAACAGGTGAGCGGGTCGTCAATTGCCCACTCATTCGCCTTTCCCAATTCTGCTGCTGCTGGTGGTGGTGCCAGTGTCTCTCTTCAATGCCAGTTCGCTTCCTGGCTAGTGTCATGCCTCGAATGTCCCTGATGGTAAGGGTAGTTTCTCCCCCCTGGTTGCACTTGTTGCGGTGTGGCAACGCCTGCTACCTCCGCCGGTGTAGCCAGCTTACGCTAGGGCCTTGTGTCTGAGTTCTGGAAGTCCGCTCCCAAACGCCAAGGACTGACAGTTTTTGGATGCTTTGCCCTGGGGTGAAACAGGTGAGCGGGTCGTCAATTGCCCACTCATTCGCCTTTTCCAATGCTGCTGCTGCTGCTGCTGGTGGTGGTGCCAGTGTCTCTTCTCTGCCAGTTCGCTTCCTGGCTAGTGTCATGCCTCAAATGTCCCTTATGGTAAGGGCAGTTTCTCCCCCCTGGTTGCACTTGTTGCGGTGTGGCAACGCCTGCTACCTCCGCCAATGTAGCCAGCTTACGCTAGGGCCTTGTGTCTGAGCTCTGGAAGTCCGCTCCCAAACGCCAAGGACTGACAGTGTTTGGATGCTTTGCTCTGGGGTGAAACAGGTGAGTGGGTCGCCAATTGCCCACTCATTCGCCTTTCCCAATTCTGCTGCTGCTGCTGCTGGTGGTGGTGCCAGTGTCTCTTCGATGCCAGTTCGCTTCCTGGCTAGTGTCATGAATCAAATGTCCCTAATGGTAAGGGCAGTTTCTCCCCCCTGGCTGCCTCTGTCTGCGGTGTGGCAACGCCTGCTACCTCCGCCGGAGTGGCCAGCTTACGCTAGGGCCTTGTGTCTGAGCTCTGGAAGTCTGCTGCCAAACGTCTAAGACTGACAGTGTTTGGGTGCTTTGCCCTGGGGTGAAACAGGTGAGCGGGTCGCCAATTGCCCTCTCATTCGCCTTTCCAATTTTTCAATGCTGCTGGTGGTGGTGGTGGTGGTGGTGGTGCCAGCATCTCTTCTCTGCCAGTTCGCTTCCTGGCTAGAGTCATGCCCAAAATGTCCCTAGTGGTAAGGGCAGTTTCTCCCCTCTGGCTGCGTCTGTTTGCGGTGTGGCAACGCCTGCTACCTCCGCCGGAGTGGCCAGCTTACGCTAGGGCCTTGTGTCTGAGCTCTGGAAGTCTGCTGCCAAACGTCTAAGACTGACAGTGTTTGGGTGCTTTGCCCTGGGGTGAAACAGGTGAGTGGGTCGCCAATTGCCCACTCATTCGCCTTTCCCAATTCTGCTGCTGCTGCTGGTGGTGGTGCCAGTGTCTCTTCGATGCCAGTTCGCTTCCTGGCTAGTGTCATGAATCAAATGTCCCTAATGGTAAGGGCAGTTTCTCCCCCCTGGCTGCCTCTGTCTGCGGTGTGGCAACGCCTGCTACCTCCGCCGGAGTGGCCAGCTTACGCTAGGGCCTTGTGTCTGAGCTCTGGAAGTCTGCTGCCAAACGTCTAAGACTGACAGTGTTTGGGTGCTTTGCCCTGGGGTGAAACAGGTGAGTGGGACGCCAATTGCCCACTCATTCGCCTTTCCCAATTCTGCTGCTGCTGCTGGTGGTGGTGCCAGTGTCTCTTCGATGCCAGTTCGCTTCCTGGCTAGTGTCATGAATCAAATGTCCCTAATGGTAAGGGCAGTTTCTCCCCCCTGGCTGCCTCTGTCTGCGGTGTGGCAACGCCTGCTACCTCCGCCGGAGTGGCCAGCTTACGCTAGGGCCTTGTGTCTGAGCTCTGGAAGTCTGCTGCCAAACGTCTAAGACTGACAGTGTTTGGGTGCTTTGCCCTGGGGTGAAACAGGTGAGTGGGTCGCCAATTGCCCACTCATTCGCCTTTCCCATTTTTCAATGCTGCTGCTGGTGGTGGTGGTGGTGCCAGCATCTCTTCTCTGCCAGTTCGCTTCCTGGCTAGAGTCATGCCCAAAATGTCCCTAATTGTAAGGGCAGTTTCTCCCCCCTGGCTGCCTCTGTCTGCGGTGTGGCAACGCCTGCTACCTCCGCCGGAGTGGCCAGCTTACGCTAGGGCCTTGTGTCTGAGCTCTGGAAGTCTGCTGCCAAACGTCTAAGACTGACAGTGTTTGGGTGCTTTGCACTGGGGTGAAACAGGTGAGTGGGTCGCCAATTGCCCACTCATTCGCCTTTTCAATGCTGCTGCTGGTGGTGGTGCCAGCATCTCTTCTCTGCCAGTTCGCTTCCTGGCTAGAGTCATGCCCAAAATGTCCCTAATGGTAAGGGCAGTTTTTCCCCCTTGGCTGCCTCTGTTTGCGGTGTGGCAACGCCTGCTACCTCCGCCGGAGTGGCCAGCTTACGCTAGGGCCTTGTGTCTGAGCTCTGGAAGTCTGCTGCCAAACGTCTAAGACTGACAGTGTTTGGGTGCTTTGCCCTGGGGTGAAACAGGTGAGTGGGTCGCCAATTGCCCACTCATTCGCCTTTTCAATGCTGCTGCTGGTGGTGGTGCCAGCATCTCTTCTCTGCCAGTTCGCTTCCTGGCTAGTGTCATGCCTCAAATGTCCCTAATTGTAAGGGCAGTTTCTCCCCCCTGGCTGCCTCTGTCTGCGGTGTGGCAACGCCTGCTACCTCCGCCGGAGTGGCCAGCTTACGCTAGGGCCTTGTGTCTGAGCTCTGGAAGTCTGCTGCCAAACGTCTAAGACTGACAGTGTTTGGGTGCTTTGCCCTGGGGTGAAACAGGTGAGCGGGTCGCCAATTGCCCTCTCATTCGCCTTTCCAATTTTTCAATGCTGCTGGTGGTGGTGGTGGTGGTGCCAGCATCTCTTCTCTGCCAGTTCGCTTCCTGGCTAGAGTCATGCCCAAAATGTCCCTAATTGTAAGGGCAGTTTCTCCCCCCTGGCTGCCTCTGTCTGCGGTGTGGCAACGCCTGCTACCTCCGCCGGAGTGGCCAGCTTACGCTAGGGCCTTGTGTCTGAGCTCTGGAAGTCTGCTGCCAAACGTCTAAGACTGACAGTGTTTGGGTGCTTTGCCCTGGGGTGAAACAGGTGAGTGGGTCGCCAATTGCCCACTCATTCGCCTTTTCAATGCTGCTGCTGGTGGTGGTGCCAGCATCTCTTCTCTGCCAGTTCGCTTCCTGGCTAGAGTCATGCCCAAAATGTCCCTAATGGTAAGGGCAGTTTCTCCCCCCTGGCTGCCTCTGTTTGCGGTGTGGCAACGCCTGCTACCTCCGCCGGAGTGACCAGCTTACGCTAGGGCCTTGTGTCTGAGCTCTGGAAGTCTGCTGCCAAACGTCTAAGACTGACAGTGTTTGGGTGCTTTGCCCTGGGGTGAAACAGGTGAGCGGGTCGCCAATTGCCCACTCATTTGCCTTTCCCATTTCCTTTTCCATTTCATTATTTTCCTTCTGATACACAACCAACCAAACATAACACACACAATAACACATATAACACATATAACACACAGTGACATCACACATAACACACATACACACACACTTACAATGCGCAAAACACAAGGACCTTTTCCTTGTTATTTGCCCTGGCCTTCACTCACTAATAGCATTACATTAACACTATAACTCACACTTCACCCTATAACATTTTTCCATCCACATACCTGCCAACAGACCCAACTTTTTCAGGGACAGTCCTGCTTTTTTCCAGTCCTGTCCCATCTAATTTAGCTAAACTAGGTATGCAAAATGCAAATACACATAGGTAGTTATAGCTCGGTAGGTAACGCTACTATAAACATTTAATAAATATAATCAAGTACTAAATAATAAATCTAACTTTAAAATACATTTAAATAAACCCCTATTTTTTTAAAAAAAAAAACATTAAAATTAAATTATTATTATTTAGACATAATCCATCTTTAACCAAACCAGTGCACTGCTACTAATCTTAAACATAACCGTACATTAACCCTAAGCTATTTTTTAGTTCTTGTCCAACATTTTTCCATCAGCATACCTGCCAACACACCCAAGATTTTGGTGGACAGTCCTGCTATTTTCCAGTCCTGTCCAATAAGTAAGTTGGGTTGTTGCAAAGTATGCCATTGTAAATAGGTAGCAAATGTTAGGCATGTAAAGTGGTCCAAAATCAATTTAAAAATGTAAAATATTCCCTATTCTTTTATTAAACATCTATGGACAGTACACCTCGGTATGTGTGTGCAGCTCTATTGGTCGTTTCGGCAGGGGGCTCGCCTGCCATCAACGAATGAAGTGCATTCTGCAGTTCTGCAATTCACTCGTTGATGCCAGACCAGCCCCCTGCCGAAACGACCAATAGAGCTGCACACACGTACCTTCACGGCAGCTGCTGCTGCTGTGATGTGTTATTAACCCCGTATTAACCCCTGCTAGGCAACCAGGAGGAAAACGAAGATTAAACGAGCACGAAGAATGTCCGCGAATATTCGCCCGAAGAGAAGACAGGAACGGGCGAATATTCTCGGAATACGAAGATTTTTTTTTCCCCGAAGACGAGCACGAAGACGAACACGAAGAGCCCCCTGGTGCCCAAGTCTACTAGGAAGTAACATTTGGCGATTAGGGTGACCAAGGATAAATTCCAAACACATATGTAATGGTTTTAAGTTAATTCTTAGACCAGAACGTCTCTCACAGGTAAATTAAGAAATTACAACGGTGTAAATATGAGTAAAAATCCTAATTATAATGAGTAAAACCAGTGGCGACTCTAGAAACAATATATAGGGGGGGCACACAAGATACCACAATCAAACTAGGGGGGCATTAATAATTTCCACCATTAAATCATACCACTGAAAAAACACACACACACACATATATATTGCCAAAAGTAATGTGCTATGGAATGATACTTTTGTTATTGGACAATACAATACTTGATCATTCAACATGGGAAGCCTGAAGCCACAATTTAGTACGACTAATCCTTGAAATCCTTTAAACAACACAATACCTTAACTTTTCCACTAAATGATTTCAGGGCCTAATATTAGTCCCTGCTGCCGATATATATATATATAAATATATATATAAATATTAGACCCTGCTGCCGATATATATATAAATATATATATAAATATTAGACCCTGCTGCCGATAGCAGGCATAGATCAACACATTAACACACAAACCCATCTTTGCGTGTATAGATCAATTGAAATTCACTTGTGATCTCAGCACTGAAGGTATATATCAAATAAACTGAATCAGACATACAAATCCTGTATTTGCAGGTATACAATAATAATATATGAAATGCAGCATTGCAGGTATAGATCAAATCAATACATGGAAACAGCATTGCAGGTATTAATCAACTGAACAAGACATACAAACCCTGTATTTGCAGGTATACATAAATAATGTATGGAAACATAGCATAGCACATATGGATCTACAGAATAACACAGAAACCGAGCTTTGCAGGTACAGATCAATTGGAATTCACATAAAAACACGGCATTAAAGGTATATTTAAAACCCCCTAAATTACAGGGATAGATCACAGGTTGCACACCCCAACCACGCTGCCCACATAGAACCTGGCCAGCACCCAGATAGCACACATAAGATTTGCCATCTTTGTCCCATATACACCCTGCCTGTGCCATCCTGTTCCCCAAGGCTCAAACATCCTGCTAGTGCCATCTTTGCCCTTACACAATTATACATCTATGATACACACAAACATATTAACTCATGCTCTCCCTCATTCAGACAGTTCATCCACATATTAACTCATGCTCTCCCTCATTCCGACAATTCATCCATTTTAAGAAACTACACCCCTTGGAGCTTCAAATGAGGGGCTACATGTATTTCTAGGACAAAAGTTGAGTGCACAAATAATGATGGAATATGTCGCTTTGGCTTGAAAATATGTTTTTTTCTAACCATAACGACATGTTAATTTGTGTCTTGCGCACTCCAGGTTTGTACTAGAAACACATGCAGCCCCTCATTTGATGCACCAAGGGATGTCGTTTTTGCAAATGTGTACTTTTTGTGCCATAATTTAACTTCCTACGTGAGCAGTAATGCCACGTCAAGGCTTCAACCCTAATTACTGATCATTCACCCGCCTTTCATATCTCCATTCACTCACAGAACCACACGCCATTCTTTCCATACATTTACTCACAGTAGCACACACCATTCTTTCCCCTTACAATCCCAAAGAAATGATTGTAAAAGGAGAAAAAAAAAATCACTTTTACAGCAAAAATAAGTTTTGCAGTAAAAATGCAAGGCGCTCCAGGGATGAGATGGTTACTCACGTACCACACAGGCTAAATGGCTGATTTTAATAATATTTGCAGTTCATCAGGATTTCAAAAATTGCCTCCCTCTACCGTTGGCTTAATTTAACCTCATGATCAAAGGGATCATAGGATTAAAAATTAGTATCGGCCATTTTTTAAAAGAGAATGTGACTTTTTATAGCTATATGATCGCTGTGGTAACATTGGCTAACACAGTGATCATTTAGCTAGAATACTTAAACTTTTTTTTTTTTTTAAGTTAAACTACTTTATGTTTAAATCATTTAATTTGGGGGTCTCTAGGCAATTTTGATCTTTTTTTATCTGCCTTAAGAGACCCCCAAATCATTTTTTTTAAATTTTTATTTTTTTTAACTTAATATTTTTTTACTATCTATATACCGTTGGAAAGGTGAGGCGATTACCTTTCCAATGGTATATGTTGGGGGTATGTAGCTGCTTAGATGTCTGAGATACAGGCATCTAAGCAGCATGCCGCCATACCTCTTTAACTGACAATTGTCAGTTGTTAATAAAGTTGCGCGGTGACGTCATCGCGTAATTGCGCGAGACGTCACCGGGCAGATCGGGTGGCCCCGGTGATGCCCTTCAGTGTGAGGGGCAGATCGCCGGGGTAGGTGGTGATGGAGGTCCACAGACCTCCATCAAGGTAAGATAGTGCTAGTGACGGCATGGTGCCGTCGTTAGCACCTGACTGGGACTGCTAGCGACGGCACCATGCCGTCGTTAGCAGTCAAGGACTGTCCTGGGTGGTTTCAAATTCGGCGGGGGGGCAACAGGGAGGGCAAGGAATAACCTAGGGGGGGCAATTGCCCCCCCTTGCACCCCTGTAGCGACGCCACTGAGTAAAACCCACCATTATGATTGGAAGATTCCAATCAAAAGGTGGAGGCTATGATAATAAGCCCTGTCTTTAAAAGCTTATGTCTTTAATAAAAAATAAAAATAAAAAAAAAGATTGCACCCTGAAATGGACAGACCCTGACGGACTTATTCACCAAATTTACCCCAGGGAATTGTAATCTTAAGATCCTGGCACCATATTTCACTCTTAGAGTTACTTGGAGTCCTAACATATATAATTTGTAGAAAGTTATATTCTTGCCCACTTAATTTTTTTGACAATGAATCTGGATTAATTTCTACAAGGACCAGTTGGACAACAACAACAAGTGGTGGTAAATATAATTGTTTTATTATTCTGAATAGAGATGAATTTTGTCTTCTTCGTATAGAATTCCCTGTTTCTGGGAAATAGTATATTGCATTATTGTATATGACGGCTTGTGAGACTGCAGCTTATAACCCGTGATAATAACAATAATGAAAAGGTATTTTTACCTATAGATGAAGTTTGACATTATTCGCATCTATTAGGAACTTCACTAATACTCTAAGACACAATTAAATTATTTTAATTTGTTATATTAGTTGAACTAGTATTAGAGAGATAGTGATATTTTTATTACTGCCCTGATTATTATCAATTTTTGGTTACTGAGTGGACTGGAAATTAATTTTGTGTTCGACTCATAAAATAACAATTCATATTGATAACTATCGATAATATACTGTATTTGAATTGATTCATTTTTGATATGTTTTAAGAATTTTGTGTTTTATATTATGCACTGTGTGACTGTGTATATAGATATTTTATAAATTGTGTTTACAATAAATAATATTTTTTATTGACTATCGTGGCGATATCTATCTAATTTGAATTATAATTTTCGGCGATCTGAAAGAATTTAGGATCGGAGATAAAATATAGGGTATCTCCTTAAATTAATATTGTGGATGTGGTACTACAATATTTGGTAGCGTCATTATTTTGTGTGTGTGACAAAATATTGGTTTTGCCTATTTTGTCTCATTAATATCCCTAACAGTAATATAGATATACTTCCAGAAAACCTGGGCCACAAAAAAACAATAAATAATAAATATTGGTTACAAAATTAGGCATTGGACTGTGTATGGGCATAGTTTTAGTTCTATTAATATTGTTCCTGAGTTGGGTTTAAGGCACATTTACAGCATCACCTCTGCTGTGGGCAACACAAAATCATAAATCATTAATATTGGTATTGTGATGGATTCACACCTTTCCACCCATCTAATGTCTTAAGAAGAGGTTAATCTCCATCCTAAGCGATGAGTGACCAAATCTCAATTTTATAGATGTGGATAGGTCTCACATTCAATAAATGAAGGTTTGAGCACAATTACATTATAAGAAAGGACTGGGAATACAAATATAGTTACTTATTTATTCAAAAATCACAACAGAGTATGATATAGAATGCCTATTAAAGCTTTTATGCATTAAATAAACATACCAGTCAGTCTTAATATGAAATCTAGCGTTGGTCTCTCGTTCTGCCAAACTATTGTAAACAAAAATCCTCATATATATATTATAACCTGTGAATCACTATCTCAAAAATGGTTAACGGTCAGAAAAAAGGAAGGTCATAATAATTTGGGAATGTAGGAGATGGGTGCATACCAAGGTGCACATTGTGTTCTAAGTGAGAGGGGGTAAGGTGTTAGGACATCTCACAAATTCTAGTATGAACAAACACCTACATACAGACTACAGTGCTTCACTAAATGTGTGACAGGTGGGTGAGGGACATCCACTGCACCAGCCTACCCTAGAACACTTTGGGGCTTTCCATTCAAGGGTCATCTCAAAGCACTATTCAAATAAACTGACACAAAACAAATAAATAATTTAACACATACTCAGCTGATTCTTGCTTTGTTTTGTATATTATTGGTCATTATTATTCTAGCACCAACTGAGTGTCTCTTTTATGCTTTTTAGGGTGCTTGGACAGCTTATAGCTGTAGGAGCTGCTTACTTCTTCATGATTAAGGTGGAGCCCTTCAGGCAGCTGCTAGAAGCTCTCGTCCCTCCCCTGTCGTGCCACCTTCAGCAGGACTGTAGTGCCCTCCTTATACTGGTCTTGTGTCTCGTTGTTGAAAGAAGAGCTGTCCAATGCAGCAGGAAAGATTGTCCACTTCACCTTCAACATATGGAGGGCCTCTAGCGCACAGTATGCCTTTCTTTCGCTGAAGGCAAATTGGTGGCTGCACAACTTTTTGGTGGACCATACTACTCTAGCTGCTGCAGGCGTCCAGGGTGACAGCAGTGGCAGAACTGAGGCAGACGTGCACCATGGTTATAGAGCCTTTCACTCCATGTTGAGTTTATGAGCAGCACACATTAGCTCACGTTTAGTCAGATATTAGGAAGATGGTGGTGCAGTGTTGTATGGCACGTATAATACACCTGGTTGTAAGGGCAGCTATTCCAACTTATGAGGAGTACAGACTGTCACAAAGTGCCATACGATTTTGGGACACTTTCACCACAGTCTGGAGGCAAGCCAGCAGCCGAGAGAGGAGCAGGAGAAGGCTGGTCTACCCAGTACCTTCTACGTTAGGAAATAGTCTCCAGTAATGGACGTTTCGCTCCATGTCCTCTGAGAAGAACATTGGGGTCTGCAGCCCATTGGGTAGATGGGAATGAGCATTATTGGGGCATGTAGTGGCAGTCCTTAAGCTATTTAGGGATGTGAACAATAATTGAAGCCAGAGAACTGCCACTTAAGGTTGTGGCCTACCTGCAATGCTTGCCTCATGGTTTCTGTTCATTAGGCCACACCCACTTCCCTTTATAGCCCTTGAACCCTGCTAACCCCTCCTCTTCCATCAGACTGTGGCTATAATTGCTGAGCTGATTCAGTTGCTCATTGCCCTATCATAGTATCACACCTGATCAGCAGGCTTCCTACTTTTTGTATGGATTCCTGTGTATGACCCGAACTGGCTGACGTTCCTGATTCCTGTATACTGACCCTGCCTGTTCCTGACTACCAGTAACTCTCCATTCCTGATCTTGGTGTGTATGACTACCTGTTGGCTTGTCTTACGTTTATGCTTATGGATTCTGATTTGGCTTATTATTTACTTGCCTTATACTTATTTACCAATAAAAGGTGTGTTAACTAATATTCCTGTCTCTGTTCTGATTCTTGGTACCCTTACTGTCAGGGTCCGTTCAGGCTGCGGAGCGGCATATCTCTGATTTTCCTTGCTATAGTTTATAGTTCCCCCTTTGCTGTAATCCATTCCTGGATTTCCATATGCTCTGTTCTGTGCTTCTGATTCTGGTTTTGCATAATATAGTCCTAGGCTAGTTCCTGTATTATGTGTCTGCCCTCTTTTCCTGAATCATCTGAGGATCTCGGTTCCTCTCTCCTCTCCCCATGTCCAAATTAAGATATCCTATCATTGCTTAAAGGAGAAGCGTCTGAGGATCTTGGCTCCTCATTCCACCCCTTGTGTTCCTTCTCCTTTGTTATGTCCTGTACATGTATGTTTTGTCTGGCTATGTTTCTCGCTCTGTCCCCCTTGCTTGCTATGTTTCTGCTGTTTCTCTGCTTAGCTTCCATACTCCCAGCAGCATCCTGCACATTTGTCTGTAGATCTATGTCTCATGCCTGCTCCAGGGTGCCTGCAGGATATCTCTTTGTTTTGGACAACATCAGCTTCTATGTCAGGGCCCTGGTATGTGACTGCACAACCCTAGACGCCCACTCGGGAGAGTGCAGTCACCCTGCATCGGGCCCTGTCCAACTCCGCTACTGCGCAATAACTCCTGAACTCCATCTTTGGCCGCTCTGGGTCATTACAGTCGTCTGTATGGACTCAGTCCTTGACACTGACACTGCTTTATACCCCTCCCCCGACGTACCGATGAATCCCTAGACTTTTCCCCTGTGCTTCAGACTCTCTGGTGTCAAGCAGGGGCAGCCAAAGGACGTCTGCGCGCAACCTCTGCTGCTACCCGACACTTCCTCTGGGGCTTCTATGGCTGAGCACCAGAAGGTCATGTCACGCCAGCGCTCCATCATAGAAGCCCACTGACTGCCAGAAAGGGGGATCTGGATCTTAGTCTTGTAGTCAGACCAGTAGCATAGCCAGAGTATATGGAACCTGGGGCAGATCCTGTGTGTGGCACCCCCCCACCACACACACTTTAAAACGACATAGCTTCTAACGTTATATACTGGCGCAAACATTGACGGTGGTACAGCACAACTGTTATCATTATATACTGAGGCAGTCATTGACGGTGGTACCGCATAACTGCTATCGTTATATACTGAGGCAGACATTGACAGTGGTACAGCATAACTGTTAATCATTATATACTGAGGCAGACATTGACGGTAGTTCAGCATAACTGTTATCATTATATACTGAGGCAAACATTGGCCATGGTACAGCGTAATCCCTATCACTATACATTGAGCCAGACATTAACAATAATGAAGGATAACCCCTATATACTAAGCCAAACATTGATGTGGTGTAGGCCTACCACTACAGTGTCTGGCTTAGTTAGGGATGCACCAAAATTAATATTCTGGACCAAAACCGAAAATTCAGCATTCACTTGTCCGAAAACCAAAATGACCCCCCCACCTTAAAAAAACCAAAACTTTTATTAAAAGTAAGTAACACCAAAATTGGACAAAAAATTCAATAACAATATTAATATATATATATATATATATATATATATATATATATATATATATATATATATATATATATATATATATATATAAAATCCAAAGTACACAATTGCACACCAACCTTAATTACTCTGCCCGGTGCCTGGTAACTGAAGCAGTAATGCATTTAGATTCCAAAAATAGTTACCGGCACTCCTGGGACTTGGTTTCAATAAATCTCTCAAAGCTCTGTGTTACAAGTCAACGTTTCAGTCTTTTATTTTTAGACTTTCATCAGGACTCTACAGACAAATGTCCTGATGAAAGTCTGAAAATAAAAGACTGAAACATTGACTTGTAACACAGAGCTTTGAGAGATTTATTGAAACCAAGTCCCAGGAGTGTCAGTAACTATTTTTGGAATCTATCTATCTATCTATCTATCTATCTATCTATCTATCTATCTATCTATCTTTCTATATATATCACACTCCTATCATGCCCAGGTTCTAGCATGTACTGGTTACCTGGGCATGATAGGAGCATGATTGCTGTTAGCAATTATATATATATATATATATATACAGTTATTGGATTTTTCTGTCCAATTTTTGTGTTACTTTTAATAAAAGTGTGGTTAACACCAAAATTGGACAAAAAAATCAATAACAATATATTGATTTTTATATATATATATTTCCCTCAGAGATCTCATGGTGCTACCACCTTTTGCTTATATATATATATATATATATATATATATATATATATATATATATATATATTGTGGTAAAGTGTATGGGAGAGTGGTTGATGGGATATATGTCTCACCTGGTTA
Source organism: Sceloporus occidentalis (assembly GCA_023333645.1). Lineage (NCBI taxonomy): Eukaryota > Metazoa > Chordata > Lepidosauria > Squamata > Phrynosomatidae > Sceloporus > Sceloporus occidentalis. The sequence goes on along the minus strand of JALMGF010000065.1, from coordinate 3,652,304 downwards.
CCTCAGCCAGGCCTGGTAGCAAACCCAGGTGCTCTCAGGTGAGGCTTCCTAAGCTCGTTACTGGGGAGGAGGCCTTAAAAGAAAGGGCTGTTAGGTTTTCAGAGGGAGGGAGACACTGAATGAAGGAGCAGCTACAGCCAGCGCTGCAGCCCACCAGGTATGAAGCTTTACCCCATACAAAACTGGTTACTTTGCTTTGCGTCAGACCTTAGGCTGCTAGAGAGGTATCCTGCTGTTTAGTTAGAGCCGGACAGGCTTATAGTTTGTTTTATTTACAAGGTGCTCTGTGATTACAACATCTAAATAAACACGCTTTTACGTTGGAAACCTGTGTGAAACTGTCATTGCCGCCCCATGCGTGAGCTGTCCCCTACAATTGGTGGAGAATGCAGGCACAGTTGTGCTAGGAACAACGGCGGGACAAAACACAGCATCTGAATTTTGTGGACATGTAAAGGGCCGGAAGCATATGTCCTGAGTGAAGGCTGCAGCACCGTAAGGCCCATCCGGCACAATGGAGGAAGTGATAAAGCAGCTGATACAGGCCAACCTGAGACATGAGCAGGCCTTGGAACAGCAACGGAAGTTTCATGCAGAGGCTTTTCACGCCCAGCAACATGCGCAACAGCAGACTATGGCCCAACAACAGGAAACGAATCGCCTGTTAATGGAGCAGATTGCTGCGCTCAGAGAGACTGTTGTGGCTCAGCCCCAACAAGTGGAGGCAAGCCCCCTTGAGACTGTTAACGTGAGGAGGGCCGTTCAGCGGGGCTTACAAAAAATGACACCCGACGACGACGTTGAGGCCTACCTCACCGTATTTGAGAGAGTGGTGGAGAGAGAGAGACTGCCAGTTGCAGAGTGGGCAGAAGTGATTGCACCCTTCCTGACTGGTGAACCGCAAAAGGCCTACTATGACCTCGGGGAGCAGGATGTCCGGGACTTTACAAAACTAAAAATGGAGATCCTTGCTCGCCTGAGTGTTACGCCCGCTGTTCGGGCCAAGAGAGTCCACTGTTGGAAATACACCATGGACAAGCCTGCCAGGTCCCAGATGTACGACCTTATTCATCTTGTACGTAAGTGGCTGGAACCAGAATCCACCACACCAGCCCAGATTGTGGATAAGGTGGTAGTGGACCACTACCTCCGCGCCCTCCCGGCGGAGCTACAACGGTGGGTTGGGCATGGAGACCCCAGAACTGCCGAGCAGCTGGTCAACATGGTGGAAAGGTACATAGCAACCGAGGACTTCCTCCGTGAGGTCCCTGCGGCACCAACACCTTCCAAGACTGTCAGACCCGCGACATCTTTGGGTAAGAGAGTTCCAGCTGGAGGTGTATGGAAAAAGGTGAGAGAGAGCAAGGCTCAAGAGTTTGGGCAAGGGCAAAAGACTGATCCTGAACCCCTGGGACCCCACAATCCTAGAAAGGGCTCCCTACTAAGGAAGCCAGGGACCCCCCAGTGCTGGAGGTGCCATGAGTGGGGACACATAGCCGCCTATTGCCCTCTTAACTCAGAGCCCATGGTGTGTGACGCTAGTCGGCGTCAGTCCCTGTTTGCAGAACCTGTTTGTGCAGCCATTCCAGAATCAGAGACTGAGCCGCAATTTTGTATGGTGAAGATACGTGACTGCTCCGTGAAGGCACTTTTGGACTCGGGTAGCCTGGTGACTTTGGTTCGGGCCGGCCTTGTGACTATGGACTACGTGCCGAACAAGCACATAAGAGTGCTATGCATCCACGGGGATATTGTAGCTTACCCTGTGGCCCCCATTAAGTTGGTGACCCCATCTGGAACTGTGACCTACGAAGTCGGTGTTGTAAAAAGACTTATGCATGCGGTTATATTAGGCCGCGATTTCCCCTTGTTCTGGGAGTTGTGGAGAAGGGGGAACGTTTCTGCAGCTGGGGAACAAACTCCGGCAGAGTCTGTACCCCTCACTGTAAGTAATGGGTCAGGTGAGACGGCCATTGGGAACAATGATACCAGTAAGGGGCATGATGAAAAGGATCTAGGCCCATCTGCAATGTATAGTGAAGATTCTTTCCCCTTGCAGGTGTTAGCTGGGGAGGAAGAAGAAGAAACTTCCCTGCCCGGCCAACAGGTCTTAGATTTAGAAATGTCTCGGGGTAACTTCGGGACCGAGCAAGTGAGAGACCCCACTCTGGGAACTGCACGGGCAAATGTCACGGTAGTAAATGGGGTACCACAGGAACCCGAAGCTGACCAGAAATTTCCGCATCTTGCCATGAATGGGGATCTAGTGTACCGGATCACCAAAGTTAACAAGGAAATTGTGGAACAGCTTCTGGTGCCAAAACCATACCGACACCTGGTGCTGGACATAGCCCATAACCATGTGTTTGGGGGGCACTTGGGGACTAATAAAACACAAGAGAGGGTCCTCCAAAGGTTTTATTGGCCTGGGGTATATGAAGAAGTAAAAAGGTATTGTGAGTCATGCCCCACATGCCAGAAGAGTGCCCCAACACCACACTTCCGTAGCCCCTTGGTGCCACTTCCCATCATTGAAGTACCATTTGTGAGAGTTGCCATGGATTTGGTAGGGCCCATTGTCAAATCAGCTAGGGGACACCAATACATATTGGTTGTCTTGGATTATGCTACCCGGTACCCAGAGTCGGTACCCTTAAGAAACATGGCCTCCAAAAATATTGCTAGGGAGTTGTTTTACATGTTCTCTCGCACGGGGATCCCTAAAGAAATTCTTACTGACCAGGGTACGCCCTTTATGTCACGGGTCATGAAAGACCTGTGTAAGTTGTTTAAAATCACTCACCTCCGTACCTCAGTGTACCACCCTCAAACAGACGGGTTAGTGGAGAGGTTTAACAAAACCCTAAAGCATATGCTAAAAAAGGTGGTAGAAAGGGATGGTCGGGATTGGGACTGTCTATTACCCTACCTCATGTTCTCTATCCGGGAGGTGCCCCAAGCGTCTACAGGGTTTTCCCCCTTTGAGTTAGTCTATGGCCGACATCCACGGGGTTTGTTAGATATTGCCAAAGAAACTTGGGAGACCGAGGCCACCCCATATAAGAGTGTTATTGAACATGTGGCTCAGATGCAGGAGCGAATAGCGACGGTGATGCCTATAGTTAAAACGCATATGCAAAGAGCGCAGGAGGCCCAGAGCAGAACTTATAACAGATCTGCCAGGTTGAGGGCCTTTACTCCTGGGGACAGGGTCCTGGTTTTAGTGCCCACCGTCGAAAGTAAGTTTTTAGCCAAGTGGCAGGGTCCCTATGAGGTTGTAGAGAAGATGAGTGAGGTGAACTACAAGGTCCATCAACCGGGCAGGAGAAAACCCTTCCAGGTTTACCACGTAAACCTGATCAAGCCGTGGAAAGAGCGGGAGTCTTTGGGGGCGACCCAGGCAGGGGTCAAAGAAGTGGGGCAACCAGTTCCCCCAGTAACAATAGGAGAGGCACTGTCAGTGCCCCAGAAGCAGGAGGTGAGGGAGTTCCTGCAGGAAAACAGACGCATGTTTTCGGACCAACCTGGCCGTACCCACCTCATAAAACACCATATCAAAACTGAGCCTCACAGTAAAGTGAACCTGAAGCCATACAGGATACCAGAAGCCCGTAGAGAGGCGGTATCCACGGAGGTCAGGCGAATGCGTGAATTAGGTGTTATTGAGGAATCTACTAGTGAATGGTCAAGCCCCATAGTGCTAATCCCAAAGCCCAACGGGACGTGGCGGTTCTGTAATGACTTCAGGAGATTAAATGAGGTCTCAAAGTTTGATGCGTACCCCATGCCCCGAGTGGATGAACTGGTTGAGAGGCTTGGGAAGGCAAGGTACATTACAACACTTGACCTTACAAAGGGCTATTGGCAGATACCGTTAACTGAGGAGGCTAAAGAGAAGACTGCCTTTTCCACTCCAGAGGGCCTGTTCCAGTATGTTGTGATGCCATTTGGGTTACATGGGGCCCCTGCTACCTTTCAGAGGCTGATGGATCTGATTTTGAGACCACATCGTGATTATGCCGCTGCTTACCTGGACGATGTGGTAATTTTTTCGTCTCACTGGAAAAGTCACCTCGGGAAGGTACAGGGCGTGTTAGACTCCATTAGTGATGCAGGCCTAACCATAAACCCTGAAAAATGTGCAGTGGGTCTGGAGGAAGCAAGATACCTGGGTTATATCATTGGTAGGGGGCTGGTTAAACCCCAGATCAATAAGATTGAGGCGATACAGAACTGGCCTAGGCCAGTAACAAAGAAACAAGTGAGGGCTTTCCTTGGCATAACCGGGTACTACCGCCGGTTTGTGCCCAATTTTGCCTCCATGGCCACACCATTGACAGACTTAACAAAGGGTGGTAAGTCAGTGATGGTAAAGTGGAACCCCGAGGCAGAAAGGGCTTTTCAGAGTCTGAAGTCTGCCCTGTGTGACCAGCCAGTGCTCGTGTCCCCTGATTTTAGGAAACCATTTCTGGTTCAGACGGACGCATCTGCTAGAGGTTTGGGGGCAGTTTTGTCACAAGTGGTTAATGGGGAAGAACACCCAGTGCTGTACTTGAGTAGGAAACTGACCCCAGCCGAGGGAATTCGTGTTGGTGACTGACCATGCTCCTCTGGCATGGATGAAACAGAATAAGGAGAGGAATGCAAGAGTGACCAGATGGTTTCTCTCCTTGCAAAATTTTAGATTTACAGTGGAGCATAGACCAGGGAAGTTACATGGGAATGCGGATGCGTTGTCCAGGGTGTACTGTATGGTTGCTGACGCTGTCCGGACCTCTGGTCTGGAGTCGACGGGGGGATATGTGGTAAAGTGTATGGGAGAGTGGTTGATGGGATATATGTCTCACCTGGTTACCTCAGCCAGGCCTGGTAGCAAACCCAGGTGCTCTCAGGTGAGGCTTCCTAAGCTCGTTACTGGGGAGGAGGCCTTAAAAGAAAGGGCTGTTAGGTTTTCAGAGGGAGGGAGACACTGAATGAAGGAGCAGCTACAGCCAGCGCTGCAGCCCACCAGGTATAAAGCTTTACCCCATACAAAACTGGTTACTTTGCTTTGCGTCAGACCTTAGGCTGCTAGAGAGGTATCCTGCTGTTTAGTTAGAGCCGGACAGGCTTATAGTTTGTTTTATTTACAAGGTGCTCTGTGATTACAACATCTAAATAAACACGCTTTTACGTTGGAAACCTGTGTGAAACTGTCATTGCCGCCCCATGCGTGAGCTGTCCCCTACAATATATATATATATATATATATATATATATATATATATATATATATATATATAATTGCTAACAATCACACTCCTATCAAGCCCAAGCAACCAGTACATGCTAGAACCTGGGCATTATAGGAGTGTGATTACAGCCTCCCTATGCCATGCTATCCCCCCTACACTTACACATCCATGCTATCACACACACTCATTCACAAACATTCATTCATTCATTCATATACTCATACTCATATTCATGTAATGTCTGGCATAATATATAGTGATGGGAGTTATGATGTACTTTAGAGCATAACTCCCATAATTATATAGTGAACAAGACATTGGCAATGGTACAGGCTACAGCATAACACCCATCACTCTCACACACTTACTAATCCACATTTACTAATCCACTCTCACTGAATGTTTTCCTACCTTCCCTCTGTCACTGTCACTTTTCCCGCTACAGCTCCTTTTCCTCCTCCTCTTTGTTCTTCCTCCAGGCTCATCTTATTAAGTCTCCTTATGGTGTAGTGAGCGTGGAAGGTGGTGGGCGCGGCTTAAGTGTTGTGTGCTGGGATATGACAGCAAATCCTCCATCACAAGGGAGCAGGATCAGAGGTCTGAATTAACAGACCTCCCGCTTCCTTGATTGACTTTAAGCCGGTTAGAGGGAGATCCTTGGTCTCTCCAACCGAGCCTGCTCCCCTAGCGGTGGAAATTACTGTCCGTCTCTGAAGGGGTGCCGGTGTGGTGGCACCCCCCTGATGAGCGCCACTCGCCCCCCGCTAGGTACACTACTGAGTCAAACCTCTATTTGAGGTCTTATTATAAGGCGACCTTGAATATAAGACAAAGGTATTTTCCTGAGCATTGTTTTGTGTTGTCCAAAAAGTAGATGTTTTGCTGGTGGCATAATAAACTGCCTTACCCCTTTAAAATGTCATTTTATTAAACAAGCTTAGAAAGTGATCTAATAAAAAATGAGTGGTTTGATGGGGTAAATTGGAGTGGCCTGGCTCAAAGATAGGACATAGGATGGCCCTATTAGGACATGGGGGCAATATGACCAGATGTTAAAGTTCCAAGTTAAAAAATGTGCACTTCCTAAATGTGGCGTTTTACCTCCAAAACAACGCAACAAAACCATGCATGGGGGTATCACTGTACTCGGGAGATATTGCTGAAGACATATAGGGATGTTGTTTGAAAGTGACGTATACCTGGAGCTATAAATTTATACCTGAAGTGCAATTTTTGTGATAAAAAAATACAAAATAAATTACTACCACAAAGTTTTACAAAGAGCGGTAGTAGAATTAGTGCATTGAAACGGTTAAAATACCAGCATTTGAAATACCTTGAGGTGTCTAGTTTTCAAAAATATATGGTTTGATGTGGTAAATTGCATTGGCCAGCTTCAAAGATACCAGAAATAGCACATGGGGCAGAATGACCAGCTTTGGAAAAATGGTTTTAAAATAGCAAAACGCTACTTGTACCTATTGACCAATAACAGAAAAGGGCAATGAAAACATAAAAAACATTGGGTATTTCTAAACTCAGGACAAATAGTATAATCTATTTAGCAGGTTCATTATATTTTTCAAATAGAGAAAGTGAGAGAGAGGTTTTTTTTCATATTATTTTTTTATAGGAAATTAGATAATATGATCAAGAAATGGTATCTGAAGAAAGCCCTTCTTGTCCTGAAAAAAACCCAATATATAACTTGTGTGGGTATACTAAATGAGTGAGGAGAAAATTACAACTAAACACGAGCACTGCAAAAGTGTTAAAACAGCCTCGGTCCCAAAGGGTAGAAAAAGTAAAAAAAAAGCCTGGTCTTTACGCAGATAAACCCAACTCCAGAACAGTATTTCAAGAAGTAAAATACACTGCGCGACAAGGCATAATTTTGTCCTCAATAATAATGATTTATTGTTTTGTGCTGTTAAAAAACTAGAGTTTTTGTTGTTTGCATTATTGTGTAACTGTCTTAAACAATGTTCAGGAATGGTATTTCAAGAATGTATTACTAAATCACAACTTAATAGAAACAGAGAACAATATTTGAAAAAAGTAAATCAATAATAAACTATATATAGCTACTCCAATCAACCCCACCCCAGTTTTTCAGCACTACACTTTTGACACTTGCAGAGTGGTAGATGATCTCAGCCTCAACACTCTATCACTGACTGACTCACACCCCAACTCCCCTAAGTCTGTGGCATCACCTCACTTACAGATCTATGGCTGTCCCTTCCCCTTGTAAATGCTGATTGGCCAAATGAAAAAAAAATAAAGAAAAACCCACAGGTTGTTGGACCTTTTTCGCATTTTGGCGAAAGTTCCTGCTGGGTTATGTCTGCGGAGATGTGGTTAAAAATAGAAGATTGAAGGTAGAAGAGAAAGAGTATGGAGATAAAAGATGAAGAAGAAGATGTGGAAGTGGTCTGCGGAAAAGGTCTGCAGAGAAGGTAGGGAAACATTTAGAGAACGTAAGAGAGAGTGAATGAGAATGAGAGAGTGAGCGAGATTGAATGTGGGCAGCCGAATTAAAAAAGCCCCCCGAAGTTTCGGCTGAACCGATGGGGCAGGGAACATAATTTTTAGCCTGTATACAAATGGGCCAATAACGAACCAAAAATTTTGTCCAAATCTTTTACTATCTATTACACAGTCATGATGAGAAGTAAATGTAATGGTTCACTTTCAGTAATCAAATTGAATACAGAACTTGAGAAAATCTGTTTAAAAGCAATAGTAAAAAAACCCCCACAACTGCTTTACTCACAACTCTTAAGGTCCTTGCTATGATGTAGCCTGTAGAATGTTTCCACTTCAAACTCTCTGCAAAGCCACTTAGGGCCTCACCCCTCCAAGATCTGCATACCTCGGAACAAGTATTGGCTAGTGGGAACACACTTGTCTAATGCTCCTGGGAGAAGGCAGGAACGCGGTGTATCTGTCATTAAAGGCAGTGCTTATCATGCACTAGGGCAGAAACAAGTGGGAAGTTGCAGGTGTACAGAATAAAATAAAATAGTTTTTGCGGACTACCAGATGTTTTTCTGCCTCTATGTCTAGTTGACCTACTCTAAACACCGAACTGTTTCTCCCTTTCCTGCTATTGCCCCAGTGGGCCTCTTTGAATTTCCATAGGGGGGCTCCTTTGCCCCCAACTCCAGATACCCTGGTTCTAAGATTAATTTGCTCAATTCCATTAATCAAACTTTGTTAGACAAGTATCGGTTAGGCCATCCATCTTCACAACTGCATTCACCAGCAGACCAAGATGACATTACAATACCTAAGACATGATATTGAACAAAGCATTTCTGAATGTAATGTAATAGGTCATTCTGAATTAATTTCACAAATATGTACATTAACATCATAATTGGTTTGAATCAATGTTTTAGAGTTAAGAATAATAAGAAGCCTATACCAATTTGCCATTGCTACAGCAATCATTTTAATCAGCTTTATCAGTAGGAAACTGTCAAGAATAACAATATCTATATTGTCCTCATTGACCTTCAGAGGTTTTATATATATTGTGCTCATCCTAATCTCCATCTGTGTTCCAAAAAACTCCAACTGAGAATCCTGTATTGACGACAGTTAATTTGCTGTGTTTATTTGGATAACTTTTTCTTAGGCTTAGCTTTACAACTTCTTGCCAAGTCTCCAAGGATTAAAACCAATTATCAGAACGACAATGGCTTGTAAGATTGCTCAAAAATCCAAAATCTCATTTAAAGAGAAAACTAAGGTTTTGTCCATACAATGCATCTGTTAAAACCTAAAACAAAAGACACATTTTGCTGGATTTTAAAAGTAAATAAATTGGTGTTGTTTCAAAAACCAGACCATGTAGTGTTCCGGCAATAGGAACAGTTGCACTACTTACGCTCTGCGTACTGTGTGCAAGTAGGGTCTCTAACGTTTGACTCTACAAGTGAGAGTTAAGGGATACAGTGTGGAACTGATGAGATTCTGTTCCCTAAGCCTTGGGAGATGTGTTTTTTTTTTAATTCAGAAACAAAATTTGTTGCTCAAAAAATGCCTCTCTGTGAGGATTTTGCTTGTATATACTGTGTGGACGAAGTCTGTTTGAGCAGGCGAAACGCGTAGCAGTCCAAACAAACATTTTTTCTACTGGATTATGTCTGAAATCTCTATGCACATCTACCTCGAACGTAAAACAGATATTTTTGATTCAATTTCTAATTTATACTACATTAATGTGTGTATATGTTTCTGATTGAGGTCTTCAGCTGAACAACATTCATTATTATCTTGGAATTGTTGGAGTATTTGTGCAATATTGTATAGTGGAGGTTTCTTTACTCTTACATATTTTCTTTATGTATTTTTTTTGTTACTCCTGGATTTAAATTTGGAAAAGATGTGCATCGCAGAAGATTTGTATTTTTGTATTCCTTCTTTATATATATATTTTTCTATACCATTTGGTGGGGACTTTATAATTTTTTATTTTGGTTTTTTTTTAAGCGTACTTTTACACTTTTTTCATCCAAGAAAATGTGTGAGAGTTCCCAATGCACACAAAAATACTGGCTTTCGCTTTGCCAGCATTTTACTGATCCCAGCACTGGCTTCCGGTTGTTCTATTAAAACATATGCAGCCTGGCAACCCTATGTTCAAGATCAGTCATGGGCAGTGAAGACTAGCACTCATGTGCTACAGATGCCGTTTCCTGTGTGTCTGTCTTCAGATGGCTTAACAAAAGTGGGTGATGGTGGTAGTAGGGTGGCATTTTATTTCTGCCATTCAGGGACACGCTATGAAGGTTACACACACAGGTATATACATATATATATATATATATATATATATATATATATACGTGCGTCAGACATGCATATTTAACTACATAATATCTCTTTGAAGTAGAGATCGAAATTGAAATATCATTTCAAAATAACAGCTGAACTGGCAGTTAGTTTTCTTTCCTTAAGTTAAGACCCTGCCGCCCACATACAACCTGACCAGCACGCAGATAACACACATAGGACTTGCCATTTTGTCCCCAAACAGCCCACCATAAGTCAACTTTGTCCCCAAACAGCCCGGCCTGTGCCATCTTTGTCCAATAAATACCCTCCCTGTGCCACATTATACATCTATGATACACACACTTTTACAGTCCCTCACTAATTCACACTTTTATTTACCCAATTTATTCACATAATTTTTTCTCTCACTCTGTGTGAAACAAATCATTTACACATATTCATTAATGCATTCTCACAAATTCAATAATTCTCTCACTCATTCAAACAATTCACCCACATTAATTAATTCACTCACGTTTTACTTATTTCAATCTCCCCCCTCTCCCGGTATCTACCCCCTCTTGCCCCTTTCTCACTATCTACCCTCTCTCTCCCTCCCATCTCACTATCTACCCTCTCTCCCTCCCTTCTTCTCTGACATCATATTCCGTCGCTCAGCAATGAAACTCAGCATGAGACGCAGGCACCACGACCGAGCTAGAGGCCTCGCAGAGGAGAGTGAGGGGCTGAAAACATATTAATGAGTGACCGCTTGGCGCTCCTCTCTCTCCTCCACATGAAAGAAAAAGAAGAAAGGACGGCGGAGAGGCCACTGATTCTGGGACAATGTATTGCGGGACTGTCCCAGGCAATCCGCGACATATGGTCACCCTAGGTGGCAGACTTCACTGTCATTGTAGCCCTGAATGTAAATTAAATCAATTGAAAGTTAAAACTACCATCAGTGGAGTACTATTGGTGAAAGCGCTTAAAAGGAAAAGAAAGTGAAACTGCCATAGTACAATATAATGGAAAAGAGGCACATAGATGCAACATAAGGGCGATTTAATATAATAATAAATATACAAGTGTTAAAATATAATGTATAACAACAAATACACCAAATGGATTAAGCCCTAGTGCGGCACAGGAGCCCTGATGTGTTTCACAGCTCGAGTACAGGCTAGTTTGAGAAGAAAAAAGGAAGGAAGCAGAAGAGAGAGAAAAATAAATAAATAAGGACAACATCTGAAGTCTAGGTTCATAGAAAAGGGCTTCTATATTTAAATGTAAATATTGAAACAATAAAAATGAACACTGTACTAGGGAATGCCTCTAAAATCACATGTAATTTGGAGAATGCTCACCTTCAAAATAATGCATTCCTTTCAACCATAAATATTGACAGTATGATTAATCAAAAAATGTAAAAATTAAAAAATAATATAAAAATGTATAGCTACCGCTAGAATGCAAACTTTGGTCAACAGTTTGTGATTTTCTTTTTAACCTGTCTCTGTCTGCATCTTCTTGTAGTAGCTTAATGCCCCACAAATGAAGAAGAGGTAGCTTCACACAGACAACATGTTCCAGAATATTATTCTCTTACCTCAAGTATGCTTTAACAACAAAAATAAAAGTGTCTGGGTTGCATATGACCCGTCGTCTCTATTTTGCCCGCAGATAATGATGAGTCTTCTTTAAGGTGATTACACTTAATAAAAATTAATTCAGTCTAGGTTATTTTATGTTTTAAGTTGGGTCTTCCAATTGCAGAGCTGTATATGTTATGCATAGGGGTGTAATCCCATTTGCTACATCTTATACAAATCAAATAAAAAGTATTTACAAAACATTACAGTTTGTTTTTGTAGACACAGGAACATTACTGACATGTTAATTTAGATGTTCTCCATGAAATTTCTACTGTAGGGGTGTTTTTTATATCACTTTTAAAACAGAAATTGTGCTCATCCTTTTGAATGTCCTTCCCTCTAATCTCATTTGTACGCAGTGAAAGAATGTTATGCCAAATTTAACCAAAGGATGATATACTTTTAGGTACCTGTGTTTGACCTATCATCCCATGAATGATGCCTTTTTTATTTTTAATGTTGAGATGAAAATAAAGCCTATGGACAATTAACAGAATCATTGAGTAACAGTGATAGTGTAAAAACGTGGTCTTGACTTGCTTGGTAGCAGTTGTAAGTGCCATTGTCATTAAACAGTTAGTGGTTTCTCCTCGTTGAAGTGCTGGCTCAAAATAGTTGAATCACATAACTTAATTATCTCAGCTAGCACTGAAAGTGACTACCAGTTAAATGTCCTTTGAAATATGCACTTTTGCTGCTGTACATGCTGTGTAGATTGTGCTTTTGTTTAAGCCTTCCATGACTCGACTAGAAAATAATTACAACAGCTGTGTTTATAGTATTCCTTACATCTGTTCTGCAGCTCCCAGTGAAATAAAGCATTGTATGGACCCTATTCTGAATGCATCATTACCATATGATGTGAAAGCAAAAGTCATCCAAAATTAGACAAAAGGTACACTTGTGAGGCAGTTAGAGAGTGACATTTTGGAAAATTAAAGCTTTCTTTACACTTTGCATGATAAATAAATTATGATAAATGGAAGCTATGTAAACTAAAGCTGAATGCTTGAGATACAACTTAATATGATTAAATCTTTCTCTAAATAGCTGATGTAGTAATCCAGTACCTTTTAATGCAAACCATTTATTATTTCAAAATCTTAGTGAAATGCCTTTTTCCCATCATGATGAATAAACCCTTTAGTCTGATATAACTTAAAAAACAATACTGACAAATTTCAGTGAGTTTAAACAAGGATTATTTGAGACCATTGGGTCTTTACTTAACATTGAGTGTGTGGTAAACTCATTAGTTGCTGTCCACTTCTCTATCTTTCTGTTTTGCCCCAACTTAGGTAGCTTGTTCCATGAAGTTGTCAACTCGACCAACATTAATTTGACAAAGATCTCAGAGCTGGGTCTAGAAATATATTGTTGAGGGGGACACATGGGCATTTCATGCACATGCATAAAGAAGGTTAATTGTTAAAATGCTGTTGCTTAATGTTTACAGCAAATACATATGTAGCTAATAATGAATGAAATAAAGTTGGTACTAGATACATGATATAGTGTCTAAAGCCATGTTATGTATTCAGTAAGCTATTCAAAATGTGAAAATTATGAAAAACAAAACCCACTATTCCTGTTTCTTAATACAGTATATTCTCTTCAGGAGAGGGCTGGCTCTGATTTGGATCTGCCCACATGTGCAGGCAGGAACATGGTGTGGATCACATAACATGATGTTATATGACCCCACAGAGCTATTAAAAAAGGCTCTTGGTATGTGTGTTAGCATTAATGTACATGTGTGTGTATGTGTTAGGATGAGTGTATATGCATGTTAGAGTGAGTGTGTTAGCATGAGTGTGTAAGGGTATGTTAACAGGAATGTGTATATGTTAGGAGTTTTTGTTAGCATGATTATGTATGTATGTATTTAAATGTGTTTTAGAGGGAGTGTTTTAGCATGAGTGTGTAAGTGTGTGTTAACATAAGTGTATGCGTAAAGAGTGTATGGTGCACGTTCATATGTTTTGAGGGATCTGTGTTAGCATGAATGTGTAAGTGTGTGTGTTAGCATGAGTGCGTGTCTGTGTTAGTGCAAGTGTGTGTAAATATATGTGCCAATGCATATGTTTGGGGGCCAAAAGATGCCAGCCCTTCCTTGCAGTTGATTTATAAGAATTTTAAGTCAAAGATTAACTCAAAAAACTAAATTAAAAAAATACCCTGCATACCCCACTAGGTGCAGATTAGGGGCATTAGATTGTTGTTGTATAATTTCTGTAGTAGCCTACATTGCACAGAAGAAATATAGTACTTGTGCTGGGTCATATGGGAGGTCAGATTGAGGCCCACCTGGTGCAATGGGTCCTTTTCCTGCAACAGGTATATTTGCAGAGATAAAGACTCTATTATAGATGTGTGATCAGTGATGGCAAAGTTAGCTTCATAGTTCCTGTTGTGACAAGATCAGCTTGTAAAATGCTGCTTCATTGATCACAAGCTGCAGTCAGTAAGAATGGAAGCTGTATGGCTGTCTTGTGACGAAGAGGAAGTTATTGTGTCAGGATCCCCAGCCAGTCATGTGCAGGTTCAGGAAGAGAGCAACTCTGCAGGTAGAAGCTTGGGTTTGTGTTTATGGCAGCCAGTGTATATGCATATGTGGGATATGTCTCTCATAGTTGCCAACATTTAGGGAAAAAAATCCACTCACACTCACTCACTGTGAAAATTGATTGTTCTTGCTCTGCTGTTTATTTTCTTTTTTCAAAATCAATGTTTATTGTGATTTTTCAACAGTTGTAAAAAGGGGGGTAGGTATAGGGTACAGAAGAAAGAGAAGGAAGGGGGTGGGGTGTGGAATAGGGACACTCGGATACATGTAGAGCATGCATTATACAGAGCAAGACGGTTTGTAACATACAATTACATTGGCATAATATGAATAGCGGTAGGCACTCAATGATGATGGTAACGAGGTACTACAAAGCACAGCACATACTGCCACTGAGACAACTCCGTGGGGTAACAGTGGGTCAATGTGGAAGTGGTGGGTGGGAGAGCCTAAAAGTCACTCCGGGCCACGAAGGTGAGCCAATGGAACCAGGTGGCTGTATACCTTTCCCTTTGCCTCATAGAGACAGCAGAAAGATCTTCGATTATCCTGATCGCCTCCACCCGGGACTCCCAATCCCGGAGAGATGGGGAGCGTGTTTGTTTCCATAACAAGGGAATAAGACTTTTAGCCGCGTTAAGTAAATGTCTAATGATAGATTTCTTGTACCGGGATACAGAGTGTGATGCAACAACATAGGCATGGCCTGAAAGGGTGGGGGGGAGTCAGAGAGCTCCGAGAGCACCCGATGTATTTCTTTCCAGAAGCCCCTTATGCCAGGGCAGTCCCACCATATGTGGAGCAAAGAACCCACATCCCAATCACATCGCCAGCATCTATCGGGGGTATTGGGAAACATGAGGTGGAGCCTCTGCGGCGTTCGGTACCAATGTGACAAAAGTTTGTAATTTGTCTCCTGAGTCTTAGACTCCCTGGAGCTTTTGTGTGTTAAAATAAATATCTTCTCCCAGTCCGCATCCAAGAGGTGCTCATCACAGAGGGACTCCTAAACCCGACAGAAAGATGGCCTCGCAGTGTGGACAGAGTCAAGGAGGAGAGAATAAAGCAAGGAGACGGCCCCCTCTGGCAAGCGACCCCCATCACACCAGCTTTCAAAGCGTGTTAAGTCCCTATGCAGGTAGCGTTGGTTAGGAAGATGAGTAATGTAGTGCGTGACTTGATGGTGTGTAAAGCGCTCTAGCCAGGTGGGGCTAGCACCAGGTCACCCATCCCTCAGGAGCCCCTGGATCTGGACAGACAGAGGCAGCCCCAGGTACCCCTGATCCCCCCAGTCCCGCCCCGGTGCGAAGGTGAGGGCAACGAGGAGAACGGGGCACCATGGCCCACCGCCCTCCACACCGCCATAGTCGCAGAAAGGGATGCGTTCCTACCCCGAAACCTGCCCTAGGGCCTCACACAGCATACAACACTCTGCCCCTCAAGGCACCCAACTCCAGATCAACCCAGGGCTTGGTGTCGGCAGCTGAGAGGTTCCAGTCTATTACCCGTAGCAGGTGAGTGGCCTGGTAGTATTTATAGAAATCCGGTAGCGTGAGACCCCCCTTGGACTTGGGGCGGGTAAGTTGCGAGAACTTCTGTCTAGGGCTCCTATCCCCCCAAATGAACCTGGTAACTGCCTGGCGGAGAGAATTAAAAAATTCCCGGGGCATCTGAATCGGCAGGGTCACATCATGTCTCCTGTTTGAATAAGCGGGGCTGTCCCAGTGGCTAAGCCTTTTTTATGGAAGTACCCTGAGAGGCCATAATAATGCAGGCAGATTCACAGAGAAAGATAGGTACAGAAAAGCTTCTCTTTCTAAGCAAATCTGTCTTCATTGTTCAGGACCTCTCTGAGTATTTCCGTGAAAGGGCGGAGGCACAGGGACAGACTCTCCCCCATACCTCCAATCTCTGGGGAGAAATGAACGGGAAAAGCTTCGGCTTGTAAATGCATTAGACTTTTGTGGCTATGTACATCAATGCAATAGCAGAAGGGCAGAAACAGCTATAGACATATCTAAAGATTTATTTTTTCATGTTTTATCTGATGGGTAATTAGTTATTTGTGGACAATCAGCTGACTAACTTTCATGTAGTTTTATAGGGAAAAAAGCTTGTTGCACTGATGGTCCCCTTGTTTTACACACTTTGTAACAGTGTTGCCTCCATGTCCTACATCACATTGATCCATCACTGCCCCTACCTCTAAATCTCCAAAGGTTTTGAGGAGGTCACAATCTGTTTCCAATTATGTTTGATACCAGTATGGACTTTGACATTTGATCTCAGAATGTACCAGTGTTGCGTGGACACTCTAGAGGCATTTACATAAATACATAAATATATAAATACATACATAAAAGGTCATGGATAGGTTGTTTCTCTGCATTTTGTTCTTATGTTTAAATTGTCTGTCCTGATTTCCCAGCCACATTGATATGTTTCTGTTCCCTCTATTCAGTTCCCATATTTCTTTATTAATGAGTTGGCTATAAGAATGGATCAGTATCTCTCTCTCTACCTCACTGCTCTCATGTAGCCTTGGATGCTTTGACACAAGAGAATAAAAACAAAGTGTGACCCAGTGTGCTACCAGTAAGTGAGTCGTTTCTCTCACATAAAACAGCTTAATTGGTACTCATTTCACTCTTGCTATAGAAAACTTTACATCAAAGCCAAAGCCTTTGTAGTACAATGGGTAAAATGCTGGGACTAGTTTCAGTTAAGAAAAGTACTATAATACAGGTGGAGAGAAAGCTTAAGTCATATTGTTTATTTCAGGTATTTCAGGTATATTAATGCACTAATTAATACTCCCCTTACAATTCCTTGCTCTCCAGGCTGGAATTAACTAATGGAATAGATGTCATGTGATTTTACAAGAGAGTTTTGGTTTAGCTCATTTGGGTCCACCAAGAAGCCAAGTGGTTAAGGGTATACATCCATTTTGGAAGTTTCAGATGAGGGCAAGCAAGTTGTTTGAAACAAAACAGTGCAAATAATTAAAACAAGTCTCAAACTGTTATGGCAATCATTTTTACTTGGGCACAATGGTCACTAATTTAAACTTCCTTTCTAGTTTTCTACATACATCTTTAATGCACAGCAAATGAGAAAGCTGCCCAGGGTTCAGGCTTACCGAAGCTATGCCTTGGGCCTCCATAGTAATCATCATAGATGGAGACGGAGGTCTGTGCTGCTGCTTCCTGAGGAGGGACATGTTGTCATGTCCTGGTGCTTAGCACCAGGCAGCACACAGCACACAGCACACAGGCCATGAAGGAGTGGTCTGTGGCAGTGGCTGCAAAGACCTTGTTTGTCTATTTGTGTGAAAGGAAAAAAGTGCATGAAAATAAAATATTTCACGGTTTTACTCAGTTAATGCTAATAAGCACTATATATATATAGAATCATTTAGTAATGCTAGCACCTAATGACAGATGGGATATTGGGGTGATACCTCTTTAATAGATGGAAATAACAGTACATCCCTTGTCTTCAAAGGAAGTTTCTTTTAGGATGTACTATTATGTAAATGCAATCCATGTATACTTTTAGTGAACACATTAGTAAACATAAGGCATACTGTATAGAACAGGGGTGTCCAAGTTTTTTCTGCAGTGGGCCACTTCATCAGAATTGTATACGTGCGAGGGCCGCACTCATTTTTCACTGTGAGAAAACATGGCCTTTAATACAATATGCAGATTAAAATAAAGTAAATTACACAAAACCTTTACTTTTCCTCTCACTGATTTCTGGGCCTAGAAAGGTTTGTGACTGCCAATTCAGGATAATTAAAAATTAAATACTTATATTTATTCTAGGGATGAAACAAAATGAAAATTCTGGACCAAAACATTAACGGTTCACTTAGCCAAAACCGAAAATGACCCCCACCTTTAAAAATAATAATAAAAACTCACATTTTTAATAAAAGTAGGTAACTAGCAATATGACTTGGCATGATAGGAGTGTGATTGCTAAGAGCAATCACACTCCTATCATACACAGGCAACCAGAAAATGCTGGTACCTAGGCATGATGGGACTGTGCTTGCTGTTAGCAATCACACTCCTATCATGCCAAGTCAGCCAGTACATGCTGGTACAGGGTGGCTGTAAGTGATGTGTAGACCCCATACTGCTGGCAGCATCAATACTCAAGGGGGGGCAGCTAGCTAGGTTTCAGCATGTACTGGCTGACTTGGCATGATAGGAGTGTGATTGGTAACAGCAATCAAAGTCCCATCATGCCTAGGTTCCAGCACTTACACATCCAACCAGTAAATGCGGGAACCTAGGCATGATGGGACTGTGATTGCTGTTAGCAATCACACTCCTATCATGCCAAGTCAGCCAGTACATTCTGGTACAGGGTGGCTGTAAGTGATGTGCAGACCCCATACTGCTGGCAGCATCAATACACAAGGGGGAAGCTAGCTAGGTTTCAGCATGTACTGGCTGACTTGGCATGATAGGAGTGTGATTGCTAACAGCAATCACAGTCCCATCATGCCTAGGTTCCAGCACTTACACATCCATGCTATCACACACACACTCATTCATTCATATACTCATTCATTCACAGATTCATTCCCTCAATCATGCATACTCATTCAAACAACCTCCCCCACCCCCTTACCTGCACTGCAGCTCCTCGATGCCGCTCACAGACTTCAGCAGAGGGCGCGGCCTCCCTCTGCGTTCTCTGGTACTGCACAGAGAAAACAGGACTGGAGCAGAGTCATGTGATGTCACGTGAACTCTTCTAGGTTCCGCTTCCTCTATGCAGTACAGAAGACCCTCCCACAGGTAAGTAGCAGGGCTCAAGGTGGGGCCCGCGTAAGATCGGTTGCCCTGGCTGCCGATCTTACGCGGGCCGCACCTCGAGGTCTTGCGGGCCGCATTTGGCCCGCGGGCCGCATGTTGGATGCCCCTGGTATAGAAGAAACATGTTTTTAAACATTTTTTTGCTGTTTATGTACACTTTATTGTTATATATTGAATGTAGAATATATATATATATATATATAATTCACCTGTACAAAAAGGGGTCTATTCACTGAATCGAGAATCTTCAGCAGAATAAATGTTACAAAGGTCACGGGCAAGTCTCTCCAGCAAGACAGGCTGAGCTGGCCATGCATTATTATTTGTAAATTTTAATCGCTATGGATACTCACTGATGTTGGCACCTGATAATTTGTTATGACGTTAAAGGGGACTTTTCACAATTTACAACTGTAAATGCATGTGAGTTGGAACCAGCAAACTCACACAAGCTAGACAAAAGTGCTACTTGCAAAGACACCAAAGCCAAACTGTATTTGCAATTGCAAAATAAAATCACTCACAGCCTACATAAATTTGACTGCCAGAGACTCAAGAGTTCCTCTCTAGAATAGGCTTTTTTATTTAAAAGTTTGGGGTATTTTTTTACAGGCACTACCCCCATCCCGCTAGGGGAAGGGGGGCTGTATCTCTTCAAACGGCTTTTTGCAGCATTATTCCCGCTTATTCCAAGGCATTGGAACATCTGTGCCTTCCTAACCAAAGAATGAGTCTTGGGGGTACTTTGGGACTATACCCCCAGGTTGCTTTTATTAATGTCAGGGCCAGACTTGGCATGACTTGGCAGTCCTGCCACTTTAAGGCCAGTGGCCTCTAAATAGAAAAAACGCGTGGCAGCTTTCTGGATATACGTAGTCGCACATTACATTTTTATATTGAACAAAGTATGCAGTCGGGGATATGCAGCTGGTGGCTACACATTGTATAGAGCACCAGCCTTTTACCCAGTTAGTCTGGGACTAATCAATCTTTATAAACTATACTAACCACTTTTTGTGGTATAGTCACTTTGTAGGATTTTTTTTTTTCTGTTCATTTTTTGGACTAATGAATTACAAAATAGTTTGGCTTATAGAGATTTTGCATAAGCAAGATTTCACATTATCCTTGATATTGCACTTGTATTTTGAAGATACATCTGCCACACTATTTATAAAAAAAAGCACACATGGCACAACAAAACATAATACCTTACTGTCTGCAGCTAAAAATTGAAATCAAATTGTCTGGTACAAAAGCACACAAAACTAGTCTTTATGTCTATGGGCATTGAAAGTTTCATGGAACACTGGGGACATTTAGTGGTAGATATTTGGACTACTGCAGGCTATTGAGGATTGCAGTTTTTAGTATTTTTCTTGCAAACAACTCCAAGAATGGACTAGTATGTATTTCTTTGGTTTTATGATCTGAAACAAACCAGTTTTTATTATATTTTTAAAACCTTTTCACTGGATGGTTTATGTTGAGTATTACATCTAAAATGATGGCAAACAAGTTATTTGACCAAGAAGTTCACTGATAAATCTAAAGTCCATAAGTTATACATAAAAAGACCAAAACTATGTTGACACTATTCCAAAACCAAGGACATCAAAATGAAGTTGCAACCTCCACACTTGTGTGGAGGCTTTCCACAAGATTTCTGTGGGGACTTGTGCAGCCAAAAGTACATTAGTGAGATCAGGTATGGATGTGGAAGGAGAAGGCCTGGCTCACAATCAGGGTTGCAATTCATCTGAAAGGTGTTCAATGGGCTTATGGTCAGGTGTCTGTGCCAGCCACTCAAGTTCCTCCACACCAAATTTGTCAAACCTTCGGGGGCACCCATCAGTCCCGGCAGACCAAACTTTGGGAACGTATCATTCTCTTATTATTATTTATTCACTTGTACCTGGTCACATGGAATTGTATGCCTTCTCATTCCCGTTGAATCATCTCCGACACCTTTACGCATTTCCTCCTTCTTTTCTCCTTCCCAAGGCAATTCAGAAAGTACAGGGAGACAGGCTGTAGAAGATGGTTCTTGTTTATCCTGTCTAGCCTTCGAAAGTTGTGCATCCAACTTTCCAGAGGTTAATCAAAGACCTGACGGTTCTATTAAGTTTCCTGGGTCCAAAGGATTTCTTTGCCTCTCTCACAGAGTTTATGTATATTGCAGCCAAAATAGGGTTATAGAGCCTATTGGTCTTTCCACCTCAGCCAAACAACTTGAACGACTCTTTCTTTAGACGTTGTACACATTGGCAGTATCAAATGTATTAGTGTCTGGACATCTTTCTCAGGTCATTTCCCCTTAATATTATATAAGTCTATACAAACAGCTCTAGACTTTTTGGCCCAGAGTTTTGACTCTGATCTGGCCCCGTTGATAACCACTGGCCAACATTGAGAACTTATGGTTCTGTCCTCTCTTCTGTTTTTCCTTCCCTAACAACAGGCTCTACCTCAAACTCTTTTTGCATTGTTATCCAGACCATTAGGCCCCCGTTACTCCTCTACTTGGGATATTGATCCCTTTCTTACTTACCCAGCGAAATTGGACAATTCTTTCATTTACCTTGGCTCTCTCTCTCTTGGACGGAGTCTCTTGTCTATTAGCCCTCTCCCTAGCAGCTAGAACTACCAAACTCACTCTGATTCATATGTATTATCTGTGGCTCATCTAATCACCAAAGGTGAATCACGGTAGAGTTGGGCTTAGTCAGGGACTCAGATGACCCAAGTCTTGCTTTTCTTCATAGCTAATCATATCATATTAGAACTAATCACCGTCCTGAACTTGGTCAGCTTCTTATTAACTCTTGCCCCCTTACCAGCCTGCTAGAGCCAACATAATTAGAGGTTGGATCCCATTTGCTATAGCCTCAGCTAGTATTGATACCTCTCTTTAGAGGACATTCTTTAAGGGACCTGACAGGGCATCTGTCCTCTCTGCTGCGGCATCCCTCGTTGGCTCCGTCGCTCGGGTCTTCACTCCCCATGTCCCCAGGATCACGGGGATGTCGGCGGGGGCGCTCCCATGTACATGTCTAATCACGTGTCCCCCTCCTCAACGTGTCTATTCTCGGGAGGCAAGGGGGTGGGTCTGCAGGCATAATGCATGACGTCACGCCTGAGCTCCCTTTAAAACTCTTGAGCTCCTTCATGTCGGCGCTCAGATATTCTGAGACACTCTGTGTGCTGAACCCTGCTGACTGCCTCTTGACTTTGTCTTTTGCCTGCTGCCTGCCTATTGACCCGGATTGCCTCTTGACCTTGATGTATATATCTTATATATATCATTATTTAAATGCACATACAGAAAATAGGGGCACATATGTCATAACTAATTCAAAAAGACAGCATTACTTTGTCAAAAAGTCATTAGCTGTTTGCAAGGAAACAACGTTTGAAGTAAACAATTTTCCTAATATTCAGTGCTTCATCTAAATGAATGAATCCAAACTCCCATTTTTTTCCAGTGCCGCTCAAGCAGGACAAGTCGCTTTCAACCAGGCTAATGAAAAAAAACAAAATGGTTTTGGCTAGGTGTGCATATCAGAATACAAATGAATTTACAACAAATAATTCCATATTTAAAAATGCTTGAGTTTGGTGGGTATAAAATTATTTAATTATTACGTTTGTTTTGTCACAATCATTGACTTATGCATTCAGTGAAATAAATTAGACAGTGTCATTGATTACAGTATAATTGTCTTTTTATAATTATATTTATAAATTACATATTTTTTGTAAGTAAAACATGGACATGTGGGGTGCAAAGATGGATGCGGCTTCAGTATGTGATGAACCTTAACAATATCCTCTGATGATGTCTGTAAAATATTTTTTCCTGAATTACAAGCACCTACTATGCTACAGCAAAGCATGCTACGCACTTTCTTAGTATTATGTTAAATATTTTGAATGTTTCCTCCTGTAACCAATGTTTATAAATGTCACATCACCTCTCTGTGTCTGTAGTGCTGATGGCACAGCCACACAGCGCGGTGATAATTGCGGTAATGGATTGCAATCCTGCATATCACCACGTGCTTCCCCATCTTGAACTCTTCCTGAGACTTCCTGCTCATGCTGTCTGTATAATCTACAAATCTGATGTATTTGAGGGGTGGTGCATCTACCACTGGGGCAGCAATCGAGACCAGATACAGAACCACTCCACGTAGATTTGATTGGACACTGATATGAAAAATAACACCTATTGTTATTTTAATCATAGGCCCATCAGCTAGTAGGCATATACAGGGCTGGACTGGGAATGAAAAGCAGCCCTGGAAATATTTGGATACCAGCCCCACCCCTCGTACATACCTGAGTCACACTATTTCCCATCCAAATAACTATAAACCATTCTTTTTTATCACATTATTTGTATTCAAATCCCAAAAACCAAAAGTGTTAAAATGCCCAAATAAATTACAGAGATTAGACATTACTTTTACACACACACCAGAACAGGATCCCAAGTATACACGCCAGGACAGGATCTGCCACACCAACACCAAAACATGCACACGCACCAGGACAGGCTGGTGCGTGACACCCATATCTGGACACCCATATCTGGAAGGCAGCAATACAAAAAAACTTTTGTCGTTGACTCCCCTTTTGTGTTTTTGCCCCCATGTGTATCGCCCCCCCCAGCCAGCACTATGTGTATTTATGCCCCTAACCTGCCCCTCACTTTAGTATTGATTTATGTAATGTCCCCAGTGGCCCCCCTTGTGTATTGATGCCGCCAGCCCCAATAAAATGCTGCCAGCATTTTATCTGGGATGGTCAGCAATATGTAAAAAAAAGGGCTTCACAGGCACAAATATTGCTGCTAGTAAGATTGCACCTAAATCAACCATTTATTGGATCATCAAGAACTTCAAGGAGAAAGGTTCAATCGTTGTGAAGAATGCATCAGGGCGCTCAAGAAAGTCCAGCAAGTGCTAGGACTGTCTCTTAAAGTTGATTCAGCTGCAGGATTGGGGCACCACCAGTGCAGAGCTTTCTCAGGAATGGCAGCAGGCAAATGTTACTGCATCTGCATGCACAGTGAGGCGAAGACTTTTGGAGGATGGCCTGGTGTCAAGAAGGGCAGCAAAGAAGCCACTTCCCTCCAGGAAAAACATCAGGGGCAGACTGATATTCTGCAAAAGCTACAGGGATTGGACTGCGGTAATGCCATTTCTCTGATGAATCCCCTTTCCGATTGTTTGATGCATCCAGAAAAAGTCCTGTGTCATGCCAATAGTAACACATCCTGAGACCCTTAATGTGTGGGGTTGCTTCGTATCCATGAATTAAGATTGGTACCAACACATCCTTCAAGAGCAACTTCTCCCAACCATCCAAGAGCTGTTTGGTGGCAAACAATTCGTTTTCCAGCATGATGGAGCACTCTGCCATAAGGCAAAAGTGACAACTAGGTGGCTCGGGGAGGAAAACATCAAAATTTTGGGTCCATGGCCAGGAAACGCAGCAGACCTTAATCCCATTGAGAATCCGCAAGCGGTAGGTAGACAAATACAAAATCCACAAATTCTGACAAACTCCAAGCATTGATTATGCAAGATTGGGCTGCCATCAGTCAGGATGTCCCCAGAAGTTAATTGACAGCATGCCAGGGCAGATTGCAGTGGTCTTGAAAAAGAAGGGTCAAATATTGACTCTTTGCATAAATTTAATGTAATTGTCAATAAAAGCCTCACTTGCATTAAAATGCGTGTAATTATACTTAAGTTTACCATAGTAACATCTAACAAAAATATCAAGAACACTGCAGCAGCAAACTTCGTGAAGACCAATACTTGAGTCATTCTCAAAACTTTTGGCAACGACTGTATCTGTCCTGGAAAACATGGCCGATGTCACCCTAATGCCCCCACACTCTTTTGCCCTCAACAAGCCCCACATCGTATATTTATCCCACCACCCAAGCCCCCCCTTTAGTATTGATTTATGTGATGCCCCCAGTCAGCATCCTCTTGTGAATTAATGCCCATACACCGTTGCATATCCCCCTTTAGTATCATGTCAGCCCTGGCACCAAGATTGCATCCACAGGACCCAGATTGGAAGCATAGGACTTGCCATCTTTGCTCCCAAAACAGCCTACCTGTAGCATCCTAGTCTCAAACAGCCTCTCAGTGCCATGCTTCTCCCCCACTTACACATCCATGCTTTCACACATATATTAATTTATTACATCATTCACAGATACTCATTCATTTCCTCCTTCACAGATACTCTTTCAACCCCTCATTCATAGATACTCATTCATTCCCTCAATCTTCCGGTTTCCCAGTGGACCAGTCCGGCCCTGGGCATAGTCATTTGTGCCTACCATACCATTGGTTTTATTTAACAGGTTTATAGATGGATTTTCTATCACCTAGTTTCAACTTTTACAATTTATGAAATTTTAAGCATAGGTGAATTTACATACTTGCAAATATGCCTGTCTATTACAACACAATGACATGTTCTGTCAGGATTTATAACATTGTTAATGTATTTTCCTTCTTTTGGTACATCAGAAAAAAATGACTTCATAACAGATGGACAGAAGCATGTAACTGCAGTATGGGAACCTTCAGTACCCATACTCCCCTGGGCTCTTTGTGGTTTAAAGTTCTTTTCTGTTCATAGTTATCCGCATTAGGTAATGTATCTTCTTAATCGTTTGTGACCACACTAGACACCTTCACAGCACAACTTAACACATGCAATTTTTATTAAACCTTTCATGAGCTTTGGTATTTTGTAGCTGAAAGACCTAAGCTTTCTTTCTGCATTTATTATCATATCTTCATTCAACCATCATTCCCAACTCTATTTTCTCTTGGGAGTTCTTCTACAGGGACATCTTCTACAGGGTAGGAGCCAATACTGAATAGAATATTACTTTTCAGCAACATCACAGTAAAGTATAGTTGTACTCCACATACATAGTTTTTAATGGTTTTGAGAACCTAACTTCTACCTTATTTTGGATTTATATTTCTAGGCATTTGGAGACTTTTTTTCCTTGGTGAATATTAATTTAGTTTGAAACTAAAAATCATTTTAGAGTCAAAACACATTGGTCCCAAAACAGTCAAATAAGAGAATGAAAACAGTGTAAACTGACACACACACAGATGTATTGTCCCAGGGACAAGGTAGCTTTAAAGTGGGCATTTGCCCAGGGCCCCCTAAGCTTTGGGGGCCCACTGGCAGTCATACTGCCGGTTTGGGGCTAGGGTGACCACATGTCCCGGATTGACCAGGATAGTCCCGCAATAGGACTTTAAGTCCTGGGCAGCCTCAATCCGGGACAATGCCTTGTCCTGGAATGAGGAAGGCTGTCTCAGCCAATCAGGAGAGACTTCTCAACTCTCCTGATTGCCTGAGAGTTCAGAAGCCTCTCCTGATAGGCTGAGTTCCTCCTTCACACCAACTCAGAGTAAGCTGCAGCCAGCACCAGGTATGTTTGTCTGTTTGTGTAACTGTGTGTGTAATGTCTGGTAATATAGGAGTTAATTCTCTGAATCTACTCATGCCTGGTATTAGAGGGGCTAACATTCTATATCTACTCATGTCTGTAATGAGTGTATGTATATTATTAAATCTGAAATCAACATGGTTTCCAAGGCTTCTTAATAATTAATATATAATAGTATATGTGAATCAGGGTGTATGTGATATATATATATATAAAATGTATTTTATGTGTATGTGAAAGTGTGCATCAGTGTATAAATATATATATATATATATATATATATATATATATACCATTACATAAGTTATGGTGGGTAAAAGGTGATGGAAACCCTTCCACTTAAATTTAAGGGGTAGTAGAAGTATTATTAAACACTCATCTACAGACATCAGACAAGCCAGAAGGTTTGTTTTTCCCTCAGAAATCTCATGGTGCTTCCACAACCACAAGAGATTCTGGGTAGGCACATGCAAATAAGGTTAACAATTATCACCTTTGCCTCTATATCCACTTTATACATGGATCCCTTGAAAGTAATTGCCCACTGTACAAGACAGCCTTTAGACAAAACTCGGGAATAGGTACAATAGCCAGATCACCACTCATGGACAGCTGTTTTCGTCCTTCATGGGACTCGTCAGCATGAGGTTGTGATACTGGCTTAATAGTTGAGGCTTGCTAAGGTAGCTAAGAAATACCATTACATAAGGTGATAATTGTTAACCTTATTTGCATGTGCCTATCCAGAATCCATTGTGGTTGTGGAAGCACCATGAGATTTCTGAGGGAAAAACAAGCCTTCTGGCTTGTCTGGTGTCTGTAGATGAGTGTTTAATAATACTTCTACTACCCCTTATATATATATATAAATATATATATACACCTGTGTCTGTGATCTCATCTGCTTCATAGTGTGTCCCTGAATGGCAGACAAAAAATGTGGTCAACCTGTTTGAGGCCCCCTCTGCGCCTTTAATCACCTGCGCTTTTATAATCAACTAATTTATGGCCGTTTATATTTCCATTATAATTTTTAGTTCAAATTTATGAATGAAAATATTTATGTTCAATTGGAAAAATGTTTTTACAAAATTAAGCAATAGTTTAGATGGATATATCCCCTTAGGGTGCTGTAATTAATAACTTGCTGCAAAAAGGCAAGCAGCATCTGCCAATATTGCTTTTGTGTATGCTTGTGTTTAATGTACAAAGAATTGCAGATGACCCATTTTATCTTTTAATATGTTTTACGTAGCAATGAATTTTGGAATAAGATGATCCCTTTCTAAATGCATTTGATAATTTCTGATCCTCACGTTTAAGTGGTTACCGTATTTGCTTGATTATAAGATGGCACATAGGGGGTTAAAAGGCATATCATGGGGCACAGTGGCATATAGGGGGTATAAGGCATTTCGGGAGGCAGAGTGGAATATAGGGGGGTATAAGACATATCTGGGGGGCAGATGTACATAACTTGGGGGCAGGTTGGCAATCCCACCCACCCCTTTACCTGAACTGCAGATTTCCCACGCACTCCCGCAAGGCTGCCTTCGCATTGCTCACCTCACAGCGTGAGGGAGCGGGCGGGATTGGACACATATGTGGCGGGAGTGGGTGGGAGTAGAATACTCATTCTGGGAGAGGGTGGTAATGGTCAATGGCTAATTGTTGTTTTAGACTAATTTTTAGCCTGCTAAGGAACAGATGATTGTTATTATATCCTCGTATGTAAAACCATAGAATTCACACGAGTATATATACACACATCTGAACTGAATGAACTGGAAACAATTACGTGTTTGGATTCTTATATACTTTACGTATATTTTTTTACTGATGAAGGTATTTTAAATTTGCTATATTGTAGTATAATGTAATCAATCAATAACATCACTCAAATAATTTGAAGACCAGTGAGCTGTGAGGATACATCTCTGTAAATTTCCATAGCCGGCAGCGATTTCCTGGCGTGATTGATGAACAAATAAGTGCAGTTTCTGTCCAATATATGGGGAATATAGGTATATATATATACACACCGTATTTGCCCGAATACAGGCCGCACTTTTCCCCCCCACTTTAAGTCAACACTTACCCGATTGCTTTTTACGAGCCCCTGGAGCGGGGAGGATGTCTACCACGCAGCCTAGGAAAACTCAGAATAAGCTCCCTCATTACTTTTCCAAAGATACCCGGCCGAAAGATGGCGGTGAGCCTTCCTTCCCACCTTCGCAACACAAAACAGAGGAGGAAGAGTTGGGTCTGGACCCTGCGGCTCCAGGGACCCCAGTGATCCTACGCAGTATGTTGGACACGGGGTTGGTACGTTTGGACTTGGCACCATTCTTCACCAGGCTTTTTGCTGTTTTCAGCCTTGTTTCTAGGTTTGGTTAGTAACTTTTGAGCACCGATGTACCATTGCTGTATGTTATTTCATTTGTTCCTTTTTACTTTATCGCTGTGGTCATCCTTGTGTTTCTCATTTGTGCCTTCATATGCATACGTATTTCCATCCTAGTTCCTGTAGTTCTGTGCCCTTGTTCATATGTACCTTCCTATATGTGTCTTGGTGCCGAGATGCTTTTTTATTATATATATTTTTTATATGTATTTAAATCATATTGTTTAATAAAGATTTACTTTGTATATACCTTTTTTCCTTACGTGCTCTCCTTGCAATAGGTTTTGGTGTTTTTAAATGTTGGACACCATCCAGATCTCTATGACGGACGACATTAAGGGTATGCTTAAGGATTTGAAACAAGAGTTAGCTTATTTGGGTGCACGTACAGAGCACATGGAACACAAGTTCGAAGATTTCACATCGATCTTTAATGAGTTGGTTGACCGTCACCACATGCTGGAAGAAAAATATGACAATCTACTCTCCAAATTGGAGGACCGCTCTCGCCGGAATAACTTATGGCTCCGAGGCATTTCGGAGGATGTGGCGGATGGTGACCTTGCGGACTATGCCCGTGAATTTTTCCTCACTCTCTTACCTGACACTTCGGACCCGGAGTTCCGTATAGACAGGATCCATAAGGTGTCGAAACCGAAGTCTCTACCATCGACGGACCCCCGAGATGTGGTTTTGCGGCTTCACTACTTCTCCACTAAGGAGGCTATTTTGCTACAAGCCCGTCGACTTTCTCAATTCCCTGCACCGTACACCCACATACATCTTGTTGCTGACTTGTCTTCCAAAACTTTCACCAAGCGCCGCTCATTTGCTCTGATCACACTAGCTCTCCGGAATAACCATATTCCCTACAGATGGGACTTCCCTACCAAGCTGCTGATCTCCAGGAACGGTGCCTTACATATTGCCAGATTGCCTAAGGAGGGCCTCCATCTCTTCCAACAGTGGAATCTAGTCCAGGATGACTTGGACGTTGCGGATCATCGGGAACCCAGCTCTCTCCCTCCTCGTACCACTCCGGGGGGTGAGTCAATTAGGCCCAGTCAACAGACTGAAAGATCAAGAGAAGCCCTCAATATTGTCCTCGGTGCTTTCACCGGCTTTTACTTGACGCTCTGCGGCATATCCCGTGGTTTACTTTCATTTTCTGAGCATTTGAGGGATTATGTATAATGGACACTTTGTGGGCTGTTTGTCTCGAACACTGACATTTTACATTGCTTTCCCGGGTGTCTGATGCCACGCTTCTTTGTTTAAGAGTTGGTGAGAATTGAGGGGTAGTTGACCTTTTCATTTTCCTTTATGTTTTCCGAGGGGTATAGGTGGGTCGGGGATACTGTTTCTTTATTTTTGTGTTCATGCGATATTGCTGTGTTCTCTCATTTTGAGCACCTTCGATGTTATTTAGATGATCAGGAGCGATAGTGGTGACTGAGAGCTCACAGGGTCTTATTGTTTGCCTGGCTTAAGGCTACAGTTTCAGGTCCACTAAGGGAGTCCATATAGTTCACTCACAGGGTCTTATTGTTTGCCCGGCTTAAGGCTACAGTTTAAGGTCCACTAAGGGAGTCCATAGTTTCCTCAATTACGGCAGCTTTAGTGATACCACTCCCAACAGGCATTAGCTCCACACAACTTTCAGAATTTTTTTTATTTTTTTTTTACCCTGGTGATACTTCTACCACTCAATGGGTCTTGCTATTTGCCCTGTCCTTTATTACCGTTAACTAGGCTGATTCGCTTTTGGTTTGTCAACTCCGGATTCAAGAGTCTCAGAGCTCTCCGCATTATCTGCATACTGCACAGGATCTTTAATCCCAGCAACATTGCAGACAAATTATGAGTCATTATACAATTTACATTCACAGCCGGACCTTCACCATCCTCAACATATTGAAATATCTGCTAAGGAAGTTTCTTTGCGGCAGGTACAGTCACTCATCGGTAAGTTCAGTGTCATCACCTCAGTGTTTTGTTTGCTTGTCTATGGCCATAAAGGCTGATTTGGATCAGGTGGTGGACAATGGGGCCCTGGAGCTTTGGACTGATGCCACTGGGTCGGTCGGTTTTGGCTGCATTCTGCTTATCCCGCCTTGGTTTTGGTGTGGTTGGAGATCGTAGCCACGGTTGGGTGGCGTGGGGCCAAGTCATCAGCGGGTGTGGAGAAAGCACGCAAACAGGTTGTCAGGACACGGGCAAGCAGGTTGGGTAGGAGCCCAGTTGCAGGGGATACTAGGGGTTCTGTCTGTACCCCTTGATGCATCCTATTGGGTAGGTACAGACAGGCACACAACAAACAGAAAAGCAGTACTGGAAACAAAGAACAGAGGGGAGCTGTAGCAAGGACAAGGTAGGCCTCATCTCAGATAACATGGCTCAGCTGAGTGCAAAAATTAGCTCTGGGTGCTCCAGAGACAGAAGGGTGGCCACTAGTGGTTGCAAATAAACCTGAGAGTAAATAATTACTGCATGGTCCAGGCTGAGAAGGGTGGAGCCTGACACAGGTGAATCAAACTATGTCCTGTTTTGTGGCTTTTCATGGTGGTATTGTGGTTCGTCATGGTCACTTGGTGGGGGATCCTGCTGGGCTTTTTGGGAAACATGGTGTTCATCTGTTCAAAGGTGTGGACAATCTGGGGTTGAGCGAGAGGTTGGGGTGTAAGGTGGCCAATGAAATGCAAGGGGCTTGCATATATTGGCCTTGGCTGGCAGGGTTAATGCTACTTAATTTATATTTCCCCAGGAGCAGGCTGTTGGAGGTATGGCCTTGCTTGTGCTAAGCGGAGGTTAAAAATCTTAATTTACAAAATAAACATAGTATAACAAAGAACATAAAAGAAAGGGGAAGGGTGTTTTTGTTCTAATTGCAGGAGTTGCAGGGTAGATGGGTAGGATTTAGGGATTCTATAAAAAAAGGAGCAATAGGGTTGAATAAATGATGCTGCTTATCCCTGACTTTTATAATGTTTGATTACCATTTTCTTTTATGTTTCTTTTTAGTTCATGTGTTTCTTAACTCCTTAATGACAAAGCCCGTACATGTACAGGCTCAAAATGCATTGTTTTCAATGGGTTTAGGGACCGCCCATTGTCATTAAGGGGTTAATGGTAAGCCACATTAGTTTTAATTTGCTGCTTTTAAATTTATTTTACAAAAGGTATGCATTGATATGTGTAATTTTATAATGTGTGCTTAAATGTATTCAACTTGTTTTCTGTGTTTTGTTCTAAGAAAAATCCATCCCAGTCTACATGTACAAATGATGCCCTTAGCCTGTCAAAGTTGGCCCTGCAAAAAAATTTTGGTGGAGTAGTTACAATTTTTTTTTATTATTAATCTCAAATGAAACTATCTGCGCTTCTCACGCTAATAAAGTTGGCAA
The DNA here is from genome assembly GCA_023333645.1 of Sceloporus occidentalis. NCBI lineage: Eukaryota > Metazoa > Chordata > Lepidosauria > Squamata > Phrynosomatidae > Sceloporus > Sceloporus occidentalis. The sequence goes on along the minus strand of JALMGF010000065.1, from coordinate 3,619,920 downwards.
ATATATAACCTAATATAAATGAGACGTTCTGGTTATATGAATTGGCCAAAGCATAATTAAGCTCACCCGCCACCTCAAGGCACATTCTCAATAGGGTGAGAACCTACTGTCACCTCCTACATACTGGGCGCACAAAGCAGTTTGAATTGCTACCAAAATCTTATTAATGTGTTGGTAGAGGTGCAAGTAAACCTACTCCCAATTAACCCCTGGACAGCATGCTGCAACCAAATGAGGAGCCAACAACCTCACATACACTCACTGGCCACTTTATTAGATACATCTTGCTAGTACCGGGTTTAACCCCCGTTTGCCTTCAGAACTACCTTCATTCTTCGTGGCATACTTTCTACAAGGTGCTGGAAACATTCCTCAGAGATTTTGGTCTATATGGACATGATGGCATAACGCAGTTGCTGCAGATTTGTCGGCTTCACATCCATGAGACAGGTGGAATCAGCCCTAGACAAAGCCAAACATGAATTATTGAATCATCATTGCAAACGAGATAAAATGCCAACTCTGAGGCTGCGTTAGATGTCTTAAATATGTCACTTGTTCTCACATGGTGTCTACCCCACATGTTTCTTATCTGTACTGTAGTAAGCGCTACCAGATTAAACATCGGATCACTTGCACCACAGATCATGCAGTCTATATTATCACATGTCCCTGCAGGCACAAATTCACCTCTAAGAGAACAAATTAAAGGACACCACTCATCCATAACCACTGCATACCGGACATTTAATTAGTCAGTGTCTTTATATGTGCTTTACCTTATTTTCTACACAGAAGTGGTTGTAGCACAATGTTCAAGATATCAAAGTTTTATTAGGTTACTTTTTTTTTGCTAGAACGGCATCCAGCAGCTGCATAGAAGATTAATCACAGGGGTTTATCATTTGTTTCATGTTGTTGCATAAATACAGGAGGTTGGGCACAGTTATTTAATCTTGACAGAGGGCTACATCGAGGCTGAAACGTTGATGAGCTAATGCTTTTAATGTACAATAAAATGTGTTTTTTAACTCCTAATCAAGCCCTGAGAATGCTCTATATTTGTGAATATATGTATATAAATGGTAAAGTATAGAAACATGTATTGCATACGCATAAACAAACCCGGAAATCTCTGGTGAAGAGTTGCTTCCCCGGTTCTCTGGGTTATGTATCTTTCACGGATAGTTGTGTTTACCCATAAGTGCTCCTCACCCAATGCCCTCTCCTGCCACTGCTGTCTAAGGCCAGCCCTGTATTTTGTCTAAAGCTAGTCTGCTTTAATGGCTAGATCTGAAGTGGGAATGATACGGAATGCCTGCCTCAGAGCTATGCAAGTGTAAAGGCTTGGATTCAAAGCATGGCCAAAGGCAGACTGATGATGGGTCCAGCTCAGGGCTACTCTCCACTTTAGGCCTGGTCTTTCTCTTGGGCTCCATCTATAGGTGTTCTGGGCACAAGCAGGATATAAACTTGGGGTAACAAGCTTAATACAGGCAGGAAATGGGCTTGGAATTACAAGCTCTCAGTGGTCGGGTTGGCAGGGAATTGGAAGCACACTGGCAGGAGCACGGCTGGAAGCCCTTTGGCAGGGCACGAGGCAGGAGCACGGCTAGAAGCCCCCTGGAAGGGCACACGGCAGGTGCATGGCTGGAAGCCCCCTGGTCACTATTGCACACACACTGGAAAAGACGTGCTTCCCAGCACATGTACAGTAGAGGAAAGTGTTCTTGCCGGAAAGCCCACCAGCAGTTGAAATAAAAGGATGCTGCAGCCATAAATAATTTGCATTTGCATTGTCTCAAGACATCACAAAAGGGGGAAAACAGAAAACCACTCACATGTATTGCACATCCACAGGCGCATCAAACTAAGATAAGCCTATAACAAGGAGAAGAGTATAGAAAAGGAAAAGAATGGCTCATGATCTGAAGCATATCACATCATCTGTGAAACACGGTGGAGGCAGTGTTATGGCATGGGCATGTATGCTTGCCAATGGAACTGGTCATTAGGGTTTATTGATAACGTGACTGCTGACAGAAGCAGCAGGACGAATTCTGAAGTGTATAGACTATACTATCAGCTCAAATTCAGCCAAATGCTGCAAAACTGATAGAATGTTGCTTCATAGGATAGACTGTCGCCCAAAACATACTGGGGAAGCCACTGAAGAGCTTTTCAAAGCATAGAAGTGAAATATTCTTCAGTGCCCTGACCTCAACCCAATTGAACATGCGTTTCACTTGATGGGTTTCCAATCGAGTATTGACACCTCAATGACTGACACGTCGTGGCATTAAATAAGCTTAGAAAGAGATTTAAAAATCGCTTTCTTTGCTTAAAGGGTGTCACTGTGATGCCTCAATGTCAAGGCATTCAGTAACACCGAAAACTGCAGCAGGGGCCCATGTGGCCCCTCCCCGGGGCATGAACGTCTGCCATATTCAATATGGCGGCAGATGCCTGATTTAGAGGGTGATAAAATGATTACCTCCTAAGCTTACATGGTGTTGCTGAAATGCTTCCTTAATGTGGCATTCAACAACACCGAAAACTCACCCCAGGATGCACTGTGATCTCTCTGGATGTCGGTCACAAGCACCATTGCGAGAGATATTGCTTCTAGCAAGATGGCAGCGCCCATTAAAAAATAAACAAGTTTACAAGAGGGTCTCTCCAAAACCTCCTGAGGATCCCTGTAGGTTGAATACAAGTACTGCATTTAACCATGAAAGTCAATGGACAATGTGATTAGTGAAAAAAATTGAAAAAAATTAATAAAAATGTGGCAACATTTAAAAATAATTATGCAGCTTTATGACGTCACCATAAAGGGAACCATCCAGCTCCAAGAAAATGTAAAAAAAATAAAATGATAAAATTAGTGCTGTATCTTCCCCAAAATCCTAGCATTTAGGATTAGTTAAAATACTTTGAATAACCATGGGGTGTCTAGTTTAAAAAAATAAATAAAAACATTTTGATGGGGAAAATTGAATTGACGAAGTTCCAAGATGTCCCAAATAGGACATGGGCACAGACTGACCAGTTGTCAAAATTAAAAGAAAAAAATGCGCACCTCCCAAATGTGGCCTTTTAGCCCCCGAACAAATCTACGTGGTATCACTGTACTCAAGAGATGTTGCTGAACACATATTGGGGTGTTGTTTGTCAGTGATATATATATACCAAGGGCTGTACCTAAAGTACAATGTGTGTGTGAGAAAAAGACACAAACAATTACTACCACACACTTTAACAAAGGCTAGTTGTAGAATTAGTTAATAGAAGGAGTTAATATACCCACCATTTGAAATAACTTGGGATGTCTGTTTTTCAAAGATATATCATGTAATGGCGTAAATTGAATTGGCCTGCTTCAAAGGTGTCCCAAATAGAACATGGAGGAAGGATTACATACAGTGATTATAATTGCTGTAAATCATAAAGCAATATTTTCTCTCTTTTATTTTTATGTGATAAGATCTATGGTTTGCTGTAAACTACATACCTATCATAAGTTCACTTGTCCTTAAAAAATAAGTCTCCATAGATATAGCGTAAGCTGTTCATGGGTGGTGTGACAGAAAGCATGGGATAATAATGGAGGGAGTGTATCTATCACCTTACATTTTGCAGGGTGGTTACCCTCAGTAGTTTTTTTTTTACCAGCCCCAGGGAGATGTTCGGAATTATTGCTTCCATAGTAATTGTGTATTTTGTGTCCCTGGGGTGGAGCACTTGGAGAGCAGGGTGGGCCAGTGTTCCATTTCACAGTTTATGAGCAGCAGAGGAACATCAGGTGGGAATCTAGTCCGGAGATTCCAGCATACTCTCATCAGCACTCACCTGTTTTCACTAATTAATGAGAGAGAGAGAGCGAGAGAGAGAGATGCTATATTATTGATTGCTGCCATTACATAAGCCGTCCAACCGCAGTTAGGTTGGAGAACTTTGTTTAGTTAGTGCTCATAAGAGCCAGGATTTTGTTTAACCCTCCTTGTGTCTGAGCTATCTCTGCAACCTGGAAAACTGCGTGTGAGCAAAGATTCCTGGACAGTGTGTAAACTAAATCTAACCCCTAGGGGGGTAAATGTGTCTTGAACACTGGCCAACAATGGGTAAAAAAAGTTTGCTCAAAAGTTGTTATAAATGTTGGGTCCCTTTAAACTTACAAAACATACCTGTCCTCAACTCAGGCCCCACCTATGAAAATATAATGACCAATGGAATGGCTACTTTAACACAAGTATGAATATTAAATGCTGGGGTGAATAAACTGCAGGTAAAGGGCGAAATCAAAATCCCACTTCTTACTGTTCAAGAACCTCAACCATTAAACATCACAAATTCTTCTTCCCATTGGTAAGATAACATTTTGTGCTACTTAACATACAAATCTGGCTCTGTTCCAGAAAAGCATTACTGAAACAGAATGATGACGTGACAAGATCAAATAAGTGCATTTTATTTCATGGTTCACCATTTTTGCAAGAACACATATAACATAAAAATGATTAACACTATACTGTACATTATAGGGTTGTGATCAAACCAATCTTCACCCTTCTGGCATGTAAATTCTTTAACAATGAAACTCCAATTATAAAGTCACTAATATACCGTATTGGCTCCAATATAGGCAGCACACGAATATAGGCCGCACCCTTAAAGTTTGGTGCTATTTTAAAGAAAAAATAATTTTTAAAGAAAAAATACACATTAGTGAAATGGTAAAACAGTATTTTATCTAATGAACAGGAATACATGTATTTTAACATGTTTGGTATCTATTATACAGTTTGTTAGCATATGTTATATACAAACAGAAAACCAATAGCCATTTTAAGGTTCCCCCCTTAATTCATAATGCCCCTCTGCCCCTGATATGCCACTCTGCCCCTAATATGCTTTATAACCCCTGATATGCTTTATGCCCCCTAGATATGCCCCACCCCCCCTGACTCCCTGGTGTCTAGTGGGGCCGGCAGGTGGACTTCTGTACGATGCGTGCAGACAACCTCCGCTGCCGGCACTTCCACTTCTATGGTGGAGCACCAGAAAGGTTATGTCACGCCGGTGCTCCACCATAGAAGCCCCAGCGGAAGTGCTGGCAGCAGAAGTTGTCCACGCGGATCGTGTAGACGTCCACGTAGATCTTATCATCCGTGAAGAAACAGTGCTGCTTTGGTTATCCGTTCCTGTCTGTGAGATGAGTGGTAACACACTAGGGTGCTGAATGGGAAGAGTTGGCACCATTCAGCCCAGGAGGTAAGTCCACAGAATAGCCTATTAATTTAGTGCTTCAAACAACATTTGGAAGACTAAATACTCAGTGAGCATGATCCAGACCTGGCCTTCACACAGTCACCTAAAATGCCACAAATAAAGTACATACAGGGAGAGCAGAAAGGATCCAGCCAGTTTGTAAATGCTGCCTTTAACTCACCTGGAAACAACATTGGCATTACCTGGAATTGTCATTAAAACCCAGGAAAAGATTTTAGGCCAAATCTGCCTCCTACTCCCCTGGCCAGCCTTCCCATGGATGATAAACAGTCCAATGTGGTCAATGTGGAATTGACAGAGGCTATTTATGAAGCAGTAATTCCACCCTGCGCAGCAGTGTTTGTTTGAAATATACAGCGACTGAACTGGAAAATAAATTGCCAATTGCTAGTAAAGTGCTTCATGAAAATTATTATTGCCAGGCTAGTCCCGATTAAATGTGACATATGCCTATAAACAAGTACAAGGCAAAGACATAGAGAAAATTACTAAATTTGGAGCAACCAGAAGAAAGATTTTGTAGCAACCAATGGAATGTTTACATTAACTGTCCTTTATTGTTTTTCTCAGCCCTGGTAAAGAAGAATGCATTGTACAGTACCTCGGAAGTATTTAAAATATGTCTACTTAAATGAATAAAAACATGTACCTGAGATAGAAGCTGCAGCTACCCGCTGTCTCTGTGGTTCGACGATTCTTGTCACTGCTTGTGTGGGTCTTGTTAAATCTTCCCACAACAGTTGCCAAGCCAGCACAAATAATTTAAGGGACTGGCAAATGCAAATTAAGGATTCTGCAGAATTCCCCCTATGTATTTGCAAGGAGGGCCATTTAAAGGGTGCTATTAAAGTGCATATGATGGTTGGAGTGTCCCTTTCAGTGTTCATGAAAATAAAGAAGAGAAAAACAATCTGTAAAAACCTGCCTTTATGTATTTAGTAAGGCTAGCATCATTTGAACATTGATGCCATGCACATCTGATCAAATTTATATATTAGCTTTAAGGCAAGTGGAGGTTAAATGATGAATTGAAATTGCTCACATTCTCTGTGTGTATGAGGCAATTCATTCAGCTTTGGCAATTTGAGCAGTCAGCTGAAACATACTGTATGTTCTGGCATTGCAGCTGACAACTACTTAATAGATGGGGGATATCCAAACACAGATGCAAAGAAGGAAAAACAAACTCATGATACTGTGGGATAAAAAAAAAGACCAGAAAAACCCCCCCATAAATACTCAACAGCCTTATTGATGGTAGAAATTATTAAAAGGGAGAGGAAAAAACGAAAAGTGAAACCCTCAAGGTAAATAGCGTTGAAATCACACATGGTTTTAGGAAGCAATATTGAGGATTTGAAGCAACTCCTCCTCCTCCTGGCCTGTCTGTCTGTATGAGTGTGTGCGAGTGTGTGTGTGTGTCACTGCCTCTCTCAGTCTGTAGCAGCAGTTTCAGCCGCAGCATCCCCATACTCTCAACACAGGAGGTTTGATCTTTTTAAACCATTCAGCAATAGGATCTTCCTCTCCTCCTCCGTGCAGAAGCATCATCTCCATTGAAAACCAGCATCTGATTATTACTATTTTTTTCAGGGCTGTTTTTTTCCCCTCTTATGTTTGTGCAGATTTTCCTAATAACCTAATTCACCCATCCCTTTATTTCCCTTATTACCATATATTCAAGCATCACCACTAACACCACCACACGTCTACTGGGTCTTATATTTATATATATATATATATTTATATATAACAAAAACCTCCGCCCCATCAACCTCTTGTTGCTGCGCCAGGAAATAACCTCTACTAACACCCCACCCCCCATTTCCCAAAACCAATTCTTCATTCAATTCCTACCTATTACAGTCTTAGCTGGAGCCCAAAACACGGGGGGACGGGGGGTATACAAAGGGAGGGCAACACAACTGAAAGCTGGAAGAAAAGACCCAGGGAAGCCAGCCAGAGACAATTTTTCTACCATGAGATTGCAATACACGTCTTCTTCTTCCTCATCCAGCACAGCCCTGACTGCCGGGCTTGCCCCATGCTTGCTGCCTGGTCCAGGATCTGGTCTTGCAGGTGGTGGATGCTGCTGGGGTTGTTGCTACGGTGCCCTGTTGTTTTTCCTGTGGACTTCTGCTGCGGTGACTGCCTCGTCCTCCTCTTCCTCGTCCTCTTCTGCTGGTGGGGCTGGAGCAGGTGCAGGTGGTGCTGGTGGTGGTACTGCTCCTGCTGCAGTGACCGGTGCTCCTGGTAGCGCGGGTGGCTCTAGTGCTGCAGCAGCTTCTGCTTCTCCAGCTCCTCCTCTCCCTGCTGCAGTGGTGGCTGGCGGGGCTCTTCTGGTTGCTGTTGCAGCAGGAGCCGGTGGTGGAGTGGTGCCCTCCGGTGCTGGTGGATCTGTGTGCTATTTCTCCCCTAGCGTGGGGTCGGTGCAGGAGCTGGCTCAACGCTCTCGTGTGGTGGTCGAAGGCAAAGTGCAGCAGCAACAGGGAGCTGCCGGAGCAGAAGGTGGCAGGAGGAGATTGGCAGAGGAGGGAGAGAGGGGCTATTCGGTTACTTCCTGGAGGAGGAAAGAAGGACAGGTGGCCAAAGGGCAGGTACATGGAGAGACAGACGGGCAGCAGCAGACAGTGCCAGTGGTCAACTCTGCATCCATAGAAGAGACCGTGACTTCTACGAGCTGGCTCGCACCTTCTGCAGCCTCCGCCACCAACGCTTCCACTATCCCTCCTAGTGGCTCCTCAGACTTTGCACCCCTAGACAGCACATCATCCTTTGCCACTCCTAGTCCCACAGAGTCTTACCTAGTAAAGGTCCACCAAGTCTGGGCAGTGAAAGCCGGTGGCTTAGAGAAGGACTCGCTCATAACACTGCTCTGGGATTTCGGATCAAGCTGTGTAAAACTGAAACAAGACAGCAGGTATATCTTCTTCATGGACCCAACCAACAGCACTTCTGTCTTCAGGGCTTCCTTCCCACCCCTGGAGACTGGCAGGAACCTAAAGAAGGATGTTGGCAAAGTGCTCTGCAGGGGATGTGGTAAGTCACCGTGTATGGTTTTCTTTTACAAAACTTGTGCATTTGTGAAGCACACAATGTGTACTTTTGGGGGCACACTGATTAGCAAGAGGTAAGCTAGATTGTTTATGCTTACCAGTGTTTGTTTACATGCCAACGCCTTACAAGTGGTTAGTTTTGTTAGTTCACATTGGACTTATAACCTGACAGGCATTGCTCTACTGGTTGCCACATTGCATATGAGCTTTGACGTTTGCAGACTTGTGTCATGATTGTGTGGGTAGCATTGTTAACTTTGTTCTTTCTAGAGTTCATGAGTTTCTAGAAGTCTGATGTTTAGCTTCTGTTTATGGTTTAGTTTTGGTCATTTGCAAGAGGCGTTAGAATTTTTGGCCTGTAGCATCTTCATTGAAAATGTAATCAGATCAGCTAATGTATGGTACAGTTGCATATCACAAGTGCAGAGGGCCTGGTTTATAGTGGTGCAAGTGAATTAATTTATTATCTGTAAGAGCAACAACTGAGAATGCTGGACTGTAACATATATATATATATATATATATATATATATATATATATATATACCATTACCTGATCACAGATCATTGTATCTGTTTACTTGGATGACCTTTGTTTGCATTGAGAAATGTTTTAATGTATTACATGTTTACATTGCTGCTAAATGTGATGCCAAAATGCACAGAATTCATAGTTGCTCATGTTGTTTATCAGCCAACACCAGAATGTCTACTTCCAGACTATATACTGTGTAAGGATGAGTTCGAAGTATGTTTTAATTTATTAAATTATGATCTGGGACAATTTAGAATCAAGGCTAAAAAGATGGTTGTTAAGGTGTATTAGACACAACCATAATTGAGTAGATGTGTGTGAGCACCAAATTTCAGTTTCTGCTTCTTTGCAGCAGACAGGAGGCTTATCCAATAGGCTGGAGGGAGCTGTTCAGCTGATGAGGTGCTGAAGAGTGTGAGAATGAGTTGGGAATCCCCAGCTTTGGCTGATATATGTGTGTGTGTGTGTGTGTGTGTGTGTGTGTGTGTAAAACATGGATAATTCCCTTCTGGGATATCAGCTAACATAAAAGGATGCAGCAGGTAGAGGTTCGTCTTTATTGGGAAAAGAGTGTTTTGTTTTCTTTCTTTCTATAATGGCTTTATAAAAAAGGTTCTTCAGTTTCTATCTGTAGAGTGTCATATGTAGTGACTGCAAGAAAACACAATGCATGTTAACCTTTTGAGCCCAAGATGGGTGGGCAATGCAGTGCTAATCAGTCTGGTACCAGGATTAAGTGTGTTTTTAGAGCACTATCAATGCATACATTCTTGGCCTGGATTAATTGGTATTAGCAGGATAACCCAATGCACACTTGATATTAGGGTTTACACACATTATTGAATACAAAGATGGGCACATATATTATGTGACTTTTTTTTAAAATCAAACACAGTGTGTTTATGTAGTGTAGGAAGAAGAATAACACACCACCATAGTATCCTTTTATTTATTTATGGAACTCCATCATGGAATATATGCATTGTTCATTTGATTTAAAATTTTAATGCACCAGTGATGCAAATTATAACATATGAAATGGATGCTGCAACATAAATCCCATAAACATTTTTTAATGTTTTAATGAACACACATTTGTAAATATATTTATATGTGTTTCCCATATGTTTCACATATGTGTGTGTATATGTATACATATGCACAAAGACAAGAAGTATATACAGTATAAATATTTAATATCTAATTGTCTATATAGCGGCATTGTTTTGCTTAAGACTGTATTAAACTGGCTAGAGGTACATGAGAAAATCTGTTCCCTGTATATCAGTTTCCGGGGTTGTATGTTATATACAATGCCGCTATATAGACAATTAGATATTAAATATTTACTCATTGTGCAGTTTGAATGTAAACCCTCTCAACAAGAACACTAAATAAACTTTGTGTTTATACATTTTTGGGTAGTATAGGGTAGATGTTAAGACATTACATATTTAGCATTCAATACTTAAGTTGTTAACAGGCTATAGTAATTAATGATTAAATAATCAGTTCTCCCTCTGCTGCTGAACTGCAAGTCCCATTAAGCTCAGCAAGTCTTTCAATCAAAGAGCATGGTGGTTCCGAATTATAAGAGATGTAGTTTAAGAACATGACCCATGAAGCATGAAAACCTCATAGGCCAGGGAGGGTTGTCATGATATGATGGATAGAAAAGCAACTAAATAAATTGTTACATATAAAAATTTGGTACAAAGTATTTACATGGAATAGCTATAAAAATCTTAGGAATGTTTGGCTTAGAATTGCTTCATTTTTGGAAGATATGATCCAGAAGGTTTGGAGCTAAAAACATGAAGATACATAGATCTATCCAATAGGATTTTGTTGTGGGCATATATCAGAAACCATGTAGGGTAAAAGACCAGAACAAAACGTAATAAAAATACTATGGACACCAATATGGTCAATGTAAAATATAAGATATCAATAAAACAAGGCCTGACAATTTCACTGCACAAAATAGCCAGCCACAAACCCAAAAGATGGTGAACGTCTACTGCAGGGTCACATAACATCATGTCACAGGACTCTGATCTCCCGCCTCACTGCAGTACGTAGAAAAAGAAACCAGCAGCTGGACACACAAACTGACTCAATGTAGAATTCCGGTTGCTGGACTTTCTATAGAGCTGGTTCGTCCAGCAGGAGAAACCCCTTAGCATTAGGATACAATTCCTAGTCACCATGGCAACCTGGTGAGTAGGTATTGTAAAACCCTGCAATAAAAGTAATTTAGTGTTGTTTTAAAAAATACTAGTATTGCAAAAAAAAAAAAAAGAATAAATCAGAATCTGTCCCCACAGCACCACTTTTGAAAATAGTGTGCATTAATCAAAACTTGTAGTCATCTGTGTTGGATACTGTGCATTTTTAACATTTTCTTTTCTAGTTAAGCCAGGAATGCCAGCACATATAGGGAATAAGTAGAAATATTAGTGTATATAGATTTTTTGGTAGTACAGGGTAGATGTTTAGACATTACATATTTAGCATTTAATACTTAAGTTGTTAACGGGCTATAGTAATGAATTATTTCAATAATCAGTTCTCTCTCTGCTGCTGAACTGCAAGTCCCGATAAGCTCAGAAAGGCTTTCAATCAAAAAGCATGGTGGTTCTGAATTATAGAATATGTAGTTTAAGAACAGCTGGAAATCTTCCCTTTAGACAGCCACAATGTAGTTCATCTACCGGCTGGATTCAGGAGCTAACTACCCAAACTATATTACAATACAAATACATATGCCACAAACATCTGTGTTGGATACTGTGCATTTTTAACATTCTCTTTTCTAGTTAAACCAGGAATGGCAGCACATGTAGAGAATAAGTAGAAAGAATAGTGTTGTCCTTAAGAACTCCCTTAGTATACACGCCATTACTGCTTAAAGACTCGTTAGTCTCGTTAGAATAACGCCATTAGGCCTTCACAATGGTGATTGAGTCCTTCAGGACATCCACCTCATTTATGTCAATTTAATAAGAAGGCAGCAGATAATGAAGGAAACACACTATATTTGGATGCAAAATTGTTGTAAAAAAATCTCTGTATTTTACAATTGAGATTAGGGCCTTGTGAATATCAAAATTTTGACCAATCAAGCTTTGAATCAAATCTTTACCCCAAATTGTTTCAGCTGATCAAAAAAAGGCATACATAAATGGCAGAACACAAGACAAATGTTGTAAAACATTAAATGCTTTACTTAAAGCATAGAAAAACGCCACAGAAAGATGTTGGTTAAGTCAGCAAACAAGTCGATATCAATAACATCATTTTTTCCTACAATGGAGATGGTGAGGTTCTCCGATATCATATATAAAACAGGCGTGCACATATTGTTAACCATTTTATGTAACTTAAAACCACAAAATAAAAAACAACAACATTGATTTGGAGGTTCTCCCAAAACATCACAAATCTTGCACATTGTGTAACATAACATGATCAACATAGAAGTACAAAATATAATGGCCCAAATCACTTGGCATAAAATGCATCCTGGATTCTGATCGAATCCTCTTTCTTCTGCTTATCAACAGTGACACTGCCTATGGATCTACAAGTCTTGAGTGTTTTATCCTAACAAACTACAAAAAGCACACCCATAATGCAAAATAATGCAATCCACCACTCAGCCTTTTGCTGCTGGTGCCCACTATATGTGACGAAAAAGTATTATTTTTCTAAAAGCAAGTGTATACTACACCATCAAAACTTTCTCCAAGGTAAGCCCCTGGTAAACACAAAATGAAAAATATAATACCCCCCACCTAGTGGCACCCTTTACCCTACAATGACCCAATACTGCCACCAAACATGGACTGTTTTGAAAAAAAAAATAAGGGTATATACCACACCATCTATATACCAACACATGCTTCCTCCAAGGCTCCCGCAATACTCAGTATCAAAAAAATGTAAAACACAAAAAATATACCACCCAATGTACCCATTTGCACCCAATGTCATGCTAACCCCAAACATCAATGCCCCTTCACATCTCTATTCAAACCTAGGGAACGCAGTCATTGAGGTTGTGAATCATCATCAGAGCTGCCTTTTGCAGCTGTGGGTGCTTTAACAGCTTAGTGGCATGGCTGCCTTGTGACATTTGCTTGGGCTTGGCACACAGCTCGAGGTGAGTGAGAGACTATACATGCCTCTGCAACACTGTGCTTATACGTGACCTTGCTTTCATGTAATCAGTGTGGCTGATGTTAAATTAATCGAATATAAATCTTTATGGAATTTGTATTTGATTTGAAAAATTAAGCTTTGCAGGACCCCACTTGAAATACGATCAGAGGAGTTTTATATTTCATATAACTGGGTGTTACCCTCAGTCTATATAAATATGCACACAAATAGCTTTTCATTTAATGGATGAATTACACAATGTCATAATGAAGAGTGTACGCCATTTAATTAATGACATGCGGCTTGGCTCGAGCTTGTGCATCTCAGTCTAACATGAACTGTGCTTCTGGTTTGAGTAAGCACATTTCTGCATGATAATATGAGCGCTTCTTATTGTCTGTTTTCACATTGTGAATAGCAACTTAAGACTATTAGACTAAAACGATCATCATCATAATATAGAAATAGGTTAGTTTATTTTTTACCCCAAGTGTGACGATTAATGTTTATATTCCAGCAGCAGATAGATCAAAGAATATTGCTCTCTGTTCTAATTGTATTAGCATGTTAATGTTAAGCTTACATTTTACTGTAATATTTTTGACCAGAAATGTGCATTTGTATTAGATTCTTAATCAGCTGGGTGAGTCTTGAGTGCAACACTGTATCAGTATTAAGGAGTAATGTACTATGTTGTTTAATTAATTGCTGAAATGCTGTTGTAATTATTTACTTTGTAGACATTTGGTAGACTTTTTTTATTTTACTCCTCTTGAACCATGCTTTTTATTTTACTTGAATTCATGTAATAGATTCATTGGTGTTTTATCAATGGCTGTGTGCAGTTTCCTTAAGCTGAGTGCTAATTATCTGAGCAGTATTTTTTTCTGTTGTGTTGCTGCTCCTGGTCCTGAGACCTCAGATTGGTTCACATAGATCAAAGCCATACCTCTGTTATATTTAGTTGAGGAGCCTGTAGCTTGCACAGAAAGGTTAATACCACCATATCATGGTTAGTAATTAATATATATATCTCCAGTTGGTTGTATATAAAAAATAGCTACTCACTTAAGCTACAGCTGTATGACAGTTGTGCAATAAAAGAATTGTGCAGCCACTACTTGAAGCTATAGCTGTGCAGAATGAGGTAACTGGTTTCCCCCTCTCCCGCCTTCCACCGCTCCAATCTATCCTCAGCACTGCAGCTAGACTAATCTTTCTCTGTCACAGTTCTTCATCTGCTGCTCCGCTGTGCCAATCGCTGCATTGGCTCCCCATACCCTCCAGAATCAAATTCAAACTCCTGAATAACTCTGAAAACCCCTACATCTGTAAGCTTTTCTACAAATACACCTCTAAACGTCCTCTTTGTTCCTCTCTGGTCTACTGTCATTACCTCTTCCCACTCCCATATTCAGGATTTCATCTATGCTGCACCACTTCTCTGGAATACCCTGTTCTTTCAAACTTATACGCAAATTTCAAAAGCGCTCTAAAACCCATTTTTTTCAGAAGCGTACAATATTTCTTCCTAACACTACTGTTTTACCTCCCCTCTACAAATAATGAGATTGCAAGCTCGCAAGAGCAGGACCCTCTTCTCCTTTTGTACCAGTTTGTTAATGTGTGTGACTTTAAAATATTCTACTGACTCTATTGTAACATCACTACAGAATCTATTGGGGCTGTATAAATAAATGCAATGTAAATTAAAAAGCTAAGTTTAGATTTCGCGGGTTTCTAACTGTCCTGGCATAGGCTATGTATTTTTTTCACTAAATGAATGTCTCAATTGCAGTTTAACAATAAATCATATTAGCTTTGGTCAAAACAAAAATTTTTATATTCATTAACAAAAAAAGAAAAAGCCTGAATATAAGACTACCCTATAAGAAAAAAGTTTTACTAGTAAATACTAATATTTAATAAAAACTATGATTGAGAAAAAATGCTTTTTTGTGTTTTTTTTTATTTCCTTTTAGTTGCCAACCTGTCCCCCAGTTATGCACATCTGCCCCACGGCTTGCTACTCTGCCCCCCAGATATGCCTTTTATCCCCTATATGCCACTCTGCCTCCCTGAATTGCCACTTTCCGTCCCTATATGCCACACTGCCCCTTCATATGCCTTATACCCCCTGTATGCCACTCTGCCCCCTCATATGCCTTATACCCCCTATTTACCACTCTGCCCTACTGATATGCCTTACCCCCCCTCCCCGACTTACATATGCATCCCTTGACTTGTCCCCCGTGCTCCAGACTCCCTGGTGTCAAGTGAGCGCAGCTGGACATCTGCGTGATGCGTGCAGACAACCTCCGCTGCTACCTGGGACTTCCTCTGGGGCTTCCAAGACTGAGCACCGGAAGGTCAAGTCACGTTGGTGCTCCGTCACAGAAGCCCCAGCGGAAGTGTCGGGTAGCAGTGGAGGTTGTCTGAGCGCATCGTGCAGAGCACCACCGGCCGCTGGAGAGGAGGATCCAGGTCCCCTGCAGGACCTGAATCTGGATCTTAGTCTTATAGTCAGACCTCTATTTGAGGTCTGATTATACGATGACCTCGAATATAAGACGAGGGGTATTTTTCAGAGCATTTGTCATATAATTGTGCAAATACGGTATATTCCAACTGAAAATCCATCCAAAATCATTATTTTTATTTCAAAAGTCAGACCAAAAGAAATACTTAATATCCCATTACATCTTGTAATTATTGTCATTATTAGGCATCTATTGATGAGGGATGAGCAATTTGATTAAGAACTTGTTGGCAAATCTGTTTGTAGAGCTGTTCACCAGGTTCCTGAGCCAAATCCAATCAACGCCAATGTAAAAAAAATGACACATTTTCCCAACATTTGATAAATGAGTGTTATTAGATGAGCAAATTATAGAAACAGTTTTGCAAAAACAGTGCGCAATGAGCAAAAAGTGCTCTAAATGCACCTGAATGTAAGAATCTCCGAAATCTCCTGCTATCCTACTGATTTCAAAGAGAATTTTTGTACAGTACTGGACATGTTACAGATTTTGAAATAGTAACCATTATCCATAATTAACCCTTCTGACTAGACCAGATTACAAATTTTAGTGTACCTATAACATTATCTACATAATAAAGAAAACACCACAGCATTGACACATTCACGTGTCAGCTTTGTGAATATAACTATGGCTTATGTAACGTCACTATGCAGATGTACGAAGTTGGCAGCACAGAACAGCTGTTAAAAGAGTTTACCTTTATTAACTCATGGAATTAAAGATATTGGTAATGGCTAAAGGACTTGCCATGGGTATCACACTCATTAATTATGTGAATATTCGCAGATGGCCTGTGGTGTAAGGCTACCAGTGGCCTATATTCCAAAGATGACACAGAATACAGATGCTGTATGTTTCTCAATAACAGGAACAAATCATATTCTAATACACCAGATTTTCTCAAAGGAGAAAAGCAAATGACTCCTGAAACATTCATATTTGTTGTTTTGTTTTATAATATATATATAAAACACTGAATACGTAAACAAATGGAAGGTAGTCAATGTGCCTCCCCAGTTTGCTTATAGGCTAGGGAGTTTTCCCCTTTGAAATACACAGTCATTCAAAACTGCAATATAATTCTTGTTTAACTATGGTTTTGACTTTCATCATTAACCAACAAGAAAATATTTTTTGATTAGACACTAGTAGTAAAAATTAGGCACTAGTAGTAAAAAAAACCCAATACTAAAAATTGATCCACAACGGTTTTTATGACGTTTATGACACTGGATCAAGCTTAAAGCAATACAGATAGATAAAAAAACATCTGCATACCAAATGTATCTCTCTGCCAATTAAATGAGAGATGCAGGTTTGGCGTGAGCAACAGATATACTGTAAAGTTTTTCTGAAAGTTTGATTTTGATGATTATTATTGCTTTTTGTTTGATAAAAGAACAACATTATTCTTGGATGTCTGTCTTCAGATTGCTTGGTAGTCTAATAGGCATTGAAGTCTGGAGGGGGCAAGCCCACTGGGGTAGCAGCAGGAAAGGGGGGAAAAGTGGACTGTTTAGAGTATGTTAACTATAAATCTGAAAAAACAACTCTGTATACCCCCTGCTGTTAGAGAGTTTTAGCCTGCTCTTTCCCTCTCCCCCCATTCACTCTGGCAGTTGATCCCTTCTGTTGAGACTACATTTTCCCATGACTCTCAGCCAGCTTCATGGAAGAGTGAGTACTCAATAACTGGAGTTCCAAAGGTTAACTTTTATATGATTATGCACTGGTACTGCAGCTTCTGTGGAATGCACGGCTTTTGGTTCCAAGCCGTTATGTTCCCTTTTTCTCCCCCTAACTACTGTCCTTTTTTGTAATACCTTATAATGTTTGCAGTGCATCACATAGCTACACTACACAAGATAAGCTTTTCTTTACTACAACTCCCATGATGTTGAGCAAGCAACGATGCAAGTTGATTATGAGAATAGTAGCTAGTGAATGTAGATTGTAGAAGTCTAAACTAATTAAACTAAAGTCCTTATGTTACCCTAAATGAGAGGCGGTGAACCAGTATGCTCCTCTACCTGAGGTTGGATATCTAGGAACCTTTAGACCAGGGGAAATACATTTGTAATATAGTCCAGTAACCACCAACGATGATTGTATTGATAATATCCTGTTCTGTCAAATACACATCCGCCACATGGGACTATGGGGAAAAAACCATAAAAGGAACACATAAAGGAAATAATTTGTAATTATTTAAAATTTTGCCTCATTAGTAATTTTTCCTTACTTGTCATGTGGGACAAAATCCGGCACTGATAGGTCCTTGCCATAGAAATTGTAAAAACAAACAAACAAATGAAACAAAGATGAAACCTTTAGCTGAAAGAATGAATAAAAGACACATCCTAAAGTTTATTTGCGTAACATACTATAAATCCATAGGCCTCAGGTTTAACTGAGTATGTTAACTGTGTTAACCTGTAACAGCAAAAATAAACCACACACATAAAAAGGAAATCATTAACATTTAGAATATCTCTTTTAAAATTGCTTATTTATTACATAGATGTGGCATGCCAAGCAACAAACTTAGTACACTGGTTGCAGGAGAGAGTTGGAACCTTCTGGCCCAAGTGGCACCCTGCCCCCCATTTTCATGACTTACAAAGAGACTCACACAGAGACTACCATGCACACATACTAACACCTCAGTCTAACACACACTCTCACACACCACAGATTTACACTTACACAGTTACTCACCCATCTTGTGCAGAGACTGTCTTCACAGAAGACACGTTGCAAGCCAACATGCTACTACTGCTGGGTCACTGAGCTCCTGCCTTAGCAAGCAGGCTGGCCCATTTCTGACCGTACCTGTTTGAAGAATTTGGACTGGCCTGGGGCCACCTTGCTTCTGCTGGTTATATGTAAGGGCATTATATGTGCGTTAAATATCACATGTATGTACATATTTTCTACCTTTTTGGGGCTAAAATATGCTATACAAAATAGTATTGCTGAGATTGTACAATAATTATTTTTTTTATATATAAAAAAAGCATCACCAGATGTCCCTCTCTGCCAGAGACACATAAACAATGTATCACATGAGGCAGCAATGAATGTAATGTTTTTCTGCAGTACAAATTTGGCAAATACATCCCTGGGAATCTGATATACTGTTACAAAAAATATATTTAGTTCTACGTTGTTGAAAAAATAAGCCATTGTGCTCATATAAATAAATCATTGCTTCTAAAAATTTGCATTACATTACTGACAACAAAAATATATGAGAAATTCATTTGCTCTGTCATTCATTGGGTTTTAACTCATTAGCAAAATCCAGCTGGCCTTTAGCTGTGTATGTTATTGCAATTCTGAATAAGTCCCCAGCATGCATCCAAAGCTATGTAATCAATGGAGCTGCCTGCCAGTCTAGCTCTGTGCAGTGGACTGGAAAGGGACTTAGTTTTAACTAGTTACAGGAGCTGATGCTGATCGATCTTTGTCTGGAAACCAAAATAGGAAAGACTGCATTGGACTTAAAAACTGCAAAAGAGCATTTTTTGCAATTCTGCCGACATAATTCACGTGCAACATTAAGTTAATTTGTAGGATGCCTATGAATTTATCCTGGAAAATGTCAAATAAACATTATTAACCATTTATAACATTATTATAAACACACATATATATATCAAAGATTTGTGTTAATTAAAATAGGTTAAAATAGGTTACACTATATGGCAAAAATTACATGGACACCCCTTCTTATTATTGAGTTTAGGTGTTTCTGCCACACACATTCCTAACAGGTGTATAAAATCAAGCTGATAGGCATGCCATCTCCGTAGACAAACATTGGCAGTAGAGTTAGTCGCACTTAAGAGCTCAGTGTCTTTAAATGTCTTGTTTCTGCCCTGCTAGATTTTCATTAGTCCACTATAAGTGGTGAAGGTGAAGTGTATAGGATTAATAACAGTTCAGCCATTAAATGGTGGACCACGCACACCCACAGATCGGGGCTTGCGAATGCTCAAGTGCATAAAATATGACTGTCCTCTGTATCATCATTCACTACAGAGTTCCAAACTGCCTCGGAAAGCAACATCAGCACTAGTACAGTTTGTTAAGAGTCTAATGAAAAAGGTTTCCGTAGCCGAGCAGCAATGCCAAGTGTTGCCTGAAGTGGTGTAAAGCACACTACCACTGCACTCTGGAACAGTGGAAACAGTGTTCTCTCAAGTGATTAATCACGTTTCATCTGAAGACTCATGGATGAAATTGGCTTTGTTAATGCTACAACACACAAAGACATATTAAACAATTGTATGCTTAAAGTTTTGTGGCACAATTTGGGAAAGCCGTTTTTCTGTTCCAGTATGACTGTGCCCCTGGGCACAAAGCAAGGTCCATAACAACATGGTTAGACAAGTTAGGTGTGGAGGAACGCAAGTGGCCTGCACAGAGCCCTGAACCAATCCTAATTGAGCATCTTTGGGATGAATTGGAACGCCCGTTGTGAGTCAGGCCTTCTTGTCCAAGATCAGTGCCTGACCCCACAAATGCCCTTTTGTCTGAATAGGCACAAATTCCCACAGACACATTCCAAAATCTTGGAAATCGTGAAAAGCCTTCCGAGAAGAGTAGAGGCTGCTAGAGGCACTCCATATTCACATCACTTCGAAATGAAATGTCGAACAAACTCATATAGGTGTGATGATAAGATGTTATTCTTTTGCTCATAAAGTATACAGACAGTCATGTGAAAAAGAAAGTAAATTATATGATTTTACGTATCAGGACATAATAATAATCATCTGTTCCTTAGCAGGTCTAAAAATTATGTACAACAACATGACATATTACATGCATCATGATTTATTAAAAAAAAATAAGGCCAAAATGGAGGAGCAATGTGTGAAAAACTAACACCACCTCATGATTCATTAGCTTGCAGAACCACCTTTAGCAGTAGTAACTTGAAGAAATCATTTTCTGTATGACTTTATCAGTCTCTCACATGGCTGTGGAGGAATTGTGGCCCACTCTTCTTTACAATGTTGCTTCAGTTCATTGAGAATTGCTGGCATTTGTTCATGCACAACTTTCTTAAGGTCCTACCACAGCATTTCAATTGGTTTAGGTCTAGACTTTGATTTGGCCAGTGCAACACCTTGATTCTTTTATTTTTCAGCCATTCTGTTGTAGATTTGATTGTCATTTGACTCTTGAATACTTAAGTATAAAGAGGAGTTCTACAAAAAACAAAAACTGTCTGCGCTTCTTACCCTAATAAAGCTGGCAACAAATATATAAACATAATATACATGAGAGGTTTTGGTTATATGAATTGGCCAAAGCATTAATAAGCTCACCCGCCACGTCAAGGCACACTCTCAATAGGGTGAGAACCTACTCTCACCTCCTACATAGTGGCCACACTAAGCAGTTTATACTGCTTCCAAAACCTTATTAATGTGTTGGGGGAGGTGCAATTAAACCTCCTCCCAATTAACCCCTGGACAGCAAGCTGCAACCAGACTGATGAGGGGCGAACAACCTCAAATATATGCAAACAAGGAAAAGAAAAAATGCCGGTGCGCTCAGTGTCTAGTTGAGTCTGGGTGTGTGTTGCCCCTCCCAAAGTCAGGCTCTGGAACCGCCCTTGTCTGGATTTTTCCAAGGACTGCAACTGAATGACTTCACAGTCTCCCCTTGCAACCTAGAGGTTCATGTAAGCTCCTTTAAAAAACATTCATGTTATGGTACATTGGACATTATCATACCTGGGAACTCTCTGCATTTAAGGTGTAGACTCCACGAAATAAAGCAAATTACTGGGCCTCCAGGTCCGAGTGGTTAATCCTCGCGCGGGGAAGCAGTGTTATCCCAGAATACTCCATGCCTCCCTGTCCTGCACACCTTTGAAGTCTACTAGTACCAGCCCCTCTACACAACTAACCATGACCCTCATCCCAGCCATTTCCCTTTGGAGCAGGCTAAACAAATAAAATAAATTTATATATTATTAAAATGGTAGAGATGGTAAACAGTGTGGCTAAGCTTATGTTTTTTTTTTAACATAATCTAAACAAGAATTCTTAAAAAGTGTAAAAAGAGCAAAATAATAAAAAATGTCTTTTCAGTTTATGTTACAATAATGCACATTAAAGAGTGAAGCAATTACATAGCATTCACAGAAATAAAGAGGCTGAACCTATCCGTGGGGATGGATGAGTCTACTAATCATGAGCAGCAGTACTTTTTATTGTCAGTGGAAGAGACATAGTCTCTCATAAATACCAGCTGACTCAGTTTTTTGCAGCAACAAGAGCTGTATCAAAGCTTCCACGATGTTTGAGTCAGTTGTCTTCCCCTTGCATATGAATCCCTGGGATGCAATTGCTAATTTTATATGGTATAAACCCAAATGTGAAGAAATAAACACCAGTACGAATTTAAAATTATATGAGGAAAATACTTCCCACAATACTGCAGCAGCCCAATAACACTCCTCTCAGTGTTCAGCAACAAATATGACAGACGTAGGTGCGCATGTATATGTGGAGAAAAAAAAAATATATAATATAGTGTAATAACGTAAGAAAATTGTAGTGAGATATGTGATAAGAGTGCACTCACAAACACAGATGGTATCAGAGGCTCTTCAGAATAAAAATCATTTCTTTATTTCTTCCATTAGTCTAAAATAAGTAAAATAGAAAAAACCCAATAGTGCAGTATCTTCTCAAAATATTTGATAAAAGTCAGAATGCACTTACAGGATTGCAGAAATGCTCAAGCTCTTCAAAAATAGAAAGTCCGGTGGTAGAGGGAAAAAGCTGCTCCTCCTCTCTTACTTCTCTCAGCGCGTTTCGCCTTCTATGGCTTCCTCAGGAGAAAAATATTTTCAAGATTCAGTCCATAGTAGGTTTTGTAAGGTCCGTAGCGGTCTTCCGTCTATTTATAAGTCCTATGTCTCGTCGTTCTGTCGCAACTTCCGGGTGCGTCTTCTGTGCGACTTCGTCGTCTCCATGCGACCGGGACACCATAGTATTCAATTATGTTTCAACAGGACCTCCCCGTGGGCGTGTACTCTGCTTCCCCTCATCTTTGCATGCATTCCAGCTGTCATCGCTATTCGCGCAACCGGCATCAGTAAATCTCTGTCCGGTACTCGTTTGTGGTGCGTTAGTAGAGGGGAGAGGATGTAATATATCAGAAAATCATTTCGGGGGGGGATATGTATAGTTATAATAAGACTATAGGGCATACTGTGATCATATGCAGTTTAGGTATGTCTCCAGGGGTCGCCATGATCCAGAACATATCCGAAAATCTTTTCCCGTAGACGTCCTGAGTTTTCATGTGTAAGATTTCGAGGTACCATGAATCTTTACTGTTGTTTGGACCCGAAGTCTTTGCATTCTCTAAATCGTGTCACAGTAGTACTCCTTAAGTCCCACACAGATGCAAATAGCGCGTTTATCTTTTAGAAGTCGCTTTGTTGCATTGCAATCCCTGCTGCTTCCAGCCCTCAAACAAAAAGTATTTTGTGTTTTTCTCCCTATGCGAGTCGCACACAAACCTCATTGTGAGTGTAAAGATTGAAACACAAAAGGCGTTTCCTTATTTTATTAAAGGGATCGGTCCATATGAGCGCCCCTAGGTGGAATTTGTTCTGAATTTTCAATATTTGGAGAGTGTTGTGTAGGGTTGCAGCTGTATAACCGATAAGGAAAGGATGTATTATTTTCATTTATTATTATTATTTTCACCTTAACGCAGGCACTGGTATTCACAAATCTTTGGAAAACAATTTCTTCAGTTGAAGATACTTGTTTGAATAAAACAAACATGTTCACAGCAGACATCCTTAAAATGAATACAAGACAAAAACATGAAAAGTGTGTTTCCAAATGTATGTGTTGCTTTTCTGGTATACAGTATTTGTGCTTGCCTAACTGCATTGCTGAAAGGTTATTTTCCGAAATGGAAATGCTAAAAAAATTTAACAACTTACTGCTTCAGTGCTGATGGGTGCAGGAAAAACTCTACTTTGCATCTGCAAAGGCGAAAAAAGTTAGCTTTTAGGCTTTATCTTCTGATTGTAGAATGCATTGTTTGCAAAAAAAAAAAGCACATTTTTTATGTAACTCTAAAAAGGGTAATGTGCTATTTTGTATAACAGTAAACTAAGATTTTTTTTATGTTCTATTTATGTTAATGTTGAAAAATTGTTGGGCATACGACAAGAGGAACCCTTCCTGTATAATTGCTCCGGTGCCCAAAGCTCTGTAATGCAGCCATGCGTGTCCCATACACAGACAGCATATGCAATCACAATTTATGCAGAAACACATCTATGGATGAATTTATCAAAGAAGTAAAAGATAGAAAAGTACTGTATTTTCTTTCAATTATTTTTGTTAATTGGGTTGGCTATAAGGTTAAATAAAAGGAGGAGTTTACAGTTTTGTGCAAGTCTTTTTTATTTAATCATTGTGCAGTTTCACTTTAACTAGGTATCCAGGACAGTAACCCCCATGAACGCAGCACTGTTCTTAATCTTAGGTCTTAATCTTCTAGACAGTGTATTAATTACTTTCTTAGCTTAAAAGTACCCATAAATTATGTATTTGAAAAAGTCTAATCAAAACTGCTTCCATAAAAATATGCAAATGATGCACATTATGCACATTTCAAACTTGCCAAAATAACAGCTAAATGGAGACATTACGAATAATTTCTTTTTACAACTGCATTTGAAAAAATATGTGACCCTCAATTACATGTGGACTTATTATATAAATGTGTGGCACAAAGTTCATATTTTTATATTGATTATTGCTTACATTGAGAAAAATATTTAATGATGTGACTGCTCCTTTCCAGGAACCTGTTAGTCACAAATTTCCTGGAATGCGTTGCATATGCATGTTAAATCTTTCAAACATATTGCCCATGACACATCTAGACCATTTTGGTATAACATTTATTCCCGTATGGATTTTTGCCTGCTAAATAATCGTAATGATTCCAGATAATAATGGAAAAGCCTGGAGGGGAGTTATATTGTCAATATCCAGGGTTACAATTATTTTCAATAACAGTTTTTAACAAGCACAACTCAAACAGTCTTTAATACAAGGTTTATTTATCAGGAGTTTTTACAGTGCGTTTATTTCTTCTCAACACTGTGCCCTTAATACCTAGCCTGACCTTAGAAACAAAGAAAAGTTTTGCTATCTTGGTTTCTAAAATTGTGTTTTTTGTACAATTTAATTCCCGCAAGATACAACATAAGGCTGATCCCTTGTGATTACAAGTATTGTTATACAATATCTACTTTAATCTCCTTTGTTTTGGATTTAACTGGTAGCAGAATCACAAAACTACAATCCTACAGCCACTTTTTCATTCTTGATGATAGATGGTACATCTGTTTGCGTTGATTATTGTATGTAAAGCATTACTGCTTCTCCAGTTAGGTTTCTTTTAATTTAAAACTACAAATTAATTTGGCCCTTTTATTATTAGGCTTCTTCCTGTTTGTCTTTGGGCAAAAAATCTTTGGATTTTCATACTTGCCTAAGTTGTGCAATTTACCTACAATGGCATACTTACCCACAACCCACATTTCACTGGACAGGTCTGAAAACAAAACAAAAAACGGGACTGTCCCAGGAAATTCGAGACTGTTGGCAGGTATGTGGATGGAAGAAGGTGGGTCAAAAACTCAAAATAAGCTTAGACTTAGAGGCTAATGTAAGGTTAAGGATAGTAGTAGTGCACTGGTTTGGTTCTATCTATTAATTTATTATCTAATTTTAAAATTAATAGGTGCTATTAAAAACAAGGGATTAATTTCTTATTACATTAAATTTATTATATTTATTTATTCTACCTACATTCGCATACTTTCTTTACTCGCAGACAACCACCGCTGCTAACCGCATCTCCTTCCAGCTGCAGCGGAAGTTGCCTACGCAAATCGCGTAGATGTTTACACGCTGCCCTGGCTACACACAAGGGGCTCAGAAACACTGGTAAATTGGGTCGGGTGGCATAGGACAGGAGGATCCAGGTCCCCTGCAGCGCTGCGGGGGATCTGGATCTTAGTCTCATAGTCAGACCTATTTGAGGTCTGATTATAAGACGACCCCAATTATAAGACGAGGGGTATTTTTCAGAGCATTTGCTCTGGAAAAATCCTCGTCTTACAATCGACCAAATACGGTATATATATCACAGATGAAAGGAAAAAAATGTTTTTCTATGTAAATCATGTATTGGGACATAAGATTAGAATCTTCTTACACATGCCTTTATTATCATGTACATAATAGCCAGCTGCAAAGATGCAGTTTAAAGGAATTTTACATACTCAAGATCAGCAGGCAATGAACACAGGGAGCATTAAGCTTTTGTGCATTCATTCATGTACACAGCCTGATACTTCACATGAATTACAATGTTGTTCAGTCATTCATTCATCTGCATCTGCTGTATGGCACATTATACTCTTTAGATCTTATTACAAAAATTGTAAATGATAACTTTAATAACTTTAATACATGCCAAGGTCCAGGATCTATATTTATATAAATATTGTTTTATTGTTTTCTTATTAAACAGTTTATAAGTTTACTATGCCCCTGCATAAATACAAGGCAGATATTCCATAAGGTAGTCTAGGCATGGGCTTAACTATTTTTTGAAGTTACAAAGGATAATATCATTATAGTCATCTTGCCTGCTCCAGAACACCCCACACCTCTAATAATTTCTTGTCCGTTTATGCTATTAGGATTTAGCCACTCTAATAGCCATATTTAAATTAAATTACATTCTAAGGGACATTCTGAGGAATCCTCTACCAATTGTTCCAGAACCCCGGTTTTCTAAAGAGTCCATACCAATCACCTGCCCCATTAAGCGGCGATCTGAACAGGTCTTGCTACTTTCAGCAATCATCCTCCTTGACTGGCACTGCGTGTCTGGAAATGACATCACTTCTCAGCGTGCAGTGTTAGTAAAGGAGAATGATTGCCACACGTCATGGGACCCGATAAGCATACCTGGGAACTTCTGGCTACCCGGAGCCTTCCCTTGCGGGACACGGCCAGGACTGCCCACTGATGTCAGGGGGCGGTCCCACGATGTCGGTGGGTGGTCCCCCTCACGTCGGTGGGCGGTCCCACTGACGTCAGTAGGAGTTCTCGCTGACGTTGTGGGAGTTTCCGCTGACGTTGGGGGTGGTCCTAATGACGGCAGTGGGAAACACCCCCATTTCAAGAGAAAATGGGCAGGGATCGGGACGTGTCAAGACCCCGCTCCCGCGACTCGGAGGATTCGGGTCTTGACCCGGAGAAGCACTGCTCACCTGGCAAGTTCCCAGGTATGCCGATAAGTGAGGGAGCTACAGGCCACAAGAAACATACAGTGTGGAAGATACCGTAAGTACTGTGTGCAGTACAGTGCAAAAAAGTGTGTAAAAGTATTTGCAACCTTCCCCATTTCTTCTGTTTCTGCATATCTGTAACACATAAATGTTTCAAATCATTAAACTAGTTTTAATATTAAACAAAGCTTACCTTTAAATGATGATTTCATGTATAGAAGGAAAAAAGCTATCCAACCCTACCTGGTCCCTATGTGAAAAAGTAATTGCAGCCTTAGTGACTAAATCAACCAATTAACCAAAGTTAATTGATAATTGGGTTCTAATTTCACTAGACTCACCCAGGTCTAAACATCAATTAAATAGAACTGGTCTTGCAAAGTAAAGTAGGCTAAAATGTCTTACAAAACCCGCACATGATTCTGTGATGTAACAAGAAAAAAGGATTCAAGAACAGAGGAAAAAAGTACCGTATTGGCTCGAATATAGGCTGCACTTTTTCCCCCCACTTTAAGTCTTTAAAGTGGGGGTGCGGCCTATATTCGGGGTCTAGCGCCCGACGCCCGGGACATGCATCCTACTCTCCGATACGCTGAGACAGCCTCCCCTGCCAGCACTTTCAATGGGGGGAGTGCCGGCACGGGAGGTTGTCTAAGCGCATCGCGCAGACGTTCACCGGCAGCAGCGATGAGCGTGAACGACCTCCGCTGCCGGCATGTCTGCTCGGTGTGCTTTAACAATCTCCCACGGGGGGAGTCGCGGCAAGGAAGATTGTTAAAGCACATCGTGCAGACGTGCCAGCAGCAAGAGGTTGTTAACGCTTGCATCGCCGCAGCCGGTGAACGTCTGCGCGATGTACACTAACAATCTTCCTTGCCGGCATTTCCCACGGCAGAAGTGCCAGCACCGGAAGTTGAATATGCGTAGTGCGTAGCTGTCCCCCGCCGGCCCTGCAAGACCCCGGGGAGTCTGCACCGGTAAGTCTAGGGGGGGGACTTCTTGGGGGCAGAGTGGCAGCATATCTCAGGGGGGGATAGAGTGTCAGCATATCTCGGGGGGGGCACATCTCGGGGGCAGAGTGCATATCTCAGGGGGGGATAGAGTAGCAACATATCTCGGGGGGGCAGAGTGGCAGCATATCTGGGGAGGGCAGAGTGGCAGCATATCTCGCGGGGGCAGAGTGGCAGCAATCTGTTTCACTAAGGGTTTATTTTTTACTAAGAAATGTTTTTCTTTAAAAAAGCACCTAACTTTTAGGGTGCGGCCTATATCCGAGCCAATACGGTAATTGACATATATCAGTCTGGAAAGGGTTACAAAGCAATTTATAAGGCTCTAGGAACTCCAGTGAACCACGGTGAGAGCCATTAAACCTTACCAGAAGTGGCGGGCCTACCAAAATTCCTCCAAGAGCGAATTGTATAATATTGCTCTTAACTTAAGTATGTGATTTTGTCATAGGCTGAATTGTTTGTTATCAGCCTGCCTGCTATATTTTAAAACGAAATCTTTCATTGTGCATTAATTCAAAGCTGTTAAAAGAGTGAAACAGATGCAATGTTTATTCATCATGTCACAATAGTTGACAGCAGACAGTACATCTGTGTGATGCACAGATTAAAAAGGAGACACTACGCTCTTTTTAAAGTATAGTCTGGAATAATTCAGGTTAATGGAAATGGCCCGCTTAATGGGGTAAATAAAAATAAATGGAATCAAATAGACAGACAGACATAAATTAAGGCTCAACAGTTAACAATGATGATAAATAATTGATGATCTGTCACAATTGTACAAGAAAATAGAAGGCAATTCTAATAAACATATAGAGAAAAATAATCTGTCATTTAATGACAAAAATGGTAGAGGAATTGATAATGTAGCAGTATTATAAATAAATTTAGTCATTAGTCAAAACTAATATTACTCCTAAATATTATGGAGACGGCACATTTTCTGTATTATTATTAAGAGCACTCAATCAAAACACACTAATATGTTTAAACAGCAGGAGTGGAGGATCCCACAGTATCAGTGAAACTGGATGAGAGCAGTTGAAATGATGTGTAAGGTATAGGTATAAAACATAGTTATAAATCAATGTGTGACAGTGTCAGATCTTTATAGTTAAACCTCTCCAGGGGTATGCTGTAGACTTGTGCATTCAGATTCATACAAATTTGAATTTAAACATTAGCCAATTTTGGTAATTTGTCAGAGGAGGGACCCTAAAGAAACAAACGAAAATGAAGCAGAGAATTCTGAATTTTCTTTTGTATTCTGTTTTTTCGCTCTCGGTCATTGTTACATAGGCTCTCCCACACTCTCACTCACTCAGCTTCACTCAAAATCAGCAGAATGTACTAGAATACAATAACTGAGTATCCACAAATCCATATGATTTAGCTTATGTGACCTTATAAGGTTGTATTACACATTTTAATCGCTTCCTGACACAAGGTTTTTCTCCCCTTAGTGACAGGAGATTTTTTGCCATTTTTAGCATATCTTTGTCCATCCATGATGTTTAGTGTACCCAACTTTTTCTGTATAGCCTGTCATTTAGTATAAATTAAAAGTAAAATCAAATTAGAAAAAAATGCCCACATTTTTGCAGTCCCACTTATAAAAAGAGCCCTATTTATTTTCAACAACATCCCTGAGTAGAATAATACCCAGCAAAGACAGTTCTTTTTATTTTATAGGATTTTTGGATTTTTTTTTTTAAAGAAGGGGTTTTCAGGTATATTTGTAGTAGCAGGGGCGCAAGGTATTCGGGCACCTATTTTTTTTTTACATGTGCCTATTTTTATTTAAATATCTTTTTACACTTTTTTTTTTACTTGAGATCCATCAGGGATCTCTCTAGGATTAGGATGGTACTCCTTATGGTGACATCACTGGATTCTATTTATTATTTTTCAATTTTATTTAATTTTATTTATTTTAAAATATTTTCTCCCTCTTTTCATCCCCACTGCTGCTGATCATAGAATGATCAGCAAGCAGGGCTCCACTGCCCTACATAGCTGATTGCAGTACCTGGTCTGATCTGGACAGCCAACTACGGATGTTGGATCCTGTTGACAGGGTGACCCTAGGCTGTTAAATGGTACTATGATCTCCCGTGTACCATCATTGGAAATGTTCCTGCCAATGCAAAAACCATACAATCTAAAACACATAAAGGAAAGAAAATAATCTAGAAAATAATCTATCAACATGGTACTATAACAGACATATATAATAACTGTTCATTAAGTCCTCAAGGTGCAACTATGTCCAATGTTGGAACCCAAACAGCTTAAATATATATATATATATATATATATATATATATATATATATGATCCGAAACGTTGATTTGTTAAATAAAGTATTATTTGGAGACCGGTGAGTGCTAGTCTCCAATTCTGGACTTTGTAAGCATCTGGCAGGAGCTGCAAGTAGTTATTATTGATTTATAAAAGCTAAGTGAAGCCTCGTGGACTTTTTGTATAGATACACATATACACAGGGGCGGGCTTGGCCAGGGGGCAATTGCCGCCCGAAATCTAATCTAAACGGCCGCTGGGTGCTGATGCCGCCGGCCGGCGCTACTTTAATACTTTTTTTTTAAATTTAATATGGCAAGCTGGATCGGCTATTAAATGAAAAAAAAAAATAGTATTAAAGCAGCGCCGGCCCGCGGCATCAGCACCCAGCGGCCGTATGCGATGGCCGCCAAGTGATGGGAGCAGCATGAGGGGTGAAAGCTCCGCCCCCTCGCACTCACCTTTCACCCCTCACGCTGCTCCCATCACTATGCGGCCATCAGATTGTTGGAAATCGAATCTAAACGGCCGCTGGGTGCTGATGCTGCTGGCCGGAGCTACTTTAATACTTTATTTATTTATTTTTAATATGGCAAGCTGATCCGGCATATTAAATAAATAAAAAAAAGGATTAAAGTAGCTCCGGCCGGTGGCATCAGCACCCATCGGCCGTTTAGATAAGTTTTCCAGCAGTCTGACGGCCGCATAGTGATGGGAGCAGCGTGAGGGGCGAAAGGTGAGTGCGAGGGGGCGGAGCCACTTCACTTGACTTGCCCCCCAGGCCTTAGGCTGCCAGCCCTCCCCTGCATATACAGTATATACAAGTAATATTAACAAGTACATAACTACCTGTCTGATGTTACTGATGTCCCCAGGTATGTGTCATCTTTCCTTCAAGCTATTCTCACTCCACACTAACCCTTCATTAGGGTTCATTAATGGGAAGACTTTTTTTATTGGTTGATTTGAATTATGCTCCTTGAAGATTTTCCCTTTTGTCATAGGAAGGCAATTACATTGTCCCCTGGGGTCTTTACGGAACATTGAAGATTATGTAACGATATCTTCACTTTTTACCACTCTGTTCCAGGAATCCTCAGACAGCTTGGTGTCACCTATTTGCCTTCAGCTATGAACAACCTCTGTAAACTTGTATTCCCACACAAACAGACACACACCCAACACCCATCAACAGATTGAGGGTTAAGGCAGTGCTGGAAAATAATGGTGGCCACACAAAATATTGACACTTTGGGCCCAATTTGGACATTTCCACTTAGGGGTGTACTCACTTTTGTTGCCAAGGTTTAGACATTAATGGCTGTGTGTTGAGTAATTTTGAAAGGACAGCAAATTTACACAGTTATACAGGCTGTACACTCACTACTTTACATTGTAGCAGAGTGTCACTTCTTCAGCGTTTTCACATGAAAAATATAATAAAATATTTATTTATATGTGAGGGGTGTACTCACTTATGTGAGATACTGTTTATGTGTTATTGCCTTTATATCCACACCTATAGCTGTACATATTTTATGCATTTACTAAAGTTGGATTGAAGTTTTAAACCAAAATAAACTTTGGAGTTGTTTTCTTTTATAAGTGATGCATATGGAGGATTTTAACAAAAATTAGTTAATAAACTAATTAGGAGTCTCTTGTCAGATTGCAGAGCAGAAAACGGATCAAAGCATGTTCTTGTGATGGAAGGTGAAAATTTGGTACCTAAATCTGCAGAACCCTTGGATTTTTTGTACTAACAAGATTCTTAGTAATGTTACGTTTCCTTCAGAGAATTCAACAATGCTTGAATCAATACCATCTGGCCTGTACATTTTATAGCTTACAGGTATTCATAAACAGGTGTTCGCTTCACAGTTTTCTATACTCATCCTCACAGAATAGTTATGTTGTCTATGAGTTGTCCAAAATGTTTCATTTTCTAAAGAAGTTTTTTTTTAAATAAATGTAATTAACCATTTTTTTCACAGTGTGTTCCATTTTCCTTGCTTACGTTTAGATAACAATAGGGTTGTGTGGATTATATTCCCTTTAATGTGACTATGTTTTTTTAATTCCATCAAATGTGGTAGTAAATATGTATTTTTAATTTGTTGCTTGACCAGCTATGTCGCCAATGTGACCACCTATGTGGCAGGGAAACAGAGATATTAATGTGTAATACCACAAAGTTAATTAGCCCCAATGCCTGGGGCCAAATATGTCCCTCTGGCTGACTGTCATCATAGTAATTCCAATAACTGGCTTTGCTACTATGCCCATAATAGCAACGGATCACGTGCAGTGCTGATTTACTGACCTGGATAATTCACCCATCTCCAAAAATGCCCCGGAGAAACTCTTGTGGAAAAAAACCTGGTTTCCAATGACCCATATGTCTTGAACGGCCTGTGACTAGTTGGGCATTATAACACATGCAATGTTTCATGGTGGGATGCAGAGTCAAATTAGTGTATAGAAACTAGTGGTTTCCAGACATTTTTGTGCTAGTCATCATTTCAGTGGGAGTTGCCACAGAGGAAATCTAAAATTCTCAGATGTCATTTTTAATATTTCATCCAGCTTTATTGGTGTCCTCAGTTATGTAAATTTCAACATGACCATTATTGATGTAAATAGATCAATACGAATATCAATTTGTATCTGTCTGTGAATAAAAACATTTAAAAACTTACTCTATCACCAAGCACTGCCTCATTATAATACCTCATATATTAACGCTTTCTTTTTTGCATTCTTACATTGTTTCTTTAAACATGATTCTTTTAAATTTTTTGTGTAGCCACACTAATTATATATTGTCATTTTTTGGTATAGTCCAACATTTAATATAAATAATAGGCAAAACATACACGAAGACACACAACACAAAGAATCTTCGTGTTCGTCTTCGCTAATATCTCCAACTATTCTCCCTGGTCCCTTCCCCCTCTAGCCTACTTTATATACGCAGCATCACAGGGGTTAACGGGATCGGAAATCCGTAGGGTCCCGCGAGGAGTTAAAGGTCTGTGTGAGCGACTGTTACCTTGCCGGCGGTTCCAGGGCTTCCTCGAGCAGGGGAGCCGAGACGCAGCCCGTGCATTCAGCCCCCTGCTCGTTCCGTTCGCGGGAGACGCGGTGAGGTCCGTCCTGCCTCTAGACACGAGCCCCCGCGAGGATCGAGGGATCTAGACGGGACGCGCGTCTCAACGTAATGAATATTCATGCCGCGTCTTAAAGGGGTATTTATCTTTTTTCCTCCTCCCCCTAATTTAGGGGGTAGGAGGATCCTGGAGCAAGAGGGATATTTAAACCCTCAGTCTGCAAGTATCCCTTGTCTGTGATAGTGCCTTTATTGCCTTCACTAGTGTTTTGAACCCTCTTTGCTATTTCGTTGCCTGAACTCTGCTTGTACCTAACTACCCGTTGTTTGCCGCCTGCCCTGACCTTTGCTCGTGACCCCGACTATCCGATTGCCTGCTCCCTGAATTATCTTTGTGTTCCTGCATTATTGGGGACCCCTGGTTGCTGATTCTTCTTCCAGGAATCTGCGTAGCTCTTCATCACCGCTTGGGGGTGCCTTTCCTTGTACTGCAGCGTGGATCCACAGCCTGACCCGCCGTTAGTGACAGCGACTATATTGGTTGATGTTAGAGGATGCCCCTGCCAGTGACCAATAGAGTCGCTCTTTGGAATCGCTCTCCTGTTCCCTCCCCAGGGCATGTTTCGGCGTCAGGAGTTAAAGGGCAGTATGAGCGACTCTACTGGTCGCCGGCAATAGAGTCGTTCGTACAGACCTGTAACTCCTGATGCCGAAACTAGGCCTGGGGAGACCATTGGTTTCCCCGCTCCAGGAGTTAAAGGTCCGTACGAGCGACCTTCAGTGGTTGATGCCAGAGGAGCTCCCTGCCGGCGACCTATAGAGTTGCTCACACGGACCTTCCTGGAACCTCCCAAGTCAAAGTTCCGCCCTCAGGAGTTAAAGGTCTATACACACGACTCTATTGGTCGCTCGTATGGACCTTTAACTCCTGGAGCAGGGAAACCGTACGAGGGACCTCCACTTCAGCTGCACTTCATTGGTTGATGGCAGAGGAGGCCCCTGTCGGCGACCAATAGAGTTGCTCACACGGACCTTCCTGGAACCTCCCAAGTCCAAGTTCCGGCCTCAGGAGTTATAGGTCTATACACACGACTCTATTGGTCGCTCGTACGGACCTTTAACTCCTGGAGCAGGGAGACCGTACGAGGGACCTCCACTTCAGCTGAACTTCATTGGTTGATGGCAGAGGAGGCCACTGTCGGCGACCAATAGAGTTGCTCGTACAGACCTTTAAAATCCTGGTGCCAAAACTGTTGCATAGCGTGTTAACCCTGTATTAACCCCTTATGGGGGAGAAATGTATTGTTTGCATTTGATAAAAAATAATGGCTAACATTATAAATAATAGATTAAAAAAAATGAAAATATGTCCTGTGATAATTGTTCAGTTGACCAAAATACCACTAAATATATTAACATAAGATTTTTTATGGATTTTGGAAGCCAAGGGGCAACATGTCCGTTCTTGTTTCTAAACTTGAAATTTCAATTTTACTTTTGCGAGGCCTATGTCTTATTTGGGACTGTTTAGCAGCCCAGCAGATCAAAATACCCCCACAAAAGTATATATTTTTGAACAGAAGACAACCCATCGTGCAACCATTTGGTCAACAACCACTGGCAAAGGGAGCAGTAAGCAGTAAGACGTTTTTAAGCACTTTTCACCAAACCTTCTTAGGAATGTTTGTATGGATTATGAGCAACTACAGTGCATCATCAGCCCATTTCCCCCCCAAAAAATGTAAATAATATTTTCATTAATAAAATTAATAATGTTAGGTTTATCAGAGCCCTCATGTTATTACCAATATATATTTATGTACCAAAAACTCTTTCTGAATTTTCACGCTTCCCAATCACTAGTTTACTATAATTTGGGAAAACACACTCTATGCAGCATGTTACTACTAGAGTTACTACTCTGATGAAAACAGGGTTATCGCTAGTTAAAATTGGGCAGGGACTAAAGACGACTGCTTTGAATTTGAGAATGAGATGAGTAACCCAGAGACCCGAGGAAGCACGTGGTTCACCTGAAGAATTCCCAGGTATACTAGTGAGACAGTAGTGGCACATTAGCCACTATAAAATTAAAGTTCAAAATAATAAAGTTCACATACTCTGCACTGCATGCCTGCTTTTGTACTTCCACTTAAGGAACACTTATTAAATAAATTACATTTTGCATACATTTTTACTGCAATGTATACAGATTTAAGACAACTCATGCATTCAATGAATTCCATAATTACTGATTTGAATAGCTTGCTATAAAAGTTTACCACATTTTCTCTTCATTTTTCATTAGTATAATAATCATTATCTTTGCATGTGTTTGCCTTTTCGAACAAAGAAACTGAATCTGCTATTTAATTAAATTGTATTTTTGCATTAGTCTGAGATACACAATTTCATGCCCCCCAACTGTCCCGATTTAGACGGGACAGTCCCGATTTTGGGCCTCTGACCCTGCTGTTCTGCCTATCCCTTCCTCTGTCCCGCTTTTATCCAACTAAAACAGCTGAACCTAAAATGCCGACAGTGTGGATGAATGGGGTCCCCGTAAAGAGGTAGTGCACCTAACACCTATGCTCTAGATACATTGTTACACTGAGTACTACATCGGAGTTCTGCTAATAGAGATCTCTGATGGATGTGCTGCTATACATATATCTATTGATATAAGGATATAACTATTGATGTCAGGCACAGACATACACCGTTTAGACTATGCTATGCTGATCGAGGAGATAAATAATAAAATCTCAATAAGACCAAATTTTGCATGAGTTAAGAATTATTTCTGGGAAGGATTTTTTTAAATTTTTTTATATTTATTTCTGGATCAGTACGGTACATTCCTAGAATTCCCTTGTAGGTTATGTTTCGCATTATGTCAGTAAATGCAACAAAACACGGTTTCAGTTGCAAAAAACTGAGCTCTGGCCCTGTGGTTTCATTTTCGTGCATAAGTTGGCATGTTGCCTGCAACCAGTCACTGCTCCCTTGACAACATTTGCCCACGTTTATAGAATACTACTTACTACAAGCTTGGTTATATGTTATGGGATAGAGAAAGCTCATGTAGGTAAAATAAACATGAGAAAATATCCAAAAACAAAAATTATAATTGAACAGAGATTTCAACAGACAGCAGGGCTGTCCTAAGGGTACCATATGTAGGAGAGCTCCTCAGAGAGAGGAGGATGTACATATATGTTCATGAAAAGCGGTCTTGCTTTATACAGTTAAATATGCTGTAATTGTAACCCTTTAATGGCCTTATCTGTTTTTCACCACAGGACCAGTGCAATTTTACTGTTTTTACTATGTTTTTTTAGCCATAATTTCACTCTTTTTCACCATGCCCACCGAACTTATATATATATTGTGTTTTTTTCAGGCAGGACTTTCATTTGCAACATTATCCTTATATCCTTCATTAGCAATTACAATTTCTTCTACAGGA
Organism: Sceloporus occidentalis; assembly: GCA_023333645.1. Lineage (NCBI taxonomy): Eukaryota > Metazoa > Chordata > Lepidosauria > Squamata > Phrynosomatidae > Sceloporus > Sceloporus occidentalis. The sequence continues at coordinate 3,583,070 of JALMGF010000065.1, read as the reverse complement.
TAAGGGATGCTCTTAAAACAAAGTCAATGTATGTTTGCAAAAAAACTTCCTATTACAATAATAACCCACACATTTTATGTTTACTTGGGTTATCTTTGTCTAATATTAAAAATAGTTTGATGATCTGAGACATTTAAATGTGACAAATATGCAAATATAAGAAATCAGGAAGGGACAAATAATTTCTCACAGCACTATACACGTGATTTCATTTTTGTTTCATATGTTTAGGATATTCATTTGAGTTGTTGGGCAGCAAAGGGGTTTTATTTTATATTTCTGCTGGGAGGTATGTAATGTGTTTAGAAACCTTTGTACATATCTGAGGGCCAGATGTGCATATATATATATATATATATATATATACACACACACACACTGAACCCCAAAGCTTCTCCTGCACATACACACAGTAACATACTTATACACACATTAACATACTTACGCACACACTAAAAAATGTGTTTGTGGCGCAGGAGGGGCAGCTCTTCTGCTTCCTCAAGGTCCTCACATGCTATATCCGGGCGCTAGTAAGCAATGTATAATACAGACACTCAGACTCATTGTGTTGGGCCTGAGGAAACGCTTGACTAAGCACCAGCCTAACGGTATACTTGGGGTGGAGGTAGTGTTGGGGACCAGTGGGGGCCTCCTTTACAGCAGTGTCTGTACTACCGCGGGGTCCTCTAGTTTATGTTATGCAGCGCTACTGGTTGCTTTAGTTACCGGGCGCCTGGCTGCCATTCACCAGCAGGCCTATCTCAGCGCAATTCTGCAGCCAAGCCTGGACCAGTACACCCATACCTGACTCCCTGTTTTGTCAACCTTGACACGGGAGGAATCAGTGTATCAGCTGACAAAGGGGAGATAATGCGTCATTAGACAGCCTTTTCACCACAACTGCCATTGGGAGGGGAGTAACTGTGCAGTTTCTAACCAATGACCTAGTGGGTAAGTCACTTGTCCCAGAAGATCAATTTTTGTGACCTGGTACATTACAGGTCACTAATTGGTAAATGCAGTGACTCATCTTATCTTGTGTATTGTATCTTCATGGATTTGAGGTCACACACAAAGTAGTTTCAGAAGTCCAGTTTTCTGTTCAGATAAAGGCCTTTATGATTAACGTGTATTGATCATCTCCCTCTGTTCTGTTCAATGACAGCTTTCCATTGCGGACAAAGTGAGTGTGTTAGACCAGGGTAATTCATCAGTGAAGCAAAACAAGTTCTTCATTGGCCTACTAAGTGTGTACACATTTATTTTACAGTATTTATACAATGTGTAAAATAGTACAAAAGCCTTATTTATAAAAAAAATGTATTTTTTATTTTTAAAAAACATTTTTTTTCATTGTTATGCATTCTTACCACTTGATCTTTTTTCTTTATTAATAAATAGCTGCAGTATATTAAGTTATTTTCTTATGGTTATTCTCATGTTTCTGTTTTGGATCCCACTTGTCACAGATACGTGGATTGAGCTTTGTTTTTTTTATCTCATCTACGTTTCATAAACACCCAGATAAATTGTGTTTGTGTAGCTCTGGGAGAACACTCCCAAGAGTCTAATGCAAGCCTGAATCCCAAATAGTTTGATACCAATAAATTTGTGTACTTTGTCGCACCTCATGCTCATGAATTGGGTCCTCATAGAAATGTAACTAATGAAAGGCACAAGAAATAAAAATAACTACTATAAAAAGGTTTGCTTCATGTACTTTAAAGAACCACTCCAGTCATACTTTTAAGTAGACTGCATAAAAGAGTCATTTGGCATTTAAATGGCAGTTAAACTGTTATATTTGCAAGCTGAGTAACAGGAAATTGCACACATGTATATGACTGGATGCTAAAAAGCAATGCAGTACCACACCTTGGTAAGCAATGTAGCCATGACAAATTAGATAGGACGTGTCAAACTTGGAGTACCGTATATTCCGGCGTATAAGACGACTTTTGAACCCGAGAAAAGTCGGGGGTCGTCTTATACGCTGGGTATACTTACTTACCAAGCCGGACTGGAGAATCACGAATCTCTAGGGGAGGGGCGAGCGGAGAAGCCGCCTCCCCTGGGCCGGTCTTCAGGGCCGCGCCGAGGTAGGTGTAAGATCGTGATCTCCGCAACTAGCCCTGATCAACGGGCGCCCGGTGAACAGGGCTGGTTGGGGAGATCACAACCTCCCTCTAACTAGCCCAACAGGGAGCTCGAGGTCTGGCAGGGTTAGGATACAGATCCCCTGCAGCCTACTCTGCGATACGCTCAGACAGCCTCCCCTGCCGGCACTTTCCACGGGGGGAGTGCCGGCACGGGAGGTTGTCTAAGCGCATCGCGCAGACGTTCACCGGCAGCGGCGATGCGCGTAAACCCCTGCTGCCGGCACGTCTGCTCGGTGTGCTTTAACAATCTCCCTTGCCGGGAATTCCCACGGGGGGAGTCCCGGCAAGGGAGATTGTTAAGCACATCGTGCAGACGTGCCGGCAGCGGAGGTTGTGTACGCTCGCCAGTGAACGTCTGCGCGGTAAGCTTTAACAATCCTCCTTACCAGTGCAGAACGGTATACAACTTCCGGTGCCGGAAGTTGTATACAGTTCTGCGTAGAATAGATGTCCCCTGCCGGCCCCGCAAGACACCCGGGACTCCGCACTGGTAAGTCTAGGGGAGGGGGGCACATCTCGGGGGGGGGACACAGAGTGGCAGCATATCTCGGGGGGGACACAGAGTGGCAGCATATCTCGGGGGGGACACAGAGTGGCAGCATATCTCGGGGGGGACACAGAGTGGCAGCATATCTCAGGGGACACACACACAGAGTGGCAGCATATCGGGGGGGGACAGAGTGGCAGCACATCTTGGGGGGGCACACACAGAGTGACAGTGTGTGTAAAGGCAAGGGTGTGTGGTCAGGGCAGTGTATAAATGTGTATGTATGGACAGGCGTATGTTAGTATGTGTAGATATATATATATATATATATATGTGTGTGTGTGTGTGTAAGGGCAGTGTATGTATGTATATGTCTGTGTATGGGCAGTGTATGTGTATGGACAGGTGTGTGTAACCGCAGTGTATGTGTATATGTGTGTTTGTAAGCTGGTGTGTACGTATGTTAGGGAGAGCTGACCCACCCAATCCAAGCAGGCTTTGTATATAACAACCAGCCAATCACCGGTAAGGTACAGTGCTTGTCGTGATTGGCTGGTTGTTGTATACTGGGTAGAGGGGTAGTCTTATACGGCGAGTATAGCCCAAACTCTATATTTTAACTGCAAAAGTTGGGGGTCATCTTATACGCCCAGTCATCTTATACGCCGGAAAATACGGTACTTTGACTTGGCAGGATAATCAATATATCATCATATAGTGTAACAGATTCCCTAATATTTATACCCTAGGTATGTGTTTTTTGAATGGTATTCCCTGAGTGTGCTCTGAATTCTTGCTTTGTTTTGTGTAATTATTGGTCATTATTATTCTAGCAGCAACTCGGGGAAGTGAATGTATATACTTTTTATGCCTTTTAAGCTCTGCATTCCCCTTTCTGTATACTTTTAGGTTAGTTAAAAGTCAGACATTTAATTACCTTTAAATAAATAATTACTGCATTACTACCAAAATGTTTTAGTTTTTTTAGCCCCTACCATTAATCTTTCTTACAAATTAAAGATGTCTGTGTGCACCAAGCCTCAATTTAAAATACATTTTATTTTTTACTGCAGTTTATTTTTTCGTCAGATTTTGGCTGTGCAGATAATATAACCCTCCCTCCCAATATGACACTAACCTCAGCGGAAGAGATTTCTGCCGGCAGACAGATAACAAGTAAATGCTGTAGGGCTTTTGACATATTGCAGTTTTCAAGAGTGCTAGAATTGAAAAGTATTTAAATTCTTCAAAGCTGTGGAATTATCAGCATTAGAGAAATCTTTTCTCATGCACAATGCACTACACTTACATTTTACAGGGAAAACGGATCAACAGGTACACTTATGAGATTCTTGGGATTATTTGTCAATCAAGCATTTACACTGAAGCTCCAACATTCACAAAACAAAAGCATCAGTGTAAATTCTTCTTATTTTATCCTTTTTAACAAGGAAGAAACTACTTGATATTCTAAAGAGGATTCAGTTTTCATATGAACGGATGAGAAGCCATATAAATTGAAAAAAAGCTTTCTCTAATCCTCTGCACTCAAGCAGATTATGGTGTGAGCCAGAGCCCCCAAATTACAGTATTTAGGGGGAAAAAAACCTTCTCTGTATTTCTGACAGTATATATTGAGCAATTTTGAAGAAATCAAACAGTGCCTTACTGAAACCCTTACTTGACTATAATATTTTACTGTTTAATAAGTGTGAAGAAATGATCGGATGTGCTGGTTTTGTAAAAAGGGGTCTACTAATTTTTTTACTCACTTTTGTAATGTGATTTTTTAAACTTGAAATAACCAGTATAAAAAAGACAAAGCATCTACTCTGCTGTAAGAGGTCTCATTGTTGACACTGCAATTCTATATTACTTTATGTATACATCACTGTGTATACCTGGGAATTTTCAGGATTTGCCCTTGAATCTTGGAGTAAATGGGCAGTTTTTTAGGGTCACACATGTTCTTTTCTGACTAAGCGTCCTAACTGGCACATTTCAGTGTATCACAAGGGAACAGGCCTTGCCAGTTGAGTGCAACGTGGGAAATGATTGCTGCCAGCATTGCTGCAGAGGTTGAAGGGGGGGGTCAGCCTGTCAGTGCTCAGACCAAAAGCCGCACACTGCATCAAATTGGTCTGCAAACAATCTGCTGAAGACAAGCAGACTAAGCACATGGATTACTGGAACCATGACCAAGACTTATTTGGTTCAGATGGTGTCAAGCGTGTGTGGCGGCAACCAGGTAAAGAGTACAAAGACAAGTGTGTTTTGCCTACAGTCAAGCATGGGAGTGTCATGGTCTGGGCCTGCATGAGTGCTGCCGGCAGTGGGGAGCTACAGTTCTTTGAGGGAACCATGAATGCCAACATGTACTGTGACATACTGCATGATCCCCTCCAGTTAGAGACTGGGCTGCAGGGCAGTATTCCAACATGATAACGACCCCAAACATACCTCCAAGATGACCACTTCGTTGTTTAAGAAGCTGAGGGTAAAATTGGTGGACTGGCCAAGCATGTCTCCAGACCTAAACCCTATTGAGCATCTGTGGGGCATCCTCAAATGGAAGGTGGTCTCTAACATCCACCAGCTCCGTGATGTGGTCATGGAGGAGTGTAAGAGGACTCCAGTGGCAACCTGTGAAGCTTTGGTGAACTCCATGCCCAAGAGGGTTAAGGCAGTGTTGGAAAATAATGGTGGCAACACAAAATATTGACACTTTGGGCCCAATTTGGACATTTCCACTTAGGGGTGTACTCACTTTTGTTGCCAAGGTTTAGATATTATTGGTGTGTTATTTTGAGGGGACAGCAAATTTACTCTGTTATACAGGCTGTACACTCACTACTTTACATCGTAGCAGATATAATAAAATATTTAAAAAAAATGTGAGGGGTGTACACACTTTTGTGAGATACTGCATATTTGTACTGTATTTTCTTATGATTATAAGACGACCCCCTAAAATTTGAATATTAATTTAGGAAAAAAAGAAAAAGCTTAAATATAAGACTACCCTATAGGAAAAAAAGTTTTACTAGTAAATATTAATTCACATGTAATTTATTTTTTCATATTTAATAAAAACTATGATTGCAAAAAATGCATTTCTTGCTTTTATTTCCTTTTATTTGCCAACCTTCCCCCCCAGTTATGCACATCTGACCCCAGTTATGTACATCTGACCCCAGGCCTGCCACTCTGTCCCCCAAATATGCCACTCTGCCCCCTCCCAGACTTGCCAAGGCATCCCCACACTTGCCCCATGCTTCAGACTCCCAGGTGTCTGGTGCGGGCAGCCGGTGGATGTCTATGCGATGCGCGTAGACAACCTCTGCTGCTGCCTGGCACTTCCTCGGGGGCTTCTGTGACGGAAGCAGCAGAGGTTGCCCCCACCGGCTGCCAGAGAGTAGGAATCAGGTCCCCTGCAGCGCTGTGGGGGATGTGGATCTTAGTGTTATAGTCAGACCTCTATTTGAGGTCAGATTATAAAATGACCTTGAATATAAGATGAGTAGTATTTTTCAAAGCATTTTCACTGAAAAAAACCTCATCTATTATTCTAGCTAATACGGTAAATTGAATTGTGTAATTAAAATACATAATTCTACTTCTAAATATATCACTAGGTCACAAAACCACATAAAAGGTTTTAATAAAGCCACTCCCAATAGCCAGACCTCCAACACAACCAGGGCCGGCCCAAGGCAAAATGCCGCCTGGGGCGAATTTTAAAATGCTGCCCCCCCTTATCTACCCTTCCTCTCCCTCCGTCCCTGCCGCCCCCCATTATCTACCTTTCCTCCCCCCCCCCTTGTACTTACCTTTCACCAGTCCTGCGGCGAGTCTCCCTGTTCGGTCTCGGTGCCGGCTTGTAATGCTGAGCGCCGGCAATCAGCATTACAAGCCGGCACCGAGACCGAACAGGGAGACTCGCCGCAGAGGAGAGAGAGGGGCGCCGAGCGGGTACCGACAGCTTGGTAAGCGAAAACCACTCGGCGCCCCTTTCTCTGTATTTCGCTTTAAAAAAAAAAAAAAAGGGCTTGGGTCGGCAAAGTGCCGCCCCTTCAAAAGTGCCTCCTGGAGCGGTTGCCCCACTCGGCTCCATTGTCGGGCCGGCCCTGAACACAACTGATTTTGGTGTTGGCTCAAAAAGCACAATGTCTGGCTCATTCGGGCTTGATATCATTGGAGAAATATCTCCAAATAACTCCAAGGACTTTATGTTGACTACACCTCAGCTCCTTTGTGATGCAATATGCCAGGTTTAATGTTTGGCTTGTCCACCTATTAATTAAACGTTGACCATTGATGGTACTGACTGAGGGACTTCAACAGCATGTGTTTTTGTGGTTATTAATTAAAAAACTTAGAAATTCCTGTTCTCAGTGACATCTGTCACAAAGACTGTACATGAAAGATGCTACTTTGCATGTATAAAACCTATGATCTCTCAAAGGTGGAAGGTATACATTGTAATCACTAGGGTATTTATCATTTAATAACAGGATACACTACTATAAAGAATTAGCTTTTATAAAACTATATACAGTATGTACTGTTGATTAAATTATATAAAGTCTGCCCTTTGGAGTTGGTACAGTGACATTGGCTGAATATGGTGTTGCTTTTTAATATGTACACCCCTCACAGCAGGAAACGTGTTTTATTTTTAAACACCCATGCCTTTTTATATCATATGAAATATTCTGAAATATATACAAAATTCCCTTAAGAATTACTGGTAAGATCAAGGTATTGTTTGATGCATTCTCCACTACAGTAACTTACCTTTCGTTTATAAGGCACTTCTCTCCTCCATTCTTTCAAGTACAGCACCACACTGTGAAAGAAACTGTGATCCTGGGATATGAATTAAACAGACTTCATAAATCAAACTCACAGTCATTACAAAATCTCTAACAGTTAGGTCTGCAATGCAGTTAGTTTCCAGTCACCTTGCATAAAGCAAACTAACCTGATCAATTATATATGGAACTACAGAGTTTTACTGTGTAATGCATAATGAACAGGTCAGCCTGTTAATGACTATGTTAAAAATACACACTCACTGAAATCTAGTAAAATGAAATATACATTTAATGGAAGAATTCTGTCAAATAATATAAAAGGTATCACATTATTCACATTGAATAAGTAGAAAAGGCAGTGTAATTCAAGTGTTACATCTTAACTTCATGATTTTACATGTATCATTTAGGAAGCATAGATTGTTTCCTATATTCAAGATCATACTCATGTTCTTTTTTCTGTTTTTATTTAAGTAATAATATTAAAATTACCTCTATTTTTTCAGTGTTGCAAATAAAATGTAACGCCTCACTAACTCTTCACATTTTCACTGCCTCATTCTATTGTTAAAATAACTGAAGTATCATAGAAAATGGAGGAACATTAAAAATTAGATACAAATAATAATAGAACATGTGATAGATGGTATTACTATTGTGGCAGCAAAATGTGGCAGATTACCAAGGGAGGCAGATCGACCCCATCCTGGGCCCCTAGGCAAAAGTATTTTGCTGGCCATTCAATAGACTTAAAAGAAAACCTAGTACACTGTAGCATCCACTTACTATGATTGCCTGCAGGAGACACATGAGTTGGACAAATGTCCAACTCACAAATTCAGTAAAGCCAGCTTGAATTTGCACTTGCGCAGAATCACTCTCAATTCACACAAACTCAACTACAGCAGTCCTGTGTTGAAAAAAGCAAGCAGTTGGCAGATTCATTAACTAAAATGCTGCAACTACTTGGTGGCAAAAGTGAAACCACGTTTCAGAATGACTGCTAGAATAAAGCTTTGTACACCAGAAAACCATTACCTAAAAAAAAAATATTAGATATGATACTTAAACCTTAAATTGCTAGTTTTCCTACATCCCGTGTCATTTCCCATTGCATACCTAATTTATGGATTCCCTTCAATTATACCATTCAGAGACATCAGTATTTACATTGATGAGACATTGAGCTTTAAAGTAAAATGTGTCTGCTTTGTCTATATTACACGAAGTGTCTACATGAGCCCATTTATCTTTTCTTGAAGATTACTTCCCTTGGAAAAAAATATTCACAAATAGATCTTGAGGTTTGGGTATGACTGTGTTTACATCTTTCTCTGAGAAATGTCCCAGCGGACACTGGGTGCTTTGAGATACTGCTGCTGTTGCCATGGTGCCAATCTTTTATGGAATATAAAGTAGTTATAAAAACAATGGGTGTGGTTTGTTCATTATATTCCTATGTATATACCAGAGAGGCCAAAGATGTCGATCTAAGGATGGAAGCTACCTTCTTCATCACACTTTATTAAATGAGCACACAGATGATGTAGATGCTTACCTTCATGAATTTTATAGCCGTGCATGACATCAACCTACAAGACTAGGTAATCATCCTTGCAAGCAAGCTAACTGGATGAGCTGCTGAAGCCTATAGGGCTATTCCTGATGAAGGCAGCAGAGTTAAGTTGCCATCAAACGTTGTCTACTTGCTCGGTATGCAGTGACTCCTGACGCAGACAATTGAAAGTCCGGGGCTGCCGGCCAATGGGCTATGACTATGACTACGGAAGATTCACGGGAGCTTGTTTTACTAGAGCAATTCTTTCAATAAACACCTTCTGAGGACCATGAGCTGGTAAAATACAGTCACACTAATGCAAGCTGCAGCATTAGCCAGCATTAGGCCCCAGCACCAAAACCTAATACTGTTGGCCATCAACAGCCCAGTAGCGGATGCAGTCCTGGTCTAAGAGTGTGGGAAATTGGGTCACATCCAGAGTAATTGCACTCAGACATGGCATCTGTTGAAGCCAGTCCCACAACATCTAGTAACTCCACTTGTTCCAGAATGGAGGCAAGTTTTACACAAACAGCTGATAGTTCTCTAAAAGTATAGACATGAAGACAGCTCACGCCATTCCACTTCCAGGACACCTGGATATAGCTTGTTTACTCAGCCAGCTTATCCAGGCTTTCTTTTGGCCAGGGGTGTCATGGGATGTGCGACAGTTTTGTCGTACCTATGTGGGGTGACCATCCATGTGCATCTTTGCACCCCCTGGTGGTTACTAGGGAGCGATTTTGCCGAGTAGCAGTAGATGTAATTGGTCCCCTGGCTAAGGCCAGCTGCAAATGGAAGAGGTACATCCTCATCGTGGTAGATTATGCCACTAGGTACATTGAAGCTGTAGATAGGCGAGTGCGATGCACATGATGAAAGAGTACCTTTATTGTGAAGAGGAGGTGACATCAATTTGTGCTCCACTGCCGGCCTAAAGTTATTAATGCGGGCCAGTGGTGTATATGTAGCATTTTATAATTGCCCCCCCCACTTTGGTTCTTGTCCTCCCATGTGCCCCCCCCTAAATATATAAGCTGGAGATGCCACTAACAGGCAGGCTACTTAAGGGGAAAGAGGTTGCACAGGCAGGCTGTTTCAGGGCAGAGGTGGCAGAGACAGGCTGTTTCAGGGGCAAAGATGGCGCAGACATGCTGTTTGGGTGCAAAGGTGGCAATGTGGGACATGTTGCTTGGCAAGTTGGGGTGCCCTGGGGCCCTGTGGTTTCTAGTTATACCCCTGGTGTGGTGAATGGGCACATGAGCTCGACCACGCAAAAAAATATATGGGGCAGGTGTCCAAATATTTCCAAGGCAGCTTTTTATTCCCAGTCCAGTCCTGCAAATAGCACTAGGCAATTGCCATTACCTCTATATGTGTTGTAGACTGTGTTCCAGCTGCATTACATTATATTGCTTATCATTATAGAAAAAGAGTTAATATTTTATCAACTATATTCACATAACAGGCTCGCAAAAGTATTCGTCTCATCATCCCATCATTCTTTATTGACGAGGTACTCCAAAATATAATTTATAAAGTTCTGGAGAGATAAATTTTACTCATAGCCAATTAAGACTGCATAACCTGCAGCATGCACTGCTAACAAATTAGCCTATGTGGTTAACAGAAAAGAGAAATCTTTACATTTTGTACCATATATATTATACTATATTTATAAGGGAATAGGGGTTTTCTGGATGTCATTATATATGAATACTGTTATATAAGATTATCATAGTTGACGTAAACTATAAACATTTGGCCATTTTAGTCTTCCAATGTTTTCCTCCTGCAAAACCTCAAATGTTATTCCAACATTGGTCTTATCTTATTTTCAGGATACTTGTCGGATTATCCCATGCATGTTTAAATTCCCTCAATGCTTCTCTCTATCTCTACCACTTCTGCTAGAAGGCTGTTCCACATAATTTCCTTTCAAATGTACTTTCCTCCAAAACTTTGCTGAATTCCTCTATAACCACTAATTATTATTAACTACCAAAGACACATAAAAAACAATGGTTAGCATACCTTTCAGCTAACCCCTGCGATCTCTATCAGTGAGCTAGATTAATACCTACAGTATACACATATAACAAGTGTAGTATACATTTTTGATAGATTATACAATATATATGATATATACATATGGTAGAAATGTTTAAAACTGAGCAATGAAAATTGTGTATCTGCTCTTGTCAGAGTGGTTGGTGAAGCCATGCGGAAGAGTATTGCACAATCATCATCACTGTCAGTTGTGTAGAAAAGGAGAATACATAAGGGATTCCCATCACTTTAAAATAAATTGTTTGGAAACATTTAAAATAACTTCCCCAGTGTTTAAATGAAAACATAACAAGAATGATAGTTACAATAAAATAAGTTAACTTACAGTTTGGTCTGTAAACACATTTTAAGGAGTTAACCAAGCTATGTAGTGTCTGAGAAATGACCTGTTACTAAATCAGAAACATTGCCAGCTATTACACTGATTTTGTTTATAACAAGGGTTTCAGTGAACTGCTGAACCTAATGAATGGCACAAGCTAGTTTATTTTCTAAACATTCACTGTTTAAGGATGCCTTCATTTCCCCTTGAAAGAAATATATATATATATATTAAACTAAAAATTGCAGCATCCTTAATCAATCTTAGAGGTGGTTGGGTACTTGAACTGGACCAAATACCAGTGCATGGCTTAGCCTAGATTCTCATGGGAACAAAGTGAGTCACATCATTGGGTCATCGTGCATGCGCAGAAGGGCACTAGGGAGTAGAGCCCTGCGCGGGATGGCTTTTTTAATCCCGCTCCCGCTGTTTTTAATCCCGCTACCGCAATGGGGGTGTTCCGCTACCACCACATTTGTGGCCAATCACGCCCGATCCCGCCATATTTGTGGCCAATCACGCCCGCCTCCTTACCTGATTTCCCGCGCAGTCCCGCAAGGCGTCTCTTCTCTTGCTCCGCCCAGGAACAAGGCGGACCTGCCTCCCAATGCAGTCCTCTACTAGGGAGTACCTGTGTATAGGGCCCAGCTTGTGCATTAGATTAACTTGATGATCTCTATTTCACTGTGTATTTAGTGGCAGATGGTGGCAAGCCCTGCATAATTAATTATGTCACAATCATGACTTCATCTTCATGGTCTTCATTGTTTAGACTACCAAAACCCCCTCCAATGGGCTAGGAGCATTATCAAGAGAAGAGATCAATGGCTGTCCAGGTAAGGTGGACTTTTATCAGGCATTTTGGTTATTGAAACCTATAAATGGAGTTTCGTTTCATAGCGTCTCTTGTGACACTGACATTAAGTGATTTAATTAGTTCTCTTCAAATACCTTAATAAAATAAATAATAATAAAAAATAATGACCGATATTGTTACTGTTTGTATTACAGTAATACAAATTTGATAACATTGTACTTCCCCATCAGATTTGCTGCAGGTTTATTTATTCAGATCAATGAAAACCATAATCTATCCTACTTTAGATGAAACGTGAGGTGATCGTTCTACTCCTTCTCAATAAGCTTTCAATAGGATGCAGAGCAAGTCTGTATATATATATTGCCAATTTGCTTATAAAATTATAAAAATAAATAAATAAATGTAAAACTGGGGAAAATGCCATATGTACAATTGGATTGAAAGGGACTGTCCAACTATGGAATTAGATATTGAAAAAGTTTGTACATGTAGAGAAAAAAATCTGCATCTTATATTGTGCTACTGTATGCTGCACATTACTACTCATTCAGCAGCATTTAAACAAAGGCTATTAAAAAATACAAATATTGACTCCTTTTGATGTATTGAGAAAAAATAGGTTGGCCAAAACACTACAATAGTACAAGCCATTACAAATGTTGAAGTATAAAAAAATGCCATTATAACTTGCATCTTTGACCATGTGGGTTCCTTTGGATTCGTAATTATGATTTCATGATAATGTACTGTATATTGTATATATTTTATTTGTATATTTTTTTTTATTTTTGACATTACCCAGCAGCGTGAGATCCAACAGGGTTCCTTTTACTTAATGAAAATTCAAAGCACAGGATTTAAGGCAACAAGTTATTTATGTATGCATCAATCAACGGCTGGTTAAGAAGCCAACAAAACATTTTCTATAAAAAATTTCCGTCCCTTTTTCTCTTCAAAGCAATTCTACTGTCCATCAATAAATACATTATGACATCAAAATATACTTTAATTAAAATGTTAATGTTGCCTCAGTTATGTTTTTTTCTGGTGTTACTGTCTTTAACACCTAGCTTATTTCAGTGGGTCATATGTATGGCGATGTTGTGGTTAAGGTTAATTTGGTGCCTGTCCTCCACTGAATAAGGGGCACGTAGGTGCATCTGCTCAATGCTTGGCACAGGTGCTGATTAACCTAACTATTCGTATTTTCGTAATGATCAAGAATAGATGTGGTCTTAAAGAAAGTGATAGCACCTCCTGGCCTGGGGAGGGGGAAGGAAAAGCCCCCCCGCCCATTTCTGCCCCTCTAACGTACAGACACACTTACATACACACTCACTCTAACACACACTTAGACATACATGCGCAGTGTAACACACACATAAGCACACATTTACATATACATGCTCAACACAGACTCACACTAATGCACTCACACACTCAATTACACCTTTCACACCCTTACCTTATCTGGAATACATAACATTGCGCTTCATAACCCCACCTCTGTTCCACCAAGCTAATACCCTATTTATCTGCGTATAACACGCACCTGCATTTTGCCTCCTCTGTGGTCCGGCACTCAGTGTGTCAGAGCAAAGTGCCGGCGCTTTGCTCTGACTCATTACTACATGCCGGAACGCTCGCGGTACTTCAGTGATATCACCCGCGCAGTCTGGTAGTAGTAGTGTAGTAATGAGTCAGAGCAAAGCGCCAGTGCCTTGCTCTGATACACTGAGTGCCGGACTGCGCATATCGGCGTATAGCACGCAGCTACGATTGCTGCCCTGAAGTTTCGGGAAATAAGTGCGTGTTATACGCCGATAAATACCGTAAGTTAAAAACATTCAGTAAATATTGTATTTAATGAATAAACTGTTGATGTACAATTACATTTTGTTGTAATAATTTTGATCTCTCATTTTCTTACAGCGTTAAGATTAGTATTCGACTACCAATTAAGGTCTAATATGGCAATGGATGATTAGTTACAGAATTATTATTTATTGTTATCAGTGGCGACTCTAGAAACAATATATAGGGGGGGCACACAAGATATCACATTCAAACTGGGGGGGCATTAATAATTTCCAAAAATAATGTGCTATGGAATTATACTTTTGTTATTGGGCTAAAATAATACTTGATCATTCAACATGGGAAGCCTGAAGCCACAATTGAGTGCAACTAATCCTTGAAATAAATATTATAACACAATAAATAACTTTTACACTAAATGATTTCAGGGCCTTGAACGTTTTGTCCCCTGAAGTCACTACAACTTCAGGAGGGCATTTTATCTCTGGATAAATATAAATTAAATAATTCCTACTGTAAGTTAAGTGCCAGGAACAGATGACCAAACACACACACCAACACAGGCTCTGTCACACCAACACCCAGACACACACACCAGGACAGGCTCTGTCACACCAACACCCAGACACACACACCAGGACAGGCTCTGCCACACCGACAACCAAAAACACACACACACACACATCAGGACAGGCTCTGCCACACCCACATCCAAACACACACACACACCAGGACAGGCTCTGACACACTGACACCCAGACACACACACCAACACAGGCTCTGTCACACCAACACTCAGACACACACACCAACACAGGCTCTGTCACACCAACACTCAGACACACACATACCAGGACAGGCTCTGCGACACCGACAACCAAACATACACACACACACCAGGACAGGCTCTGCCACACAGACACCCACACACATCAGGACAGGCTCTGCCACACCCACATCCAAACACACATACACACCAGGACAGGCTCTGCCACACAGACACCCACACACATCAGGACAGGCTTTGCCACATCCAAACACACACACACACACACACCAGGACAGGCTCTGCCACACAGACACCCACACACACCAGGACAGGCCCTGCCACACTGACAACTGAACACACACATCAGGGCAGGCTCTTCTACACCCACATCCAAACACACACACACACACAGACAGGCTCTGACACACTGACACCCAAACACACACCCTAGGACAGGCTCTGCCACACTGACAACTAAACACACACCAGGACAGGCTCTGCCACACCAACACCTATACACACACACCCGAGGACAGGCTCTGCTACACTGATAACCAAAAACACACAAACAGCAGGACACAATCCACGTCACAGACGTCTGCATCAGGATGGATTTTTCACACTGCATTGTCGTTTATACCCCCCTTAGTGTTTTTGCCCCTGCTGCCCATATATATTAATATTAGCCCCAGTTGCCGATAGCAGGTATAGATCAACACATTAACACACAAACCAAGCTTTGCATGGATAGATCAACTGAAATTCACCTGTGATCTCAGCACTGAAGATATATATCAAATAAACAGAATCAGACATACAAATCCTGTATTTGCAGGTATACAGTAGTATATGAAACGTAGCATTGCAGGTATAGATCAAATAAATACATGGAAACAGCATTGCAGGTATTAATCAACTGAATAAGACATACAAACACTGTATTTGCAGGTATACATAAAAAATGTATGGAAATATATAGATATGGATCTACAGAATAACGCAAAAACCCAGCTTTGCAGGTAAAGATCAATTGGAATTCACATAAAAACACGTCATTAAAAGGTATATTTAAAACCCCCTAAATTACATGCATAGATCACAGGTTGCGCACCCCAAAGCCGGCCCTGCCGTCCACACTGCCCACACAGCAATCACACTCCTATCATACCCAGGCAACCAGTAAATGCTGGTACCTAGGCATGATGGGACTGTGCTTGCTGTGATTGCTGTTAGCAATCACACTCCTATCATGCCAGGTCAGCCAGTACATGCTGGTACAGGGTGGCTGTAAGTGATGTGCAGACCCCATACTGCTGGCAGCATCAATACACAAGGGGGGCAGCTAGCTAGGTTTTAGCATGTACTGGCTGACTTGGCATGATAGGAGTGTGATTGCTAACAGCAATCAAAGTCCCATCATGCCTAGGTTCCAGCACTTACACATCCAACCAGTAAATGCTGAAACCTGGGCATGATGGGACTGTGATTGCTGTTAGCAATCACACTCCTATCATGCCAAGTCAGCCAGTACATGCTGGTACAGGATGGCTGTAAGTGATGTGCAGACCCCATACTGCTGGCAGCATCCATAGACAAGGGGGGCAGCTAGCTAGGTTTCAGCATGTACTGGCTGACTTGGCATGATAGGAGTTTGATTGCTAACAGCAATCAAAGTCCCATCATGCCTAGGTTCCAGCACTTACACATCCAACCAGTAAATGCTGAAACCTAGGGATGATGGGACTGTGATTGCTGTTAGCAGTCACACTCCTATCGTGCCAAGTCAGCCAGTACATGCTGGTACAGGATGGCTGTAAGTGATGTGCAGACCCCATACTGCTGGCAGCATCCATAGACAAGGGGGGCAGCTAGCTAGGTTTCAGCATGTACTGGCTGACTTGGCATGATAGGAGTGTGATTGCTAACAGCAATCACAGTCCCATCATGCCTAGGTTCCAGCACTTACACATCCATGCTATCACACACTTCATTCACAGATTCATTCCCTCAATCATACATTCTCATTCAAACTCCCTCCCCACCCCCTTACCTGCACTGCAGCTCCTTGATGCCGCTCACAGACTTCAGCAGAGGGCGTGGCCTCCCTCTGCGTTCTCTGGTAAAGCACAGAGGAAGCGGGACTGGAGCAGAGTCATGTGATGTCACGTGAACTCTGCTAGGTTCCGCTTCCTCTTTGCAGTACAGAAGACCCTCCCACAGGTAAGTAGCTGGGCTCGAGGTGCGGCCCGCGTAAGATCGGTTGCCTTGGCTGCCGATCTTACTCGGGCCGCACCCTCTCTCTCCTCCGCGTTTAAAAATAAATTAAAAGAAAGAAAGACGGGATCCAAATTTAGCAGGGGGGCAACAGGGGGGGCAAAGATTAACCTAGGGGGGGCAATTGCCCCCTCTTGCCCCCCTGTAGCGACGCCACTGATTGTTATATATAGAGCTATCAAATTCCATAGCGCTGTACCACGGGTAGACAGGACATAACAAGAAGGATATAACATAACAATTTAACTTACAGAAACAAGAGGTGAGAAGGGCCCTGCTCAAATGAGCTTGCAATCTTGAGGGAGTTACGGTGTATTATACAACAGGTAAAAGGTAAAAGTGCCACTGGTAGGGATGGAGCAGCCACACTACTATAAGTATTACAGGAGAGGGACTATGAATGAGCTAAAGGAATATGGGAGGGCGTTAATGTGCAATGTTGTAAGCGTCTTTAAAGAAGTGGGTCTTGATTGCCATGTAATAACTGGGATAGAAAAAATACCTTTGTAAGATAAGGTATATCTAAAGAACATACGCGATACCTTTATATTCTAAAATAATTTACTTATCTAAGCTTGAGATCATTCACAATGCTCTTTCAATAGTTCACATTTACAAAGTAGTATTTTAGTACAAAGTTGTAATTATTATTTATATGGATGTAGGGAGCAGAACACTATTTATCCGCAAGTTATAGTTGGAAAATATCCACATATCTAACGATGTTAAACCTAATTTTATTTTGTAAAAAATAACAGTCTGCATGGTAATTTTATATATTCCATTCTATGTCTGGAATGTCAGAATATAGTACTTGACTTAGCCTATTCAACTAATCATTACAGAGTATTTTCCCACAGTGTAGATTATACTGCAGTAAATGGCATTTACTATTGCATATTGTTGCTTTTTGTTTTGATTCAATCAACCTAAGCACCATTTAGCTAAATTAAGTGCCTTACATAATGCAGGTAAGACTACTGTATACCCTCTATGTGTAAGTCATTTCTCTGTTGCTATGGGCTGAAACTGAATGAATATGGTATGTTTTTCTGATGGCTAAAAATACATTTAGGTATTTAGATGATTTATCTCAATGGATGTTCACTAGACATACTATTATATTAAATAACAACAATCGATAACATTTGATTGGAATATCAGAGACTCAAGATTATGCTCAGGCTGAAGGACAATATGATATTGTGAGTAAATATTGTATTTAAGAAGAGGAATATAGAGTAGGCTTTGATTCATTGTGCAGGATAACATTTTGGGTACACTCGCATTATAAATTTCATGATAGTAAAGCTGTAACAGGTGTGTCGGAGAACTTCCGAGTACTTCTATACCTTGGGGTTCCAAATTATGTAGATATCTTTATCGAGCGGCCCGAGAGAAATCAGACACACAGACAAGAGTGTTTGTATAATAAGATTCCTATTTATTATGACGCATTATGGATATATTTATAAAATCATACCGGAAACAACGCCCTATCCTAAACCAATCATAATACATAAAATAGTTCTATGCCCTTATTAGTAAACATATTTATACAACTAATAGCGAAGAAGGTCAGGATGATGTATCCAGACAAACCTTGTGCTTAGTATCCAAACAAACTGGTGTTATCAGTAGTTAGTGGAAATATTCTGTTCAGGAGAACAGAATATGGGACATAGGTCATCCTGTATTCTTCTACAGGTGGAACAGTTAGTTTATGTAAAATGTTTATGGAAGATGTATTTGAGGCTGTTGGTACAAGGAAAAAATCAGGAGTAAACTGTATTTTATAAAGAAGCTACTGTCACAAAATCATTAATAATTAGTGCATTGTGTCACATATATATTGAGACCTCCTTTGTTAAAAATTTATGCTTTATTCTTAGATCTAGGTGAGGTCTCATCAAGCTCCATGGAAGATATCAGTGGAGATGGGAATCTGTGCTCCATCTCTGTAAAATAGTTTGTTTTTAGGACACTCTCAATAAAATTATCCAGAACAGCATCCTTTGTATCTTTTCCTCCATCAGGGTCCTTCTGAGGCAGAGTGCTGGAATATATAATGCCATATCCTGGTGCTTAGCAGAGAAGATAGCAGCCATAGAGATAATTCCTGGCAGGCAGCTGGGGAGGTGTCCTGGGTCAACCGAAATGAATTGCTGGGTATAGCACTATGAAGCCATGGCTAAAATGATGAGAGTGCAGTCTGGCAGGGTTTGAAAAGTGTTAACAGCATTCTTCTGCATATTAGTATGCGTATTTATGATACATTTAGAGGCAAGTTGACCACAGAAATCATTTTAATCATTAAAGCCTTAAATTGTTCATACTTACACTTCAAAATTTACAGGAAGAGTATTGTATGTGAAATGACTGCAACATAACAATAACTAAACAAGGAGAGATAGGACATCACTAAAGAAACATTAACCTTGACGCTTGGAAAAGCAGCTCTTATTGATTAAATGTATTTTGTCCAATGATGTTTTAGCTCCTGGGCATGCATTTTCAGATAGCTAGAACAGTTACAATTATTGGACTGTAACAGGCTCCTCTTCAACAAAGTTAATCTCTTTTATATATATGGTGCTCAGGATTTTTTAACTATATTTCTATATTTGTATGTGTCACACAACTGCTGGAGTGAACAGATGTCCTTGTTCTTAGAGGACAGTCCTCTAAAACCTCTTTTACGCCCAAACTATATTTAATTAACTAGACAACATATTCTGCAAGTTATGTGAATATTAAGTGCTAGAGTAAGATACGAATGGCATATGAAACAGCTCTAAAGTATAGTGGACCATGGCTGAACACTCTTTTTACCTACAGCTACCTCGCAAGCCTCTAAAATATTTAGCATTTTAAATATTTGGATTAGCCGCACCTGTAACCCAACCACCTATAATGACAACTGTGATAGAACCCATTAATGGGAGTTGTGCACATGAGAAATATGTACAGCATATGTAAATAATGAAAATTTTGATTATCTTAAACCTTCTACTTTTTAGTGATGAAACTAAATGTAATGGCAGTAGACAGAAATCATGAACATTTATATTGAATAGAGTTTATGTGGGTAGTCATAGAAACGAGGGATTCGGGTTGTAGAAGATAGATATGAATAAAAGAGTTTTAACATAACAATATTTTTTTTAAAAGATAAGTAAAATGTTTAGATTCATTCTCATAATGGATTTAGAATATGTAAGCATGCTATCCAACATTTGAAATACCCAAAGAGGCATGTGGTTAGAGGTAGAGCTTTAGTGTATTGTACGGTAATATATTTTAGAGACCTGTGTCATTAAAAAGTTCAGTGTGGCAAAGGAAGCAACTGCACAAGTGAACAGAATAGATTGAATATTTAGTTCCAGCTATTCATCAAAACACACCCTGAAATCAGTTATAAGATTACATTGCCCATTTATAAGCAATACATGTATAAGTTAAATATTATTGCCACATTAATATAATGAATAGTGGTAAATAAGAACATTAAATTGGAACTGCCAAAGCGGGCAGTGTATTTGTGGACTTAAACCTGCTTGACACTTTTGACTTTACATATACAATCTTAAAGTCTTACTTTTTTTTTTGTTTTTTTTTAAAGAAGTATTTTATTATTTATTAGAGCATCCCATATAAACTTAATACAGAAGAAAGGTAACATGGGATAGCCCCAACAGAAATAGTGGACTGCATAATATCAAGAGGCGTGGATGGTAATGCCTTTGTATCCAAGGCCCATATCGTATAACGAAAAGCCAACAATATGCAGAGACCGGTAGGGTCCGGTACGGGATCCGGTGTGAACAATGGGATACATCTCCATAAGAAAGTCTTACTGTTTTTAAAGGAATTATAGTTCATTCTATAAACATTGCTTCTCTGAGGGCTCCCAATAAGTGTTTTTAAATGATACAAAGCCATAGACATCTCAAACTTTCACAGATAAACTTTGGGATGTAAAGGCATGGTTTTGCACATAGAAAGCAGAAAGGTAGTGTGGATGTGGTAGAAGTGGCTAGCTGACATATAGGGGGGGTTGGAAGTAGGTGGTGAGTAAGTAGGAGTGGACAGTACCCGAGAAACAGGAAGTGGAACCTGGCTAAAGAGTGACCAATCACCACTGCCTTCCCCAGTAAATGAAGAGGCCAGAGCCCGGGGGAACCAGTGTTTTACCTGCACACTACTGTTCCCAGCTGGCAGCACTGCATACTATCTAGTGGGACACTAATCCAGGATAGTACAGCTTGGGTTTCAAATCAGTCCCACAAGATCTGTGACATGTCATGTGGTGATTTTAGATAAGCATATTTATGTGCAACAACAGGAAGGAAACGGTGGAGACTGTGTCAGTTATCCTCTTTTAAATTGAACCCTTGAGCAGAGGGGCTAAAAAGAGCCTGATCACCCAATAGGACGATGGGCTCTCTGTTAGGCAGAAGAGGGACTGTTGCCCCCTGTACCTGCTGCTCTAAGCCTAGTTGGACTTGGCCAGAATGTGCCACAATATACTAGGGCACTAGCTGATGTGTCATTAAAATGATGGTAGTTGTCTCAGTGACACATTCTGGCCTAGCCCAACTAGGTCAGCAGGTCAAGGGGGGCAGACCTTGGGTGATCAGCAAACCTGAGAACTCTCTGGGTCAGCGGGACTGCCCACTGACGTAAGGGTAGGCTTCGGGTAGCCGGAGCCCACAAGTTCCAAGGTATGGTGATCAGCCCCCCCCAGTATCCCTCTGCTCAATGGGCTGGTTATAGGGGAGATTTTCAGCCCATTTACACTATGGAGGTCGTGCTGAGCACAACCTTTATAGTGTAAATGGGCATGTTGGGTAGATTGCATTAAAAAGTGACTTTAAGACACAAATCACCAGGATATGATGTCATATCCTGGCACTCTGTGTCTTAAAGGCATGTGGTGCAGATGCAGACAAGGAGAAGGCAAGTCAGGCCTAGGGCAGCGGGGAAGGAATATGTTGCTACTTTCATATCAGTGTCCTATGAAATCTGTGTGGAGTGATTCTGTGCCTTGTCATCAGGGGAAGCTGCTCCCCCCACAGTGCACATGAATATTACCTTCCTTCCTCTCTCCTCCCTCTCCCTCTCCCTCTCTCTCCCTCCCTCTCTGTATCATTATGCTCTTCTGAAATATTGCTGTAACAAAGGGCTACTAATACGGGGAGGTTCAAAAGGGGATGTTTGAAGAGTGGTTACATGGGCCCAAAAAAAGTAGCACGCCCAGGAACCTACTACTGTTAAAGTCAATCTTGTATTATTTTGCTTGTTAAGTATCATGTCTTCTTGTTTAAAATTGATGTTATGGAGATCACAAGAAGCATTGAATGAAAATTGCACCAGAGTTTTCAAATCAACATTTTGGAAATGCAACACTTTTGTTTTAACTTTAGAGAGCATCTGTTAGTGCCATATGCCGCTTAAAGAGAGGGTCAACTTTTCAAATAGTGTTTCTGAGGCTTACTGCATCAAAGATATTGCAAGTAGTCATGCATTATGCAGTATAACGTCAGATTACATGTGTAGACTTTATAGTTTGCCTAAGGCAGTAAAAAGATAGCTGTTTCACTGACTAAAAGATTTAGATGGACTACATACTAGAAGCACATTAACTCCAGTATAAACTGAAAGGCTCAGTACATCCATTGTCTTGTGTTAATAGCCCATTGTTTTATCACTTTAAGTGTATCACTGCTGTTATATAAAAGAAAAGTAATCCTGACGTACCTGACACTCTTCCCTAACACAAATAATTAAATGCTAAATCTACATTGCATTGCAAATTTACCTCAATGCTCGGATACCTCTGCAATATCTACATGTATTGTCTGCATCTGTCAGGCTGAGTGATCCTGCAGGGCAGTGACCAGCAAATAAGTCATTTACTGCTACAGCCCAATGCAGGATTGAGCATTGATGATATGACACAAAGCCTTTTGCTTTGAAAGATTTGGATTGATTGTAAAAAACAGCAGTTTATCATTTAACTCGAACTCAAATAATAATCTTTGCAAGATTATCAGTGTCCACTGATTATATATCTCCATCATATTATGCAGTGGGGTATAATGGGTAGACAGTAGATATAACCACAAGAAAAAAAACACTCACAAAATTGAAAATGTATCAGAACAGACAAAAAAGGGGTAGAAAGGTTTCTCTAAACAACCCCGTTGTGAGAGTTTTAGCTTGAGTAAGTTTTACACTGGGGTATCTGGGTGAAGCACTGTTTCCCTGGGTCTCCAGGTCACTTTCTTCTTTCTATAACAGGGGAGTAGCATGTGGCTATACCCATCCCCTTCCTACTCTATGCTTACTAAAGACCGTCTTGGGGGATAGTACACCCTTAGTTTGACCAGCCCTGCCCATTGTAATTCCATAAAAACTGCACAGCAAGAGAGAAAAACAAATGAAAGCTACATTCTTAGAGAAAAGAATGTATTTCCTCCACAATTTAGCTATGTGAAATACAGTGCAAAGCCCAAGTGAGTAACTGTCTATTTTTTCAGAGTTATTGATATTTTATAGCATCTGCACAATGCCCTAAGCATCCAACAATAGTACAGGCGTTTTCTATGTAATTATAACTTATTGTCAATTGCACTATATTATTCCAGAAGAACATTCTGTTCAGATTGGACATAATGTTTTGCATGGTAAATTGATTGAAATGCACAGTTTATCTTTGTGTTTCTATGTACTTTTTTTTAAATTTAGGGAATACTGCTAGCGATAAACGTATGAGTAGGACACCAATTCTACAGTGTTTTGCATGGAATATAGTTTGCTGGTGTTATTCTGATACTTACCTGATAATAAATCATCTATTACCAATAATTACAAGGGAAGATTGGGGTAAATATACAAATGTATTACAATGAAAATGGGCAATACAATTGTGTTAGAAGATACAATAGAGATTTAATGTGAGTGCTTTAGTAGAACTACCTTAAAGAGAAGTCACTTTGATGTCACCTGGCAAAGTTAACAAAAGAGGAAGGCAGCAAAACTACTTCAGGAACGAGTTCTGAGATCCAGAAAGTTGATTGCTGCTTTGTTCCGTCCCGCTATGAAGCGCATTAGGATCACATAATTTAGCTTTTTGTGAAATTGTAGTACCAGTGCTGTAACTTTCACACCATGTATCAGCAAGGCACAAAACAGGCTCCAGATAAGTGTCAGTAAGAGTAAGTGAGAGTATGTCTGATTGAGCAAGTGAATGTGTGTGCATAAATATATGGAGAAGCCATCTGACTGTTGCTCCCTTGGCATCTCCACACTGAACGTAATTTCCTGGCGTAGTGTTAGTGTTAGTAGTGTGTGTAGGTATTTGTGTGTACTGACCTGCCCAGTAGGTAGTAGGCTAAATAGCTAAAATTGAGAAACATCACATAAATTAGGTCTTCAAGGTGTCAGGAACTGGGTCCATACAGACAACTGTAATGACCCAGAGGGCCCAAAGATGGAGTTCAGGAGCTGAGTAGGACAGGGCCTGATGAAGAGTGACTGCACTCTCCCGGGTGGGCATCTAGGGTTGTGCAGCCACATACCAGCGCCCTGACATAGCAGCTGATGTTAACCAGAACTGCAGGCACCCTGGGGCAGGCATGAGACATAGCAGTAGAATCATGTGCAGGATGCTGCAGGCAGGGAGTATGGAAAGCTAAGCAGAGTACAGGAGAAACATAGCAAGCAAGAGGGACAGAGCAAGCGACAGGGAGACCAATCAAGAAACATAACCAGACAAGATATACATAATACAGGGTACCACAGCGAACAAGACAAGGAATACTCAAGATCTGACATGAACAGGACAGGACACCCCTCTACCGGGGAGACAGGAATGGACACCCCTATACCGGGGATACAGGTTACATCACAGACTGACACACATAAATAGAGGAACTAGCCTAAGACTATGTTTATTTGTTACATGTGTTAACTGCCCCATGTAAACTGTACAGCAATGCTTAATTTGTTGCCACCTAATAAATAAAACAATAATAATAGGTCAACAACACTGTAGGTTTTTTTGGATTTCTTTGTACAAGAGGAGGTAGACATAGACAAGAAAGGCAGTTGTGCTTAGATATTAAAAGTGATTCTGGTGCAAATTTGTTAACACCATGTCAAATAATGGAATGTTCCAGTTGGCTGGACCATTGAAATTGTTACTGTGGTGATAAGACCACTTTTGAACCAGAATCATTATTTATATATTATTTTATGGTATGGGCTACAGCACATGCCCATTTACTAATAACTTGACATAGGTTTCTTCTTCTATTGCTGACAGTTGGTTTGGATAGAAATCATGCCTCTGAAACAATACATCTAGAACAATGCTTACATTCAAAATTATCTGAAGTGCTTGTTTCAATCTGCCTGTACAAATTACAAGGCTGAAATATGAAAATGCTAATTATTTTGAGGAATGTGACTTTTGAAAAGAAAAAGTATATGGGGTTTAAACAAGGGTCCAGTTTTTTGAAGTTCCAAGTTTCTAGAAGGTATCAACACTGGTATACATTTAGATTTAAATAAAACATGAAATGTAATTGCTTGCATAACAAATATTGACTTATTATTGAATATTATCTGTATTGTTCCTTACAACCTGATAATACTTAGTTTGGTTTATAATTGAAATAATATTACAATTGTCTGTAGCTGTAGCTTGTACATCGTATGTATCTTCTGTAACTGATTAATACAAGAGGTGCACTCATATATCATTGTTGTTACTTGTTACATACTGTATATCATATCAAGAAAGAGAATTGTAGGAGTGAAGATGATTGCTCTGATTTAAAAAAAAAATCACTGGTTGTTATGGTGATGACTTCACTTTTACCACTACACACCATAATTCTGGATGAAAGATAACTGAGAACTGTTCTATATAAAAAATGGAGGTTCAGATACTTGATTTGATTGACAGATTAATAAATTTCCAGATAAATACACACAATGGGTTTGAACTGCTGTGCATGACCTTGAAAAAACACATTATTCGTGGATGCCAGCACTAGCTGCCAAAATGAAAGAAACCAATAACTAGGTGATTATCAGATGAAATTACAAAGGCATATAACTGTACCACGAGCTATAGGCATGATGCCCAACCAACATGAACTGTCAAAACAAGAGAGACCCTTGACCCACCCTTTCAGATCTTTTCCCTAAATCTAACAATTTACAGTTTCATACTATAAATAACATAATACATATTAAACCAAGAAATGTGTATCCATTAATATTGGCAATGGTAACTCAATTTTTTCAGGATCTGAGTGCTTATTTGTGCTTCATTTTGCTATCTGTCACCTATTGTTAAATTACTGTATTGTTGTTAATTTGTTTAGATATAAGATTTGTAAGGATGGGTGGAGAAGAAAGGAGAGAACTTCAGGATAGGCAACTGATTTTATAATGCTGTCCCTACCACTATGAGGTGAATTTTTAAACTAAATATCAATAAAATAATGACACTGATTGCCAAACAAAAAGCACAATATAAAGCACAATATAAAGGTAGTTTTAATTAACCCTTTTATGATAAGGGTATTTTCCACCCCAGACAGAATAGTCTTTTATCTAATCACATGTTCTAACTATAATTTTATTTTTTCATGGTGAGTGTACCCACACACATTTAACATTGTTGTATATATATTTGTCAGAACAAAGCCAGAGATGCTGTCTCCTGTTGACTGTTGACACAGGAGACCCCAGGCTGTCTTATGACAGCCTGATCTCCTGTGTACTGGCAGAGAAATGTCCCCACTGGGCGAAGAATACATAGGATGTACTAAGGGTCATTTGGGCCACTTCCCTTAGGATGCAATAATACTACCCAGTGTCGTAAACGGGTTAATGAATTTAATTACACTAAAAGATGTAGTTACCCTTCCCATATATAGGAGGCACAATGGGAGCATGGCAACAATAAAGAGACAGGCTGCCCATTCCTTGGGCAGGAGCTAGCCCCTAGATTGACTTAAAATAGTTCAGAACTAGGCAGAAAGGGGATGGTCAAATGCCACCCCCACCTCAAGATTAAACTGTGACCAGGAGGCACTGAACATTAAAAGTCACAAGATACAGCATTGACAATAATATGTATGCTAAGGTAGGAGAAAAGGACCTGCTCTTATTAGAAGGTTAAAGGGGAATGAGGCAAAAGGGACTGCTTGGGTAAGGATGAATTGAGGGTGATGTGGAGAACTTAAAGGTGAGAAGCACAGATAGTATCGTCAGGTATACAATGCAGTTTAAGGGTATTAGTAGGGTAGATTTGAATAGGCACGTTGTTAGAAAGCATTACAGTTAGAGTAGGTAGAAGAGAGTCTGACAGAATAGGGTAGGAAATTCCAAAGAAGGTTTACAGCATTATTAAAGCAATTTCATTTTAGAATGTTTTCCACAACAACAAAGAATTAACACAATGGTGGATTAATTGATCCACCTTTCTTTACCAATGATTTGATTAATGTAGAAAGCATGTAATGCAGGAAGTATTAACCTACCATAATTTCCCCCAATGGCAGAACACAGTCAACTGGCAACAGCATTCAATAAAAAGTTAATCATTTCAGCTGTTGGCCATTAAATTAAAAAAACATGAAATATAATAATAGCATAAGCTACTCACGCAGCAACAGTCATTCAAATAGCAAAAAGCAGTCAGCCTCCATTAAGAAAGTTGTGTCTCGATGACCAATGTCTATTGTATGCTTCTGTTAGAATTAATTTCCTTTATGTCAGTTTCATTCAACTGATGGCCAGATATGTCTACAATGTTTCATTGCCGCTTCGTTTTAGGTGTCCAATAGGTTAGTAACATAACTATCATATCTGAATAAAAGCTAAGCATCAATATTGAAGATTGATGGGGTGTTTTAGGAACAGTTTACTGTCCTATGCAGTCTCAACAATAAAGAATGTCTATTAAAAACTTTAATTTTTAAAATAAACTTTAAAATGTAACTTTATTAGTATGAAAAGTCACTTACTTCCCGGGGCAAATTGAAATGTGTATTGTGGATGGGGTGTCCCATTAAAGTTAGAGGACATATTCATTTTTAAACTACCAGAAAATTATTGAACATTTCCAGATCAGCTTAACTTGCATCCTTTGAAAACAAATCCCTCTAACAACTCTGGCAAGCCTTAAATTGATGCACACAAATGTTAACATCTAAACATCAAATGAGCTTTGTTCACCATAAACATTTCCCTTACAAAGGGTAGCTTTTTCTTACTTCAAGAGAAAACAGGTGCATATTAATATAGTTAGGCATTTCAACATTAATCAGATCATTAATTAGTGAACAAGCAATGCAGCATTTTTTATAACTGGGTGCCAGGCAGAAAGCAAGATAAAAGTTGAGATAATTTACATTTGTTAATATGTATTATGTTGTTTGGTACACCGTTACTAGATTATTAAGTTGCATTGTTTTTCTTTTTCCGTTTATTACATAAATAACAGTAGCATTTAACCAAATGAAAGATGTCATAAATATATATTTTTAGAGCAATATAATGACTATAAACCATATACAGTGTAGTATATCTTCAAACTAGCAGTTCTTGAGGGTTCCTGGCGTTTATATAAGCAGAAACAGAACGGATTGTGTACAATTGCCTTACTAACTTCCTCTCTTCTAATTCCCTCCTTGATCCTCTACAGTCTGGTATCAATCCCCCTTCACTCTACTGAAACAGCTCTAACAAAAGTCTCCAATGACTTGCTCTCTGTCAAAGCAAAATGTCACTTCTCCATGCTAATACTGTTGGATCTCTCTGCTGCTTTTGATACTTCTTGACTTGCTTCTACAGGTATTCGAGATACAGCTCTTTCCTGGATCTTCTCATATCTGTCTAACCGTTCCTTCTCTGTCAGCTTCTCTGGCAAGACATCATCATCCCTTCCACTTTCGGTTGGCGTCCTCCAAGGTTTAGTCCTTGGCCCTCTGCTGTTCTCTCTTTATACTTCATCTCTTGGCAAACTAGTCAACTTGTTTGGCCTCCAGTATCATCTATATGCATAGATGCATATATATGATAAATCTACTTGTCTTCTCCTGATCTCTCTCCATCTCTCATGTCCCGTATTACCAATTGCTTGTCTGCTATTTCTTCATGGATGTCACAACTCTACCTGAAACTTAATCTTTCTAAAACTAAACTCATTATCTTCCCTCCTTCCATCTCCACTCCACTACCTAAATTCTCTATCACCATTAGCAACACAACTATCTCTCCTACTAACAAGGCCTGATGCCTTGGGGTCATCCTTGACTCTAACCTCTCCTTCATCCCTCACATTCAGTCCCTCGCCAGATCTTGCCGCTTGCACCTAAAAAACATCTCTCGCATCCACCCATTCCTCACCCAAGAATCCACAAAAACTCTGGTTCATTCACTTATAATTTCCTATCTTGACTACTGCAACACTCTTCTGGTTGGCATTCCACTGACTCTCACCTCTGCAGTCTGTCCTAAATGCTGCTGCTAGGCTTATCTTGCTTGCACGCCGCTCCTCTTCTGTTACCACTCTGTGAAATCCTCCTCTGGCTTGCTATTACCTTTAGAATTAAATTTAAAATCCTGGTACTAACATATAAAGCCCTCCATAACACTGCTCCTCCATACATTTCTGCCCTCATAAGCAAATACTCTCCTACTCGATCCTTACGTTCTTTCCTGCCTACAAGATTTCACTCGGGCTGCCCCATATCTCTGGAATCTACTTCCACTGAACCTTTAGCATTCACCCTCCCACACAACATTCAAGAAACAAAGCAATTCTTCAAATTCACCACAAAGGAAACACAGCTCAACAGTGACATATACTTCTTATCTCACTGTAAGAAAAGAAGGCTCATCCCCAATGGACTGAGGATCAAAAATCCAGTCGCTACAACGCATAACTCACAATATGCTGAAAACCTCTGCAAACGCACCTGTGAGAAACTTAGGAATCACCTTATCCACCTACTATATAAGAAAAAAACAAGCATTCAAAATGAAAAACAATCCCTACTTCAGAAACTACGGGGAATGAACATACACACAACTGAAAAAGTGGAAAAAGAAATGCAATATTTCAACGCAAAACAAAAGAGAGAGCTTTTCATGAAGAAAAACAACAAACTTAACAGGCCTTCCCAAAATGTCAGCAAACGCCAACCAGAGGGAGAGACCAGGATCACCACTAAACCACCCAGAGCACCTGAAACAGCCGATGGTCTCACTACTAACCCGGACTACAACACAAACAGCTCAGGAATTATAAATATTTCAGATTACAAACTGTCCACGCCTGAGATATCTGTCCTCTCCAAAGGACTATCATTTTGCCCAAGTACAAAATTAGATGACATTGAACTGTACTCAGACCTGGAAGAATTTTTTAGGAGACTACGATTAAAAGAGTTCTTTCATGATAAAGAGAAAACTACCACAACGCCGGATTACAATATCAAGAAAAGGAACTCTCAATTCACTCCAGCACCATGACGCAACAGCAAATTGGACAGTTACATTGAAAGTTTCCGGCGAAGAAATGCATCCTTAGTCACAAAGCAGCACCATAATAAAAATAGAGCTAATCTCTCACCAATAGAAAGAGATGCAATCAAGGATCTAAGGAATAATCAAACCGTCACAATCAAACCATCACAATCAAACCAGCGGACAAGGGAGGAGCAGTCGTTATTATGAACACCCAAGATTATATAGAAGAGGGAAACAGACAATTATCAGACAGCACATACTATAAGAAACTGATCAAAGACCCCACCAAGGAATACACTACCAAACTGAGGAAGCTGATCAGATCTGTCCCAGAGAAACCGCAAAAAGGATTGGAAACGTTCATACCCACCAATCCCAACATAGGGACATTCTACATGCTTCCGAAAATCCACAAACCAGGAAACCCAGGCAGACCTATAATAACAGGTATGGACACACTAACAGAACCGATTTCAGGCTTAGTGGAAAATATTTTAAAACCCTTTGTTAAAAACACTAAGAGCTTCATACAAGACACCACTGACTTCCTTAACAAACTCAGTCAAATTACAAACTTGCCTGCCAATTCCATACTTGTAACCATGGATGTGGAATCTCTATATACCAACATCCCACACGAAGATGGAATTGAGGCCTGCTCTCTGTTCCTCTCAGAACATACTCATAACCAGAAATACAGTCCTCAAACCATTACTAAACACATAGAATTCATCCTCACACACAACTACTTCAGTTTTAACAACAATATATATCTGCAAACCATGGGCACTGCCATGGGGACGAGAATGGCACCACAATATGCTAATCTATTTATGGCTGACCTGAAACAACGATTCTTGGAAACACAACTTCACAAACCCTACAAATATTATCGCTACATTGATGATATTTTCATTGTCTGGACGGACGGAAAAGAAAACCTCAGAAAGTTCCATAACGCATTTAATATATTTAACCCATCTATCAAACTCAAAATGGACTTCTCCACAGAAAGTGTAAATAAGGACACACTACATACATCCCTATACAGAAAACCCACAGACCGATCCAACTACCTGCACAAATCCAGCTTCCATCCATCCCACACAAAGCAAGGCATCATCCATAGCCAAGCCACCAGGTACCACCGCATCTGCTCCAACACTGATGACAGAGACATGCATCTAAAAACAC
Source organism: Sceloporus occidentalis (assembly GCA_023333645.1). Classification (NCBI taxonomy): domain Eukaryota; kingdom Metazoa; phylum Chordata; class Lepidosauria; order Squamata; family Phrynosomatidae; genus Sceloporus; species Sceloporus occidentalis. The sequence goes on along the minus strand of JALMGF010000065.1, from coordinate 3,551,225 downwards.
TGTTTAAGACACTCAAACAAAAGGGATACAAACCTAGGATCATCAATAAGAAAATTAACTCTGCTCTACAAACACCACGTGAACACCTGTTGCAATACACAGACAAACAAACTCACGCATACCCTTAGTAGCCACATACAATCCTGCCCTAGAAGAAATATGCAAAATTATCAAGGATCTGCAGCCAATGCTAGCAGAGGATGAGGTGTTAAAAGAAATATTCCCTGAACCCCCCATCTTGGCCTTCAGACAACCAGCTAATCTCAAACAAAAGCTGGTGAGTAGCAAACTACATACTGAAACAACACACACAGATAATGGAAGCAAACCATGCAACAAAGCCAGATGCAAACTTTGCCAACACATCTGTACCAGCAACACAGCCACCCACAAAAACAAGACATACAATATTAAAGGATCATACTCATGCACTTCACAAAATGTTGTATACATGATTCAATGCACCAAATGTACTATAGGGTGTTACATCTGTGAAACCTGTACAGATACTCCATCAACCATCATGATGAAGAAAACCTTTGCACTCCAGTTGGGCACCACTTCACTCAAACAAGTCACTCCATATATGACCTTAAAATCAAAACACTGAGAGGAAATTTCAAAAACACCCAAGAAAGAAAGACATTTGAAGCCAAAATGATACATTTTTATGATTGTAAAAACAGAGGACTTAATGTGGATTTGAGCTTCTTAGCACACTATCAAAACTTCCTATAACCTGTGCTTTTTTTTTTTTCTCTTCTTCTCTCTCCTACACACTTACCCCTGCTCCCCCCCAGCCTTATCTGTGCAGTATATGCCACTATTTACTATTTACGACCCTCTTAGTTTTTTGTCTGCAAATTCTCTACCTTGTTGTTTTAACTCCTGTTTTAACCCTGTATCAGAACATGTACTGGTCAGTTTTAAACTGTGTTTTTCACTTGCTTGGTCAGAAATGCTTTTGACTTGATAAAGGGAGGACTCCCGAAAGCTCCTCTATTATTTTAAATACTGTTAGTCCAATAAAAAAGGTATTACAAGATTCTGCAACATTCAGCTTTTTTGCATTCAAGAAACATCTCAAAACTCACTTCTTCAGAGAAGCATACCATCTTAGCTGCTAGAACTTTCTTGTCACTGATACAACCACCACACTACCTCTCACCCTTTCTCTATGCCTTATGTTTGTCACCCATTCACTCAAGATTGTATGCTTGCGAGCAGGGCTCTCTCTACCTAATATATTGGTTTGTCTTAGTCTGTCAATTCTCGTCTTGTCATACCCCTTGAATATATAAATATATATATATATATATATTGTATCAAGCGCTGCATAAATTGTTGGCGCTATATAAATAAAAGATAATTACAATAATAATAAAATTACATTATAATGTACAAACCGAAGACTATTCCGTAACATTTAGTTATTAATTTATACCCATAATTCATACTGGTTAACTGTTAGATAATCATTTTGTTAGGAATATCTAAATGTCTCTGATGAAATCACAGCTTCTATGTCTTTTGAAAAGATTATTTCTCGGACAAAGCAGCATACAGCACTAATTGATAACAGATGGTATTAACAGGATTCTAAAACCTGCATGGGCTATAGGATATGGTTCATGAAAAGACAGAAGTGAAAAGAAAGACCTCACCGTACTATACACGGGTTTTAATATCTATTTAGAATAATAGTATATTATATTGAATATCTGAAATCACATATTTTGTTTGGATCATTCTTTTATCATAGCATTCCAGAAAGACCCTCTAAGTGTTCTGCCACATGATTAGAAACACGCGTTACTTGCACCTGTCACCCATAACTAATGTGAATCTATGCAGTCAAAGAAAACATAGAATTCTTACATTGATTACAAAGTAGAGAAATATGATATAGTATTACTTTGAAGTTTTGTTTTGTTTTTTACAAAATAATATTTAAATTACAATTTGAAAATTGTTTTTAAAAAAGACATTTTCTGGCTTTACAATTTTAAAACACAACTACAATTTACACAACAAGTCTTTCCTCTCATTCGGTTCCTTTGAGGTTCACACGATCCTTCTCTTCTCTCCACTATCTCTTCAAGTTGCAGTAATATATCGTCCTTTAGGTCCTACTTTTCTGCCTGGCTCCCCTTATTCCTTTCTTCTAACACCCCCTGTTTAATTATGGGTGATTTTAACATTGCTTTTGAAATATCTAACAAGTCTTCTAGTTCCAAACTCCTCTCCCTTACATCCTCTTTTGCTCTTTCTCAGTGATAATTCCCCTACACATACTGAGTAACACTCACTTGATCTGGTTCTCTCAAGGTCATGCTTCCTGTCAGATTTCTCCATCTCTCCCTTCCTTCTGTCTGACCACCACCTTCTCCCCTTTTCTCCAGTACTAACCCCTAAGAAAATGTTGCAATGCTCATCACATATTTAGGCCACTACCAGATAATACCCTTATCAACTGTCAACCTCACTGTAACCTCCCTTATATTCCATTTTAACCCTTTCCTCTTCAGGTGCAGCAGCCTCTTTACAACAATACACTTGCCTCATCTCTCGACAGCATAGTCCCTGTTACCATATGTTACCCCCGACAACTGACATGCTAACCAGGGCATACCAAAATCACACGGCTTCTTAAGAAATGCTGCCTTATTGCTAAATGCTACTTAAGAAAATCCAAATCCAGCGAAGACTTTCCACACTACAAATGTATGCTTTGCACCTACAACTCTGCCCTCTCTCCTGCTAAACAAACCTAATTCTCTACTCTCATATCCTCCGTTTGTTCCAACCCTTGTGCTTTTTTTTCTACCTTCAACTTCCTTCTCTGACCCTCCATACCTACACCACAAACCTCCCATTGCCCAAGATCTTGCTACCTACTTCAAAGACAAGATCTGAACTATTAGACAAGAACTCTCTTCTTTTCAACTCCCACTATCGCTCCCTCTGCTTATCCCATGCTAACTGCCTTTTCCCCTACAACTGAAAAAGAGCTTGCCAATCTTTTTTTCTACCTCTCACCAAACAACCTGACCATTTGACCCCATCACATCTCGCAAAGTCTCTATACCCATCCCTTTGTCCATCACTTAACCACCTATTTCATCTTTCTCTATCATCAGAAACTGTACCAACAGCCTTCAAGCATTGGCTAATCACATCCATTCTAAAAATTCCTTCCTTAGATCCCATCTGACTAAATATCGCCCTATATCTCTGCTTCCTTTTACCTCTAAGTTGCTTAAACGGATTGTGTACAATTGCATTACTAATGTACCCTTCTGTAATTCCCTCCTTGACCGTCTACAGTCTGGTTTCTTCAATGACTTGCTTGCTGCCTTCTAATACTACTGGATCTCTCTGCTGTTTTTGATACAGTTGTTCTTGACTTACTTCTACAGGGATTTGAGATACAGCTATCTCCTGGATCTCCTCATATGTGTCTAACCATTCCTTCTCTGTCAGCTTCTTTGGCAAGATATAGTCACCTCTTCCACTTTGGCGTACCCAAGGATCAGTCCTTGGCCCTCTGCTGTTCTCTCTTTATACTTAATCCCTTGACAAACGAATCAACTCACTTGGCCTATAGGATCATCTATATGCAGATGATCCTTGACTCAAACCTCTCCTTCATCCCTCACATTCAATCCCTCACCTGATCCTGCCGCTTGCACCTAAAAAACATCTCTCGCATCTGCCCATTCCTCACCCAAGAATCCAGAAAAATGCTTGTTCATTCCCTTATCATTTCCTATCTTGACTATTGCAACAATCTTCTGGTTGGCATCACACTCTCTCGACTCTCTCCTCTGCAGTCTGTTCTTAATGCTGCTACTAGGCTTATTTTTATTGCACGCTGCTTTTCTTCTGCTTCCTCACTCTGTGAAATGATTCCTATTACCTTAAGAATTAAATTTAAAATCCTTGTACTAATATATAAGGCCCTCCATAACACTGCTCTTCCATATATTTCTGCCCTCATAAAAAATACTCCCCTACTCGATCTTTATGTTCGTCCCATGGGCTAAGGCTCTCTTCCTCACTTATCACTTCAGTCCTGGCCAGTTCATTTGAAACTGCATTCATAAGCCTAGAATAATATGTATGGACAAAAGCATCTCGACACCTGATCATTACACTAACATTACACTAACATTAATGTCAAGTTGGTCCCTTCTTTGCAGGTATAATATCCTCCACTCTTCTGGAAAGGCTTTCCATAAGATTTTGGAATGTTTATATGAGAATTTTTGAAACAAATATACACACACAGAAAAAAGGACACCAATAAAAAAACTAAATGAATAAGCTCAAACCTGTGCCCACCCGGTATAGGCAAATACATATATGGTGATATAGATGTGTACTCAAACAGAATAATGGAGCAAAGAAACTATATATGGCAAAAAAGCAGAGCAATTTATAAGGCCCAATAGTGCTTTGAAGAGCATACAGTAATGTAATTAAATAGATACATACATGGCAGAAGAGTGGAGAATACGGAGGAGAGGGAATTTTTTGCCCAAATATCCAGTAGAGGTCAGGCACTAATGTCGGACGAGAAAGTCAGTAAAGTTCTTCCACACCATCCAACCATGTCTTTATGGACGTTGCTTAAATAGATCATGCATTGCATATAATTTATATGTTAAGCAGCGTGAGAACAAGACCATTAACTCATTATATATCACAAATTGTGATTAACCGAAAGTGCACAACAGAGAGGCCAACTTAAAGGCAATATGGGATAGTCTATATTAATGCAAAATGCCTTAAATTCTTTTATGTGAAAAAACTGTTTTTATATTTCCTCCACCCATTTGTTCATAATAAAGTACAAAAGAAACAAATTACAGGTATTTAGAACATGTTTCAGTAGATTTACAATAATCTATGTAGGAAAGCATCTATGGTTTTTTATAGTGTTTATAGTACTTTTTGGGTTTATGTACAGTTTATTAATGTGCATAAATGTCAGATATAATTTTAAATTATCTTTCATCCCCTGCACTTAAACCTTGGAAATCTGTAGAGGAATCTGCGAGGGAATCTGTAAATACTAAACTGTCCTTCACCTTATAAATCTGCCCTTCTATATACATCCATAAACAAATATAACATTCTTCCAGATAAAACACACTTTATGATAATCATAAACATATGTATTTGCAAAAAACTCACAGTAGCTGTATCTAGATCACTGTACAAGCAATTACATAAATTTAAGAGAGCTCTGTTTTCACTGCTGGCACTCAGGTGGGTAAAACCTCTTGTTTTGCTGTTGAAGCTGAGCATGCACTGAGAAGCCCAGCACATAGATGTGTCTACCATTCATCTTTACAAGTAGAAATGCAACATTTTACCCATTCCAACACATATTTGATGCATGCAACATACAGTGTGCTTACATACATTGATGTGCTACAAGGAGTTTACAAGTGCTGCTTTCTTGAGCTGGTATGTGTCTTACCAAATATAACAGGGGAAGAACATCTGCTTTCTTGGTGTATCCTGTCTGAGAATTGCAAGATAAGTATTTATTAAGCGCATAAGAAACATGATCAAAAATGGTAGCATGCAAGTCAACATTCACTGATTTAGTATGTGTTGACTTGCATGCTAGTCAACACATACTAAATCAGTGAATGTTGACTTGCATGCTACCTTTTTGATCATGTTTCTTATGCAAGTCAACATTCACTGATTTAGTATGTGTTAGATATACTTTCCAATATATGTTTTTTATTATTTAAAATATGTACTAAGTGTGTAGTACGGTACACACCATGGGTTTCACTGCTCCCCTGCGATGCTGCCAGGGATTAATGCTGAGTGACAGAATATGATGCACAGGATCCCTGAACACCTAAGGCTGGCCCTGCGGGGGCTTATGTATCCTAACACAGTGGAGAGAGAGGTGCCACTCTGAATGAGCTTCCCTGAACAAGCAACACATTGATTGGCTAGTGTGTTTGGTGCCTGCTTTTTTATATGTCCAAACCTTCCTTGCTCCAGCTCCTCCATTTCGTAAAGGAGGAGGACTGGAGACTTAGGTGCTCTCACCCAGTGTGGGGGGTATGATGTGCTCACATGCAGAGGGGGGATACAACCAGTGGAGCCACAAAAACAGCAAATAAAGTATATTCTTGTGTGGGAATTTCTAACTACCCAGCTACAGTATTCAATTTTTTTTACCGTTGTGCAGGTATTAAATAACTCAGGAAAATTTTGCATTGTTACCATTCCACATTTATAATTACCGTAATAATATTCCTACCATAACCTTCCGCATAGTTTTATACATTTTTGCTTTACCATACATGTACTATATATATATATATTGTGACAGAAAGCAGGGGATGATAATGGAAGGAGTGTATATATCCCCTTATATTTTGCAGGGTGGTTACCCACAATAGGTTTTCTAGCCCCAGGGAAATGTACTGTTAATATTGGACTTACTAACGTCTGTTATTTGTGTGTTTTGGGTCCCTGGGGTGGAGCATTTGGAGAGTAGGGCGGGCCAGTGCTCCACTCCACAGTTTATGAGCAGCCGAAGACCAGCAGGTGGGAATCCAGTCCGGAGATTATCGGATACTCTCCTAGTACTCACCTGGTTCCACTAATTAATGGGAGAGGCAGTTAAGTAGCCTCCTGGTCTCAGTGCAGAGGAGAGATCATTTGGCTCCCTGAGAGAGAGAGCTACCAAAAAACACTAACTGCTGCTATTATTGCATATACTCTGTTGTTTTGTTTGTTGGGAACGGATAAGCCGTCCAACTGTAGTTAGGTTGGAGAACCGTGTATTAGTTAGTGCTCACAAGAGCAAGGTTTTTGTTTTGATTTGTTTATTTTTCCTGTTATGCCTGTGACGAAAAATAAAAACAGGCCCAGCCTTTTATTTTACCCTCCTCGTGTCTGAGCCGTCTCTGCAGCCTTGAAGACTGTGTGTAAGTAAAGATTCCCGGACAGAGTACCAAAGTGAAGGGGTATTCTGTCACAATATATATATATATATATATATATATATATATATATATATATATATATATATGTACAGTTGCATCTACAATATTGGCACCTTTGGTAAATATGAGCCAAGAAGGCTGTGAAAATCTTAAAAATACACACAATACTCTTCTCTTTTGGAGCTCAAACAATTGCAGGGGTTCGTCACAAACAAAATGTTCAATATATGCGTGGCAATTATTGAGTCAATAAGAGCTTTAAGTCTCCTCCTGTAAAGTCTGATGATGATTTTTTATTATGAAAATTAGCTTTTTTTCCCCCATAAATTGGTTTTACCTGTAGTTCTAAAGATTTTACTCTAGAGGGGAGTCACTCCATGCATTTACATTTTAATCAATGCCTTTTCCAGGGGAAATACTTTAAAGCAACATCCCAAACCCACTTTGGAATGCTGGGAAACATTTGTACATACTCATACTTAACAATAACTGAGATACTAAATTTCAATGGTGTTTCAGTGTTAAACCATGTGTAAATTCATGAGTAAGTGTCAAACTTTAAGTCTGTGTTGGAACAGGAAAACAACAAATGTGTACATTGAAAAGTTAGGGGGCATTTAATCTAGATAAAAAGTAAGCAACTAGCATGTCTATATACTGATTTACTCTTTTATTTTGATACATGTTTAGTAAATTAACCCAGTAGCAAGGCGTTGTCAGCCAAATAGTTTTTAACAGTTGCTAAATGGTACCGTTGAATGATTATTGTGTCAGACTAGTAGATGTGTAATGAATAATGAATCTATGAATCTTGGCCAATGATGGGCATACATAGGATGACGTTTCTTACAGGCAGGAAGAGCTATGTATGAGTTAAGGAGGTTAGCCCCTAAGACTGGGAAGAGATATGAGTGGGTGGAGTTGGGACAGAAAGTGGGAGGGGCCTGTGAGAGCGAGCATGACCAAATGTTGAGCCCCGGTAATCAGCTCTGATTTGCAGAGCTTCCAAGTGAAATCCATAGGGTTCCAAAGTATAATAATGGGTACCAAAGTCAAGTAAATATATTTCTCCTACATATTACATGATGTCTTTACTGCATATAGACATGCTACATTTTGTAGACTCAATGTGCTACACAAAAAAACAGCTCTAATTAATGTCATATACAACTTTACCAACATAGTTCAAAGGCTGTATTATAAGGTCTGCCCCTACAGGAATGGAAAAAAATAATGGACAACACAGATGTTACTGCTATATTTCTTCATGATACATTTTTTCTATTTCACCTTTCCATGGTCTTATTTCTTACTATAGCATTTTACCATGTAAGAATCAAGTCATGGGAATTTGAAAATACTGATAAAGTAGCCAAAGCAACCTTCCCTTAGACCACAAAAGGCTGGGAAAATCTGCTGAAGCGTTACCTGGCTGCACAGAAAAGCCAAAATCAGTGATGAAGTATTAAATACTATAACAGAATGAGGGGGCTTCATTTTTCCCTATGGTAAAGTATGATGTCACACTTTACTTCAAAACTGTAACTGGAATCCTGTGGAAACACAGAAATTAATGACCACTAAGAGCTGTTCGGCCAACACTGTCTGACCTTTAACCTTTATCCACAAAAGGTAAATCCCATAGTAAAGCATCCTATAGGTAAATCCTATAGTAAAGCATTATGTGGCTACATAGAAAAGCCCAAAACAGTAATCAAGTATTAAATACTATAACAGAGTAAGTGAATTCAGTGTTTCCTCTAATGAAGTATGATGTCATACCGTGCTTCAACACTGCAACTGAATTTCCATGTAAACCCAGAAATTGTTGACCTCTTATGATACAGTTCAAAAGACATATGATCCTATTATATTCCTTGGCATTTTCATACTGTAAATTAACTACCCTAAATTATTTAAAAAAATATTTCTGAGATATTCCAAAATCAGGATTCATAAATTTAAAGAAACAGATGAATTTACAATTTAGAGAAAACAATGTAAACAATTTGAAGCATAAGCATAATTCCCATGTATCTGTTTTGTTCTCTCTCTGACTGATTAAGAAAGGGAAATCCTAGGGGAATGAAAAAACCAAGGATATGTTATACATGTGCACATCTGTTAAGGTACTTCCTCCTCTCCATCTGTTTCTTTATTGCTTTCATTTTTGTTTCTAATTTCTGATAGGGGATTTTGTTCTTAGCATTACCTGTTTTCATAATGCATTATAATGTACTTAACAGTTTCCACAAATATCGGCTGTCACGTACAAGTGGTTTGGAGACACCATAGTCAGGTAGGACTCCAGGACAGAACAAGGTCAAACAAGCCGAGGTCAGGATTCCGGAGAGCAGGATAGTCGTATAACATAGCCGAGGTCAGGATTAAGGAGATCAGAATAAACAGTAAACGTAGCCGAGGTCAGGATTCAGGAAAACGACAAAGTCAGGTTAGCCTGGGTCAAACACGAGGAAACAGTAATCAAAACGCTATCTGGGAGCTAGCACAGGGCATAGACAACCAACAGAAGGCAATGTCTGGCAGAACTGAGGAGGTTTAAATAGGGACCGCAGGGGAAGTTTGAATCTCCCGCCAAACTGTCATGATGTCACTTCCGGTGTCCGGGAATCGCGGCCATAGTGAGTGTGGCGTAATCTCCCTTCATATAGACCTGCAGTTCAGAAGTTCGCGAGCGTCGAAGCAGGACGTCGTGTCCCAGGAGGTCTGCCTCTCCTGCGCGGCAGATCAGAGAACGACGGCAGAAGCGGCACTGCGTTGGAGGGGGGTCTCCCTCTCCTGCATGGCGGCTGCTGCGGCGGTGACCGTGCGTTGGAGGGGGGTCTCCCTCTCCTGCGTGGCGGCTGTGGTAGGAGCCGGGGGCAGGTAAGTAACAACCGCATGCTTTTCTAGAAAAATGACAGTTAAATACATTATTTAATCCCTAACTGTGGTTTCATACTGGATTTTCTTTTTCTTCCCTTAATTTCACTTCTATGGAAGTGCTATGAAACTTCTATGTGCAATTTCTATGTTTTGATTGAAGAACTTTTTAAGTAGAATTTGCTTAACCGCTTCGTTGCCAACTACATAGAAAATGCTCAAGGTGGGCTGAGATGACTAGCTACATATCTTGTACAAAGTAAGAGCAAATAACATTCTCTGTAATGTAGAGAAGAAGTCTTCGCAGAGAGAGATTTCTCTAGTTATAGTGTAAGCTGTTTCTGTGTCATTTAATTGTAAACTATAGCAAACTACGAAAAATGGCCCAACCTCCTACAGGAAAAATGTGTACTACACTCCGGCACAGGTTTACAGGTTTGATATATGTGATGCTGTTATGGGTATGAGAAAGAAGAAACTAGAGGCTCAAATGCTCACAGATGTGAAATACTCACTGCAAAATTATACCTGATAATTATCCATTTATTCTGTAAATGCCAGTTAGCAAGGATTCAATCTTGTAATGACGGTTAATTAAACTCTTAGACATAGTTTTTGTTTTCCTTAGTTATGTTTCTCAACAATTATAGCATTCATTTAAAAGTATTTCTGAGACTGATAGTTACATAGCAGGTAGGGAAAAGGGTGCAGATCATATAAAGGTAACAGTAAATGATGAGAGATGATGGGGAGAAACAGCATAGCTGCTAACAGTCCCTAACTTGGTGTGACAATCTCAAAATCTCAGTTTATATCTTGGTGGCTGCCTATCTCTGTAACTATCCTAATTATTGGAACTATAGACAGCTTATTATGCACAGTTCCCAAATCTGTGTTCTATGGGCAGAATGCCCTGTAATGTCACATCTTCACCCATGTTGACCACATATTTTGAGGGACATTAGAATGCTGGTAAGTAAAAAGACAAAATGGTTTTAACAATCAAGTAGATTAGATAGCTGATAATGCTTCCTTCCAGCTGCACAAAAATGAATAGACCAATTTCCTAAGAGGCAGACTATTTGCCCTTGGGTGTTATGCAAGAATGTGTAAATGGCAAAAATGATCCCCTCCATATTCCACTTTTATTCTATTTAATTGTTTGACGTCTCCATACCCTGCTTATTATTAAGATGCTCTGCCACATCTACACTGCACTCAAAGTGTTATGTGTCTTAGTTTTGTATTTAATAAAGGTATTCTCAGTCCATAGTGTTGCAAAAGGAGGGCTGAGAGAGAAAAAAAAATCTGTATTATGTCAGACTATTGAGAAAAAAGACAGCCCTTGAGTAATTTCTGTTTATTAAATTCTAATACTAAGGGGCCCAAAGTGTGCCAAGAAAATGTCCCCCATACCATTACACCACCACCAGTGGTGTGAGCCTGTGCGAATTGTATTCTGCATACCTTGGTTGTGGTTATTTCGGTTACTGTTGCCTTTCTGTCATCTCAAACCAGTCTGCCCATTCTCCTCTGACCTCTGACATCAACAAAGCATTTTAGTACACACAACTGCCACTCACTGGATGTTTTCTCTTTTTAGGACCATTCTCTTTACACCCTAGAAATGGTTGTGCGTGAAAATCCCAGAGGATTCTGAAATTTTCATACCAGCTGATCTGGTACCAACTCCCATGACATATTCAAAGTTACTTAAATCCCCTTTTTTCCCCATTCTGATGCTCGGTTTGAACTTCAGCAAGTTGTTTTGATCATATCTACATGCCTAAATGCATAGGGTTGCTACCATGTGATTGGCAATTTGTGTTAACAAGCAATTGAACAGGTGTAACTATTAAAGTGGTCAGTGATTATATATATATATATATATATATATATATATATATATATATATATATATATATATATATATATATAGAATAAAGAATGCAAGACATTCTTACAATTGTATTATTATAATAAATAAATGCTAGTTTTGGTTTTAAAGATTCCATACTTCACGTGTGGTATAATTACTTGAATATGTAGGCTGAAAAAAATACATATTATGAATATTGTTTAACATTTTACAAAATGTTTCAAGAAAAAGTTGTCCCCAAACAGAAAAAAACCCAGACACTAACAAATATGCAGCATGACCATGCTAAGTCACCCTGCATGGCAGGCAGCGCAGGATGAAGAATTGTGGTCTGTTCACCAAAAGGAGAGTTGTTATTTTAACTTCTTGACTTTACTATACAGTATGAAGGGCCAAACCCAATGAGCTTTTGCTGCAGGAAGACCTTCGCTGTTTTTTGAAAGTTTTCGTTCCCATTGAATACTGCATTATAAAGGGCCAGCCTTCCCTACAGTCAATACACCCCATTGTTTCTTAAGAGGGATTGATCATCTTTAACTGTGCATCGTAGCGTGTTCCTATCTTTACACCTCTGGCACCCAATTATTTCGTTCATGGAAATTAGACAGCTATGGTGTTAAATGTGTGAAACGAGATTAACTGCAGTAGGCCTGACACTATTTAAAAGTGAAAGAAATAAGATGTTACACAACATAGCCTCAATATTAGCCTTTTGCCCAGGTTAGCACAAATGAAGCTACTTTTCAGCTTATATTATAACTTTACCAAACTTGTGTAATGAAGATTGTTATTCAATTGCTTTCAATCAATTGCTTTCAAATGTAAGCATTCTTCCTTTCAATTGGTAACCTATAGAATAAGTTAAGGTATGCCCTGGCTAACATATGGTTTTTAACCAAGTGGACCCCAGTAGCCAGTCATATGCCAGTGTGCCAGACTACAAGTAATCAAGGAGGAAATATTTCTGTAGAGCAGAGTAAGCTGCTGGTTGGCTCCTTAGCTGACCAACAGCCATCTTACCTCCTCCAAAAGAAGTCTTGAGTGCTCAGCAGAACGTAGCCCATGGAATATAAATATACGACCCTCTTTTTTGTAACTGTCAAATTTAATCTGTAATCTTGCTTAAATCTCGCTACCCACGCTCCACTTTTTAGTAATGTTGTTTAAAAGCGGTATTCTTGACAGTGTTACAGTGGTGGGGCTGGTGGGAGTAAGGTGGAGGGTGGAATAATGGTTTGTTAATAATATGAAATGTTAGTTGGTTGATTGGCTTATGTTGGTTTTGGTAGTTTTGAGCTGGTCTGTGTCTCAAAACCTGGTGTGAGAAAGTGACATCTCCGTATGCTCTTTCCCGGTTGGTTATGTTTTTCGGGTTATTGTGGTAATTCTGACAGTGGGAATGTATTGGATTATGTTTGTGGTAATTGTGACAATAACTGTATTGACCTTTCAGCAGCTTGTCTAATGCTAAATGTTCCAAATGCTGGAAATCTCTGGTTGCTACCATCGTAACAGGGACTTGGAGGGGATCAAAGGTGTAGCATTTCTGAGATTGGCTGGCTGGCATGCTGGTAACAACCTGCTACCATGCAAGGGTCATTAATTATGATGTCACTAGTGCCTCCTCACTAAAAACTGTTAATAAATAATCAAATAAAATAAAATAAAAACAATATGTTATATTGTCACTACAAATTGGCTTCCAAGTCCCACCACTCTCAACCAGAATAATGATGAGGTTGATAGGAGTTGTAGCCCTTAAAAAACAGCTGCGACAGGTCTGAAAAAGTTGGCATACTTGAGGACACATATATATTGTACCTTTTTTTACTTTCTTTAACTTGATACAGTATCATATGTATTGGATACATTTACAAATAGGAATCTAATTAATTTGTTTCCCCTGGCAACCTTGTGTTACATGACCTCACTATGATTCTGCCTCCCTGGTTCCCCCCAGTACGCCACTGCTCCTGTTGCACTTCTGCAAAAGGGTAGGCTATTGGAGGAACATGGGAAAAGCAGATAGATGTGGCGAGAAAGAGAGCGGCAGAAATGGCTGTGGTCTAACAAGACCCCCATCTGCATGCATAAAAATCAATGCAATTTATTTAAGTAGCCAAAACTGGTGCGAAAAGTGCACAATGGTCACTTCTCATAAAGGTGTTTTTTTGGTAAAGGACACATATACAAAGTACTTTAGTATGCATTCTTCATTGTTATGGCTACACCCCAAAGTATTATCTGAATAATTTATTGTACAAAAATATTTCACAGTTTTTGCTTCCTTAGCCAATTAAAATTTAATTATCTTTTTTTTTTATTAATGGGAAGATAACACTGGTTTAAAAATGATCGATACAGATTAGATATAGCACAGTTAAGAAACCATTCAGTAGAAGCATGTAGAGCTGTTTAACTTTCCAACAATAAATTTCCTTCAAGATAAATCAAAATTAATACATGTGTGATGCATTGAAAGGATTTCATTGTTTCAACTGTATTATTTCCTACTTGATATATACTAGCTTATCAGGAAACCTTTTAACTATTTATAGTAAATTCATTAATTACATTTTCAGAATATGTATTTTTTAATGTTGAAGTTTTAAAGGGATTATGTATTCTAAAGCCCATTCATACCTGGGAACTTTCTGGCTACCCGGAGCCCCCCTTGCAGCATGTGGGTAGGAGGTCCCGCTGTCAGTATGCAGGGCCACCAAAGTCAGTGTCTGGATCAGTGACACACATCTTTTTTGGAGGGAGAATGGGGCAACACTGCTCCCGCAACCTGGAGTTTCCTCACAGTAAACCAGAGAAGTGGCGCTTCACCCAGTCTCCGGGCAAAAACCCAGAATGTTCCCGGGTATGAGCCCAGAGCCAAGACATGAACGGTATCACATAGATGAGGCATCTAACTGCTCTTTTAAATGGGAGTTTTTACACTTAAAGCTGTTCACATTTTCAGCACTTTTTTAACCATAATTTTCCCACCCTCTCAATTTATAGTTTCACTTATAATCCTGGTAATTACAACTGACAGCTCACTTTCTTTCTACTGTTCAACCATCCACTTAAGGCTTAGCTAGACCCACTGCACAAGTGGATAGCTCTACCCAGACATGGATAGCCATACTCCTTCTTGAAGCCGCTCCACTAGAATAGGAAGTGCTTCAGGTAGCCTACCTTGGGAAGCTCCAGATATGCTAATAATAATTATGTAAAGGTACTACAAATGGCAAAAAACCCACAAAATCTATTTGTCCTGCTATTCTGAGGATTTTAACCTACTTTGGTAATTGCAAGTAAAGCATGAAAAGATGTGCATTTCGGTGTTCAAACTGGTAGTTTTTACCATTTGATGTGGGGGCTTGCAGATTCCTGAATCCTCCCACAAAAGTATGTGTTTCTGAAAAACAGACAGTTTCTGCTTTTGCAGAATTCTATCACTTTTTGCAACCATTTCACCATCAACCTCTTCTAAGTAATGTGGCAAAAATAAAACCATATTTTTCACAGTTTGCTATTTTGCACAGGATTTTTTTGTCAGAATATATGCAATTACTGAAAAAAAATCATTAATGTTCACCTAGAGTGCTTTTAAGTTGTATCTATGATGGCATGATCCCCTGCTCTTTGGCAGAGAGATAATATCTGCCAAAGCAAAATACCAGAGGATGTAATGTTACACCTATGGAATTAAGTGCCTTTTTAAGGAGGTGTAATATTACTGAACCCAGCATTAAACAGTTAAGAAGATTAAAACAGGCAAATTATAATACTCACTATAAAAAATGAAGTTTGGACCTCCCAGACTTTTACAGAGTGTTCTTGCCTTATCCAGATTTGTTCCCAATAAACTGTTTTTATTTGGTTTATTTTACATTAATTATGTTTTATTTGTGTTGACAGCAAAAATGTCAACTGCCTAAACGGCAGTGAAATGTTATAGGTACTTCAATATGTTCCTGTTCTTGGATCAGGAGCACTACTCTGCGTCCCAGCCGAACATAAGCACACACAGAGAGGAGGTTAGACTCCTTAGCGAAGGAAACACACAGGGAAAATTGATTTATTATTTATTGATCCATCCTTCGAGAGAGAGAAAACCCAAAGTAGGAGGGTGGAATGGCAGATGCGTTCTGTGCTTACCTGTGCTTAACCGAAAAGGAGGGAGAAAAGAGGAAGGCAAATACTGAGCAGTGGAAATCAAATAGCTAAAAAGGGAAAGAGGTGGGAACAAAAGCGAGAGGTAAAGAGAAAGAGGAGGCCATAAAGATAAAATGGAGATATTTGATAATAATAAGAAAATGGATGATCATCAAAGAAAAGGGCATAGAAAAAGAGAAAGATGAGAGATTAGGTGATAAGGGAGGAACTATGAGAAAAGGGCAAGGGCCTAAGGGCAAGCACGTATGTGGGTGCAATCAGGGTGCCTCAGTAAGTTCTATATGTGCAATCTGGGTGCTGTTAAAATCTTGTGAGTGCAATCTAGGTGCTGGGTAAATCCTATGTGTGCAATCTGGGTGCTGGGGCAAGTCCTATGTGTGCAGTCTGGGTGCTGGATGAATTCTATGTCTGCAGTATGGTTGCTGGGCAAGTGCTATGTGTTTAGCTGTCAGACAGATGGCCTCACATTTCACTCTAGAATACTTTGACATACAGAGGAGTTCATAGTTGACTTAATGACTGCATGGTTTACAGGTCGTGCAGCTGCAAAACAAGCCCTCCACCACCGTGCTTGACAGTTAGTATAAGGTGTTTGTGCTGATATGCTGGGTTTGGTTCTCGCCAAATGTGGCACTGTGCATTATGGCGGAAAATCTCTACTTTGGTCTTGTCTGTCTAAAGGACATTGTTCCAGAAGTCTATTGTTTGTTCAGATGCAACTATTCAGACCTAAGCTGTGCTTTCTTCTGGCAACCCTTCCAAACAATGCTTTTTTAGCCTTTTTCCAGTTGCACTGTTAAGAACACAAGCTAACTGAGGCCTGTACAGTCTGAGATGTAACTCTTGGTGCATTGCACGACCTTGGTGTGAATTTGCTGGGACGTCCACTCCTGGGAAGATTGGCAACTGTCTTAAATGTTTTCCATATTTCTCAATCTAGAATGAGGGACTTCAAACTGTTTGGAAATGGCCTTATAACCCTTTTCAGATTGATGGGAACAACAATTGCTTTTCTAAGCTCATTGCTGATGTATTTCGTCCTAGGGATTTGGTAAATGCCTGAATGCTCCAGAAAAGCAAATTTAGGCTTTTATACAGTTGCTCACACTTGCTGATGATAAGTTAATCAAGGGCATTTAATTAGCAGTACATGTCTTCTACTTAGCATCTAAATTCCTATGGAAGCAGTAAGGGTGTATTTCACACACTTTTTCACACATGGCTTCTCCACTTTTGCTTTATTTTTGTTGAATAAATCATGACACGGTGTAATATGTGATATGTTGTTGTTCATCTGAGGTAGATTTACCTAATTTCTAGACCTGCTAAGGAACAAATGATTGTTATTATGTCCTGATATGTTAAACCTTAGAATTCAAAGAGGGTGTGCTTTCTTTTTCACATGACTGTATATTATATATATAT
Source organism: Sceloporus occidentalis (assembly GCA_023333645.1). Lineage (NCBI taxonomy): Eukaryota > Metazoa > Chordata > Lepidosauria > Squamata > Phrynosomatidae > Sceloporus > Sceloporus occidentalis. The sequence goes on along the minus strand of JALMGF010000065.1, from coordinate 3,533,882 downwards.
ACATATATACAATTTTATAATTGCCCACCAACTTTTGTGCCTGTCCCCCATGGTCCCCCTTAAACATGATAGCTGTAAATGAATAAGGTTTTGGCGGCGAGTGGATAACTTTGCGACATCATTGGACGTTGTGTCAGTGGGTGTAATGGAGAGTGTGTAACAAAGTACAGTAAGCGTCACTCACAACTCCTAGTCTAGTAGTACTGCCTATGGTTGGCTGGTTGGCACTTAGCAGCTCCCCCTCCTGCATGACAGCTTAGCCTGATTGTCAAGTTGGCAGCTCAGCCACTGGTTGGTAGGTACCAGCTTAGTCTCTCATTGGCTGCATAGCAGCTAAACTTGTGGTTCACTTTACATATTTCCTGCTGCAGAACTGCGCTAAACCTCTCCAGCAGTTGAGTTTTCCCCCAGTCTCAAGCATTACTTTGATGCAATGCACTCGTGGAAATACATAAGAAAGCAAGTGTGCTTGAAGGGCAGTTAGGAAATGTGGTCACTTTATAGCAAAGCATATAAAAATAAAACGTTATTGTAACTTTAATGATTTTTGGAATCACTGCAGTAAAAACAGCTATGTTAAGTAAATTATACTGTACAGGTTAACATGCATTATTTGTGAATGTTGTATGTGTTCTAAATCATCTGTGGTTAAACGGGGACATATGGTTTGCCACTAAACCATATTTCCATTTTAGACAGCTGTGTAAACCCTGATTTACCATCAAAGGGAATATTCTTGTAATCTGTCATTACAAAACTTTCAACTAGACCTAAAAGACAGCTCCAAATTCTTTGCCATAATAAATCTTTTCATTTTGTATTGAAATATCATATTCTCCCATTAATTTATGGGAAAGGATTTTTGCTACATTCTAGTCCAGTGATGTATTTCATACTTTTTGTGACAGAAAAAACATAACTCAATAATTAAAATGTCATCAACTCACTTCTTCAGAGAAGCATACCATCTTAGCTGCTACAACTTCCTTGTCATTGATACAACCACCACACTACCTCTCACCCTTTCTCTGTGCCTTATGTTTGTCACCCCATTCCCTCAAGATTGTAAGCTTGCGAGCAGGGCTCTCTCCACCTAATGTCTCGGTTTGTCTTAGTCTGTCAATTCTCGACTTGTCATACACCTTGAATATATATATTGTATTAAGCGCTGCATAAATTGTTGGCGCTCTATAAATAAAAGATAATAATAATAATCAACTTCAGCAACTTCAGGTTGTTTCTTAAGGGAAGTATTAGGGATTCTAGTGTATAATGTTCAAGTTTTGTTTTATAAAACAGCAAACACAACACATTATTAAAGTGTTGGGGAAAGTTGGCAGTGACTATTCTTAATCCATCTGTCAATAGAAATTTTTATATTGACCTTGGCACTTTTACTGCCTGCGTAGATACATTTATGTGTAGAGAAACTCTTGTTTACAAAAATGTTTGTTTTCCTTTTCTTAAATAAATAATACATTTATTATATATCTTTTTGTGTTCGCAAGTCAATTTTTTTTCTGATTGTAACAAACAATATTATACATAGCTTTATCAACATTCAACTGTATAAAAACATGTAAGAATAAATAGTGCTTAGAAAAATATCAATATATTCAATGTAGTATTTCAACACAAATATCTTATTGGCAATTTTTCTTCAAAATATAGGAATCATGACTGGGCCTTTTTTCATATGGCTTTGTGACATATAGATTTATATAGGTTTATATAGATTTATATAAATCTATAAAACAAATATATTTTATTTGCACAATTTCATTTATCAAAACATTTTCTGCAATTTCTGTTCACGTAATTTTGTTAGGGCTATAAGACAGATATGTGATACTCAGATTTAGCAAACATTTTGATCTCCTAGAAAACAGGGACATCGGGGGAGGACAGCGGGACAGAGGGATTTTGGTCCTAAATAGCGAATTGGACATTTCCCATTTTGATAATTGTAAAAAAATATTACAGGAGTTAGGTAAGAGGATATAAAACCATAATCTTACTAAGCAGAGATCAAATCATGGGCCATGTTCCTAACACATAACAAAATAAAACCTAGTATTAAGCAAAAAAGAAAGTATTTAAAATAGCAATTCTAGTGTTAAGTGGTGAAAGCCAGAAATGGAATGTGAATGGAAATTGGCTCTGTCACTTTAAGGCCAACTCAATAGAAATTATATGCCATTCCGCCTACTAGGATACACACGGCCACTCACTAAGGCACTGGATTGGCCACATGAGTGGCCATAAAAGTATGTGGAATATACCATCAAGAACTAGCCCACTGTACATTTATTATTCCTTTTATTATTATTATATTTTGCTGTCTATGGGATTTTGAAATCAGTCTGCCAAGCCTTACAATCAGTCACGTTTAAAGAAATGACAAATGTAATTTGTTCCCTTTTAGAAAAAGCTTTGGTAAAAATATATACAAATCCCAGAAATATTTACATTGCCATAAAAATAATATTTTTTATGCATTTGTGTTTATAATATATACAGTAAAACCTGTAATATAAAGTACAGCCATTTGACAAAATGCAAGAATAAAGTGCAATGCAATTGTTTGATTTATTTATTATATATTTTATGTTTTTGGAATTTTCCTCTGTAATAAATTGCTTAATTTTTTATGCATTATTTTACTGCCACTTTTCATGCATTATTTTACTGACACTAGTTTCATGCCCAAGGTGCAGATGGAAGTGCTTCACTGTGAGGGTGCTCCATGTCCCCACTTATGAGCTGCAGCAGGAGCTAGAACCCCAACTATCTTCTGACCAGACACTCCCCTTAGGGATATGCCTTGTCTTCCTTCCCTCCCCGGCCAAAAGGCCAGTAACACTGTAACCGTAAGCCTAGGTTTCCACTTGGATTTTTGTCCTGCGTTATTTTCTTGATGAAAAACGCCAGGAAAAACGCCAAGAAAACTGCCACTGCATTTACCTGCGTTTTGAAATTTTTTCTGGAGTTTTTTCTGGCGTTTTAGCCTTTCTGTGGAAATTGCTTTTTTGACCTTAGGCAGTTTTTCCAGCCTTTACACGTTACAATTGTCACCCAGCTAAAAGGGATTAGGATAAATGGCAAGTATCTACCCCCTCCTGATGTCATTTCCTTGGTAGAGTTCTACTTAAACACGCCCGGCGGACCCTTTTGTCTCTTTTCTGTGGTTTGTAAGGCATGCTTTATTCCGAATGTCTGCTTCTCTAGGAAGATTGGCCCCAAATGATGGTGCAAATTGTTTGCTGTTGCTTTTGGCACGCAGGATGCAGTTGGGTATGTTTGTTTGTAATGGCATGTTTGTCCCAAATGGCGTACAATTCAATATGAACTTTGTTTTGTGTGAAACTGTTTGTTTCCAGCCTATTTCTCGTAGGACACACAGATACTGGGTCCATCCTCTGCATTGTAACTGTGGAAAAAAACGCCATAAAAAACGCCAAGGCAAAACCCACATGGCTTTTTCATGGCGTTTTTTTCTCTCCCATAGACTTCTATTGGAGAAAAACGCCAAGATTTCCTTTCAAAAAACGCTGCGATTTTGAAAAACTGCCACAGAGCCCAAAAAAGCAGAAAAACGCCAAAGAGGACTGAAAAAACGCCAAACAGAAAAACACCAAGTGGATATGGCATTGTGCGATTTCCTATTGAAGAACAGCTAACATCTGGCCGCAGCGTTTTTTCACAAAAAAAACCGCTGTGTGCCTGAATTGGTGTTATTATGGGCATCACCGGGGCCACCCGATCCGCCCGGTGCCGTCTCGCGCAATGACGCGATGTCGTCACCGCGCAACTTTATTAACAACTGACAAAAAAGAATAACAAATATTAAGTTAAAAAAATAAAAATGTAAAAAAAATGGATTTGGGGGTCTCTAAAGGCAGATAAAAAAAGATAAAAATTGCCTAGAGACCCCCAAATTAAATTATTTAAACATAAAGTAGTTTAACTTTAAAAAAAAAAAAAGTTTAAGTATTCTAGCTAAATGATCACTGTGGTAGCCAATGTTACCACAGTGATCATATAGCTATAAAAAGTTACATTCCCTTTTTAAAAATTGCCGATACTAATTTTAAATCCTATTATGCCTTTGATCATGGGGTTAAATTTAGCCAACGGTAGAGGGAGGCAATTTTTGAAATCCTGATGAACTGCAAATATTATTAAAATCAGCCATTTAGCCTGTGCGGTACGTGAGTAACCATTTCATCCCTGGAGCGCCTTGCATTTTTACTGCAAAACTTATTTTTGCTGTAAAAGTGATTTTTTTTTTTCTCTCTTTACCATCATTTCTTTGGGATTGTAACGGGAAAGAATGGTGTGTGCTTCTGCGAGTGAATGGAGATATGAAAGGCGTGTGAATGGTCAGTAATTGGGGTTAAAGCCTTGATGTTGTGTTACTGCTCACGTAGGAAGTTAAATTATGGCACAAAAAGTACACATTTGGAAAAACGACATCCCTTGGCGCATCAAATGAGGGGCTGCATGTGTTTCTAGTACAAACCTGGAGTGCGCAAGACAAAAATGAACATGTCGCTATGGTTAGAAAAAACATATTTTGTAGCCAAAGCAACATATTCCATCATTATTTGTGCACTCAACTTTTGTCCTAGAAATACATGTAACCCCTCATTTGAAGCTCCAAGGAGTGTAGTTTCTTAAAATGGATGAGTTGTCTGAATGAGGGACAGCATGAGTTAATATGTGGATGAACTGTCTGAATGAGGGAGAGCATGAGTTAATATGTTTCTGTGTATCATAGATGTATAATTGTGTAAGGGCAAAGATGGCACTAGCAGGATGTTTGAGCCTTGGGGAACAGGATGGCACAGGCAGGGTGTATATGGGACAAAGATGGCAAATCTTATGTGTGCTATCTGGGTGCTGGCCAGGTTCTATGTGGGCAGCGTGGTTGGGGTGTGCAACCTGTGATCTATCCCTGTAATTTAGGGGTTTTAAATATACCTTTAATGCCGTGTTTTTATGTGAATTCCAATTGATCTGGACCTGCAAAGCTGGGTTTGTGTGTTCTTCTGTAGATCCATATCTGCTATGCTATGTTTCCATACATTATTTATGTATACCTGCAAATACAAGGTTTGTATGTCTTGTTCATTTGATTAATACCTGCAATGCTGTTTCCATGTATTTATTTGATCTATACCTGCAATGCTACATTTCATATATTATTATTGTATACCTGCAAATACAGGATTTGTATGTCTGATTCTGTTTATTTGATATACCTTCAGTGCTGAGATCACAAGTGAATTTCAATTGATCTATACATGCAAAGCTGGGTTTTTGTGTTAATGTGTTGATCTATACCTGCTATCGGCAGCAGGGTCTAATATTAATATATATATCGGCAACTGGGGCTAATATTAATATATATGGGCAGCAGGGGCTAATATATATATATATATCAGCAGCAGGATCTAATATTGTGTGTTTTTTCAGTGGTATGATTTAATGGTGGAAATTATTAATGCCCCCCCAGTTTGACTGTGGTATCTTGTGTGCCCCCCCTATATATTGTTTCTAGAGTCGCCACTGATACCAGGAGATGTAAATTCATACCAAAAGTACAATGTGTGTGGAAAAAAATGACTATCACAAAGTTTGACAAAGGCTGGTAGTAGAATTAATGAAGGAGTTAAAAAGCAAAAAGGAGTTAAAAAGCAAGAAGGAGGGTAAAGTATAAATCCTTGTGATTGCATATAATATATTTATATATATTTTGCGCCTTACTGTCTGTTTTTGCCAGTTATTGGAGCTATCCCCATTGCCAAGATGTCCTCCATGTTTGACAATGCGGTCAGGTGTACATCTTGCTCAATGTATGCAATCCTTGAGCAGCGCTTCGAGGGTGCATATTGCTGTGCGAGATGTGTGCGGGTTGCTCATTTGGAAGCACAAATCCTGAGTCTAGAGGAGCAACTGGCAACACTGAGATCTATTGACAACTTGGAGAGGAGTCTGCTGCTCACTGAGCAAGCTCTCTCGCAGGTAGAGGTGGGGGAGGATAGTGGGATGGAGGTACAGGACAGTCAGGCAGCTAGCTGGGTTACAGTTAGAAGGCGGGGTAGGGGGAAAAGCGCCAGGGAGGCTAGTCCTGATCTAGCACACCCCAACAAGTTTGCCCGGTTGGCAGATGAGGGGGATGTTAGTTCAGAGTTAGCAGTACTGCAGCAAGTCACTGCCTCTGACCACCAGAGGGGTGTCTGCTCCAGTAAGGAGGGAAGGAGGAGCGCAGGGCAGGCCAGACAGGTGCTGGTAGTGGGGGACTCAATTATTAGGGGGACAGACAGGGCGATCTGTCACAAAGACCGGGATCGCCGAACAGTGTGTTGTCTGCCTGGCGCTCGAGTTCGGCACATCGCGGATCGGGTTGACAGATTACTGGGAGGGGCTGGAGAAGACCCAGCAGTCATGGTGCACATTGGCACCAATGACAAAGTGAGAGGGAGGCGGAGTGTCCTTAAAAATGATTTCAGGGACTTAGGTAGCAAGCTTAAGGCAAGGACCTCCAAGGTAGTATTTTCTGAAATATTACCTGTACCACGTGCCACACCAGAGAGGCAGCGGGAGATTAGGGAGCTAAACAAGTGGCTCAGAAGCTGGTGTAGGAAGGAGGGGTTTGGGTTCATGGAGAACTGGGCCGACTTCTCTGTCGGATACAGGCTCTACGGTAGGGACGGGCTGCACCTCAATGGGGAGGGTGCAGCTGTGCTTGGGGAGAAGATGGTCAGAAGGGTGGAGGAGTGTTTAAACTAGGGAAAGGGGGGGAGGGAAACTACAATATAGAAGGGGAAGATAGTGTAGATAGAGAGCTGGGGCTTATAAATGTACCTGGGGGTGGAGCAGAGGGAGGGGTTAGAATAGTTAATAGGGATAGGCTTCATAGGGAAAAAAACCATACACCTCTAAATTGTATGCTTACTAATGCCAGAAGTCTGACCAATAAAACTGACGAACTGGAGTTAATAATGTCTGAAGAAAATTATGACATAGTGGGTATAACAGAGACATGGTTGGATGATAGCTATGACTGGGCGGTTAACATACAGGGTTATAGTCTATTCAGGAAGGATCGGAAAAAACGAAAAGGGGGAGGAGTTTGCCTTTATGTAAAGTCCAGCCTAAAGGCCACACTGCGGGAGAATATATGTGAGGGAAATGATAATGTGGAGTCATTATGGGTAGAAATATATGGAAAGAAAAATAATAAAATACTGGAAGCAGCAGAAGATCAATTATTAAAGCAAATAAACAAGGCAGCTAATCACAATGAGGTGGTTATTATGGGGGACTTTAACTATCCCGACATAAACTGGGAAACCGAGACCTGTGAATCTCATAAAGGAAACCGGTTTCTGACTATAAGTAAGGATAATTATCTGTCCCAAATGGTACAGGACCCGACCAGAGGGGGCGCCCTACTGGACTTAATATTAACCAACAGACCTGACAGAGTAACTAATGTGCAGGTCAGGGGACATCTAGGAAATAGTGATCACAATATGATGCATTATAACTTGTCCTTCAATAAGGGAACTCTTAGAGGAGCCACAAGAACTATGCACTTTAGGAGGGCAAAGTTTGATCAACTAAGAGAAGCCCTTAACACTGTAAATTGGGAAAATGTCCTCAAAAACAAGAGTACAGACGCTCAATGGGAGATTTTTAAGAATATCTTAAATTCTCACTGTGAAAGGTACATACCGTATGGGAATAAAAGAGTCAGGAACAAGAGAAAACCAATGTGGATAAATAAAAATGTAAAGGGGGCAATAAATGGCAAAAAAAAGGCATTTAAGCTACTAAAACAGGAAGGCAGTGAGGAAGCACTAAAAAGCTATCGGGAAAAAAATAAAATATGTAAAAATCAGATAAAAGCAGCAAAATTGGAGACAGAAAGACTCATTGCCAAAGAGAGTAAAACAAACCCCAAAATGTTCTAAACTATATAAATAGTAAAAAGGTTAACAATGAAAGCGTTGGCCCCTTAAAAAGTAATGAGGGAGAAGTTATAGACGGGGATCAGGAAAAAGCTAATCTATTAAATATATTCTTCTCTGCTGTATTCACAGAGGAAAATGAAATGCCAGGTAATATACAGCAGGATGAGATAAATGCCCCAGTACATGTCGCCTGTCTAACGCAGGAAGAAGTGCAGTGCCGCCTAAAAAAAATCAAAATAGACAAATCACCAGGTCCAGATGGCATTCACCCCCGCGTTCTAAGGGAGTTAAGTAATGTAATAGACAGACCCCTATTTCTAATATTCAAGGACTCTATAGTGACAGGGTCTGTTCCCCAGGACTGGCGCATAGCAAATGTTGTGCCAATATTCAAAAAGGGGACAAAAAGTGACCCGGGGAATTATAGGCCTGTTAGTTTAACTTCTGTTGTGTGTAAACTGTTTGAGGGTTTCCTAAGAGATGCTATTTTGGAGTATCTCAATGAAAATAAGTGTATGACTCCATATCAGCATGGGTTTACAAGGGATCGGTCCTGTCAAACTAACCTGATCAGCTTTTATGAGGAGGTGAGCTCAAGACTGGATCGGGGTGAATCGCTGGATGTCGTATATCTTGATTTTTCCAAAGCATTTGATACGGTGCCACATAAAAGGCTCGTACATAAAATGAGAATGCTTGGGCTGGGGGAGAATGTGTGTATGTGGGTAAGTAACTGGCTCAGTGATAGGAAACAGAGGGTGGTTATTAATGGTACATACTCTGAGTGGGTGACTATTGCTAGTGGGGTACCACAGGGGTCAGTTTTGGGTCCTATTCTTTTTAATATATTTATTAATGACCTTGTAGAGGGATTGTATAGTAAAGTATCAATCTTTGCAGACGATACTAAGCTCTGTAACGTGGTTAACACAATAGAGGACAGCGCACGATTACAAATGGATCTGCATAGGTTGGAGGCTTGGGCTGGGATGTGGCAGATGAGGTTCAACACAGATAAATGTAAGGTTATGCACATGGGGAAGAAAAATCCAGGCTGGGAATATGTATTAAATGGGAAAACACTGGGGACGACTGACATGGAAAAGGACTTAGGAGTTTTAGTTAACAGTAAATTTACCTGTAGCGACCAGTGTCAGGCAGCTGCTGCTAAGGCAAATAAAATCATGGGGTGCATCAAAAGGGGCATAGATGCCCACGACAAGGAAATAATTCTACCCCTGTACAAGTCACTAGTCAGACCACACATGGAATACTGTGTACAGTACTGGGCACCAGTGTACAAGAAAGATATAGTGGAGCTGGAGAGGGTTCAAAGACGGGCAACCAGAGTAATAAGGGGAATGGGAGGACTACAGTACCCAGAAAGATTATCAGAATTGGGGTTATTTAGTTTGGAAAAAAGACGGCTTAGGGGGGACTTAATAACTATGTATAAATATATAAGGGGACAGTACAGAGATCACTCCCAGGACCTATTTATACCCAGGACTGTATCTATAACAAGGGGACATCCTCTACGGCTGGAGGAAAGAAGGTTTCTACACCAGCACAGACGGGGGTTCTTTACAGTAAGAGCGGTGAGATTATGGAACTCTCTGCCAGAGGAAGTGGTGATGGTAAACTCAATAAAAGAGTTCAAAAGGCGCCTGGACGTGTTTCTTGAAAGCAATAATATTACAAGTTATCGATATTAGATTAATAGGGACAGAACGTTGATCCAGGGATTTATTCTGATTGCCATATTTGGAGTCGGGAAGGAATTTTCCCCCTGGTATGGGGCAATTGGCATCTGCTTCATAAGGGTTTTTTGCCTTCCTCTGGATCAACACAGTAGGGACACAATATGTATATAGGTTGAACTTGATGGACTTTGGTCTTTTTTCAACCTTATGAACTATGTTACTATGTTACTAAGTTTGACAAAGGCTTGTAGTAGAATTAATGCATGGATTTATGGGAGTAAATTGAACTAAACGGCTTCAAAAGTGTCCCAAACATAGCACATGACCAGTTTTGAATAAGGCTTTGTAGGCTTTACATGAAGCCAATTTATTTTTCTAAATAACACTGAATGTTTATTTTATTACACATGAAAAACTATAAAACACTACATAATTAACATTGATTTGCCTTAAAACAAAAATATTTCCTGTATACATCAAATTCTTACTCTAGTTTATGTTTATGCCTCAGGGTTAAATGTCTGTCATCCATATTTGTGCCTCATATCTAGGGCATTAGAGTGGCTAGGAAGTTTTTTAATCCCCCCAAAAATCTAGTTCTTTACTAAACACTGAGATTATTTCCTGGTGATTAACAAGTGTGAAAGCCTATTGGTTTACCACCCACCACTGAAAAACTGCTATGTCACTACCTCATTGTAGCAATGAATAACAAAAATGTAAAGCCTGAGAATCCTAAAATGATGACATACAAAGCATACTTGAAAAACGCTGAACATTAAAAGAGAGTTGACAACTGTGAAAGATACAAAGATTATGATTATTGCTGGATTGTGCATGATGCTTTGCGATTTGAAGCATCAAATGTAAATTGTTAATCTCATGTTTTACTTTTGACATTAATCTGTTTGACTGAAATGCTGCTGTCACTGACTTGTAGAATTTCAAATCATTCACTAAAAAGTCCAACAGTAGTTGTTTGGCTCCTTTTTAAAGGAATGCAGTATGTTATCAGAAAATACTGTCAGACAATTTGCATTCTTCCACACAAAAGATGTGCATGGGATGCTCTTGGGCTTTCCAGCATGGCAATGACCCTAAGCACAAAGCCAAGTTCATCCTCCAGAGGTTACAGTAGAAAAAGATGAAGGTTCCAGAGTGGCCATTACAGTCTTTGAGCCACTCTGGGGAGATCTCAAACTTGCAGTTCATGCAAGACGACCAAAGACCTGGAGGCATTTTGCCATGGCGAATGGGCAGCTATACCACCTGCAAGAATTTGGGGCCTCATAGACAACTATTACAAAACAATGCAGTAATTGATGCTAAAGAAGGGTTCATGTCAGGTCAGGTTAAGGTTTAATCGCATCTAAAAACACAAAAAAAATTTAAGAAGTGTTGTGGTTTATATGGCAAATTCATCTTATTGCCTACTTTTGTGGGAAAAAAATTATAAATTATAAATTTTTACTTGATTACAGATTATATATTGGGATGGTTTGTACATTCAACAGTACAATGAATGGTGTCTCCAATACTTCATTCACTTACAAAGGTTTTAATGTCAACAGTGTTGCCCTACATTACATTAACCAGATACTAATCAATTTGTATGTGAGCACACCAAGGGCGTTTGCCTCAGCCCCCTTCTTTTCTCATGGAAAAAGCAATGGAGGGAAGTTGTCAGATTAAGTAGGAAGGACCTTATGGGAAACAAAGTATGTAAAAAAGCAATTAATGGGAGAAGCAAATACAGACACTTAAGCAGCAGATGTATACTAAATTGCATTCAGCCACTCAAAGCCCAGAATTCTGTAAACCAAGATAGGCATGTCTAGAATGCCACACTTTGAGGTACTGCAGAAGACAGAAAGAGAAGATCATAGTAGTTAGTCATTTAGCCCATATAGCCCATCAACTGCATGCCAGTGTTTTATGGGTGTTGAACAACCTTACATAGGCTTACGCAACCTATATTAACATATGTGATAAATAGTCTTAAAACTTGCGCTGTGATCTTCTGATGTGGCAGACAAAATGTTGTGTCACTTATTCTTTGTCTCTAAATAATGCATGGCTGTTGAAGAAATAACTAAGACTATGCCCAAAGACACATTTTACTGTCAGTGTGAGATTTTATGTTAGCTTCTCCATGACTAATTTGTGAAACGGATACAGTTTAATTTCAGTTTCTCAGGAATACAAAATGATATAAACTCACATATCAAGCCAAGCCTTATGCTAAGGATTTCCTCTGTCTGTACTCCCTGGGATAGCAACACTTGACAGCCTCACCATCTTGCTCCATTACTCCTGTGGTAAAGCTTAGAAAATGCTTTGAATAATTTACCGCTCATACCCAATGACCGTGTAAATGTTTAATGTACAGCAGCACAGCAGTGAAATAAGTTTTAGCAAACAAGATACCAGTCCCTAGAATGTCATCTAGCCTATCTGCGGGGATCCAGAAGATTAATCATACCTAGAGTCACGGCTCTGGAAATCATAAAGGCTCAACATGTTTGTTAAGATGGAAGAACAATGTGTTATGAACAAAGGCAAAAAATTTGTATGGCAATTTATGTAGAATTTTGAAATAACAATTTTTATACAATGAATTTTTCTTGTCTCTCTGTAGTTATATTTGTTTATTAGTCCGTCAACCTGTCATCTGTTTTTGCCAGCTATCTGTCTGTATGACATATATGTCCAGTTATTGATGCTCATTAATGCAGACATATACAGATGTAGCCACACTAACCTTGCCCTCAGCTACCTACGACTCAAAATGGAAGCCATTGAAGCTCAGTATTAAATGACCAGCTGCCTACTGTTTGTTTTCCCTATAGACAGAAAATGCCAGATTTGGTTAGGTTGGCTGTATGTGTGTTTTAACAGCACAAGTACACAATACGTATTCTTTAATTTATTCCATATTTTAAACCTTGTGCAGTAATTACTGTTGGCAACATAATAAACCCACTTCAGAATTTCACAGAAATTTCACAATTTACGCAGCACTTAATACAAGGGGTGTGACAAGACGAGAATTGACAGACTTAGACAAAGCGATACATTACGTGGAGAGAGCCCTGCTTGCAAGCTTACAATCTTGAGGGAATGGGGTGACAAACATAAAGCATAGAGAAAGGGTGAGAGGTAGTGTGGTGGTTGTATCAATGACAAGGAAGTTCTAGCAGCTTAGATGGTATGTTTCTCTGAAGAAGTGACTTTTGAGATGCTTCTTGAATGTTGGGAGGGAGGGTGAATGCTGAGGGTTCGGTGGAAGTAGATTCCAGAGATATGGGGCAGCCGGAGTTTAATCTTGTCGACGGGAAAAGGAAGAGGTGATAAGTAAGGATGAGAGCCTTAGCCCATGGGAAGAACGTAAGGATCGAGTAGGAGAGTATTTGTTTATGTATACATTTCCAGTGGAGTCACGTGAATGTACATCACATCACATTACTCCGCTGCGTTCCTGCTCCCCTGGGCGGGTCAAGAGAAGTTCACGCAAAGTTCGAGCAACCCAGAGGGAAACAAAGTCTGCGAGTGGCACCGGAAGATCTGCAGTTCAGGTAAGAGTTGGGGAGGGTGTATGAGTCTGCATGAATGGGGGAATGAATTAATATGTGTGTGATAGCATGGATGTGTAAGTAGGGGGGGACAGGGCACAGGGAGGCTGAAAGTGATGTGCATGTGTTGACTGCTTGTGCATGATAGGCGTGTGATTTCTATATTAAATATACATGATTGCTAACAGCAATAACACAGTAGTAACAGAATAGTGTTGCAGTAGTCAAGATAGGAAATGATAAGTGAATGAACGACAGTTTTTGTGGATTCTTGGGTGAGGAATGGGTGGAAGCAAGAGGTGCAAGCGGCAGGATCTGGCGAGGGACTGAATGTGAGGGATGAAGGAGAGGTTAGAGTCAAGGACGACCCCAAGGCATCGGGCCTGGTTAGCAGGAGAGATCTGTATCTCGAATGCCTGTAGAAGCAAGTCAGTCAAGAAGAAGGTGGTAATCAACAGTATCAAAAGCAGCAGAGAGATCCAATAGTATTAGAATGGAGAAGTGACCTTTTGCTTTGGCAGAAAGCAAGTCATTGGAGAATTTTCTTTCAGTAAAGTGAATGGGTTTGAAACCAGGATGTAGAGGGTCAAGAAGGGAATTAGAGGAGAGGAAGTTAGTAAGGCGATTGTACACAATTCGTTCAAGCAACTTAGAGGTAAAAGGAAGCAGAGAGATAGGGCGGTAGTTAGGCAGACAGATGGGATCTGAGGAAGGATTTTTTAGAATGGGTGTGATTAGCGCATGCTTGAAGGCTGTTGGTACAGTTCCAGATGATAAAGAAAGATTAAATAGGTGGGTAAGTGATGGACCAAGGCATGGACATTGAGACTTTGTGAGGTGTGATGGGGTGGGGTCAAGGGGACAGGTTGTTGGGTGGGAGGAAGAAAGAAGAGTGTCTATCTCTTCTTCTGTTGTAGGAGAAAAGGCAGTTAGTATGGGATGAGTGGAGAGAGTGGTGGTGGGTGGTGTAGGAGGGGGTTGAAAAAAAGAGAGGTCTTGTCTAATAGTTTCGATCGGTTGACGTTTCAATTGTCGGGGTAACATTTAGTAATTGGAGCTATGCTGTCGAATGTTAAAGTCACCCATTAAAAGACAGGGGACATTAGGAGAGAGGAATAAGGGGGGCAGGAACAAAATGGCCAAAGAATTGTGAAGTAGGACCTGGAGGGTGATATTTTACTGCAATTTGAAGAGAGAGTGGAGAGAAAAGACGGATTGTGGGATTCTCAAAGGAACAGAATGAGAGGGAGGGATGGCTTGGTATATGCTAGAAGGTGCAGTGAGTTGAGAGAAGCATGCCTACACCACCACCCTTTTTGCCATCAGGCCTAGAAGTGTGGCTGAAGTGCAATCCTCCGAAAGAGACTTCAGCAGAGGTGGTAGTATCATGGGAGGGGATCCAGGTTCCAGTAAGTCCTAGGAGGTTACAAGCATGGGACAGAAAAAGGTCATGTATACAAGCAAGTTTGTTGCATACTGAGCGGGCATTCCATAGGGCACAGTTAAAGACAGGAGGGCGTTTATGTTTGGAGATGATAGAAATAGGGTAGAATATGTGGGGGACAGAAGTAGCGGAGCAAACACGGGCAGGTTTCATATATACAGGTTTATTGTTGAGCTACTGGGGTAGCTGTGAAGGTGGAGGGATGGCGAGGGAAAAGATTTAGAATGGTTTAATGGGGAGTAATGGGTAATAAAGACATTCAATAAAGACTAGTAGAATATACCTCGGATTATACATAATGACCACCCCAATAAACAACCATACTCTGGCAAAGGGAGTGCACAAGGAGTGTAATTTTAGAAACACAATAAGGATATAATTGAAATGGAAAATATAATTTTTTCTTTGTGCATAACATACAATGCTGTATACTGTAATGAGCACTGACAAAAGCATGAGTTTATTTCATTTTGCTTCAATAAAATTCCATTATCTGCAGACCTGGAGATTGTTGTCAGACAGGGTGATTGAGACTGAGCCATTTTATTGTTTACCACAAGGCAGTGTGGTAAGGAGTCACAGTATTTGTTGTTCGTAGAACACACAAAATGACCAATATGCAGCTGTCTGAAAACATTATAGTGTACAAAAAGCAGGGTTGTTTTGAAATAAAGAAGACATCACAATATTTTAATCTGATGCTAGTAATAAAAAAAATATTATGAGTTCTTTTTTAAGCTGTGTTACAAATCTGTATAGAGGCATGACTGCAGTTTGACTGCAGGTCCATCAATAAATGGAATTGCAAGTGAAAAATGGCTCCTGCTAATGACCCATTCTTTTGTTTAGAGCAGTGCAGTGTGAAGTTGCATCTGCCCTTCGTAACAGTATTCATAATAACTTCCTAAATGCATCTAATGTTTAGGGATATTACAGTGAGGGGAGAGAAAAAAGTCTGTGGTGCTCTCATCCATCCTGCAATATTATTGTTTTTTCATATGGCAGACATTTCTGTAACATAATGAAGTAATGTAGCTTAGCATTGACAACATCTCATTTTGTTCCAATAAACTTCTTGTACTGCAGATGCAAAGGCTGCCATTGTTGTGAGCCATGATATTTTGGGGGACTTTCCCAGCTCAAACGCCACGTTGAGCTGATTCTTTATGGCAATGCTAATAAGTCCTCCAAAGACTTTTATATAACAGAGTACCAGCTGGGTGATCAACAATTAGTCATTTTATTGTTTACTGCAGGCAGTATCATAAGGAGTTGTTGGTCGAGTATACTGGTGTAAGGTAAAAGAGCTAGAATACATAAAAATGGCTAACATGCAGCTGCTCAAAACATCATATTATTTAAAAACTAGAACGGTTTAAACTAGAACTTAAAAAAACCTAGAATAATATATTTAAAAACATATTTTATAACTGTTGTAGGAGTTCTCTTTTAAAGGAAAGTAAAAAAGGATACCGAATAACCAAGTAAAGAAAATATGGGATTGGATGCCTTAAGCGAGGATGAAGTCGTAATCACACATAGGTGAGGGAAGATGGTGAATAGGGAACAAAGGCTGAGTAAAACAGTAAACAAATATAATGATATTGCTTATCATTATAGCTTGGTGTGCTAGTTTGGGCCCATTAAATATAAAGGAATGCAAGCAAACACCGGGCCATTGAAATTTTATCTCCCTGTTGTTATTTTAGTCATTATGTATGTGAAGATATTAAGTACCTGGTTAGCAAATTTGACATGCATACATGCGCCTCTACGAGCTGACCATATGATGTGGCTAGGCTTGACAACCTTTTCTTATGGTTAGCATCATATATGATGAAAAACTTGTAACAAAAATAATAATAATAACAGGCTACCTATTTCATATTGTAAGTAACAAGTCACACATCTGACAAGTTAGCTACAAAGTACTAGTTTCAAATTCTTAGATATACCACACATTAGATGTATACACAAGCATCAGGTAGCAAGCTGTATTCTCACTGCAGGTTACCTTGCTGCAGTGCAGAGATCAATGCTTGGAATTTAATTTAGATCCAAGGAACATCAGCTAATAACATATGTCTAGTTTAAATGTCCAAGTAGGCACGTGCCCTTTGACCAGTTACTGTGCATAATTGAAGCTCTGCTTGTGGATTAAAAAAAAATTCAATTTCCCAGTACTACACATTACTCATTTAAGTTGTGTAATATCTGCAACATCTAGGTGGTCCTGTGCATTTTTTTTTGCCTGTGATGAACATTGATTTGTTTGGATGGGCAATAACAATGTGGTAACATGGTGGAATTAGTACAGCGTATTTGTACTGCTACTTTGCCACCCAGATACTTATACAGATAATCTGTTTAGAAAAACTTCCACCCTGAAGGGATATAGACATTCCTTAAAAATTTATGGCACCTGCTGCAGCTGTTCTTACAACTGGAGATCGTCCATTTTTTAACCAAAAGTTGCTTTTAGGCTTCAACAAGACGGTTTCAAAGTAAAACCATGGGAAATTAGAATTGTACACATATTAATCTAAAAGGCTTATATTAAGTCATGGGACATAAAGAAATTGAACAGATTATTAAGGATTTTAAATAAAAAAATAACAGCGGATAAGTGTTGAAAAGTCCTAGATCAATCAGCTATCATGTATTTTAAAACATATGCTAGCTGAGAGGTCCCTTAAATTTTACGTGAGGCCCTCTTGCAATTGCTTAAGGGGATTGCATATTTGCCCCTTCCCCATGCAGGCGATGTGTTCATCACCTCCTGACACAAGGTATACTTTTTGCCAGTCAGCTCATTTTCATTTATTTAACCGTTTGAATACCGTATTTGCTCGACTATAAAATTAGGTTTTTTCAGAGCAAATCCTCTGAAAAATACCCCTCGTCTTATAATTGGGGTCGTCTTATAATCAGACCCCAAATAGAGGTCTGACTATGAGACTAAGATCCAGATCTTATGCCCCCATTTAACACTCCCTCCCCCCAAAAAACTTACCGGTGCTTCTGACTCCCTGGTTTGTAGTCGGGGCAGCCGGAAGGAGGTGCAGTTAGCAGCGGGGGTTGTCTGCGTCCATCGCGCAGACCTTCCCCGGCTGTCAGAGAGGAGAGTTCCCCGCACCGGTGCGGGGAATTCTCTCTGACAGCCAGAAGGACGCCGCGATTGACGCAGACAACATCCCGCTGATAACCACACCTCCTTCCGGGTGCAGTGGAAGTTGCCTACGCGAATCATGTAGACGTCTGCCTGCTGTCCCGACTACACACTAGGGACTCGGAGTCAGAAGTACCGGTACGTTTGGGGGGGGAGTGTTAAATGGGGGGCATACGGCATTTCTGTAGGTAGAGTGCTCTATGAAATGCATTTTAACCGCCTTAATGCCACTCTGCCTCCTGAGATGCCTTAAACCCCCTAAATGCCAGAGTGGCATATAAGAGTATAAGGCATTTCTGGAGGCAGAGTGGCACATAGGGGGTCAAAAGGCATATCATGGGGCACAGTGGCATATAGAGGGTTAAAAGGCATATCATGGGCCACAGAGGCATTTAGAGGGTTAAAAGCCATATCATGGGGCACAGTGGCATATAGGGGGTATAAGGCATTTCTGGGGCAGAGTGGCAAGCCTGGGGGCAGATGTGCATAACTGGGGGGCAGGTTGGAAAATAAAAGGAAATAAAAACCAAAAAAATATTTTTCTCAATCATAGCTTTTATTAAAAAGTTTACATAGTTTACATGAATTAACATTTAGTAGTAAAACTTTTTTCCTATAGGGGCGTCTTATATTCAGGCTTTTTCTTTTTTTCCTAAATTAATGTTCAGATTTGGGAGGGGTCGTCTTATAATCAGGACCGTTTTATAATTGAGCAAATAAGGTACTTTAATGTGCGTTCTTCTTTGGCGAGGTTGTCAGGGACATTAAACTGTCCCTTTGTGTGTTTTCTGGAAATACAGTCTAATCTTAATCGTAATAGGGAATCACACTATTCCTGCAGAATTTGTGAAACTGAAGAGTGCTCTGGATGGGAGTCAGGGGAGGGCTGGCAGCCTAAGGCCTGGGGGGCAAGTCTAGTCAAGTGGCCCGTTGTGCCACCGAATCAGCACACCATCCATGCCCATCTTGATGTAATGTGATGGGACTGGGTGTAAAAAAAATTATGTTTAATACATTAAAAAACAGCTAATCTTTGTAACAAAAAAGATAAGCATCACGATAACATTAACAAATTACAGTCCAGAGTGAGCCAACTTTGTCCCTAAACAGCCTGCCCTGACACCAGTACAGGCTCTGCCAAACACACACCCAAACACACACACCAGGACAGGCTCTGCCACACCGACACCCAAACACACACACAACAGGACAGACTCTGCCACACCGACACCCAGACACACACACACACACACACACGCACACTAGAACAGGCCCTGCCACACAGACAGCCAAACACACAGACGCCAGGACAGGCTCTGCCACACCGACACCCAAACACACACACACCGGGACAGGCTTTGCCACACAGACAGCCAAACACACAGACACCAGGACAGGCTCTGCCACACCGACACCCAAACACACACACACACACACACACACACACCGGGACAGGCTTTGCCACACAGACAGCCAAACACACAGACACCAGGACAGGCTCTGCCACACCGACACCCAAACACACACACACACACACACACACACACCGGGACAGGCTTTGCCACACAGACAGCCAAACACACAGACACCAGGACAGGCTCTGCCACACCGACACCCAAACACACACACACAACAGGACAGACTCTGCCACACCGACACCCAGACACACACAAACACACACACGCAAACACCAGAACAGGCCCTGCCACACAGACACCAGGACAGGCTCTGCCACACTGAGACCCACGTCCAAAATGCTTTCCACACTGGTTTGCTGTTTGTTTGTTTTTGCCCCTTGTGTATTGATGCCCCAGCCAGCCCACCCCCCTTTGGTTTTAATGTATTCCCCCCCCACACCCTTGTGTATTGCCCCATGTGGATATGTGCACCCAGCCAGCCCCACTTTGTACATTATGCCCTTTGTGTATTGCTCCATGTGGATTTGCGCCCCCAGCCAGCCCTCTTTGTACATTATGTCCCAACACCCTTGTGTATTGATTTATGTGATGTCCCCAGCCAGCCCCCCTCCCTTGTGTATTGATGCCCCCCTTTGCATTGTTAATGACCCATGTATATTGAACCCAGCCACCCACCCCCATTGTTGACTCATGCAGACCCCCCTTTGAATATGGTTCCCCTTCTGCCTATTACCCCAACTATTTTTTTCCCGTCGTGTAGTGTCAGTACCACGGGGTGTCGCTCTTCCTGGGACAAGGACCTAGAACCGAAGAGGTTAAGATACCTCCTAACCCCTCCTACTCCTCCCTATAAGAGCCCCGGCAACCCTCATACCTTCAGTTCTTTCCTTGTCCCTTGTCAGGGACGGACCTTGTTTTTTTGTTTTTTTCGTTGGTGGGGCACACGGGTTGTGTCCGGGGGTTCCCTCTGATTGCTCCCCGGGTGGTGAGCAGAGCGAGGAGTAACGTCCGCATCGGCGGACGTTACGGAGCCGTTTAGACGCCGCGCTCTTATGCCGGCAGGTTGGAGCATGCGCACAGTGGTGGAACGCACGCCAGAGGGCGCTGCGTTCCACCAAGAGTACTGACACGCTATTGAGCATGCGTGATTCAGTTTCTCTTGTTCAGGGCGTGAAAACTAACTGGTTTTCGCATATATATAGCTGTGCTGCCCAGTCTGACAGCAGAGGAGCTTGTCAACACTGGGATTTCCGTGTCACCAGCCCCCCCACACGGATTGAGGAGTTGTAAGGTAGGACTTGGTTAATCTTACCCTGTCAAATCCTCTGCCCTGTATATTTTCTACTAAAATTTTTTTTTTTTTTTTTGTGTTTTATATTAGATGTCTGGTCCGGTTTCACCAGATAGGCCGGATAAAGAGAAATCTTTTACACCTGCTCCAAAAAAGGCTGTGGTTAAAACCAAACATTTATCGTGCACTGAATGTGCCACTCCGTTGCCGGATGGTTGTAAGAAGAAATTTTGCAATGCCTGCTCTGCTGAGAGTTTGGCAAAAGAAAAACAAAAAGACATGCGGTCTTTTTTAGGTTGGTTCCAGGACAACCTGGCGCAAACGTTTGAAACGTTTAAAGCAGCAGCAGCTACACCTGTGGAACCCGTTAAACTTAAATCCCACAAACGTAAGAGGGTATTATCCCCTCATTCTGATTTATCCTCTGGGGAGGTTTCTAGTTCATCCTATTCAGCTTCATCTAGTGGGGAGTCAGAGGATGAGACCAATTTTCCTCCACAGGAGCTGCGTAAATTTGTTAAGGAAGTCTCACGGCTTTTTCAGGATTCAGACCTGTCAGCGCACCCCAAAGGGTTGCCCATGTTATCTCACATGCAGAATCTCATGTATAGAGAGTGGAATAATCCAGGCAAAAGAGCCTTTATATCAAAGCACTCTAAGCAGCTTTTTTACCTTCAGGGCGATGAAAAATGGGAAGATATCCCTAAAGTAGACGTCCAGATAGCCCAGCTTTCCAAACGTACGACCATTCCCATTAGTGAAGTGGCTGGTCTTAAGGATCCTATGGATAAGAGGGCAGAAACGTCTTGCAGACGTATTTACCAATCATCTGGATTCCAGTGTAAAGTGGCGTTGTCTAGCGCATCTGTGGCTAAAGCGCAGGGTGTCTGGTTGCAGTCCTTAGAGGGCAGTCTTTCAGAATCTATGGATGAAGGTTTGTCTAAACTATTTAAAAACCTGACACTGGCTAATAGCTTCCTGCTGGAAGCTGCAGAAGAGGGCCTTAAGCTTTCAGCCCGTAACATGGGTTTGTCTTCCGTTGCCAGAAGGGCATTATGGCTACGTTCCTGGGCAGCTGTCAGGGTCCACGAAGAAACCCACAACGCAGTGACTCACCTGAGTACCCGCTGACTGCGGGTACCAGCTCCCACACCGCTGCTCTCACTGCTCCTGCCACAGTGCCGGTCTCAAAGAGCGAGCGCGCATGCTCTCACCTCTCCTTATTCACTCCTGAATGGAGAGGGCGGGGAACACACACCACCGTCAGCACGTTCAGGGGGAAGGGCGACCTCTGGTGGTAGCTTTAAAAATGAGCACTGAGAATCATTCAGTGCTCAGTTATTGTGCTGTTAAGAGCTACATTGTTGTTCTCTCCTGAGCCCTGTTATTAACCCTTTGGCTTTTGATACCGACTACGCTGCTATCTCCTAACCTGAACCTTTGGCTTGTTACCGACTACGCTGCTATCTCCTACCCTGAACCTTTGGCTTGTTACCGGCTACGCTATCAAACCTTTGGTTTGATCTGGACTTTGCTGGGTTTTCCTGCATGTCGGGTTCCTCACCTTGATCCTGACATAATAACTGAGCCTGTCATGGAACCCGCAGGATTAGCTGACTCTATCGCTGCCCTTACACAGCAGTTGACCGGTTTTCAACAGACGCTCCAAGATATGCGGGCTGACCAACAGAATCTACGGCAACAGGTGCATCACCTGCAGTTACAACTGAGTGCACCTACCGAACAAGTTCCACCTACTCCTTCTACGTCAGCACCCCCAGTCGCTGAGGGCGCTACTGCCCTTGAACCCCAAATCCCATTACCGGAAAGGTTTTCAGGAGATCATAAGGCCTATCGTGTTTTCATTACGTCCTGTGAGATCCTGTTTCGCCTTAAACCCCGGACCTACCCTACCGACTACGTCAAAGTACATACTGCTATAGCCTTGCTCTCTGGTGAACCTCAACTCTGGGCACACCATCTTTTACACAGTAATAGCCCGCTGTTGGACTCTTGGCATTCGTTCCGTGAAGCTCTGGATTCCCTCTATGAGGACCCCTTCAGAATGTCCTCTGCTGCTACTACTATACGTACCTTGAAACAAGGCCGGCGGCCAGTAGAGGAATACATCACAGAGTTTCGGCGTCTGGCCTTAGAGTCTAACTGGAACGAACCAGCACTCCATGACCAATTTCGCTGGGGTTTATCGGAGGCCATAAAGGATGAATTAGCCCGCACTTCTGTTCCGTCCTCTTTGGAGGAGTTTGTGCGCCTGGCCACACAAATTGATAGAAGGCTCCGGCAGAGGCGATCTGAGCGACAAGCCACGTCTCCTAGCTGGACACCTGTACGTACCCTTCCCAGGGCACTCTCTCCTCCTTCTACAGAGGAACCCATGCAGATCGGCATAATTCGAGGGCCACTCTCGGATGCGGAGAAAGAACGTCGCAGATCCCTGAACCTCTGTATGTACTGTGGTAGACCTGGCCATACCTACAAAGACTGTAGAACCCGTAACCGCTATACTCAGGGTAAGAAACCAACCACCCTGTTTCATGTTAATTCTGGAAGAAATCCTTGTCTATCACCTCACTTATCCATTTCCGTATCTTTGCAGTGGATTAAAGGGGAGATCCGTCTCCCAGCCATGATAGATTCTGGCGCCAGCGGAAACTTCATTGACGCCAAGACACTTCAGATTTTGAACATCCCTACACGTTACAAGAAAACTCCTGTCTCTATCCAACTAGTGGACGGAAGCCCTCTTAAGACCGGCCCTATTGTAAGGGAGACCATCCCTTTGACCCTCCAAATAGGGGTCGGCCATGTTGAGACCATCCAATTCGACGTTGTTCCTTCTCCGGTATCTCCTATTATCCTGGGCCTCCCATGGCTTAGGAAGCATAATCCTTGTATCAACTGGGAGTCTGGCGTGCTCCAATTTACTTCCACTCAGTGCACCATCCGTTGCATAAAGACTGAATCCATCTGCCACACACAAGTTATGCTTTTACAAGAAATTCCCCGTCCCTATTATCAATTCAAAGATGTCTTCGAGAAGAAAAGTGCCGATAAACTTCCCCCCTCCCGACCGTATGACTGTCCTATCGACCTTTTGCCAGGTGCGGCTATCCCCTTCGGCCGTATCTATCCCCTCTCAGAGCCAGAACTCATCACATTAAAAGAATATATAAAGGATAACCTGGCGAAAGGTTTTATACGTCCTTCCACTTCACCTGCGGGAGCCGGCATCTTCTTTGTACACAAGAAAGATGGGGGTTTACGTCCCTGTGTCGACTACCGGGAACTCAATAACATCACGGTGAAGAATCGCTACCCGTTACCCTTAATCTCGGAGTTACTAGAGCATGTGCGTTCTGCTAAAATCTTTACCAAGCTGGACCTCCGTGGGGCGTACAATCTGGTCAGAATACGGAAGGATGACGAGTGGAAAACGGCTTTTCGGTGTCGCTACGGACATTTTGAATATCTAGTGATGCCGTTTGGCCTATGCAATGCTCCAGCCACCTTCCAACACTTCGTAAATGATATTTTCCACGACATCCTAGATCATTTTGTAATAGTGTACTTAGATGACATATTGGTGTACTCTCCGTCACTAGAGGAGCATCGGAGGCATATGTGTCAAGTATTGTCTCGTTTAAGAAAGCACGGACTATATATTAAATTAGAAAAGTGTGTGTTCGAAGTGCAAAGAATTGAATTCCTCGGGTATATACTATCCCCAACCAGTATCGAGATGGACCCAAAGAAAGTTTCGGCAATTCTCAACTGGTCAGCTCCTACAGACCGTAAGGGTGTCCAACGATTTGTTGGTTTTGCTAATTTTTATCGTAAATTTATTCGTAATTTTTCCCACATAATACAACCTATTACCGCACTCTCATCAAAGAAACAAAGATTTAACTGGACCGAAGCAGCTCAGAAAGCCTTCGATCACCTAAAAAAAAAGTTTTCTTCCGCCCCCATACTCCAATTACCGGATTCTCAAAAACCCTATACACTGGAGGTTGACGCATCTGACACCGCCGTCGGTGCCATCCTTTCCCAGCGGCAGGACGTTGACAGCCAGTTGCACCCAGTAGCTTTCTTCTCAAGGACACTCACACCAGCCGAGAGAAATTATTGCATCGGTGAAAGGGAATTGTTGGCCATAAAGCTTGCACTGGAGGAGTGGCGACATCTCCTCGAAGGGGCCCTTCACCCTATTACGGTCTTCACAGATCATAAAAACCTAGAATATCTTCGATCCGCCAGATCAGGATACCGTTCTATCCTCTAACCACTTTCTGGCTGTAACCCATTCCGTTTGGGATTCAGTACGCCAACATTCTAGTAGAACTAACCCACCTGAGATTCCCGGATTACGTCATGAACAGGGTTTTTATCGTTACAAAAACTTTATTTATGTTCCACCTGAGGATCGCTTACAAATTTTACAGTCATTTCACGACACTCCGGCTGCTGGTCACGGGGGCATCAAACAAACTCTCGACCTGATCCAGCGCTCCTTCTGGTGGCCTGAGATGAAAAAAGATGTAATATCCTTCGTGAACTCCTGTGGTACCTGTGCCCGCTCCAAAGAGATCCATCAAAAGACAGCTGGTCTCTTACAACCCCTTCCTATTCCTTCGGGACCCTGGACTGATATTACAGCAGATTTTATTACTGACTTACCGTCTTCCAATAATCAGACTACGATCATGGTTGTGGTCGACCGCTTTACGAAGATGGCGCACTTCCTTCCGTTTAACCATCTCCCTTCCGCCACCGAGACAGCCGCACTGTTCATACGTGAAATCTTCCGCCTCCACGGCTTACCCACGCGAATAGTTACGGATCGCGGCTCCCAATTCACCTCCCACTTTTGGAGGGCTTTCTGCGAACAGTTACACATTCAGCGGTCCCTATCTACGGCATTCCACCCACAGAGTAACGGCCAGACGGAACGCACAAATCAAACTCTGGAACAGTACCTTCGCTGCTTCACTTCCTATCTCCAAGATGATTGGAACCATTACCTACCTTTAGCCGAGTTTGCTTACAATAACCATACTCATCGCTCCATTAAGATGTCCCCCTTTTATGCCAATCATGGACGCCATCCTGCTATGCTTCCGGGTTCTCCCATTTCATGTGCTGTTCCTTCGGTTTCCGAACACGTTTGTAAACTCACCAGAACATTCGAAACCCTTCGCGAGACACTACAAAAGACTCAACAACAACACAAACGTTTTGCAGACCAACACCGTACTGAAGCCCCAATATATCATATGGGCGACATGGTCTGGCTATCAACCAAACACCTCCATCTCAATTGTCCTTCTAAGAAGTTGGGGCCAAGGTACATAGGACCTTTTCGTATCCGTCGCCTCATTTCCCCTTTGGTGGTGGAACTCGAATTGCCAGACACCATGTCTATTCACCCTGTTTTTCACGTATGTCTCCTAAAACCATGGAAGGAGAATCCCTTTCCTAACAGACGACCTGATCCTCCCGCTCCTGTCCTGATTGATGACATTGAAGAATATGAGGTGGAGGAGATTCTGGACTCACGACGACATTATGGTCGCCTCCAGTACCTGATCCGCTGGAAGGGATATGACCCCAATGAAGATTCATGGGAATCAGCTCACGAAGTCCATGCTCCCGATCTCATCTCTGCTTTCCATCGTCGTCATCCGAACCGCCCAGGACCTTCTAGAGTCGGAAGGCCTCCCCTCAGGGGGGGGTACTGTCAGGGTCCACGAAGAAACCCACAACGCAGTGACTCACCTGAGTACCCGCTGACTGCGGGTACCAGCTCCCACACCGCTGCTCTCACTGCTCCTGCCACAGTGCCGGTCTCAAAGAGCGAGCGCGCATGCTCTCACCTCTCCTTATTCACTCCTGAATGGAGAGGGCGTGGAACACACACCACCGTCAGCACGTTCAGGGGGAAGGGCGACCTCTGGTGGTAGCTTTAAAAATGAGCACTGAGAATCATTCAGTGCTCAGTTATTGTGCTGTTAAGAGCTACATTGTTGTTCTCTCCTGAGCCCTGTTATTAACCCTTTGGCTTTTGATACCGACTACGCTGCTATCTCCTACCCTGAACCTTTGGCTTGTTACCGACTACGCTGCTATCTCCTACCCTGAACCTTTGGCTTGTTACCGGCTACGCTATCAAACCTTTGGTTTGATCTGGACTTTGCTGGGTTTTCCTGCATATCGGGTTCCTCACCTTGATCCTGACAGCAGCAGATACTGCCTCCAAATCTACTCTATGCGATCTGCCCTTTGAAAGAACCAAGCTATTCGGTTCTTCCTTGGAGGAACTGATCAGACACATGTCTGATACTAAAAAGGCACTTCCTCAGGATAGGAAAAGCAGATGGAACAAGCGATACCAGTATAGACCTTCCAGGCCTTTTCAACCAGTTTTCAAGACTCAAGCCTTTCGTAAACAACACGAGAGAAAGTTTCAGGAACACCCTAAGAAACCAGAGGGTAGGAAGTTCTGACGGTGTTGGAGGTCGTCTGCAATGGTTCCTACCAAAATGGAGGCAAACCACAAACAATTCCTGGGTCCTCAGGATCATTGCGGACGGGTACAGGATAAAGTTTTCCAGTTTTCCTCGTCCTCTGTTCCTGATTTCGTGTTACCCCTCTCAGGTGAAGAACTCAGCACTGTTGGCCGAAAGCCTTACCCTTCTAAAAAAGGGTGTCATAGAGCCTGTTCCAAAGTATCAGGAGTTTCAGGGAGTTTATTCCCGTCTCTTCCTGGTCTCAAAGCCGGATGGGTCCTTCCGTCCAATTCTGGATTTAAAGAAAGTCAATGCATATATTCCTTACCGTCACTTCAGAATGGAATCCATTCTCACGGTTACCCGCCTGTTGAGACAAGGGGACCTTATGGTTACGTTAGACCTAAAAGATGCCTATCTCCATGTGCCTATCGCCATAGCCTCCAGGAAATATCTCAGGTTTGCCATAAGAGTCGGGACAAGAGTTCGTCATTTCCAGTTTACTGCTCTCCCTTTTGGCCTGTCGTCAGCTCCTCGGATCTTCACAAAGCTTTTAACTCCTATTGCAGCGGCTTTACGGAAAGAGGGGATCACAGTCGTCCCTTATCTAGACGATTGGCTGCTAAAAGCAAGTTCTTCTCAGGAGCTCCGGGCACATCTCAGCTTTACGACCCGATGCTTGGGGGAACACGGCTGGATCATAAATTACAAAAAGTCCAACCTGATTCCAACTACGAAGATCCAGTTTCTGGGGCTCATAGTGGATTCCGTCTCTTCGAGACTTTATCTCCCACGCTCCAAGATCAAGAAGATAAAGAATCAGGTTTCCTTTCTGCAACAAAATCCAACCCTTTCCTTCAGGTTGGCTATGAGTATCCTGGGCAGTCTTACAGCGTGTATTCCGGCAGTAAGCTGGTCCAAAGCGCAGTTGAGACCCCTGCAATGGGACATCCTACAACAGTGGTCCAGGAGACCGGAGGATCTAGATGTTACCTTCACGGTATCCAGGGAGGTTTTACTCCGGCTGAATTGGTAGAAAGCAAAGGAGCGCCTCACCCAAGGGCGATCTTTTCTACCACGTCATTGGATCACCCTCACCACGGATGCCTCCAAGGTAGGCTGGGGAGCTCATCTACTCGACCTCTGCAGTCAGGGCAGTTGGTCCTTAATCGATCAAGCCCAATCATCAAACTTCCGGAACTGAAAGCTGTGTTCCTGGCACTCAAGACCTTCGGTCCAAGATTACGGGGGAAAGCTGTGAGAATCCAGTCCGACAATGCCACCACAGTCTCATATATAAACAGACAGGGTGGCACCCGGATTCCAAGGCTACAGGACCTTTCAGACCATCTCATGCGCTGGGCCCAAAGAAACCTGGAGGATTTAGCAGCGACACATATCAAAGGAGTAGACAACTGTCTGGCAGACGATCTCAGCAGATCTCGTTGCTCCCAAGCAAACTGGTCCCTGGACAAGAGCATTTTTTCTCTCCTAGTTCAAAGATTCGGCCTACCAGATATAGACCTTATGGCGACCAGACAAAACAGGAAATTGCCAGTTTTCGCCTCCCTTTACAGGCAGGACAATCCCCCCCTGCTAGACGGAATGTCAGTGGTTTGGTCTTTCAAGATGGCTTATGTGTTTCCTCCAGTAGCCATGATTCCTCGGATCCTCCTAAAGATTCGGGTAGACAGAGCCAGGGTTTTAGCTATTCTCCCTTATTGGCCGAATCGAAGTTGGTTTTCGGAGCTGCTCGGTATGGCGATTTCAGTATGGGAGCTGCCAGTTTCCTCCCATCTTCTGGAAAACAAGAACCTGTCCAAGGATGTTCTTCTGCAGTTCAGATTGACGGCCTGGCTGCTGCAAGGATGATCCTCCAGAGCAGAGGCGTTTCCAATTCTATGTCAGAAATCCTCTTGGGTTCAGTACGAAGATCTACGTCCACTATTTATCTTCGAGTCTGGAATAAATTTCTCCACTGGTGTGTCTCCAAAGGTTTGGATTTCTCTTCTCCCCCCACAAGTTCTGTTCTGGATTTTTTGCAGGAAGGTTTTTCAGCGGGTCTCACAGTCTCGACGCTTAAGGGACAGGTTTCAGCCCTGAGTCATTTTCTCCTGTCGGAGTTGGCGTCCCAAGTTGTCGTCAGACGTTTTTTTAAGGCTGCCATCATTCAACGGCCTCCCAGACGTTCGCATTTTCCCTCCTGGGATTTGTCATTGGTCCTCCAAGCACTCTGCTCTGAACCATTCGAACCTTTGGAAGAGGTATCTCTAAAATTTTTATCCCTCAAGACGGCTTTTTTGGTGGCCATTACCTCAGCGAGGAGGGTCAGTGAACTTCAAGCTCTTTCCTCGGCTCCAGAATTTACTATTTTCCACCAAGATAAAGTCGTCCTGTATGTTAAACCTTCTTTTTTGCCCAAGGTTATCTCTGAAGCTAATGTCAATCAGCCATTAATTTTGCCCTCTTTCTTCCCGTCTCCTTCAACTCCGGAAGAATCACTCTGGCACACTTTAGACGTCCACAGAGCTCTACGAATTTATATAGACCGCACTGCTTTTTTCCGCTCCATGGATCAATTGTTTGTTAATTATTTTGGTAGATCCACAGGCAATGCGGCCTCCAAGCACACGATATCTCGATGGCTTTCCGATACTATTCGCTTAGCCTACTCTCTCAGTGGTCAGGTTCTTTCATCCCGCATTACTGCTCACTCCACCAGAGCTATGGCTACATCCTGGGCTGAAAGGTCTTCGGCATCTCCAGAAGAAATATGCAAAGCAGCTACTTGGTCTTCCTTTCACACGTTTATCAAGCATTACCGGCTAGACATCTTCTCCTCCTCTGATGCTGACTTCGGGCGTAAGGTGCTTCAGGCAGTTACCTCGTGACCGTTTTTTCCCCACCCAGGAGGGGTCATCTTGCTATATCCCCGTGGTACTGACACTACACGACGGGAAAAATAGTAATTTTACTTACCGTAAATTCTTTTTTCCTTAGTGTAGTGTCAGTACATATATCCCTCCCTGTGCATTTTTGTATTAAAATTATTTTTTGCAAGCTATCTTGTGTTTCTTGGTACTTTCTGAAGGTATGAGGGTTGCCGGGGCTCTTATAGGGAGGAGTAGGAGGGGTTAGGAGGTATCTTAACCTCTTCGGTTCTAGGTCCTTGTCCCAGGAAGAGCGACACCCCGTGGTACTGACACTACACTAAGGAAAAAAGAATTTACGGTAAGTAAAATTACTATTTTTATTCTTTTTAATACTTACGTTTTTGCTGTCATCCTTCACTGCTGCTGTCCTCCAGCATGCTCCTCTAGCTGTCACGAGGAGCTGCTCCGTGTGACTCCGCCCCCTTGAGCGGCCCATCACATTGACAATGTGACGTGTCTCTCAAGGGGGCGGAGTCACATCGAACAGGACACTGTGCGGCACCGGGCAGGCGCGCTGGCCGCTTAATGATTTTAAAGCGGCCAGCGTGTCTTACGGCCGCTTTAAGACTCGCAGCCACATCGGCTGCAATGGCATCTCGGTGTGCCGGCCAGTTCGGCCGGCCCACCGCGGATGCTGCGGGCATTAAAGACGGCCCTGGCGTGGCCGAATCAGCCACTTAAATGGGCGGCCGCGCGGCCGTTTAATGTAGGGGCCCAGCCCGCCCCTGATGGGAGTACTTGCAAATTTAATTTATTAATAAATTAATTTATAGCAAAGCAAAATACTTATTTTTTACAACCTTTCAAACACATCAATGAATAACCTAAGATGAGAAGTTTCATCATAGAAATATTCTCAGGCCAATTTATTTGGAACTAAATTGCAGTGTTGGAAGTCTTGCCATT
The DNA here is from genome assembly GCA_023333645.1 of Sceloporus occidentalis. Taxonomy (NCBI): domain Eukaryota; kingdom Metazoa; phylum Chordata; class Lepidosauria; order Squamata; family Phrynosomatidae; genus Sceloporus; species Sceloporus occidentalis. The sequence continues at coordinate 3,502,937 of JALMGF010000065.1, read as the reverse complement.
GCTGTATTTTTAATAAAAATTATTTGACAAAGTTGTTTATTGAATTAAGTACTCAAGTGAGCTGTTCCTGTAAGAAGACTTGAGCTGCATAGTTAAAGTGAATCTGTCATCCAAAAATGTATGGATGATGGGGTCCACCGCAGATAAATCTGACAAATATAATCACACCTGGTAACTCTCCGGGTTTGACCCAGGAAACTCCGGGAGAAGCACTGCTTTTGCGTTTTTCCGGGTCAACACACAAATCCTTCAGGATGTGGGAGCGAGGTCCTGAACCGCCCCACTTCCCACCCATTTCCCCTTTAAATGAGGGTGTTTCCCATAATCTCAGCGGGAGCACCCAATGACATCATCTGGAATGCCCCCGACATCAATGGCACTGCCACCGACGTCAGTGGGACTGTCCTGGCTGCGTCCCACAAGGGTAGTCTCTGAGTAGCTGGAGCCGAGAAGTTCCCATGTGATTATGTGCTCGGCATTCAGTGGATAAAGTTATGGTTGCACATACATGAGCATATATCTCACCAGGCCTATGCCAATTAACTTAGTTAACTTCTCACCGTATACATTTCCTTGCCAAGCACAAAATTGGCAAGCACAATGTACAAGTGAAAAGTTACCCCCAACAAAAAAATTTACGTTAGCTGTTTTTAATCTATTATGTTATCTTACAGATATACAGATATTATGTATTGTTTTTTTTATAACAATGTCATGTCACATATTCATGTCACATAATCATTTGACTTACAGAAACAACAATTCAGGATGGCCCTGCTCAATTGAGTTTACAATCTAGAGGATATCATATAATGCTCTTTCTTGAAGGCAAGGTAGTGGGTGGAAGATTTTTTTTTTTTTTACAGGTACAGAAAGAAAAAAACATAGCATAAACCATAAAAATACAATACCAAGTTCTGTGCTGATAATGTCTTGCTAGTGCAAAATTATTTTTTGGGCGAACTTATTTGTTCTGTCTGCATTTACGTCTTCTTAGAAAATAAACGATTTTCCAGAATCTCTCTTTTGCCCTTGCAGTATGAGATCATCAACTAGGTTAATGAAAAAGTTTATTCTGTCTCTCTCAGCATTGTATATTACTCATGTTTTAGGTACTTTAGGCTTCTTAACTTTCTTACAAGTTATTTTGTTACAATTGGCATGAAAACTATTTAAAATTAGAAAATATATTTTTAAAGGCAAAGAACTTGGCTACTAATTTTCTTCGGAATATATTTTTAGCATTGACTGTTGTAAGGCACTGCAACAATTACAGCATTGTGGGATGTCATAGTCAGGCCAGCTTTGTGTCCCTGCAAGTCACAGTGAATTGTACTTCCTGACATTTCAAAAAAGGGATATTTTAGTTTTACTCCAAGTGTCCCTCTTTGGGACCCTAATCGCTAATCTTTCTCACTTAATCGCTTTACTGACACTTTTTATGAGGTATTGTGAAAATGTTATAGCTACTTATGTAAAAGAGCAAGTCATTAATAATTTATGTAATTTAAACAAGGTATGTTACATTAATCACACTTTCTATTTAATTTTAATATATGATTGTAAGTCATCAAACATTCTGAGAAAGTTAGGCAGAGGTGTTTGGGGCCCGATCATGCACTGTCCCTCCTAAAGAAATACATTAGGGAGGCGAGACTCCTCTACAATAACAAAAAACTCAAGTTGCCCCCTAATAATGCATAATGACATTTAGTAGATTAAACATCAACTCGTGGTGAAGAAAACACAATATTGTGTAGTCTTCTGGCCTAATATGTAATCATTCTTTGCTCACCTCCCATAACTAACACAGAACACTTATACACTGACACATACCTGTTAACAAACAAACTAACGCCATACGATAACACACACATAAAACATGGCTGGATCCAGATTCTCAGTTAAAGGTGTATATTATGTTAGAAGTTAAATTGTTGGGGCCATGCAATGTATTGGCTAGGTTCAATTACATTTAATAAAATACAGCCCCTTTAATTCCTCATTAATTAAATATGTTGTAGTATAACTATAAATCAATATATTATTTGTATTACAATGCAATGTATTAAGTGAAGTTTCCCCCCCCCCGATGCTCAGATTGCTAGACTTAACCCAGGAACAAATAATTCAGTAGGCTACAATCAAAGGCCCTCTAAATATACATACACATGCAGTGTAGTGCAAGTGGCCATGCTACTAGGGCAGGGTCATGTAATGTTACGTTACAGGGCACCTGGTCGTGGTATTTCTGTCACACTCACCTAAGAGTCTCCATGGAATCCTCTTAGTGTTGTGTTTGAGCCAGGAAAGTCACCAAAAATATCACAAGTGACAACAATGCTAGCCTCTTGGTGTGCAAATGAAGGAAGTTTGTTGGAATACCATGAACAATGCTAAACTACATTTCTGTATGTAGCATGCACAAAATATCTTTTCAAATTTGTCATATTTTTTTTTTAAACTGTTTATTCAAGAAGAAGAAGACACGTTGTAGAAGCGAACATTGTCATACAACATGGTACAAAAATACGTTAGTACAGATATACCAAAAAAATACAGATGTATCCAAAGAGAAACACATGTTTGAGACTATACATTCGCGGTGGATCTCTATGCACACCAATTTAACAGACTGTGGACAGAATAAAGATATGGACAGCGATAGCCATATGGAGCAATAACCGCGCTATTACATTAAACTGTCACGATAATATGAGCGTCAACTTCTCACCATTTTTTTTTTGTATTTTCTGACAAAACACAGAAACAGAACCCAATAAAAAAAAATATAATAAAAATAAAATAAAAAAAAATAAAAATAAAAAGAGAAACAAATTGTGACCGAGATAAAGGTAATTCGAGGACATATATCATCCGGCTCTAAGACGTCTCCTCCTTAGTACCTTAAATATGTGAATAACGGAAATACGTCCATCGGTAAGTATCTTATTGAGAGCAAGGAACAGAGGGAGTATCATGGTTGAAATATAAGGAGTCTCAAGTAGATAATAACACCCTAGAGCAAAACCACGTCGTATGGGTAAAGACCAAGGTGAGTTGTTGGTGTAGTCTAGGGGAAAGTGTGTTTATGTATGGTTCCCAAATGTCAAAGAATTTTTCTCCCCGTTTCTCCTTATCTTGTAAGACTAAGGTCCATTCCAAAAGCAGAGTTTTTGTTACTTTGTTTTTCCAATATGCGAGGGAAGGAACGTTAGCATTTAGCCAATGATCCAGAATAGTTTTGATTGCTATTAATATTAAGTGATCCAGTAAGATGATTTTACATTTTCCCTTAATATGAAGTGCATCATATACTCCCATCAAAGACTCAAAGGTAATATTAAGAGGGCTGTGATCTATGACACTACCTATTGTGAGGCCCACCCCCCTCCAAAAATTCTGAATCATGGGACAGGTGAGTAAGCAATGCTCAAGATCGGCGGACTCTAAATTGCATTTACAGCACCGAACCACGTTGAGGGGAGACAGATTGGATAGTTGCTTAGGGGAGATGTATGCCCTGTGGAGGAGCCTAATGAGAGTATCTTGAAACCAAGAAGCCTGTAAGTGTTTAAAACGTCTTGTGAATGCTTGTAACATACTATGAGGGGTGAGGGAGGTATCTGGATGTATGGAAGACCACCTGGCCAGACCAACTGTAGATTCTGAGTAGTTAAAGAGTCGAAATAAAGCCCTATAAAGTGTCGAGATCGAGACCATGGGTAAGCGCGATGGATCGAGCAATACCTCTAGAGCATGGTTTTTCTGAGCGGGATGCATGTGTTGTAAGGTTTGATGTAAATAGTGTTTTGCTTGCATGTAGGGCCACATGTGAGATGGAGGTAGTGAGTGCTTTTCCCTAAGGACTGGAAAAGGATAGCATCCTCCTGAGGTTGGATCAAAAATATCAAACAATAAATTGAGGCCCTTGATTTTCCATCCCTCAAATCTTGCATCTGGGGTCAGTCCCTGAAAATTACGGTTGCCGGTCAGAGGTAAGTAAAGGGAGTGGGCCGAGGTGCCGAAAAGTGACCTGCGGGCATTACGCCATGCCCTAATCGTTGCCATTATCAAAGGGTTAGTGCGACATGGAATAGGTATGTCTCTTGTGGGTGCATGGAGAAGGTAACACAAACTCCACTCTGGGCAAAAATTCTGATCTCTCCTCCAGTCTGTATAAATGTCAGAAGCAGAAATCCAGTCTCTTGCAAATCTAAGAAGACACGCTATATTATATAATTTAATATTGGGAAGGTTTAAGCCACCATTCGTTTTTGGTTGGGTGAGTTTTTGAAAACTAATCCTGGGCTTACCCCCCCTCCAAACAAAACGGGAAAAGGAGCCATGAATTTTCCGTATGTCTTGTGGTGATAACATTAGCGGAAGCATATTGAGGTTGTACAAGAAGCGAGGGAAAATCACCATCTTAATAAGATTAACCCTTCCAATGAGATTAAGTGGAAGGGTTGCCCAGGCTTTCAAATCATTTAAGGATTTGACAATGATAGGGAGTATATTGAGATCATATAATTTAGTTATATCCACTGGGAAAACTATCCCCAGATATTTAATGGAATGGCAAGCCCACTTAAAAGGCCATGACGTTAACGTGTCAGGAGGCCTCCCCTCCGAGAGCCACAAAGCTTCGGATTTATCTAAATTTATCCGAAGTCCCGAGACCTCCTCAAAACTATGCAGGCAGGACATAATTATTGGAATAGTAGAAAGCGGAGCCCCCACGAAGAGTAGCATATCATCCGCAAACGCTGTGATCCTCATCTCCCTCCCCCCTACTGATATACCTTTGTAAGCGGGCGAGTTTAATATAAGGCGTAAAAAGGGATCTAAAGCAATATTAAAAAGGAGTGGGGACAAAGGGCATCCTTGTCTGGTGCCCTTGCCTAAATCAAATAGAGGGGAGTTTAAATTATTAGTTGTAATGAAGGCCTTGGGGGAAGAATAAACCGCTTTAATATAGTGCGTAAAGGAAGAGCCAAAACCTTGATGTTGCAAGAGGGAAAGCAAATAGCTCCAATTAACGTTATCGAAGGCCTTTTCAGCATCTAAATTGAGCAATAAACGTGGAGTATGTGGGTCATTCCTTGCCGTAACCATAGCTGCGATGATATGCCTAGCGCATGTAACTGAATGTCTGTGTTTTATAAAACCTCTTTGTACAGGGGAGATAATTGTCGGCAAAAAGGAAGCAAGTCTATCAGCTAGTATCTTGTGCAAGATCTTAAAGTCTGAATTCAATAATGAGATCGGCCTGTACGAGGAAGGGGAGTAAGGATCTCTGTCCTCCTTGAGCAGAACAATGATGCGGGCAATGTTAGAGTGGGGGGGGATCACTGGTGTGCCGAAGGAGGCATTAAAGGCGGAAGTAAGCGAAGGAGTAGATTGTTCTAACAGGATTTTATAAAATTCCGCAGGTAGACCATCCGGCCCGGGAGCTTTGCCTAACCTGAGGTTGCCCACAGCCCTATGAACTTCGTCCTCTCCGATTTCCTTGTTAAGGAGATCCCGTTGTGATTTCGATAAGCGTGGAAGCTCCCCCTGACGTAGGAAAGCATCTACGGACTCGGCAGGAACTGCATTGGGGGAATACAATGATTTGTAGTAATTTGAGAAGACATGAGTAATGTCTTCTGAGGAGGTGCTTAGAGAACCATCTGCCAACCTAATTGCAGGAATGGTCGATTTGGGCTTTACTGATTTGACTAATTTGGAAAGGAGAGCACCCGTTTTATTTGCATGACGAAATAATTCAGCCTCCTTATAGCGGATTTTTAACAAAGAGGCAGTATGTAGAAGAGTGTCATATGCTAGCTTGGCCTGATCATAAGCTACCTTGGAAGTAGGTGAGGGGTCCACAATAAGCCGTCTCTTAGCCCTTGACAGGCTGGCACTGAGTTTATTAAGATTAGTAATAGTTTCCTTCTTCTTTTTAGCTACATAAGAGATTATGTGGCCCCTGAGGGTGGCCTTAGCGGCTTCCCAGAAGAGTAGTGGATCACGTTTATGAGCCCCATTGTTGTCTTCATATTCGGACCACGCCGCCTTAAGGCTGGCGCAAAAATCCTGCGATTTATACAGTAAGGGATTCATCCTCCAGTTAAAGGAGGAGAGTATGGGAGGGCGAAAAGCAAATGAAAGTGTAATTGGTGCGTGATCAGAGATAATAATATCCAGAATCTGAGCCTTAGTAATGGAGTGTGAGAGGTGGGTCGTACATAAAATATAGTCAATTCTCGTGAAAGAGTTATGGGGGTGAGAGTAGAAAGTGAAATCCCTCTCAACGGGGTTCAAAATACGCCATGCGTCAACAAGTTGCAATTGTCTGCAAAGGCGTGAGATCGGGTTACCACGCGTACCCGTAGCAGGATAGGAGCCTTTGCTGTGATCCAGTTTAGGGTCAGCCCACGCGTTAAAGTCCCCTCCTACAATCAAATTGTCACTGAACAAAGGAAGTAATGTTGCATTTAAAGAATTAAAGAAGACGGTTTGTGCAGTATTCGGAGCATATACATTACAAATAGTAAGTTGTTTACCATCAACAGTACAGAACACTATGAGATATCTACCTTCTGGGTCTTTAATAACTCTCGCAATGGAGAGATCAAGAGAACGGTGAAAGAGGATAGACACCCCCCTCCCCCCATTTGGTCTCGACACTCCCACAACCTCTCGTACCCAACCCCTCTTAAGCTTACAGTGCTCCCCCTCCTCCGAGCATGTTTCTTGCAATAAAGCTATCCGAGCGCCCAGAGTATTTAAGTGCTGAAGGACCTTGGTCCTTTTTACAGGATTGCAAATTCCCTTTACATTCCATGAGACAATTTTTAAATCTTGAGAGAGTAAATTAGGCTTTGCAAAAAGCGTCATAAGTCAAGGAACTAAGAAATTACAATACGGGAAGTTACCAAGAAACCAAAAAATACAAATTAACCACCACCTCTCCCAGCGAGGAGGTAGCGGTGTGATACTTGCGAGCGGCGCTGGACTGTGGAGTTCGGAGAGTTTCAAATTTGTCATATTATACCAAATAATACGGGCCAACATTTTATCTGTCCACAATTGTACAATGTCATATTAATCTTTTCATGCGTGATTGCTGTATATCTCCAACTCTAGTTTAAGGTATTCAGACAGGTTCAACCTCTTTGGATGCGTTAATAGCTCATCTGGGACAATAAATGCGCATAGCGTGGTTTAAATAACACAATAGTTCTAGCCTGGCAATTAAAAGGCTCAGTGATATAAGTGGTTCTTTTTTACTTCCTTGTAAATCATGCTCTATTTGTTTAATTAAAATAGTAAAAAATTCCCTCCCCTATAATTTACACCACTTTCTAATCCTCCATCTAAACTAGTGCAGATTAAAGAGGCTTTTATTACTCATGTTTTGAATCGATACCTAATTCAGTTGCACAGTGGTTTATTGCAAGATTTAAGAGACAAGAAACTCAGATCAGCATTTAGATGTCTACACTAAAATATATGCCTACACACTATACTTTGTTAAAATGTATGATGGCTCCATATTTATTATTTTAGAATAATATCTGTTAAGTCTATTTTGAAAATAAATAGCTATCCAAGTAACCTAAAATCCAATATAAAGAACTGGTTTATCTTGGAAGTAGTATGTACCAAATGAAAAACTTGGGAAAATGTAAACCACAGTCCAAGGCATGACATTTTCTAAACAATATAACATGCAGGTCAATACCATCTAGCATTTGCCTGAGAAACCAAATCTAAGCCCAAAGGGGATAACTTTAATAGCTGTGATTACAGGAGATGAAAAGAGCTGAACACCAGTAAAGTGGGGAGGAAGAACAGGCTGCTTGGGGCTTAGAAGGTAGTTGGCTACAATGTATCAGATTTAGAGGGCTGGCACTGATCAGTGGTCATGACCAATGTTCCATCTAATTTTTCTTAGTTGGCGTGCGCAGAAAATATCTGTTGTGCAAAAAGTTTCAAAGAGCAAAAATTTTGTGCGCACAATATCCGCGCCGCATAAAGTTTCAAAAAAATTATAATTTTTTTCTTTTTTGGGGAAAAACGGTTGCGCGCACAATTTTTGGACACGTGCGCTCTCTAAAAAAGCTATGTGCGTGCGCACAAGCGCACAGTTTAGAGGGAACACTGGTCATGACCACCATCCTAATAGGCCCAGAAGCAGCTTTTACTAGATAATAACTAACTCTTATGGGGCCATACGTTATCACATTTGCTCATAAGGTTTTAGTTTAATTTTGTATTATTTTGTATATTTTTGCCTAGCTTTGGCATTCTTTTACTTTAAGTGACAAATAACCAATTTTGACAATTGAATACTAGTACTGTGCATAATGGGAAACCCTACAATTTACAATCTAACTGTCCCAATTTCCAGATACTCCCTATGAAGTTGCACCAAAATGTGCTGTCTCTGTACGATTTTGTGCAGTTTTATATCTACACCCAGGGGCGGGCTGGGCAGAGGGGCAATTGCCCCCAGGCCGCCCTGAATCTACATTAAACGGCCGCGCAGCCGCCCATTTAAGCGGCCAATTCGGCCACACCAGGGCTGTCTATAACGCCCGCAGCATCCGCGGTAGGCTGGCCGAACTGGCCGGCACACCGAAATGCCATTGCAGCCGATGTGGCTGTGACTCTTAAAGTGGCCAGCGTGTCTTACGGCCGCTTTAAGAGTCACAGCCACATCGGCTGCAATGGTAAATCATTAAGCGGCCAGCGTGCCTGCACAGTGCCGCCCAGTGTCCTGTGTGACTCCGCCCCCTTGAGCGGCACGTCACATCGTCAATGTGATGGGCCGCTCAAGGGGGCGGAGTCACACGGAACAGCTCCTCGTGACAGCTAGAAGAGCACGTTGGAGCACAGCAGCAGTAAAGGATGGCAGCAAAAACGTAAGTATTAAAAAAAAAAAAAATAGTTGGGTAATAGGCGGAAGGGGAGCCATATTCAAAGGGGGGGCTGCATTGGGACAACAATTAAATGCAAAATGGGGGTGGCTAGGGGGTATAAGTACACAACAGGGTGGTTGGGGCACCACATAAATCAATACACAAAGGTGGGGGGCTGGGTTCAAATTACATGGGTCAGTCATTAACAATGCAAAGGGGGGCATCAATACACAAGGGAGGGGGCTGGCTGGGGACATCACATAAATCAATATACAAGGGTGTTGGGGCATAATGTACAAAGGGGGCTGGCTTTGGGCACAAATCCACATGGGGCAATACACAAGGGGCATAATGTACAAAGGGGTCTGGCTGGGGGCACAAATCCACATGGGGCAATACACAAGGGTGTGGGGGGAAATACATTAAAACCAAAAGGGGGGGTTGGCTGGGCATCAATACACAAGGGGGAAAAACAAACAAACAACAAACCATTGTGGAAAGCATTTTGGATGTGGGTGTCAGTGTCGCAGAGCCTGTCCTGGTGTGTGTGTGTGTGTTTGGATATCGGTGTGGCAGAGCCTGTCCTGGTGTCTGTGTGTTTGGCTGTCTGTGTGGCAGGGCCTGTCATGGTGTGTGTGTTTGGGTGTCAGTGTGGCAGAGCCTGTCCTGGTGTGTGTGTCTGGGTGTCGGTGTTGCAAAGCTTGTACTGGTGTGTGTGTTTGGGTGTCGGTGTTGCAGGTCTTGTACTGGTGTCAGGGCAGGCTGTTTGGGGACAAAATTGGCTCACCCTGGGCTGTTTGGGGACAAAATTGGATCACTCTGGACTGTAATTTGTTAATGTTATCTTGGTGCTGGTCGGGTTCTATGTGGGCAGTGTGGACACCAGGGCTGGCTTTGGGGGTGTGCATCCTGTGAGCTATGCCTGTAATTTTGGGGGTTTTATCTATACCTTTAATGCTTAGTTGTTATGTGATTTCCAGTTGATCTGTACCTGCAAAGCTGGGTTTGTGTGTTATTCTGCTATGCTATGTTTGCATACATTATTTATGTATACCTGCAAATACAGAGTTTGTATTTCTTATTCAGTTGATCTATACATGCACATGCTGTTTACATGTGTTGTTTATTTGATCTATACCTGAACTACCGGGAGTAAGTAAAACAGAGGTGTGGCTTAGTGAATGAGGGACAAAGCGACTCTGGGGATACAGGCAAAGGCCCAAGGAAATGCCTAGGGTCCAATTTTTCCATATTTAAATTTTATTTTGTTACAAAGATTAGCTGTTTTTTAATGTATTAAACATCTTCTTTTTACACCCAGTCCCATCACATTACATCAATATGCGTTAGAAAATCAGGAAAAGATGGGCATGTATAGTGGGCTGATTCGGTGGCGCAACGGGCCACTTGACCAGACTTGCCCCCCAGGCATTAGGCTGCCAGCCCTCCCCTGTCTACACCCTCACCCTGGGATTTAGCACAACAGCTTCTTTGCAATCACTTGCTTCCTATATCATACCTATAATGTTTTTGCCTATTACAAGTTACAGTACCTAATTTTATAGGGTAGCCTCACATTCATTAAATTAAATATGGTGTTGCTATATAAAACAATAAATAATACATAATAATAATTCTTATATTGGGTAAGAACGTACAGAGCTGAATTAATGGGAGTCGCTGCCCTAGGCCTGACACAAGACAGCGCCACCCAGCCAATTTATCAAGCCTAGAATGCTCTCCAAAGGGCATCCAAAGGGGGTGGCAAAAAAAGGGGCACTTGCCCCCCTGGAAATATTCCTATTTATGAGAATACATTTATTTCAAGCTCTCCTGTTTCTAATTCATTTATAAACCAGGTCCACATGACCACACCTGAAGAATGTTGTGATTCCTCTAAATATCAGAGCTTAAGTGTACACATAGACTTTGCGTGATATGCCATCATTACATAGACGTGGTTGCTTCTAATTCAGTTACAAAGTGTGTTTGTGTTTGAGCAACTGAGTGCTTTTAATACTGATATAGCTAACACATTTTTTCTTTATAAAAAAAGAACAATTACATGAGATTAGGACTGGCTGTCCTTTCCCTTGAATCTGTTAAACCTTTAGAGGCATGGCAAAATGTTATCCCTCCTAAAGTTCATTATCATTTTAATGATACCATGCCCCATTGGAATGGTATTAGCTCCACGCATGCTCTACCTTACCCTGCTTATGCCCCATTCGTTCGACAGGGCTGGGAGTTTGCCCCTCACTGGGCTGGTTTCAAGTAAGGTTTAGGCTAGGCTCCTTAGTTCCAGTCAAGTATAGTGTTAATGCTAAAGCATACAAAGGCAGTTAGACAATTGTATGCTTCCAACTTTGTGGCAACAATTTGGGGATAGCCATTTACCGTCCCAGCATAATCATGCCCCTGTGCACAAAACAAGGTCCGTATAGACATGGTTTGACAAGTTTGGTATGAAGGGACTTGAGTGGCCAGCACAGAGCCCTGGCCTTAACCCTATTAAACAACTTTGGGATCAGTGCCTAAACTTAGAAATGCTTTCTTAGCTAAATAGGCATAAATTCCCACAGGCCATCTTACATTCAATATGCATTCAATATTCTGCACATTAACATTTCAATAAGTAATAAACTATTATGTGGTTAATAATTTGGTGATCTATGACAGTTACAGAACACATTGCCAGAGAACAGGTTTAACATCTAGACATTTCTGGAAGTTTTGCTTTTAACAGCCTGCTTTCTGGTAGTTTCTCCTTAGTCAAAACCTCACTGTAAGAGTATTAATATTAACTTGCACGATGCATCTGGTTGCTATATGTGCTTAAACACTTCTATAATAGCAGGTACTATAATATACAGTCTGTATTTGCATGGAATTATCTTTTTGTACATTTTGGTAGTAAATGTGATATGATAAATATATGATATAAAAAAAAGTAATCATTCAAAACTTAATAACCATAAAAACATTCCCAGTGGTGGATTTTAGTTAAGGTTTGTGACCAGGGGTGAGCCTAGGGTTAGTGGTGCCTAGGTGCAATATTTCTTCTGCATCCCCCCCTCCCGTCTTTCTAATATACAAATTTGCTGTAACACTTACTAACACCATACAATAACAGACATCTCTAACACCATACACACACTCTATTTTAAGGGCTTTTCCTTCCTATCACCCACGTGTTTGCAAACACATGCTAACACCATACACCAGCACACACATTTTAACACAATATACTAACAGATACTTACACAAACATACACACTGATCTCATATGCACTGTACCCCTCAACTTTTCTCCACGTCTCCCTCTTCTTGCTGCTACCCTCTCCTGGTCTCGCCTTACCTCCCTCGCTCTCCTTCTTACCTTTGACCAAGCCCTGTCTTCACAGCTCGCAGCCATTTAAAAAAACAAACAATTGTGATCCACAACATGAGAAAACATTTTTCTTTAAAAATTCAAGTATCATAGTGTTAGGTAACATTTGTTACTCACAATACCCATAGCAATTGGCACCATGAATCTAAATATTAACTATGCTATCCATCTCAGATAAGATAAAAGACAAAGCAGCAAATTGATGGATCAACCTGTCTTTAATGGTTTCATTCCATGAGCCTTTAGCTATTAGGTAATTTTCCTTTGGTGGTCATTAAGTATGAAGGTTATTCCTGACATCCTGCACTGTAAGCATCTCATTTATTTATTGTACAAATAGTATGTTCTTGCTCAGGGCCCAAGACTTAATGCCGCCTGGGGCGAAGTTTAAAATTCCCCCCCCCCCCCCCCGCCGACGCCGGGGGTGCGGCATTTTAAACTTTGCCGAGCCATTACCTACCCCCCCCGGTACTTACCTTTAAACAGTCCTGTGGTGAGTCTCCCTGCTCTGCCACGGTGCCGGCTTGTAATGCTGAGCGCCGGAAATTGACGTCACTTCCGGCGCCCAGCATTACAAGCCGGCACCTAGACCGAGCTAGAGGGCTTGCAAAGGAGATAGAGGGGCGCCGAGCGGGTAAGCGAAAACCACTTGGAGCCCCTCTCCTCCGCTTCAAAAAAAAAAAAGCGCTTGGGGCAGCAAAGTGGGCTCCATTGTAGGGCCGGCCCTGTTCTTGCTACTAAATGGCAAGAACAAAAATATAAAGATTGGAGGTCATTTTTCAATATATATCTTATAATGTAGGGTCCTTGAACCTTTTAAACATGTGGGAACAATGCAACTTGAGACAGGACATGCCAGGACATGCCTGGGTCAATAATAATAATAATAATATATTCATAAAAAAGTGTATATTACTGTACATGGAATGATGGGAAACATTTGCTGTAGTATAGGTTTAGCCAACAAGTAGCTTGACAGTTAATCCAAGAAGTAATATGATCCTCAAGCAGTTTTTGATCCGAAAATAATGGCTGATTAACCATTAGTGTCCAAAATACATACATAGAAATGGAAAAATACATGGTATTCATGTACCACACGGTGCATATCATAGTATAGAATAATAATGGGACTACCCAAATGCTGGGATTATACAAATCCTTGCCAGATTTTAGGGGGAGGTAATGCCTCACTTTCCAAGCAACTATCTACCAAATTTACTAACCTCCCGAGAAAAAAAATATTCCCCACTAATCCAATGTTCTCAGACATGTCATTTATTATCCAAAAATCTGGTAAATTTACACCTCTCTAAAACTGGTATTTAACGTTCCGGGTTTAATCTCATTATCAAAAAAACTGATATACAATGCATTTTTGTTATTTTCTCTTTGAACTTTGGTCTGGTTGTTATTTTTAGATCTCTGAAAAAAAATCTGATAACTTTCAGTGGTGCTAAACCTGCAGAATGCACTTCCGAGCACAAAAGCAAGGCTTATGGAAAAGGTGACTGACCTTAAACGAAAAGAATGTCACACGTTTTTATGAGCATGTATTTAAAAATGACCAAAGAAATCAAAATTGTGTCACCTGAATCAAGAACAATGTATCATATGCAAAGAGATATCTGTACTTTGGAAATGGAATTGTGTTCTTTGTATAGCACATTGAAAGCATGATATTGGCTAGGTAAGATGAGATTTATGACATTTTTATTGCCTTCAACATTAGTGAAATGTTTAAATATAGTTAAGGATTTTAGAAAATCTCATAGTATTTTGTAGGTAAAATATATTGTTTAAAGTTATTGCTTTTTGTCTCTTAATAACTAAAGACCAGTTCTTTGAGCAGCACATGTGCAGCTGGATCCAGAGTGAGGTGTTTTGCCACTGTTGTTGGTAGTCTAGTGTGTGGATTTCCATACCTCTGCTAATTAACTGACAACGATACATAACCAAATTCAGCAAAGTGCAATCTCTATCATGTGTTTACAAAAAGTACATAGAAACTAAGATGCAGAAATATATTTACAATAGAGGTAATGACATTTGTAACCAACATATCAAGTCCAAAATAGGCCATTTCCCCGATAAATCTCTCATCTCTTCCGCTAAGGGCATTACTATGCAGGTCCAGATAATCTTGAGTATAGTACAGTATTAGTAAAATTTAGTTAGTATTTAGAATGGTTTGTAATTTTAGACTCGATAATTTTAAGCGTATTCAAGCTCTTTTGGATTTCCTTGTGTAATTTGATCTTATTTTTTTAGGAGTCTTAGTTTTTTAATGTGAATTTTTCTTTTTGTATTTCCTATACTTTTATCTGTAATCTATTTCACCTTTTTACCTAAAGGTCTATAATAATATCGTTGACAAACACACATAAAAAGAGAAATACGAAAAGAAAAGGTTGTTTATCAAACAGATAATCGTTCACATATTTCATAGACCTTGATGTGTTTGATGTTGAGCACCAGTATATGATGTCATATTTCGGTGCTTAACACTGATGCGGCATGCACCATGAGGGAGCCTTGAATCAGAGAGATTGGGACAGATAGGGAGAAAGGGGAGAGATATCGAGAAAGGAAAGAGATAGGCAGAAAGGGTGAGATAATGAGATAGGAGCAAAATTTTAAAAGGGGAGATACGAGGGAAGTTCTAAAAGTTTTTACACTTTTTTAATATAAAACATATATATAAAAGTGAGGAAACTTTCCAAATGTCCTTCATATGATGAGAAAGGTGAGTAAGTGGAGAGATAGTGAGAAAAGAGATAAATTATGAGAAAGGGAAGTGAGGGGGAGTAAAAGGTGTGTGTGTGTTTTGAAAGTGTTTGTATGTGAGGTCAAGTATGTCTAAGGGCAAGTAAGTGTGTGGATGCAAGGGCAAGTATGTTTGTGTGTAAAGGCACGTGTGAATGTGCATGTTTATGTTTGTGTGTGGGGGCAGGTATTTGTAAGGGCAGTGTATATGTGTTAAATTTGACAGTTAAGCTATTACTATCACTGTCTTTGCCTTAAAGTTTATATAATAATTCATTCTAACACATTTTTAACCCAGGAGGACTGTTTTCATTTAAAAAAATAAATAAACTAGTGTCTTTTGCTAAGATCAGCAAGTGTAAATTAACTGCCATTAACAATGTCCATGCCTATCCCTGCTCCAATTCCTAGCAGAAAAAGGGTATTTGGATAAATCCTTCTCCTGCTTAGAACTATGAATGTGCCATACCCCCTCCGGCTAAATGGGAGATGCACCTGGGGGCCTTGGTAAGGTTAATGAAAGCATCACTACAGTCTTCCTGGTCTTCCTTGTTTATCTCCCAGTCCAGCTCTGTTTCCAAAGTTTTCTTATAGTTAATTTTTTTGGTTCTAGAGAGGTTGTACAATATGTTGTAACATTATATCCTTTGGAGGCTTCCAGACATAATCTCTAGAACATATATCTCTAGTGACTTTAACAGAGCTGATATCAGGGAAAAGTGGATGAAGAAAGAAGACAGCAAGAAGAACAAGAAGAGGCAAGGATACAGAGACACCAAAGTGGTTGTCGCTAAAGGTAGGGAGATATTGAGCGTGAGAGATTGTGAGAGCAACAAAAACAAAAATTTGGAGCTCTCCGCTTAATTTTCATTTGTTTCATTGGGAGTCCTTATTTTCGCACGTTCACTAAAATAAAAAGTTGTATGAATCCGAATGCACAAGTCTACAGCACACTGATCACATACTGGCACCCAAACCCACTGGGATCCATGTATGGATCGGCTCTGATAGGCGCCTAGACTATCATTGATGACATTGTTGTATACCCTGATGGCTGCACAGTATTGCAAGTTTTCTTGCCCCACCCCTATCGAAGTTGTGTTTTCTATAAGGCAGACCAAGCATCTGTCACAAACTACACTTTTTTAAGATGAGTGGGTGGAGCTTAGTTGTAGGCCTGCTTGCTTTTATGCTCTTGCTTAGTGCTATTCCTGCAAATCCCAGTAGTAATAAATAAAATATTGCATCTTTTTTCTTACAAACTTGAATCCTCATGTATTTCTGTGTTACCAAAGGTGCAATCAATATACAACAGTCTTCATTTAAGTATTTGGTTTTATTTTCCTAATCTTGTGGTGGAACTATGTATCTATCACAATCTATCTGGATATGAAATTGTAGCAGCATTTGGTTAAAATATTCAAATGTTAGGACTTTTATTACAAGCTGAAGCCACTTAACGTAGGCAAGATCAATATCCTGCATTTATCAATATATAACTAATTCCGCTAAGGAGAAAGTCAGCTATTTTCTACCTCACTTGTACACAAGCACTGCAGAGCTGTTTTATGCTGCTTTTCATAATACCATTTTCCCAAAAGACCAATACATATTCATCACTACTCTAACCATATCCAATATGATTACTCTTGGATGTGCTATGTAGAAAACCACAGTGATAATATACACAGAGATACAGTGAACATAATGCTAAATTGTAAATTATGCATGTTTGACAACAGGCCCCACTACACCATTGCACACAGTTTGATTCCTGACTCCGTTTCCATTACTAAGAAACAAACATTTAAACATTTTATAATATAACACAAGTTCAGTTTTTCTTTTCAAGTTTCACATATGTACTATATCTGTTTAGTTTCATCTTGTAGTAGATAATATATGCTACATACATGTACATGAACACTTTTTTTAAGGGTTAAATCAAAATGTCCATTGCACCCATTGATCCCTAAATAACATTAGAATTAGTCTTCTTTAAATTATTTAATTGCGTTGAATAGGACTGATGTTTGAAGGAATATACACCGTATTTGCTCAATTATAAGACGACCCCCCAAAATTTGAATATTTCTTTAGAAAAAAAAGAAAGAGCATGAATATAAGACTACCCTAAAAAAATGTTTTACTAGTAAATACTAATTCACATGTAAACAATTTTTTCATATTTAATAATAAACTTTTTGCCACTCTGCCCCCTCATATGCCTTATAGCCCCTATATGCCACTCTGCCCCCCTCATTTGCCTTATACCCACCTATTTACCACTCTGTTCCCCTGATATGCCTTATCCCCCCCCGACTTACAGATGCATCCCTTGACTTGTCCCCCGTGCTCCCTGGTGTCAAGTGGGGGCAGCCGGTGGACATCTGCGTGATGCGTGGAAACCTGGTACTTCCGCTGGGGCTTATAAGACTGAGCAGCGGAAGGTCACGTCACGCCGGTGCTCTGTCACAGAAGCCCCGGAAAAGTGTCGGGTAGAAGCGGAGGTTGTCAGTGCGCATTGCGCAGACGTTTACGGTATATCCTGCAACAACATAAGTCAACAAAATAACACCATATGTTGACACACACACACATGCTAACACCAATACTAACAGACACATACTTATGCTAACACCACACAGTAACATGCACTTATATCCTTTAACACCATACAGTAACAGACACACACATGCTAACAGCATATGCTCACGTGAGTTTGCATGTTACTATGTGTATGTTTTAGTTATTTTGGGGGAAATAAAAAACCTAGGTGCCACCAACCCCAGGCCAGAAGGCACACACCACTCCCCCACCAATACTGGACTGAGTCTTCGGGGCTCAGCTTTACTGTGGTTTTAGGTGACCCAATGGTGCTTGACTCACTCCGAAACCTGAAATCAATCGTGCTCTGAATCCAAAAAAATTTAAAATTGTCGGTGCCAAAGCAAAGTGCCAGTGAAGGCATCAGAGGCCCCAGCCAATGGCCGGTAAGATACAAAAGTCACCCTCCACCACCATCTAATGGCCAGGGCAATTTAAGAGTGGGTGCCCCAGCGGATCCATGCTAGGGAATGCTATAACACTGCAGGCTCTCTGATGGCATCCCCAGCCCTAAGGCCAGAGGACCAAGCTTTCCCTCTCTCAGAGGTACTCGCTTGATCTTAGCCAAAAAGCTGAGAAGCGAGGCTTTCCTCCAATAACAAGATGGAACTCGTATTGAGGTAAAACAGGAACTAACTTTATTGAGGAAACAATCACCATAATATTGGTCAGACAGGCAGGAGGAAGGGGGAAACTGGGATCTAGAGAGTTTTGGCTCTCTCACTGTTGCCACCCTGTACTCCTAATCAGGTACAGGGTGACTTAAACATAGATCTAAGCAAGGGAACAAGATATCGCATTGCAATTAGTGTCCACTGTCGCCTTCTGGAAGTGTGTAATGGGTTCAACGTCTATAATGGGAAATACATCCCTTACGAAAAATTACTGCAGTTTTTTCTGAAGTAATACTGCAGTTTTTTGGACATGAAAAAACTGCAATACTGCACTTTTACTGCAGTATTACTGCACATTTACTGCACTTTTACTGCAGTACTACTGCACATTTACTGCACTTTTTTTTTTTATATTGCAAACCTACAGTTTTACTTCAATGTGCTGTAGCTTTATTGCATTTGTACTTCCGTACAAAAATAACTGCAGTACAGTGAAGTACAAATGCAGTAAAACTGCAGTAAATGTGCAGTAAAAAGTGCAGTATTGCAGTTTTTTCATGTCCAAAAAACAGCAGTATTACTTCAGAAAAACTGCAGTATTTTTTGGTAAGGGCAGCCTCCAGGCACCCCCCCCCCCCCCAAGTCAGGGAGGCTTCCGTGACATACCCCATCTAAGTTTATGTAAGTTTGTGTGGGCTCACATCAATATATTTTGTTAAGGTTAGTTCCAGGAACCACTTTTTTGTTTTGACATAGTTTATTTGTGATTGCCCCCTATTTGTTGAACTTACTTGGAGAGCTGTTTCGATTGACTTTGGTTAATAAGTAGAATACTGCAACTAAAATGGGACAGGATTGTCAACAAAGTGTGTTTTTTATTTTTTCGCATAATCAATATATGAGTTTCACACCTAAAATAAGTATTACCAAAATATGCATGGTGCAATATACATTTATTTTAAAGTAATACGACAAAACTTCAAAGTATCCTTTATAAATACTGCCAAAGCATCAGTGCAATAGTGTAAAACAGATAAAACAGAAAGGCATGCACCATGCAAGATCTCCAGTGCTTCTGTAACATCTCAGTACCTTTCTCAACCCTTGGGAAAGGTAGCCTTCTGACGATCTGTATTCCCGCTCAGCTCCACTTTTCCCATGTCCAAACCTTGAGAGTTCCCAGGAACGCTTATATATGTCACAGTCACAGTAAATACAGTAAATTAATGTATTACTTACTTGATTTCTACCCAGCCATAATTAATTATATTATTCTTACAATAATATGACCAATAGGATTAGATAATACTACGACATATTGATCATTATACAAATATCAAGCACCTAAGCACCTAATGACTAATATATAAGATTTATATACTGGCCACCTGGTACACCAGGCAAATACTCTGTGGGTTGCTGGCCTGCATACGTAGTGTAAAGGGTCATTAACCTTAGTTTGGCCTTGTCCCACCATTTTTTTCCCCTTAACACTTACTCATGGATTTATAGGAATTACTATTTATTTTTACACTCATTTTGTTGTCAGCATACTTGTCAGGGTATTTAACTGACCGGCTTCAAAGATGTCCCAAATAGCACATGGCGGAAGAAGGACCATAGGTCAAAGCTCCAAGTTAAAAAAATGCACACTTCCCAAATGTGGCATTTTGCCTCCCAAACAACCCGACAAACCCATGCCTAGTTGATATCACTGTAATCTGGAGATGTTGCTAAACACATGGGTGTTGTTTGGCAGTGATGTACACCAGGAGCTGTAAACATACCTGAAGTATAATTTGTGTGATTAAAAACACAAAATAAATTACTGTACTACCGCAAAGTTTGACAAAGGGTGGTAGTATAATTAGTGCATGGAAATGGTTAAAATACCAGCATTTGAAATGCCTTGGGGTACCATGGTTTGATGGAGTAAACTGCATTGGCCAGCTTCACAAATACCCAAAATAGCACATGGGGCAGAAAGACCAGATTTGGAAAATAGCAAAACGCTACCTGCAGGGGCGTACCTAGAGTATTTGGCACCTGGGGCGGATCCTGTATGTGGCACCCCCCCCCAAACACTTTAAAACTATCGTTATATACTGGCATAGACATTGAAGGTGGTACAGCATTATTGTTATCAATATATACTGAGGCAGACATTGACGTGGTACAGCATAACACCTACCACTATTTACTGAGGCAGACATTGACGGTGGTACAGGGTAATCCAGAGTAATAAGGGGAATGGGAGGACTACAGTACCCAGAAAGATTATCAGAATTGGGGTTATTTAGTTTGGAAAAAAGACGGCTTAGGGGGGACTTAATAACTATGTATAAATATATAAGGGGACAGTACAGAGATCACTCCCAGGACCTATTTATACCCAGGACTGTATCTATAACAAGGGGACATCCTCTACGGCTGGAGGAAAGAAGGTTTCTACACCAGCACAGACGGGGGTTCTTTACAGTAAGAGCGGTGAGATTATGGAACTCTCTGCCAGAGGAAGTGGTGATGGTAAACTCAATAAAAGAGTTCAAAAGGAGCCTGGACGTGTTTCTTGAAAGCAATAATATTACAAGTTATGGATATTAGATTAATAGGGACAGAACGTTGATCCAGGGATTTATTCTGATTGCCATATTTGGAGTCGGGAAGGAATTTTCCCCCTGGTATGGGGCAATTGGCATCTGCTTCATAAGGGTTTTTTGCCTTCCTCTGGATCAACACAGTAGGGACACAATATGTATATAGGTTGAACTTGATGGACTTTGGTCTTTTTTCAACCTTATGAACTATGTTATGAACTATGTTACTATCACTATACATTGAGCCAGACATTGATAATAGTGCAGCATAAGTCCTATCACTATATACTAAGCCAAACATTGATGTGGTGTAGGCCTACCACTTCACTGTCTGGCTTAGGGATGCACCAAAACAAAACTTCTGGACTGAAACCGAAAATGCAGCATTTACCTGTCCGAAACCGAATATGACCCCCCATCATAAAAAAAATCTCACACTTTTATTTAAAGTAAGTAACACAGCAAAATAGAAAAAAAAATCAATAACAATATTAATATATATATGATTGTTAACAGCAATCACACTCCTATCATGCCCAGGTATACCCAGATTCCAGCATGTACTAGCTGACTTGGCATGATAGGGGTGTGATTGCTCTTAGCATGTCACATGTGCACTGGAGGCATAGAATCAGACATACAAATCCCGTATTTGCAGCTATACAATAATAATGTATGGAAATATAGCAAGAGATAAAACTACAGGCATAGATGATAGTTTGCACAACCCAAAGCCAGCCCTGGCATCCACACTGCCCACATAGAACCTGACCAGCACCCAGATTACACACATAGGATTTACCATCTTTGTCCCCAAACAGCATGAGTCAACTTTGTCCCCAAACAGCCCGGCCTGTGCCATCTTTGTCCCATAAACCCCTGCCTGTGTCATCTTGGTCCCCAAGGCTCAAACACCCTGCTTGTGCCAAGCATCTATATACAGCTATCATATACACAAACACTTTAACAGTCACTCACTAATTCACACTTTCATTCACATAATTAATTCACACAATCATTTATTCTCTCACCCATTCACACAAATTTACACATTCATTAATACATTCTCACAAACTCACTATCTACCCCCCTCCCTTCACACTATCTACCCCACCTCCCTTCACACTATCTACCCCCCTCCCTTCACACTATCTACCCCCCTTCACACTATCTACCCCCCCCTTCACACTATCTACGCCCCCTCCTTTCACACTATCTACGCCCCCTCCTTTCACACTATCTACCCCCCCTCCCTTCACACTATCTACCCCCCCTCCCTTCACACTATCTACCCCCCCCTCCCTTCACACTATATACCCCCCTCTCTTCACACTATCTACCCTCTCCCCCTTTTTAGTTAAAGGTTTTGAACTTACCATTCAGAAGTCCTGCGGTGGGAGCACGACGCCTCAGTCTTCCTGCTCTGCCGCTGCTTCCTGCTCTGCCGCTGCTTCCTGCTCTGCCGCTGCTTCACTGCTGAATGCCGAAATATGACGTCATATTTCGGCGCTCAGCATGACATGCCGGCACCGCGACGGAGTTAGAAGCCTCGCGAAGGAGACTGAGGGGCGCCGAGCGGTTGCTAGGCGCCCCTCTCTCTCCTCCGCATAAAAAAAAAAAATGACGAGGCTGCCGAGGATCCGGGCAATCAGGGACATGTGGTCACCCTAGCCCGTGGCACCCCCCTGATGAGCGACACCCGGGGCGGACTGCCCCCCGCCCCCCGCTAGGTACACTACTGGCTACCTGTACTTATTGCCCAATAACTTGAAGAAAAAAACCACATAAAAACATTGGGTATTTCTAAACTCAGCACGAATAGTAGAATCTAGTTAGCAGGTTTTTTAATTAGCTTTTTGGATGAGTAAATTATTTTTCAAATAAAAGTGAGATACGTTTTTTTCATTTTTTTATCATATTTTATTTTTTTCTATAGAAAATTAGATTATATGATCAAAACAAATATCTGAAGAAAGCCCTTCTCATCCTGAAAAAAACAATATATTACTTGTGTGGGTACACTAAATAGGAGAGAAGAAAATTCTAAACTCCAGCATTGCAAAAGTGTTAAAACAAACACTTAAAACCAAAAAATAAAAAACAGGTTTAAAATATTTTTCATTGTTTCTGACTGTATATGTGCTTTTTGTATTTTAAAAAAGCTGTTCTCAGGGTGTTCGTTAAAACCTGTAAGTTTTTCTTTCAATGCTGCAGTAAACAATGAATTATGGAGGTCTTAATCCACAAAGAACCAAGTAAAGGTCTATGGAGAGGAGATGCATGTAGCGTAACAACATAAGCAATAAACAAAATTATTCAAGGAAACTTTTCTATCGCCTCTAAGCAGTAATATCTTTTTAACTCTACCGTAGTTTGAAATTCATTTTATATAAGAATGGGTGGTCCATAGCATGTAATTTTTATACAGAGTAGGTATGGGACAAAGTGTAGCAGTATACAAGGAACAAGAAATACATCTCAATAGAACCTCCCCCTTGGCCTGAGGTCTGCAAAGTATCCATACGATATCAGCTCAAATATAAGATAAATTTTCTATGATTTCCCCTTTGAATAGAAATAGTAGAAATAGGAATCTAGTTAACCTACTACATGTAGGTTAGTCAGTGATTTGATTCTTACCTATGAATTACTAATGAGGAGGGACAAGGCATATTTCACCATTTTCCATGTGGATTTTGAATTATTAATCTGTTAAGTACCGTATTTAATTATGTTACTTTAACCTTTTGTATACCCTGTGTTGGAGAAACATATTAACTAACATCTTAACTATATTATACCTCACTATTAACTGTTTGGCCACAAACCTTTACCCCATCAAGGATTCATGCTACCCACAGCGTAATGTTCCATACTAAACTGATTTGTGGAATGACTATGTTGATATGACAAATTAGATGTTGAAAGGAATACAGGCTAGCCTTATTTACTTTTTAGATATAACACTGCCTCTCGTCAAATCTAAAAGACTACAAAATTCCCACTTTTTCACAACATTGTAATAATGTTGTTTTCTCTCACTTAAATAGTAATATAAAATGACATGTCATTTCTTTTCTTTATGCAGAGGCTATTATACTGTTGCCACACTGTATTTTAATTACTGTTCTGACCTCAAACTTATCTCTGAGATGAGGTTTTGTAAGGATGTATTATATACCTTTGATGGTAAGGCTGTTTTTTTCTCAGGCATAGAGTAATCTGGATCACCGTTATCCTAGTATCCTAGTGGAGAACCAGGATTTTATGTAATTTGTCGGGGGTCAGCATGAAAGCTGTGTGCACAGTGAAAAAGAGCTGGAGCAGACATCTATCTGAAGGAACAAACCTCATGCTTTCACCACAGACTGTGGCACATGTCTTAAAGAAGAAAAAAGGGGAGGTAAAAAGATAGGAGAGGGTGAGAAAGGGGGGGTTTCAGAGGGTGAAAGGTAAGAGATTGTGGATAAAGAGTGGTACATGCTAATGAGAAAGGGGAGAGAAATAAGAGGTAATATGGGGAGGAAATAGACAGTGAGAAAGGAAGGGTATTATGCAAAACAAGAGAGATAGGGATAAAGGGGGGGGATAATGTGAAAGGGGATGATAAGAGAGATAAGGATGGATAAACAGAAAGAAGAAAGAAAAAGGGGAAGGGTCATGAGAAAGACTGTGTTTGTATTTTGAAAGTGGGTGTATGTAGGGTCAAGTGTGTCTAAATGTGTCAAGTGTGTGGCTGCAAGTGTACATGTGAGCCAGTATGTTTGTGTGTAACAGCAAGTGTGAATGGTCGTATGTATGGATTTGTGCATGGGCAGGCATTTGGAAGGCCAGTATATATGTGTGTATATGGGCAGTGTATATGTGTGTGTATGGCTAGGGCTGTGAAAGGGCAGTGTATATGTGGGTATATGGACTGGCATGTGTAAGGGAAGTTTTCTCAAGGCAGATGGGTGTTGCTGTATCCAGTTGCAGACAGCTATCTGCCTTAGCCTTTCTCTTTGGTGCCATGTGTAGATGGGACATCAAAGGGTCTCCAGAGCAGACAGTTATGTGCAGACTACAGGTGGGGTCTGTAGTTTATTTTCATAAACTGCAAATATTATTATGAAAATAAAAAAGTTGCAACTAAACCTCGTTTTTGTCCTTAAAACAAAATAGACAACATTCAATATAGACTCTATATGTAGAAACTATATTATTACGTTATTACAATATGAAAATAAAAAGCAAAACCTCTTGCATCTGTGGTACAGTGACACCAATGAGTCTCTGGGAATTCTAGTGCAACAAGGACATCTAAAAGGTGTGAATTTGTTTAAAAAATAATATACATTGTGACATAAAGGTAGATCAGTTCTGGCACAGCTAGTCCCAAGTTGTTTTCTTTCAGGTGTTAAAAATGGATATTCAGGTGCAAAGAACAGTTGTGAGACAAATGCAATATTCTAAGGAAGAGATGTTCAAATTCTGTCCTTGAAAAATCATGAACTAGAAGGTTTTAGGCAGGAAAGTGGGGTAATTCCAACCATGGACCCTGGGTATCAAGCAGCCAGGAACATTTTCTCTTAAAAAAAATGTTAGAGTGAGGATTAAAAATATTACACTCAACACTGTAAATATTATGTGCCATTGTTGAAATGAGTTGACCAAAATACGTCAGATTGCTGACGTCTTCTTCAGAAACAAAAACATAACCCACACATGTTTAAATATTTGTAGATATGTTTATTTAATGAAGGAGAACTTTGTATGATGCACTTTATGATATAATTGATGGCTCCTTTTTATCTTTTTAATTTGCTATTTACCACAAACTTTATATGATAGATAGAAAGGTTGATATACTGTATAATAGTGGATCAACAGTGTCACAGGGTTCAGTGCTGATTTTCTGAAAAAACATACAAAGGTTGTCTAGTTGGTTCTTTCTAGGCTAGCAATTTGTTTAAGTGACCTTAAACAGGTTATCAGTTTTGTTTCAGAAATGTGATCATTGAGGTTCAATTACATCTAAGAGACCTGTCAGAAGGAAGCAGTGACATCTGGGGACCTCACTTTCTGCCACTTTACCCCATTCTGTAGGTATGTAGTGATGCAGAGTTGAAGAGGGGTGTATAAACAGTCTTCTTCATCTTGCGTCTAATAAAAAGAATTATACTATAAAATATATTGTATGTGTGTCTATATATATATATATACACATATACAATGTATATATATATATATATATATATATATATAGATATACCGGTATGTATTTCTACCATAAGATCATCTTGTAATTTATTCCAAAACTGGTCATAGTTTCATAGTGTTTTAAATTGTCTCAGTAGTAATTATTAATACCAATAATATAATAATCTATAGAAATAAAAGCCATCTTTCATCAGAAGAACAGTAGTTAGTAACATGATGGTGGATTTGTGAGTCCAGTGGTGGATCTCAGAGTGCACTGTGCATCTGATGTGTGCATCTATTAATTAGATCAATGTAGGCTTTACACACATATATATGTCAGGAACCAATTTTTCACTGCCTGAACCATGGCTTTTTTATACCTGTGGCGTTTACATCTGCGACCACTAGTGGCCGCCCTCTGGAGCACTCAGAACTCAGGTGTGCCTTGTTACCTGGGTTGAGCCCTAGTCTACATCCAGCTGGGCCTTGTTATCTGGATTACCCTGCCTTTATGAACCTGCCCTGCCCTTCAGTCAGGGCCTTTGTATTGAAGTCTATGGACCTTCCTGCTGTGGCTCTGCACCTGTACTGTTCCTGGTTCCCTGCTTTGTGCCCTTCCAAGCGGGCTCTCTGTCTGTCGTGCCCTTCCAAGCGGGCTCTCTGTCTGTCGTGCCCTTCCAAGCGGGCTCTCTGTCTGTCGTGCCCTTCCAAGCGGGCTCTCTGTCTGTCGTGCCCTTCCAAGCGGGCTCTCTGTCTGTCGTGCCCTTCCAAGCGGGCTCTCTGTCTGTCGTGCCCTTCCAAGCGGGCTCCCTGCCAAAAGACTTATTACCTGTATTTTATTTTGCCATACGTCCGGTTACTTGCTTAGACTATATTACCCTTATTTGCTGGTCCTGCTATATACATGAAATACACTGCATTACCTGGATTTCTGTTTGTGGTGTCTTTGTTTGCATAATCATGCACCGTGGGTTACATACTGAACCCCAAGTATCCCCTGCGCATGGGCTCCTACCTGACCTGATCACCCGAGTCCTGACAGAATACAAAGGCCATTACAAGGAGTCAGCGGGGTTACTTTCAGTCATCAAAGTGATAGGCGAATGCTTGCTTGAACTGTGCAAATCATTAATGCAGATCTGGGACGCCAACTCCAATCACTCTCATGAAGACCATTCACCTACACCTGCTACATCACCTGAGAAATCCAACAAGCCTGTTACCGGTATTAAAAAGGAATCTCCTAGGAAACGTGAACCCCTTACCACAACCGAATTACAACAAAGGTGTGATGATGAGGCTTGCTTTTACTGTGGCAAAAAGGGACACTGGATCACCCAATGTCCTCTGAAACCTCCTAAACCCTCTGTACCGATTGAGCAGTCTACGTCACAACTACAGAGCTCTGCTAAAAGGGGAAGTAGCTTTATTCCCCAGGACAGTGAACCCATGGAGTATATACCAACCCTGGTGATTCCTGGTGCTTCTCAACCTCCGGTGGATGTCCAGCTGAAGCCTGATGATGATGATTGTTCTGTGATGGAATGCAGCGTCTGTGATCCTACAGTCTGTGGCAGTGTGGGTTCCTCCCATATGGATGAACTTCCTATTGCTTTCTGTTCAGCTGTGATTGCAACTCCTATCACTGCTACCTCAGCAAAGTGTGATACACCAGAGACTACCACAGCCCCTAGTATCACCTCTGGACTGGTAACAAAGATGCATGACCCTATTCCATCTCTGGGTAAGAAGGGGCCTTCCATTAATGCTTCCCATAATGAACTGCCCTCAGTGGTGCCCTGGGTACAGGGCAGCTATGTGACCCCTGGTACATGGAAAGAGAAAGCACTGAATCATAGCTTCTCCTCAACTTCTTCAGCATCCAGTCCTAATTTGACCTACAATTGCACCACAGATAACCTTTCCTTCGATTGTGTTATTACCTCTAACGGCAATATAATCAGAAAGGAAGACCTGGAGATCTGTGAACAAGCTTTACCGAAAAAGAAGAAGAAGAAATCACGTTAAGTACACCCTTCTGCTCAGTTTATTAAAGGTGTACAGATTTTGTTCAGTCTGTTTGCGTTCAGTGACCGCTCCTTGGGGAGGGGGTACTGTCAGGAACCATATTTTCACTGCCTGAACCATGGCTTTTTTTATACCTGTGGCGTTTACATCTGCGACCACTAGTGGCCGCCCTCTGGAGCACTCAGAACTCAGGTGTGCCTTGTTACCTGGGTTGAGCCCTAGTCTACATCCAGCTGGGCCTTGTTATCTGGATTACCCTGCCTTTATGAACCTGCCCTGCCCTTCAGTCAGAGCCTTTGTATTGAAGTCTGTGGACCTTCCTGCTGTGGCTCTGCACCTGTACTGTTCCTGGTTCCCTGCTTTGTGTCCTTCCAAGTGGACTCCCTGCTTTGTGTCCTTCCAAGTGGACTCCCTGCTTTGTGTCCTTCCAAGTGGACTCCCTGCTTTGTGTCCTTCCAAGTGGACTCCCTGCTTTGTGTCCTTCCAAGCGGGCTCTCTGTCTGTCGTGCCCTTCCAAGCGGGCTCTCTGTCTGTCGTGCCCTTCCAAGTGGGCTCTCTGTCTGTCGTGCCCTTCCAAGTGGGCTCTCTGTCTGTTGTGCCCTTCCAAGCGGGCTCTCTGTCTGTTGTGCCCTTCCAAGCGGGCTCTCTGTCTGTCGTGCCCTTCCAAGCGGGCTCTCTGTCTGTCGTGCCCTTCCAAGCGGGCTCTCTGTCTGTCGTGCCCTTCCAAGCGGGCTCCCTGCCAAAAGACTTATTACCTGTATTTTATTTTGCCATACGTCCGGTTACTTGCTTAGACTATATTACCCTTATTTGCTGGTCCTGCTATATACATGAAATACACTGCATTACCTGGATTTCTGTTTGTGGTGTCTTTGTTTGCATAATCATGCACCGTGGGTTACATACTGAACCCCAAGTATCCCCTGCGCATGGGCTCCTACCTGACCTGATCACCCGAGTCCTGACAATATAATTCAAACTGGGAACATCTTACATGATGTAGCACATTCATTGACAGCTTTAAAGCTTTTTTTTTTTTTTTTTTTTTAGATGAAAACACGTTTTACCTATATGGTAGTATTACATAGTATTTGTAACTAAGCTAAACTAAAAAAACTAATTATAAAAAATTGATTTATAAGGATGTATCGTACCACATCTGATTTTCGGACTAGGCAGTGTAGGCTTTGGGACTTTAGATGTGTAAACCAGAGATGACTGTGTTTGAAATAATCACTTTGGCATACTCTGTAAATAAAAAATCCTTTAAATTCAATGCCATGTAAAACTGAGGGGTGTACACATTTTAGGTGTTCTGGGAATCTGCCCCCTAGTTTCTTTTATAGTAACTCCCCAGTACTTGGATTTATTTCGATTGGTTGTGACATGAAAGACTGTACATTAATATGTACAGTATATAACACTGTTTGTATCACTTTATTATGTTATCTATGGAAACTAGCATATTCCATTATTGGGATACATACAAAATGAACAATAAAATTAAAGTTAACTCTAAACAAAATGAACATTAACATGAACACATAAGACATATAACTATACAAGGATAGTATTGCAAGTTATGGTTGATACAGTAATACTTTGTCAGTCTATAACTGAAAATTAAGTTATACATACAAAGTATATGAAAAAAATGATTCAGTTTATAGATAATATAGGTAGACACCATATATCTGCAGTACATAGTGATACAAAACAGCATTAGCAGGGAGAGGAACCCAAGATCACTCCAGCATTTTCCTCTAAAATGTGCTTACATAATGAACACTGCTTTTAACCAAATAAATGTGTCAGTTTTCACGTTACCGAGAGAGAAAAAAAAAGAATGACAAATGAAGTAGCTCTGCTAAAATGCAAGCTTCAAGTGGTTCAGTTTAAATCTGCCAAGCTTGAGAAGGTGTGCTATATGTTACGGAACAGCTAATAGTAATACGGAAGGAAATTAATGTGAATTTATACTGGAATCCTGCTGCCTGAAGGGGAAAAAACTTAAATAGAAAACTCTTGAGTTGTCTTGACTTGCTGATGCAGTAAAACTAAGTGAAATGTATTGACTTTGTAAAATTCATGTATACAGTGATTTTGCATAAGAATGGATATAGATTTTAGAGAAAATGGCGATTGGAATTCTTCACAAAAAATGCTGCTTGAACTTACATGGAGCTGGAAAGGCCAACCAGGGGCGTACCTAGAGTATTTGGCACCTGGGGCGGATCCTGTATGTGGCAACCTCCCACCACACACACTTTAAAACTGCATAGCTTCTATCGTTTATATACTGGCACAGACATTGAAGGTGGTACAGCATTACTGTTATCATTATATACTGAGGCAGACATTGACGGTGGTACAGCATAACACCTATCACTGTATACTGAGGCAGACATTGCTGGGGGTACAGCATAACGCCTATCACTACATACTGAGGCAGACTTTGATGGGGGTACAGCATTACACCTATCACTATATACTGAGGCAGACAATGATGGTGGTACAGCATAACACCTATGCTAGGCGCCCCTCTGTCTCCTCCGCATCAAAAAAAAAAAGTGACGAAGCTGCCCAGGACATGTGGTCACCCTAGGTGGCACCCCACTGATGAGCCGCACCCGGGGCGGACCACTCCGCCCCCTGCTAGGTACGCTACTGAGGCCAAGCATTCTATTTTGTTTGGTACTGTTAAACAAATTAAGAAAAAAATAATTTAATCTCAAAGTAATGCCTTTGGATACTAACAATTTGAGGGTGGGGTGATTAATATATTTATTTTTTATATTTGTTTATTAGCCACTAAGGCCACAAACCCCATCAAGCTTTTCTTAAAAGAACTGCTTAGCTGAACCTATATATCCGTAGCTAAATCAGTGAGGAGAGTTTTTAATAAAAGTTCCCCAATTATTTTACTCAATTATGTAGGGTCTTCTCAGCCCTAGCAGGAGAAGTTACCTGGGCTTTATACTTGATGATGCACAGCAACGACAGGGAGTTGAATTGTTCAACTCTCCTAAAATCTCCCTCTTTATTAAAGTGACCCCTTAATCTTTGGCTAGATGAGTATGCTGGGGCCAGCATCATATTAATGCTCATGACTTTGGAACCGGATGTCCAATAAGCTCATATACTGCAGGTGTGATGGTCAGGTGTCGGCAAACTCTTGGTCATATAGATGTAAAGGGGCCTATGACTTTGCATATGTAAGTAAGAAATAGTTCAGTGATGGTTTTGATATAGTTAAAATGAAATCAAAACATGTTATTGCGGTATCCTGTCAATTTTTTTAATTACCATTGCCTAAGAGGAAGTGTTGTGTTGTACTAGAAGATTTATTTTTGCTCCTATGAGAACAATTCACTGAAATGAAATACTAGATATAAACTTGGCAAACTATCAAAAAATGCATGTCAGTGTTGGTTCTAGTCTGTGCAAATTTGCTGTACCTGTTTACAGAGTGGGTATTGAGAAACTGCAAAATAATATATGCTTTATTTGTATTGAAATCCCAGAAACCAAAATTGTTAAAAGGCCCAAATAAGTTACAGACATTAGACATAATAGAATCAAAACCTTTGCTACTGCAAACACATTCCTTTAACATGTTCTGTGCTTTTTCGCTTTAAAGTATGTTTATCACCAGTGACTAAATACAAGCAAATTAATTTGTTTTTCATATACTATCAGATCATTGGTCTTTTCCTCGCACTAATTTCTGGCCCTAAAATGTTTTGTCTTCTAAAGTGACTACAAATTCAGGAGGGAGTTTTATCTCTGGATAAGTAAAAAATAAATAGTTACATTTATTCCTACAGTAAGTAAAGTGCCAGGAAACATATGACCAAACACACACACACACACACACCAGGACAGGCTCTGCCACACCAACACCCAAACACACACACCAGGAAAGGCTCTGCCACACCAACACCCAAAAACACACCAGGAAAGGCTAAGCCACAACGAAGCATAACAAATTTATTTTCTACACTGCTTTGTCATTAAACCCCCCTTTTGTATTTTTGCCTCCTTGTGTTTTGATGCCCCAGCCAGGACCCCTGTAGTATTGATTAATGTGTTCCCCCTACAACCTTGTGTATTGCCCCCTTTGTGCATTTATGCTCCCACACCCTTGTGTATTGATTTATGTGATGCCCCCAGCCATCACCCCTCCTTTTTGTACCGATGCCCCCACCCCTTTTGTACAACGGCCGCTTTGAATCTCGTGGCCGCATAACGGCTGGTTTGAATGTTGAATGCTGGCCCCCAGACCAGCCGGCTCACCGTGAAATTTCCCGGTTTCCCAGTGGGCCAGTCCGGCCCTGGTTTACAGTACGTCCTGCTCTACCATAAAGGGAAAAAAATGGGTCGTCACCATACGGTTCTTTCCTATGTTTCCCCTAGATTGTAAGCTCGTTTGAGCAGGGAACTCCTCACCTGTTGTCTCTGTAAGTCAAATTGTTATGTTACATACTACTTGTTATGTCCTGTCTACCTTTTGTACAGCTCTACGGAATTTGATGGCGCTATATAAAACAATACATAAATAATAATAATATGTTATGTGCACACATGAAAAATAGTTTACAAATGGCACTATAAACTCTAAAGCCAGTCATTAACATTAGCCTGCTAGATAACCTGCTAAGCAGCCTTCATTTTTCATATATCACTCTGCAAGACCCAGAGAGGCAATGGGACCAACACTTTTTACATTAAAGTAGATATATAAGAAAAATCTAAATCAAATCAATATTTGCCATGACCACCCTTTGCCTTAAAAACGGCGTCAATTCTTTCAGGTATACTAGCACGCAGTGTTTTAAGGAACTCAGCAGGTGGGTTGGATACTTCTTGGAGTACTAACCATAGTTCTGTGGATTTAGACACCCTCAGCTTCTTCATGTAATCCCAGACATGCGCGATGATGTTGAGATCAGGGGGTGAAACCATCACTCACAAGACTTCTTGTTTTTCTTTACGTTGAAGATAGTTCTTAATAAGTAGTTTTCATAATTTTGTACTATTACATAACTTATGGTGGCTGGGGGATACTGTGGAGGGATCAAAGAGGATAATGTTCCTAGCTAACAAGAGGTAGGTGGCCATTGCTACAGGTTTTGATAGTTTCACTCACTGTATTAGTTATCAAAAATAACTAATGTGTTTTTTAATGTTATTGTCCCTTTAAATGTCAATACATTCCGTTATGTTTGGCCATGCTGCATATTAATAGGAGTACTGCAGTTATCAAAGTTTAAATAAGTTACTTTTCACAATTACTTTGTGAACGTATCTTATAGCTGAGACACAATGCATTCCAAAATATTGACTTTCATCATATAACCAACTTTCTGAGCATTGTTCACAGCATAGTATAAGCTGATGTAGAATGCAGATAAATGGAGATTTAAATTTGTCTAAAAAAAAAGTTACAGTTAAGTACAGTTAAGTTTAAACATTGTCTGTGATGCTGAGTTATCTATTTCCAAATGGGATAGGAAAAGTCAATTAGACAACAGCCGATAACCTATTGAATCATGGCAAATGTATATATACCCTATTCTTAGCAAGATGAACTTTATAAAAATTGGAAAGAGCAAATACTGATCAGATACATACAAAAAACACATACCTTGACATCAGCCTGTTATTTAAGGAGAAGAAAGTTAAGCTATTAGCTGGTTTTAGAAACAGGATAAGGAAAATGATCTCATTGTGTTCACTGTGTCTGTTTTAGATCATTACTTAAATGGCTTATCTGAGCAGTTTCCATTGGAATCTCATTTTGTTTGTTGTTCTTCTCATCCCTTGCTTTCTTTTTATAGCTTTAAATAGGATAATTAAACATTCAGCCATTCTACAGTTGACAGTGTTCACTGGAAAATCTGTTGTGCAAATGAGTAATACCCCAAAAAATATAAAAATTAAAAATAGTCTTTGATGCTGATATTATAAATGCTTGTTTTATCTTACACAGACAGATTCAATGAGGAACATAGTTTTTCAACCCATTTAGTGATATATAAACCTAAAATAATTGTTAGGACATTTATTTCAGGTTTCCATCAAGGCACTTGACAATCCTGATCATTATTCTAAATGCTTTAGTTGGAAAAATCCAGCCAGGAAAAGCCAAGGTAGTGAGTAATCAATATGCCTTTGTTTTTTGTAGGCAATAAAGATTTTATTTAATTCCTTGTAAAAAATAATTGTGTTATTAGAAAAGGATGAGCCATGGTAAGAATTGTTCTGCTAAATTGGTCCAAAAAACAATAATTAAAATAATAAATGTTACCGATCTCTTGTTGTCTGACATAGCGCTGCAAAAAACATATAAAACACATAAAAATAAAAGCAAATATCAAATGTAAAAATGTGATTTTAAAACATGTTTTCCAACCCTTTGTGCGTCAAGACTGCTGCCTTTTAGGTGTTTTGTTTGCTTTTAAATAGTACTTACAAAGTCCATATCCCTTCTTGACTTTTTGTTATCACTCGGCACACCAAGATCTCTGAAACGGTTTCTTACAATTGTAACTACTGCTATGAAGAAGGTTCTGGCTGTGGAAATTTCCACACCCAATTAGAAGAAGTTGTAGAAGCTCTCTACTGCAGAGCAGACACCAGAGAATGAATTCTATGCATGCAGATCATACAATCTTCGGTGCCCCGGAGAATAAAATCGGGGCCACAGGATTGCTATTGTTAATTCCGCTGTCAAAGTGGCAAAGTCGGGACTGTACTGTGCAAAGTGGGACTGCTGGGAGTCATGGTTTAACCACTGGTGCAAATCAAATTATAGCAGCCACTAATGCAATTTGCACTATGTTTGATTTCTGAAAGGTCCAATATTTCTAACTATGTACTGTCCTTAAAATATTTTTTAACAAGTAACTACAAAAATTGCAGGTTATTAGCTGAAGACACATGCATAATAACAGGTGATGTCTGTAACTTATAAGCTAAAGATATGAATGTAGTAATACATACGTATTTAAAGTTACCTTCCATCATACCTCTCCTCTTTCCAAACTGAAAATACACGTTGACCAATTCTATATCAGGTAAAGGTATGTACCATTTTTTAAGTTATTGGATTAGGTAAAGGACACTGTCATTTTTTTTATTTACAATAATACTAAATAATGGGTTAACATGTGTTAGAACTAACCATTCTATTCTTTAGGGCCTGTGTAAACATTTTCGCTTTTGGAAATCCCGTCTGTCGGGTTGCCATGGAAATTAGAAATTAATGCTCAGAAGTAATTGTATTTAAATGATGAGATTCTCCTCCTCTTAGTGTAGTTAAAATCGCGGCAACGAACAAATGGGCGAAGATTTTCGTATTGCACACATTCGTTTTTCGTTTCTTTGATCCAATTTTGCATTCGTTGGTTCGTTATTTGGACAAGTGGACGAAACTATAAAATTCGGGTCGAAAACACATATGTATGAATACAAATGTGTAATTTTAATACTAACACATTTTAACCTATTAGGATACCCACTTATACACTTTTAAGATCACTGTTAAGATACACACATATACACTTGGCCTTACCCCTGCCCATACACACACATATAAGCCTGGCCATATACACACGTATTCACGCTTGCTGTTACACATAAACATCTGGAGGGCACCCTCTAGGTGACAGACACCACAAATGGTGGTGATGGACACCAGTGTCTGTGTACTGACACCTTGCACACTGTAAGAAATTAAGGGTGCCTTTAAAATGTGATATTACATTTATTGCATAATATTTTGGGGACGATTTGGGTTTCTATAAGGTGAGATATCTGGTTTTACAATGTAAGGTAATTTGCATAGTAAAGCATTACAAAGGGTTTGGAACAAAGGCTCCAACAGAGGTGGGATACCCCACAGGGGGCCAGACAACTGAAGCCGATGTATATTAACATAACTGTGTGCATGTTTGCATAGACTACGTGTCTCCTCCATAATTGGGTCATACAGGAAATCTCTGGAAAGAGGGGTTGGGTGAACCACTTTCTGGGAGGTACAAGGAATTCTGGGATGACTAGTTAGGGGTTGCAATAGTGCTGGGTCAGGGAAAAAGAAGAGTCTGAGTAAGAGAGAAAGGAGAGTCGGAGAAAGGAGAGTCAGAGACAGAAGAGTCGGAGAAAGAAGATTCGGAGAAAGAGGAGTCTGAGAAAGGAGAGTGCAACGAACAGAAGTGTCCTGGGTTAGGAGACTCAGAACGAAGCTGCGCAAGATGGCGTCTGGGAGAAGCCTGTGAGCTGAGAGAGGTTTCCCAAGAATGTGCTTAAGTATCCCTTTTGTTTTGTGTTATTGGCAAATGTTTTGTGTATGTTATATGTTTTATAACCTGTAACAGTAACCTAATTCAATATCAATATACACTTTTTTATACGCTTGTATTTGTGCTTTATTCGTCACACATTCCCTAAAAGAATAACCCTGTAAGAGGGGCATAATTTCTTACACCCCTGTTTCATGTTACCATTAACTATAGTTAGTAGCTAAAGTGAAATTATAATTACAAAATAATTTACATTAGTCAAAATAATAATAATAATGTTAGCAATAGCATTAGTAGTTTTTCTTTTTACTTTGGTATCATTGATCGATACATCTAATTTGTGCCTAGATAGATTACACAGATAAATTACTTACAACTCACAATACACATTCAACTATAAATAAAAAAATCTTTGTGTCTCCTGGTGCTTGGATATCCTGGCCTTCTGCACGGACTGGTGGCGCACAGGCCACAAGTTAGAAGCTAACGCTGAGAGCTATGTACTAGCGGCTGCACAGACCTCCTCCCACAGACTATAGTGGCTGTTGAAGGGCCTTGCATTAAATACACTCCTGTGGATAAGGCATGTCCTGGGAGCCAGTGCAGCCTTTTAAAAAATGTTGCATGTGAAGCTGTAAGGTTGGTAGAACCTAAATTCATACAGTCTCTTCCTATGGTCCTTGCCATAGGAAGAGACGGTATCAATTTAGGTTCTTCTAACCTAGTATGTTGGGCACCCTTGCAGTGATTGGAGAAGAGAGGCTGCAGATGAATGGAGAGAGAAAAATCGTTTGTGGAGGGAGATTAAGGGGGGTGGCGCTGCCTGGATTCGGGGATGTATGAGCTCAACATCTTGTGTCTTTCCCAGGGCTCCACTTTTCCAAAGGCTCTCGTCTCGGCTAATCTATATTTTCCCCAGAACGCACATTAGAAGAAAAATAATTTATCTCATTACTCATTGTCTTTGTAAATGTGAAGTATGTTAAATACCTAAAGTAAAAAGATCCACCTATGTCTTTAACTAAAAAAAAAGGTTTTGATGTTTTCTGGATTTCCTGACAATATGTTTATATGCAAAGCAAATACTTAAATACAATCATCCAAGAGGTGATGTCAATTAAAGCCCACGTCTGCATTGCATTAGTAAACTGTAGTAGCTTTTATGTTGTTTCCCAATGTTCGCTTTTAAAGGTCACATGCAATGATGTGTTTGGGAATTAAATTTTATTTCTGCAGGAAATGTTTGCATTGTAATAACATATTTGACCTATTAAAACAAAAAGGTCATGAGGTTGTATCTTATTTAAAAAAAAAAGATTTATGTGTAATGGATGCACAAGATATCTTTTCTAAAAAGTTTTTTTTTATTTCTGCTGGCTATTTCTTTTTAGAGAGTAGCTTGTTTTGCTGTTGCCAAAATTTACTTGCACAAGTTAGTGGTGTTCCTGTCTTGCACTGATGAGATCTAACAAGATCAAAACAGCTTTATGTAGCGAGAACGCTCTACTTCATGTAATTTCAACTCTGTGCTGTGCTCAAAGCTATATACAGTTGTGATCAAAAGTTTGCATACCCTTGAAGAATTGGTAACACATTTCTTTTATTTCTTATGGGATTCATATTCAACTGTAGGTTATAACAGAATGGCATAATCATAAAACAAAAGATGGCAACAAAGAAAAAATGAAATACCCCTATCTGCATACACTTAGTTCTTAATACTGTGTATTGCCCTATTTAGCATCAAAGACTGCATGCAGACTTTTGTAGTAGCTGTTTATGAGGCCTCAAATTCTTGCAGGTTTGTATAGTTGCCCATTCATCATGCCAAAATGCCTCCAGGTCATGCAATGTATAAACCGCATGTTTGCGGTCTCCCCAGAGTGGCTCGATGATATTAAAATCAGGAGACTGTGATGGCCACTCCAGAACCTTCAACTCCTTCTGCTGTGAAAAGGTGCTGCTTTTGAGCACACTAAATGAGAAAGAGGGCAATTACGGTTGTACAAGGACATAGCAGAAATGTTGCAAATGCTGTCGTCAACAAGCCTTTGTCATTAAAGATTTAACTTTTTCTTAAATTAAGAGGAAATTATCTTTTTAAGATACCAGTTTCTGGAAATATTGACATGTATATTTTAAAATATATTGTAACTATATTCTAATGGTGCAACAACTGGTGAGATTGTAGTTATATTAAATGTTTTCCAAGTGTAAAAACAATGCTTTTTAAAACAGACAAGATAATTGGTACTTTAATTAGGCCATCATGTTTCATAACATATTCTGAGCTGAAAGCTGTCTTTTGTTAGTTGAGGTTTTGATGTGAAACTTGTATTTCTAAATGTATTAAAGCCCCTTTGTGTTTTTTTGACTTGGCAAACAAGGGGGTCTACTTGTTTATCTTTCACCTTTGCTTGTTGCTTTTACCCTAAGTGTTTAAATAATTTATTGATGAATAAAAAAATGATTGCTGGAGAAACGTATCACTTTGAATCTGAAAGAGTGCTGTTAAAGTTAATTAGATATATTCTCTATAAGTCACTAGTATTGAAAATACTTGCAAAGAGACATTGTTACTAATTTATCTGTAGTGTTTCTGTGATGCACATAATTATTGTCAATAGCTCTAAATTGCTGTTAACCAGTTCATATGAATCTGATCAGGGCCGGCCCGACAATAGAGCTGAGCTTTTTTTTTTTTAAAGCGGAAGAGAGAGAAAGAGGGGCGCCGAGTGGTTTTCACTTACCAAGTTGTCAGTACCTGCTCGGCGCCCCTCTCTCTCTCTCCTCTGCGAGCTCGGTCTCGGTGCCGGCTTGTAATGCTGAGCACCGGAAGATGACGTCATTTCCGATGCTCAGCATTACAAGCCGGCACCGAGACCGAGCAGGGAGACTCACCGCAGGACTGCTGAAAGGTAAGTACAAGGGGGGGTAGGGTAGATAATAGGGAGGGAGAGGAAGGGTAGATAATGGGGGGCGGCAGGGTAGAAAATGGGGGGGCAGCATTTTAAACTTCGCCCCAGGCGGCATTTTGTCTTGGGCCGGCCCTGAATATGATACATATAATTTAATAATAACCTTGGTATAGGGGTATTGTTACTGTATAGCTAAGCCATATATTTTAGCATTATCCAATGTATCACAATTACTTTGTAAGCAATATTGGTATCGAGATCCTAATATATTGTATTTCAAGATGACTACTTTAACCATCACCATTTCCATACCTTAATTTTTTTTTAATTTGGAAAAGACAGTCAGTGTTTTATGATGTCAAAAGCTTAAGGAGTGGTCCTATTACCATAGTGGAATTACCAGGAATCAGCAGGGACATTCTGTTGGTTTCTATGGTGAAAAGACTACTTTTTAACTTTGCACCGCAGGGTTGGAGACCGCAGTCAGGTAGAACCAAAGGGTAGCAGTAACGGGGTCAAACAGGCCGAAGTCAGGATACCAGGAGTCAGGATCAACAGATAATAAACCAAGGTCATGATACAGGAGATTCAATGTAAACAATGAAACAAGCCGAGATCAAACTTGACAAGGACTTCTGAGGACAGCACTGTAAGCATAGGTGACAATCAGAGTGCAAGGATCATAGGAAACTGGGAGGTTTGAAAAGGAACCGGAAGGAGAGGGGGTGGAATTTAGTTTGGCGCCAAAGCTAGTCAAAACCTCACTTCCAGTGTAAGGATCTGCGGCCATCTTGTGTGTGGCATTGACCACGAGATGGCGCGCACGCACAGAATACTCAGTTGCAGGACCTGACTGCCGCAAGGAGGGAGGTCTCCCTTTCCTGTGCAGCTGTTTCGGTGGTGGCGGCTGAGAGGGGTCTCTCCTTCTTCTTGGTTGCTGGAGCGGAAGCTGAGAGGAGGAGGGGAGGAAAGGAAGAGGAGTGCCGTGTATGCAGGTACAAAACAGCACCAGGATAATTCTTTATACATAACCCACACAATGTTGTAAATGCATTATTATCACATTGCTTACTGGGAATCCTATGTTGTTCATTTATATACAATAACATGAAGATCTTTAAAAAGTTGGAGTAGGCAGTGGAGTAGGCAGAAAATTATGCAAACAAAATATAACAAACTAGTTACTCGGTATCGACGTTTAATATCTAGAGATGAAGCTCAAAGAGAAAAAAGGTGGAGCCTAAAGAGTAGGGGAGGAACAAAAAAAGGAGTGGAGTTTACAGAGGAAGAGGTGCAAGTGGTAAGGTCTGGGCAGGAAAGCGTGGGGCAAATTAAGATTAGGAGGCGTGTTAGGACTAGGGTCGTACAAAATCTAAATACACCACTGGGCCGATAAGTACCATTTAACCCATCCAATCTTCCCATTTTCAGACACTAATCAGTCCTTAATCTTGTCTTAGATTCAAAATACCTTGTGTCTATCCTGTGCATGTTTAAATTCCCCCATTGTATTAACATCTACCACTTTTGTCAGCAGGGATGTTCCATTTACCTACAACCCTCTCAGTAAGTAAAACTTGCATTACATCTAAGCCTTATGACCACTTGTTCTAACATTTTGCCTCCTTTGAAATAAACTTCCCTTGTGTAGCTTGTTAAATCCCTTTATGTACACATCTCTTCTCTCTCTTGTTTCTCCACGCTCTACATATTTAGATCCCTTTTTTTTCCGGATCCCTTTTAAACAGCAATTTTAGGCTCTT
The DNA here is from genome assembly GCA_023333645.1 of Sceloporus occidentalis. Taxonomy (NCBI): domain Eukaryota; kingdom Metazoa; phylum Chordata; class Lepidosauria; order Squamata; family Phrynosomatidae; genus Sceloporus; species Sceloporus occidentalis. The sequence goes on along the minus strand of JALMGF010000065.1, from coordinate 3,461,854 downwards.
TGTGATAACCATATGGTAAAGCCTCTGTAAACCAATCTGTAAAATAAGGTGTGGTCAGAGAAGAAGCAGACACAGGTAGTATTATCAGTAGGCTTGTGCATTAGAATTTGTAAGAATTTCAACTTTAACAAACTTTGCTGATTTCGTCATTTCATACAAATTTCTGAAAACAAACATAACAAACAAAAATGCTTGGAGGAAAGGGGGAGAGGGTATGCCTGGAGGCTCTGTCCTTTTGCAGAAGTTCACCAGGAGCTGCATCTCTCTTTCTATGCAAATCTATCTGCATTATATCACAAAAGGCAGAGCCACAGAGACAGTCTCTTTCCCCCGTTCCTCCAATTGGGGCAGAGGGTGTGCCTGGAGGCTCTGCCCTTTTGTGGAAGTTTACCAGGTGGCCGGGTTCACAGAGAAGTGGGCAAAAAAAACAAGACAGACTAACAAGGAGTGGTGAAAGAAGAAGCGGAGCTGTGAGAAAGGAGATGGGGACACAGAAGCGGTTGGCGGAGAAGATAGGGAGACATTGAGAGAGAGTGTGAATAAGAATGTGAGAGAGTGTCAGTGCAATAGAGAGAGTGAATGAGGGTGATAAAAAATGGCATTACTAAATAGAAAACTTTGTTGTCCGAAAATAAATGGATCATAAATGGAAAAAAAAACATCCGTATTGTTTTTGGGCCACTTGCGCAAGTCTAATAATCAGTCATCGGGTAATATTTTTTTTTAGTCTACAATTAACCCAGTAGCGTACCTAGCAGGGGGCATGGGGGGTCAGGATCACAGGTAGGAACCCAGTTGCAGCTCTCAAATGAATTAGGAAAATACAGTATTGAAAGGGTCAGGCAGAAATCATGTTTAGGCAGAAATCGTGGTCAGGCAGGTCCGAAGGTCAGTATACCAGGCAGCACAGTATCAGAAATGGTAGTATCAGGCCAAGGGTCAAGTAACAAGAAACACTTTGAATCACTGTTAGCGCAGTTAACTCCAGCAATAGCACAGAACAACTGAGCAATGATAGCTCAGTTGTTCAGGGTTTTTAAAAGGTGGAACTCCACCTTCTGACTGCTGTAATCAGTCTCCGCAGGTGTACATGGTTCGTTCTGCAACCCTGAACTCCTGTGGAGACCAAGAGCAACCATGTCCATCTCCCTGGCAACCACAGACGCCAGGGAGGCGGTATACTGAGTGTGGGGGCTGGTCTTCTTCCTGGTTTGTCTTCCTGGTATCTGTGATTGCCAGGGAAATGATACGTTGGTTGTGGGGAACAGTCCCCTATCTCACTTGTCTCTCCCACGTCTTTGATCGCCGTGGAGACACAGTACCAAGTCCCAGGGTCACCTGGGACGCTGAGCATGGGGGCCAGCCCTCCTGCAGACTCGTTTCCCTGGCATTCCGGGGAGATGGGGTGTACGGTGGGCGGCCGGGTGAGTCGCGCGATGCGTGACAATCAAGGGAGCAGGAGGTCTGTTAATGCAGACCTCCGATCCTGCTCCCTTGTGATGCTTGCGGGAACTGATGCTGTGCGTCTGGATGTGCTGTCATATCCTGGCGCAGAACACTTAAGCCACGTCCACCCCTTCCCCGGTCACTGCACCGGAAGAAGAAGAGCCAAGAGCAAGAACGAAGAGGAGGAAGAAAATAAGCTGTAGGGAGAAAAGTGACAGTGACAGAGGAAAGGTAGGAAAACATTTAGTGAGAGTGGATTAGTAAGTGTGCGAAAGTGATGGGTGTTATGCTGTAGTTTATGCTGAATGTTTGTGAATTAATGTTTGTGAATGAGTAAATGAATGAGAGTGTGTATGATAGCATGGACGTGTAAGTGTGTGTGGGGGGGATAGCATGGCATAGGGAGGCTGTAATCACATTCCTATCATGCCCAGGTTGTCCAATTTTGGTGTGTTAACCACACTTTTATTAAAAGTAAGTAATACACCAACATTGGACAGATAAATTCAATAACAATATTAATATATATATATATATATATATATATATATATATATATATATATATATATATATATATATATATATATATATATATATATAAAATCTAAAATTAACAATTGCACTCCAATTGCCACTTTTTCTGCCTGGTGCCAAGTAACTGCAACAGCAATTCATATAATATCCAAAAATAGTTACCGGCACTCCAGGGACTTCTCTAAATAATCACTTGAGAAACTCCAGTTTTCCAGTCAACGTTTCAGTCTGTTTATTAGACTTTCATCAGGGCCTAAGTATATAGTGATAGTTATGCTGTACCACCATCAATGTTTGCCTCGGTATATAATGATAACAGTTATGTTGTACCCCGTCAATGTCTACCTCAGTATATAATGATAACAGTTATGCTGTACCACTGTCAATGTCTGCCTCAGTATTTAATGATAACAGTTATGTTGTACCCCCATCAATGTCTGCCTCAGTATATAATGATAACAGTTATGCTGTACCCCCTCAATGTTTGCCTAACGATAGAAGCTATGCAGTTTTAAAGTGTGTGTGTGGGGGTGCTACATACAGGATCCGCATAAAGAGCATGGTGTGGTGTTTTAGCACTGAAAGTCACCTGATATATTATGTCTGCCTATAATGGCAGCCTACAGGTCTGTAGTTAGGAAAAAAAATCCATTTCAATGTAATAAGTGCTCAAACAGAAATGTTTATTTTTCCATGGTACTTCGTAAAGGTTCTTTTCTGATTTATTTGCCCTCTTTAGTTTCTTAAGCAACTAATCTTGAGCATATCTGATATCTAATTGTTTAATCACACAACAAGACAGAAGCTTTTAAGAACCCCTTCCAGTTTCCATGGCAAAAGCCCATCAGTGCCTGCTTTTGCGTCACATGATAATTACGCATTTTCTGAAAAGTTCTGAACAAGACAAAATTGTAGATGATTAAAGGAATATTTGTTTGAAGGGTGTTGATTTACAGTGCCAGGTACTAGGTATGGTCTCTTATGCTACATTTAGTTATAAAAGCAGTGAATAGGGCTGCTAGAACATTATGTTAATGTTGCATTTTGTACATTAAATTACAAGTCAATGTTGTTAATAAAGAAACATTCTAAATAACAGGAAACTATTGTATATGTGAATTAACAGTCACTTAATCAACAATTCAGTGAAGTACCTTATTGTATTGTTGTATTATTAAGGCTGCCCTGATAGAAGTGAATAAAGAAATTGGTGCCACAACTGAAAATGGCCTTACTAGGTTTTAATTAAGTGACTTTCCGGTAGTAGAAGAGTTGTGTAGTCATCTACTATGTCCAATCAGGCAAATAATGAGGACAAAGCGTGCGGACTGTTGACTTAAGCAGTCAACACAAAATGTTACTTGTCAGCAGAACTGTAGCTTGAACTGGAAAACCAAAGTAGCTGGTTGTGCCCAGAGTGCAGATTTTATAAACTCCCTACTCAGATTATCTTTAAAGCAAGTAGTTGAGGAGCCAACTCGTAAGGAGGCCATATTGGATTTAGTGTTCACAAGTGGAGATTTGTTAACGAATATTTCTGTAAGTAAAAGTTTGGGCTCTAGTGATCATCAGACTGTGTGGTTTAATATATGAACAGTGACTGAGTCACACCACACAAAAACAAACGTTTTAGATTTTAGAAAAGCCGACTTTTCTAAAATGAGAATATGTATAGATGAGTCACTATCAGACTGGGGCCATTTAAATGGAGTCCAGAAGAAATGGGATTATTTAAAAGTTGTATTATTGAAAATAACAGAAAATTGTATTAGGCTGGTCAGTAAGAGTAAAAAAATTAAAGAAACCTCTGTGGTACTCTGCAGAAGTGGCCAAAATCATAAAAGACAAGAAGTTAGCCTTTAGTAAATACAAAAATACCCAAAGTGAGGAAGATAGACAGATCTATAAGATTAGGCACAAAGAAGCAAAGCAAGTTATAAGAGCTGCCAAATCACACGCAGAAAGAATTGCCCTGTCACTAAAAAAGGGAGATAAAACTTTTTTTAGACATATAAATGAGAAAAGGAAAGTAAAACTTTAAAAAAGGATTAGTTAGATTAAAAACAAAAGAAGGAAGGTATGTAGAAGAGGATAAAGGTCTAGCTGACTGCCTCAATGAATATTTCTGTTCTGTTTTTACAAATGGAAATGAGGAAAACGACTAAGTCATTTGATACATGTGAGTTTATCGAGGCGGAGGTTCTACTTCAGTTGTCTAAGGTAAAGACAAATACGTTGTTGGGGCCTGATGGGATACACCCCAAGTTATTAAAAGAGCTTGGTGGTATACTAGCAAAACCGGTAACGGATTTAGTTGGTAACGGGAGTTATCCCAGGGGATTGGAAATTAGTGAATGTTGTGCCGATTCACAAAAAAGGCAGTAGGGAGGAATTGGGCAACTACAGGCCAGTAAGTCTTACATCTGTAGTGCGGAAATTAATAGAAACTATGTTAAAGGATAGGATTGTTGAACATCTGAAGTCACGTGGGTTTCAAGATCAAAAACAACATGGGTTTACCTCAGGAAGATCATGCCCAAACTAATCTTATTTATTTTTTTTGATTGGGTGACTAAAGTAATTGATCAAGGTGGTGCAGTAGACATTGCATACCTGGATTTCAGTAAGGCCTTTGACACTGTCCCACATAGAAGATTTATCAATAAACTGCAATGTCTGAGTTTAGACCCCAATATTGTTGAATGGATTAGGGAGTGACAGAAAACAGAGGGTTATAGTCAATGGGGTACCTCAGGGATCTGTACCGTGTTTCCCCAAAAATAAGACAGTCTTATATTTATTTTTCCTCAAGAAGATACACTATGGCTTATTTTCAGGGGATGTCTTATTTTTATTAAGTATGGTACAACCATCTACATTTATTCAAATATACTCATCTTGTCTATGGGGTACAGATACTCAGGAAAAGCAGAGATAGACCAGCAAAGCTGATGTGTAAGGGCTGGCTTATTTATCAGGGATTCAGTAGAGCTGGGATGATCTCTTTGGGCTCAGTAGCAGACTGCTTGCTGAAGCTTTTCCCCTATCCCCTGGTGTTTGTGTGGGGGTGAGAGAGACCCACAGACTGTTGCTGGTCAGTGCTGGGGAACAGCAGCTTTACTGGTGTTTGTGTGGGTGAGAGAGACCCACAGATTGTTGCTGGTCAGTGCTGGGGAGCAGCAGCTTTACTGGTGTTTGTGGGGGGTGAGAGAGACCCACAGACTGTTGCTGGTTGGTGCTAGAGGAGAGAAACCCACAGTGCTGAGTGAAACGGCAGCCACAGCTTTACTTCTTCCCCCTGCTCCTCACTTCACTGAGGAGACTTTTACTTTCACTTTCTATGTCTCCTCACTCTATCACTATGTCTTATTTTTGGGGTATGGCTTATATTGAGCAAATGCTTAGAAATCCTGCTACGGCTTATTTTATGGGTATGTCTTATTTTCGGGGAAACACAGTACTTGGCCCCATTCTCTTTAATATTTTTATTAGTGATATTGCAGAGGGTCTAGATGGAAAGGTATGTCTTTTTTTGCTGACGACACAAAAATTTGCAACAGGGTTGATGTTCCTGGAGGGAGGAGCCAAATGGCAAATGATTTAGGTAAACTGGAAAAATGGTCAGAGCTGTGACAACTGGCATTTAATGTTGATAAATGCAAAGTAATGCATCTAGGGCATAAAAACCCAAGGACAGAGTATAGAATATTTGATACTGTCCTAATCTCAACATGTGAGGAAAGGGACTTAGGGGTAATTATTTCTGAGGATTTAAAGGTAGGCAGACAATGTAGTAGAGCAGCAGGAAATGCTAGCAGAATGCTTGGTTGTATAGGGAGGGGTATTAGCAGTAGAAAGGGGGAAGCACATGTGAGACCTCGCTTGGTGTATTGTGTACAATACTGGAGACCGGATCTCCAGAAGGATATAGATATGTTGGAGAAAGTTCAAAAAAGGGCTACTAAAATGGTTCATGGATTACAGGATAAAACTTACCAGGAAAGGTTAAAGGATCCTAACATATATAGCCTGGAAGAAAGACGTGACAGGGGGATATGATAGAAACATTTAAATACTTAAAAGGAAACAACACAATAAAGGAAAAGTTTCTTTAAAAGGAGAAACTGTACCACAACAAGAGGACATAATCTTATGCTAGAGGGGCAAAGGTTTAAAGGTAACATCAGGAAATATTATGTTACGGAAAAGGGTAGTGGATACATGGAATAGCCTTCCAGCAATATGGTAGTTGTTAATACAGTGAAGACATTTAAGCAAGAATTGGATAGGCATAAGGCTAAGGCAGATATAGGATAAGGCCAGGGACTAAGGAAAGTATTCAGAGGTTCAGGCAGACTGGATGGGCCGAATGGTTCTTATCTGCCATCACTTTCTATGTTTCTATGTTTTCTGTAATTAAGCAAAAGTTAACATTTAGCCTTCCTTGCCATGTCCTTAAATGAAAAGTACCAACAGTATTCTGATTCAGTCTTGATTCAGTGTGGACTGTGAATACACAAATATGGATAGTTTAAGCAGAGCCGGCCTTAGGTGTTCCGGCGCCCAGTGCAAACTACTCCTCTGGCGCCCCCCCTCTGCCCCTTCAAACTACCCCCCCTGTGCCTTCAAACTACCCCCCTGTCCTTTCAAACTACCCCCCGTGCCCCTTCAAACTACCCCCCTCTACCCCTTCAAACTACCTCCCCTCTGCCCCTTCAAACCCCCCCCCTGCCCCTTCAAACTACCCCCCCGCCCCTTCAAACTACCCCCCCTTCAAACTACCCCCCCCCGCCCCTTCAAACTACCCCGGAATAGTCCGGCGCTCAACATGAGATCCCGGCACCGCGACGGAGTCACGGAGAGTAAGGGGCGTCAAGCGGTTGCTGAGAACTTCACGAGCAACCGCTCGGCGCCCCTGCCCGGGACATAAATGAAAACATTGTTGTTGTTTTTTTGTTGTTGGTTTTTTTAACTTTATTTAACATCCTCCATGTTAAATAAAGTTAAAAAAACCTTTATTTAACATGGAGGATGAGGAAAAAAACCAACAACAAAAAAAACACAACAATGTTTTCATTTAGGTGCAGAGGGGGCGGCGGCGGACCCCGGAGTGGCGGCGGCAGCGGAGGAGGACCCGGCGGTGGCGGAGGAGGACCCCGAGGCAGCGGCGGAGGAGGACTCCGCGGCGGCGGTGGTCGCACAGGTCGCACACCCCAAAGGCCGGCCCTGAGTTTAAGATTTCCATAGCACAGGCACTACTTGACAAATTTAACCTTCATCCAAGCTCTCAATCTGTTCAAAGAGTCAGGCTAGTCAAGTTCTTAGGCGCTATGTTTTCATTGGTACTATGAGAGGTGGAATGGGCTTGGCTTGGTGGTATTTTCAGATAGCATTGGTCATTTTAACATATTTCTACCCATTTCCCTATATCTCAGCTACCTAATAAGTTACCTACAAGCCAGACACACCCAAAATCCATCACTAAGACTGTGCTAGAGATGATCCATTTTCTTTTCACTTGTTTTGCAGAATTCACAGTTAAGACTTGAAAGAGAGCAAAGAAAATCTATTTTTTATAAAATTAACTAGTGAACAAATGGTTTTTCCGTCACACACAGAATAAATATACATATTCATATGTTATCTTTGATTTTAATGTACTAGAGTACAGTTTAATTTAAAATACCTCTTAATTTACTGCAGTTCATAAAATGATTTTTATTCCTTGATTTAGCTTTGATAAATTCTGTTTTTTGCCTCATGGATAATTTCTTATTATATGGTATATGGTAAATTGAATTGGCCAGCTTCAAAGATGTCCCAAATATGGGACATGTGCACAGACTGACCAGATGTACTAATGCCAAAAAATGCAAACCTCACAAAGGCGGCTTTTTACCTCCCAAATAGCCCAACAAACCCATGCATGGGGGGTATTGCTGTACGCAGGAGATGTTACTGAACACATATTGGGGTGTAGTTTGACAGTGACATATACCAGGAGCGGTAAATTCACACCTGAAGTACAATGTGTGTGAAAAAAATACAAAAAACATTACTACCATAAAGATACCCGAAGGCTGATGGTAGAATTAGTGCGTGGAAAGGTGCATGGTAAAATACCAGCATTTGAAATGCTCTGGGGTGTGTAGTTTTCAAAAATATATGGTTTCAAAGATACCCGAAATAGCACACATGGCAGAATGACCAGAATTCAGGAAAAAATGATTTTGAAATAGCAAAACGCTACTTCATTATTGCCCAATAACTTGCAGAAAAAATACAAAAAAACATTGGGTATTTCTAAACTCAGGACAAATAGTAGAATCTATTGAGCAGGTTTTTTCATTAGTTTTTTGCAGATGAGTGACATTTTTTTCAAATCAGAGGGCTCAGTGGCATCATATGTCAGGTATAAAGATGCCAACAGAGCTTAACAGATCAATTAGACTTAACAATGAGAAGATGATTGGATTTGCCAAGGAGAGCAAAACAAATCCAAAAAGATGTTTTAAGTACATTAATGCCACAAAATTTAGGAGTGACAATGAAGGTGTTTTGAAATCTGGAGATGGTAAGTTACTTAGTGAGGATCAGGAAAAGGCAGCAATACTAAATGCCTTTTTTTTCATCTGTATATAACAAAGAAGAGCCACTACCTGCTTATTGGCAATTCAGCATTACAGAAACATTAAATCAAGTTTTCAAACATTTAAGTAAACTTAAAGTAGACAAAGCTCCAGAGCCAGATGGGATACATCCAAGGATACTACTAGTCAAAAAAATAGCCAGACCACTGTTTTTGATTTTCAAAGATTCTTTCCAGTCGGGAATGGTACCAAAGGATTGTCAGAAAGCTGATGTGGTTCCAATTTTTAAAAATTGATCCAAATCTGAGCCTGGGAACTACAGACCTGTAAGCTTAACATCTGTGGTGGGGACATTGTTTGAGAGTTTATTAAGAGATGATATACATGAATATATTGTGAACAATGATACCATCAGTAGGAATCAGCACGGTTTTGTGAAGAACATATCATGTCAGACCAATTTAATTGCATTTAATGATGTTGTGAGTAAGTGTATAGATCAGGATGTTGCTGTAGATGTTGTCTATTTAAATTTTGCAAAAGCATTTGACACTGTTCCACACTAGCGGTTATTGTATAAGACAAATAGGTCTTGGAGAAAATGCCCGTGTTTGGATTAGAAATTGGCTTAGTGACAGGATGCAAAGAGTTGTTGTTAATGGTAAATTCTCAAGCTGGACAACTGTGGTAAGTGGGGTGCCTCAGGGTTCTGTCTTGGGTCCAGTTCTCTTTAACTTATGTATTAATGATCTTGAAATAGATATTGCAAGTCACTTATCTGTGTTTGCTGATGACACAAAATTAGGTAAGGTTATAAAGTCTGATCAGGATGAAGAGTCTCTTCAGAATGATTTGGATAAACTAGGGGACTAGTCAAATAAGTGGCAGATGAGATTCAATATAGATAAGTGTAAGGTATTGCACTTTGGTACCAAAAATAAGTATGCAACTTACATTCTTAAAGGCATTGCATTGTGAAAAGCAGAAAATTAGAAGGACTTAGTTATAATTGTAGACCATAGACTTAGCAACAAAGTACAGTGCCAGTCAGCCGTTGCAAAAGCCATTAAGGTATTAGCATGCATAAAGAGTAGTATTAAATCATGAGATGAAAATATAATTTTAACTCTTTATAAATCAATGGTGAGGCCTCATCTTGAATATGCAGTGCAATTTTGGGCACCAGGTTTAAAGAAGGATGCTATAGAGTAGAAAGTTCAGAGGTGGGATAGAACGTTTATTAGAGCAATGGAGAATTTTAGTTATGAAAAGGACTAGTAAAACTAGTCTACAGTTGAGACTTGAGGAAAGGAGATTTCAGCATCAGCATAGGAAAGGGTTCTTCACAGTAAGAACAATAAGAATATGGAACTCTCTGCCTAAGGATGTTGTATTATCTAACTCTGGATATTTTTAAGAAAGGTTTGGATGCTTTTCTGGTTAAGCATAACATAAAGGGCTATTAACTGCTAAAAGGACAGTCGTATTAGATAGTTGATCCAGGGAGTAATCTGATTGCCACTATGGAATCAAGAAGGATTTTTTTTCCTTGTTGTGGCATGATTGGTAATTGTCCCAAGTAGGGTTTGTTTGCCTTCTTTTGGATCAACTAGGTATGTGTGAAAGGTTGAACTTGATGGACTGAAGTCTTTTTTCAACCTACTATATTATACTAAACTAACACTGAAAAATGTTAAAAGAGCCTTTGTCCCAAAGTGTACTATGAAAAAGAAACAGTCTTGTCATTAAGGGGTTAAAAGGAGGGTGGTGCTTGAAATCATTATTCTTCCTTTGTTAACCATGGTTATCTGCAAACCATGTGCTGTCATCATTGCTTTGCACAAAAAGGGTTTCACAGGCAAAAATATTGCTGCTAGTAAGATTGCACCGAAATCAACCATTTATCGGATCAAGAACTTCAAGGAGAGAGGTTCAATTTTTGTGAAGAATGCATCAGGGCGCCCAAGAAAGTCCAGCAAGCGACTTTGATTAAGCTGCGGGAACGGGGCACCACCAGTGCATGCACAGTGAGGTGAAGACTTTTGGAGGATGGCCTGGTGTCAAGAAGGGCAGCAAAGAAGCCACTTCCCTCCAGGAAAAACATCAGGGGCAGACTGATATTCTGCAAAAGGTACAGGGATTGGACTGCTGAGGACTGGGGTAAAGTCATTTACTCTGATGAGTCCCCTTTCTGATTGTTTGGTGTATCCGGAAAAAAGCTTATCCAGAGAAGACAAGGTGAGCACTACCATCGGTCCTGTGTCATGCCAACAGTAACGCATCCTGAGACCATTCATGTGTGGGGTTGCTTCTCAGCCAAGGGAGTGGGAACACAGCCATGAATAAAGATTGGTACCAATACATTCTTCAAGAGCAACTTCTCCCAACCATGCAAGAACAGTTTGGTGATGAACAGTGCCTTTTCCAGCATGATGGAGCACCTTGCCATAAGGCAAAAGTGATGACTAAGTGGCTCGGGGAACAAAACATCAACATTTGGACAGGAAACTCCCCATACCTTAATCCCATTGAGAATTTATGGTCAATCCTCATGAGGTGAGTGGACAAACAAATTGTCAAAATTTTTGACAAACTCCAAGCATTGATTATAAAAGAATGGCCAGCGATCAGTCAAGAGGTGGCCCAGAAGTTAATTGACAGCATGCCATGGCGGATTGCAGAGGTCTTGAAAAAGAAGGGTCAACACTGCAAATATTGCCTCTTTCCATAAACGTAATGTAAGTGTCAATAAAAGCCTTTGACACTTATGAAATGCATGTTATTATATTTCAGTATACCATAGTAAAATCTGACAAAAATATCTAAGAACACTGAAAGCCTGTGCATCAAGAGAGTAAGATAAAAACGGGCACTTGATATTTGTTACTAGATATTTTGTCAATTCTGGTTAAAAATGGCTAAAACATTAGTATTCTTAGTTTCACCTGGATAAAGAGAGTCACTATAGTATTAACCACAGCTGGAAACTTCAATGGATATCATAGTTGTTTTTTTGGCCTCTAGGGCAGCATGTGATAATTGCAGCATCTACATGTAGAGGAACAGTATTTGGCTCCACACTTTCAACGGCCATTTTCTGTGTATTGGGATACCTCTATTTACTAATATGTCTAGCTTCACCACTGACTCAGCCCTGTCCCACTCCTGCTTTCTATGAGGACAGCTCAGACTAACAAACACAATTTGTTCCCAGGAACAAAAATTTTATAATGACTGTAAATGTTTAGTTTTCTGTTTAAAATAAATAAAGTTTTAATTCTATCTTTCTCTGCCAGATGGTGACCTTTTCTTAATTCACTGTGGAGGTAGAATTCAAATCTAAATTAGTCACTGACAAAAAAAACATCAAGTAGATTTTAGAATAGAAAGTATAATACAGGGGTGTCCAAGTTTTTTCTGCAGTGGGCCGCTTCATCAGAATTGTATACGTGCGAGGGCCGCACTCATTTTCACTTTAATAAGATATAGAGATTAAAATAAAGTAAATGACACAAAACCTTTACTTTTCCTCTCACTGATTTCTGGGCCTATAAAGTTTTGTGACTACAAATTCAGGATTCTGGATAAGTAAAAATGAAATAGTTCTATTTATCCTAGTTATACACCGGAATGAAAATTCTGGACCAAAACCGAAAATTCAGGGTTCACTTAGCTGAAACGGAAAACGACCCCCCCACCTTTAAAAATAATAAAAAATTCCACACTTTTAATAAAAGTAAGTTACACACCAAAATTGTACAAAAAATTTAATAACAATGTTAATATATATATATATATATATATATATATATATATATATATATATATATATATATTATGATTGTTAACAGCAATCTCAGGCATACCCAGATTCCAGCATGTACTGGTTGGCTGGGCATGATAGAAGTGTGATTGCTGTCAACAATCATATATAAATTAATATTGGTATTGTATTTTTTTGTCCAATTTTGGTGTGTTAACCACACTTTTATTAAACGTAAGTAACGCACCACAATTGGACAAAAGAATTCAACAATATGACTTGCTAACAGCAATCACACTCCTTTTATACCCAGGCAACCAGTAAATGCTGGAACCTAGGCATGATGGGACTGTGATTGCTGTTATTAAAACATATAAAGCCTTTAGAAGATTGTGCACTCTCAACAGTCCCCTTCTCCTTCTGTACCAGCATGTCTTAACATGTGTTAATATATTGTCAATTTTGCATATTTCCAATTTTAATGTTATTGTTCATTTCCATGCTTCTGTATTGCAATTGCACAACAGAATCTGCTGGTACTCTATAAATAAATTGTAATGCAATGTAAAATTGAACTTTTTTCAATGTACCTTAATAAAAAGAATTACAGGTAATGTCACTTGAACTAACCAGAAACTCGCTTTAACATTACAGGTCATTGGCTTTATTAGATTTTTAGAACAATGTTCTCAGGTTGATCAAATAAACCAGAAATAAAAGTGTACAATTATGTGTATGGAAGAAAATTGTATAATAGCACATTTCTTACAACCAGCTGTTTTTTGCTCAGGAGAAAAAGAATGGTGATGGTGCTTTTGAGGTCAATTAGTTTAAGGTTTTTCCTAGGTTTTAATAATAGCTGTAGTCCCAATAAATTATAATGTCAGTAGAGTCAAAACAAGTGGTCTCTCTAAGGAATAATGGTAGCCTACCTACAATTAACTTCACTATTTGATGTCCCTGCAAAGCTTTGAAGATGAAGTTACAGCTTAAAAGGTCAATAACACTCCTTCAATGGTCAGTTTTCTGAAAAGATCCATTAAATGGAATTCAATGACTAATTCAATTAAAAGCATTGTAGCTACATGACAAAATATGCAGCTCTAAGAAGTGGACAGGAAAATATTGGTCAGTCAGGTTGCATTATTGGCTTTTTTGTAAAAAAAAAAAAAATAGATGTTAGTGTAGACTGACCATGTTTACCAAAATACTCGATACCTTCAGTCACATTAAATACATGGACTAGATCTCATCCCATCTCTCTTTATATCTCCTCCCATCTCTCCCTTTTCTTCCTGTCTCCTTTTCTGTATTTCCCCCCTCCTCTTTCTCTACCCCCTCTTTCTCTCTCTTTTCTCTCAATTTTTCTCCCTTTTTCTTTTATCTCTCCCTTTTTCTTTGATCCCCATTGGCTATTCTTTTTCTTTCTCAGCTCTGCCATCTCTCTTTATCTCTCCCTTTTCTCATTAACATCTCATATTATTTAATCTTTCCCATTTCTCTTTATCTCTTCTTTTCCTCTATCTCCTTTTACTTTATCTCTTCTTTTTGTGCACATCTCTCCTCCTTCTCATTATCTCTCCCCTTATTCATTATCTCTCCCTTTTTTTGTTTTCTCTGCAACTTTTCCCCATCTCAAATTCTCATCTCTCCTTTTCTTTCCATCTCTCTTCTTTCTCATTGTCTCACCCTTCTCTCCATTTCTCCCTTTTCTTTCTCCTCATTATCTCTCCCCTATCTATTTCTCTTTATCTCTCAATTTTCTTACCATCTTTGCCTTTTCTCACTATATATCTCTCCCCATTTCCCCCATCACTTACCTTGCAGAGGTCCTGCTGAGCCAGGGGTAGATCCAGAGCCTGACCTCAAGGAGGGTCATTTATACTTACACACAACCACACCCACATATCCAAGCACTCTTACTAACACACACAGACACTAACACACATGCACACAGAAACCCACACAAATATACCTAGATACTTAAAAGACAACCAGACACAAAAATACTAACATACCGAAATACACGTTTTCACATTAAAATACCCAGACACACACACACATACTAATCTAGCCAAAGATATACACCAATCATCCGTAACATTATGACCACGTGCCTAATATTGTGTAGGTCCTCCTTTGGCCGCCATAACAGCCCTAACTTCTCGAGGAATGGAGTCCACTAGACCTCTGAAGGTGTGGTGTAGTATCTGGCACCAGGATGTTAGCAGCAGATCCTTTAAGTCCTGTAAGTTGCGAGTTGGGGCCTCTGTGGATGCATCTTGGTGCCATGTGTTTTCTAGGTAAGTAATGCACACACACCCCGCCATCCACGTGATGTCAAGTGATTCATTGCACCAGGCCACTTTCTTCCATTGCTCTGTGGTCCAGTAATGCTCACGTGTCCATTGTAGGTGCTTTCAGCAGTAGACAGGGTCAGCATGGACACCCTGACTGGTCTGCGGCTACACAACCCCAAACGTAAAAAACTGTGATGCACTGTGTGTTCTGACACCTTTCTATCAGAACCAGCATTAACTTTTTCAGCAAAAAAGTAGCTTGTCTGTTGGATTTGACCACACAGGCCAGCCTTGGCCCTATCTGCAGTTTACCAATTTTCCTTTTTGATAGTTACTGGGCAATGCAGACCGTGGACACCTCACAAGAGCTGCAGTTTTGGAGATGCTCTGACCCAGTTGTCTAGCCATCACAATTTGGCCCATGTCAGAGTCACTCAGATCCTTACGCTTGGCCATTTTTCCTGCTTTTAACACATCATTTTTGAGGAAGAAATGTTCACTTGCTGCCTAACATATCCCACCCACTGATAGGTGCCAAGATAACAAGATTATCAGTGTTATTCACTTCACCTGTCAGTGGTCATAATGTTATGGCTGATCAGTGTATGTTCACACACATACTAACATACCCAGACAAAGACACAAGTTCACACACTAACATACGCAAACATATGCTTTCACAAACCTACCCAAAGACAGATGTTCATAAACTAAAATAGCGACACACACACACTAACATACAGACATACACACACTGACATACCCAGATACACTTTCACTAACATACCAAAAAAAACACATGTTTACACACGGATCTGCGCGGGGGCACCTCCAATACAGCGGACTGGGATGTCCGTCCAGTCCACCACAGAAGAGGCGCCCTATGTAGACATGTAGACCTGTGCTCTAGGCAGGCACCTACCTTGCCTTTAGGTATGGTTAATAACTAAATTTCTGTAGGTCAGCGAAAAATCAAATAAAGGTAGAAGAGAACAGAATCTATTTGCGGAGACTGGAAAATTTATCTTAGCCCTAAATAGTTTTGAGACACTTATAAAAAAAAATTGTGAACTATGTGTTGGGCGTAGGGTTAGTTACAACTAGGTGCAGTATTTCTGGGTGCCTCACTACATAACTAAAACACTCTAACATGCAAAAAACTCTAAGACGCATTCACCCTAACATTTTAGACTAACACCCACAAACACACACCCACAAACACATGCTTAAACACCATACAGCTAACATTGTACACTCACATTGTAAGCTTGCACACAAGGCCTTTTTTACTCAGTATGTTGGTATCCTGACCTCTTAATTTTAGTACTGTACAAATTAAATGTATGTACTGTAAGAAGCATATATAAATGTTGGACATATAGAAATAAAAGATAATAATAATAGCACATGCTAACACCATACACTATTACTATGCACACAGTAACATACACTGTAAAGCCATATGCTTACTCATGCTGACACCATACAGTAACAGACACATTCAAATGCCATACAGTTACACAAACATGCTAACACCCAGGGGCGAAAATAGAAACCACGGGGCTCTGGTGCGAAAAATTGCCCTGGCCCCCCAACAGCTGTTCTGTGCCATCATTGCCCCCACACAACTAGTCTGTGCCTTCTTTGCCCATTGCTCCCCTTCCAACATATGCAAACACACTTGCACATACTCCATCATCACACAGTGTGGGAGCAGCCTCAGTTTTATGACAGAGGTCACGTGACCCCGATACGCTCCTCTCTCCCCGTGCCGGTTCAATCTACGTCTTTAGTTACGCCAGTGCTAACACCATACACTGACACACCCTCTAACAACATACGGTAACACAAACACTCAAATGCCATACACTCAGGCACTCAAACACACAGTCCCTCTAACACTATACTGTACATTACAAATATATTAACACTCTTTCTCTCTCTCTCCCTATACTCCTCTCCTGTCATCCGTTCAGCTCACACAGTTCCTCCTTCATGTCCTCCCCCTCCTTACCTTTGTGCAGAGCCATGTCTTCATTGCAGCTCAAATTCTCTGTTACCTGACCCCGCTGAGCACCTCAATTGCTGGGAGCCTGGATGCTATCCACCTGCTGCACCTGCCTTAAGATGCCCCTGTTTCACACTACCCTCACTTTCCCACAGGGCAGGCAGGGTAGTAGGTAAGAGGCATCAAATGGGTTCGTAGCTCTCCAAAGGCCATTTCCAGTCAATCTGACCACCTCATCCCAGTGGGCAGGGTGTGAAAGCATAGATGCCCCCAACTGTGATATTTACTAATGTCAGCTTTAATTTAAACTCATCATTGTATTGATCCTTAGCACATATACCCAAAAGGAACAATTGAAGGTGAATTTCACCATTTAGACTTGGTTATATTTTTTAGATGGCAGAAAATTGTATAAATTCATTGACTGTCTCAAATTAAGTAATAGGCACAGAAGAACATTACGTTTCAAATATATTATTTATAGAACAAAAACATTAGCCATTTATAGAACACTTTCGCAATGCCAATAATCCATATTATACAGCTGAATCTTATTCTATGGCAGATAAACATTTTATGAGAATAGTCATGGTAATAAAAAAAAAAAATACAAATGCCTTTGACGTGATTTTTTTTATTTATGATTAGTGCCACAGCATTCTGTCATACTTTCAGGGAGATTTATTATATAAATTTACAAACCTTGTTTTTTTTTTTCATTTCAAGCTATAAATGTGTAGTTATACATATTTATATAGATTGATAACAATTTAGGCTTTTTAGGTGCATGTTATAAGTATACAGGGTGTCTTTAATAACAATCAAAATCAATGTGCACTACATACTAACATTCAGTTCTAACTAATAAAGCAATTTTTTAGACTTTGGTTTTCACAAGGATATCTGTAGTGCCTTAATATTCTATCTTGGCTCCTTTCTACTAATCGAGTAAATATATATACTGATTATTTTGCTTATTCTTGGTAACTTGTGCTTTTTGCGCACATATGTCAAATGCACAATTCATAAGTGTGTAGTTCTTATACATATATGATACAATTAAGATTGTACTAGAGTAATGCAAATAAACACATTTACTATATTCCATTGTACAGAGCTACCGAATATGATGGTGCTATGTAAAACAATAATAATAAATACATTAAGAGGTAAGCATGTAGTAACCTTTTGTAGCTGTCAACCATAAATTCAATCCCTGAGTGGAAATATCTGTAGAACATCAGTAGGTTCATACATAAATAATGTAGCAAGACCATCATCACATTAGGTAAGCATGTGACTTTTCATGCAATGCTTACATACAAAACATGATCCTCACATTGGGGAAATGTGAAAGAAAGGAAGGAATAACATAGAAATTGTTCCTGCTTATCTCCCACAACTCGGATTGCTCTTAGTTAGCATCTACTCAGTTGAGTCATGAATCTTCATTCAGTTTAGTACCTCTACCCAGATATAGGGGAAGTACCCAATATACCTTCTCTCTTAAATGTCTGCATTCCAACTTTCGGAGCTAAAAAATCCCACCCAGGGGAGCCACTTTAAATCATTGTTGTATCCCCACTTCTAGCTGAAATAGACTCTCCATTTGGCATATAAATTCAACATTCTTTAGCCCCACACCAACAACAATAAAGTGCAAAAGAAAGTGCTTTTCAAGCTTGTATCCAGCAGCCTGGGTGCTGGACAAAGAGTTTTATGTGAAACACGCTGTGTTTTCACACACTAGTTGTTGTAAGCATATCTTTGTTTTTATAATAAACTTTTTTTGCACGTTTTTACACTATATATATGGAAACATTTATGCAGTTTTTCCGCCAGCAATCAACGTGGGTGGTCTAGAGCTATTTGTCTCACTGATACTTTCAACATTAGAGCAGTGTATTGCTCTTCCCTTGTGAGTGGTTTATCCATACATATTTTTTAATTTATACCTGAAAGTATTTTTTGCAGTGAGAACTATGTTTTCCCTTACGAAAAAATTACTGCAGTTTTTCTGAAGTAATACTGCAGTTTTTTGGACATGAAAAAACTGCAATACTGCACTCTTACTGCAGTATTACTGCACATTTACTGCAGTTTTACTGCATTTGTACTTCACTGTACTGCAGTTTTACTGCAGTTATTTTTGTACAGAAGTACAAATGCAATAAAGCTGCAGTACATTGAAGTACAACTGTAGGTTTGCAATATAAAAAAAAAAAGTGCAGTAATACTGCAGTACAGTGAAGTACAAATGCAGTAAAACTGCAGTAAATGTGCAGTAATACTGTAGTAAAAGTGCAGTATTGCAGTTTTTTCATGTCCAAAAAACTGCAGTTTTACTTCAGAAAAACTGCAGTAATTTTTCGTAAGGGTTTCTCTGTATAATAATAATAATATAATAAATTTGATTAACATACTGAACTGATAGTTAACATTAATTTCCTTTTTTCCATTTTCTGTGTTTTACTTTTTAGATCTATGAACAGAAGAAAAGTTTGAACTACACAAATCTATATTTAATACATATGTCTCTCTTTTAACATCTAAAATAGCACATGTGTGGGTTGGAATGTATGTTTGTTATACAAGATATATGTTTACTAATTCAGTAAGTTAAACAACTGATTGATAATTTTGCTACCAGTACATACAAAATTTTTCCATGTTTCATGTTCTAATCATCATGAAGTATGTCTTTCCAATATCCTTTCCAGGTTTTTGGTGGCTTAAAATGTGATGCCATATCCATGCTGACATGTACTCGTAAATAATTTGTTTCAAAAGGGTGGATTAATGTAAAAAAAGGAAAGTATTTTGTCAGGGAGGGCCATTCTACCCAAGATAATGGCACAAAAAGATTAGTGTGAGGAAGTAACATCTAAGTTTAGACTTGTCCGTGGAGTTTCCCAATGCTGCATGCCTCTGAAACAAAACAGCTTGCAGATGCCCATGCTTGTCTGAATTAGTGTATTTTTACACCCATTACATACTTTTTAAACATTTCATTGTAATTAGTAATTAGTGGTAACATGAACCATCCTTTTACATCTGGAATTCTTAAATTCTTAGTACATATTAAACTAGTGATCTTATTGTGTCTATCTCCAACGAACACAGAACAAATTAGGTCTGCTTACGCATAAATGTGTCATAAATGTACCAATTATTATCAAGTTAAAATTCCGCTGCTGAAATGGATAGTATAGTTGTTATGAAAATAGTTATTTAACACTATAGCTATACTGCAATCCTGTATGGATTTTAACCCCTTAAGGACCAGGCTGTGTTTTACCTTTTGTACCATTGGGACCGAGGCTGTTTTAATACTTTTGCGGTGTTCGTGTTTAGATGTAATTTTCTCTTCACTCATTTAGTGAACCCACACAAATTATATGTTGTTTTTTTCAGGACAAGAAGGGCTTTCTTCAGATACCATTGTTTTAATCATATTATCTAATTTCCCATAAAAAAAGTAATAAAATATGATGAAAAATGTAAAAAACCCCCACATTTTCTGACTTTTACCCCAAAAATCTTTTACTGATCCAAAAAAGCTAATGAAAAACCCTACTAAATATATTCTACTATTTGTCCTGAGTTTAGAAATACCCAATGTTTTTATGTTTTTTTGCTTTTTTCTGCACGTTATGGAGCATTAAGTACAGGTAGCGTTTTGCTATTTCAAAACCATTTTTTCCAAATCTGGTAATTCTTCCCCCCATGTGCCATTTCGGGTATCTTTGAAGCCGGCCAATGCAATTTACCCCATCAAATCATATATTTTTGAAAACTAGACACCCCAAGGTATTTCAAATGCTAGTATTTTAACCCTTTCCATGCATGAGATTCTACCACCAGTCTTTGCCACACTTTGTGTTAGTATTTTTTTGGTATTTTTTTTTACACAAATTGTACTTTGGGTATACATTTATAGCTCCAGGTATACGTCACTATCAAACAACACCCTAATATGTGTTCAATAACATCTCTCGAGTACAGTGATACCACCCATGCATGGGTTTGACTGCTGTTTGGGGTTAAAAGGCCACATTTGGGAAGTGCGCTTTTTTTCCCCTATTTTGGTCAGTCTGTGCCTATGCCCTATCTTTGAGCCTGGCCACTACAATTTACCTCATAAAACCATATATTTTTGAAAACTAGACAAACCAAGGTACTTAAAATGGTAGTATTTAACCCTTTCCATGCATCAGATTCTACCACCAGCCTTTGCCACACTTTGTGGTAGTATTTTTTTTTTATTTTTTTTTCACACAAATTGTATTTTGGGTATAAATTTATAGCTCCAGGTATACGTCACTATCAAACAACACCCTAATATGTGTTCAGGAACATCTCCCGAGTTCAGTCATACCCCACATGTATGGGTTTGTCTGGTGTTTGAGGTTAAAATGCCACATTTTGGAAGTGCGCTTTTTTTTCCCCCCATTTCGGTCAGTCTGTGCCTATGCCCTATCTTTGAGCCCGGCCACTCCAATTTACCCCATCAAACCATTCATTTTTTTAAATTAGACACCCCTTGGGTATTTGAAATGCTTTTATTTAAATTTTTCCACGTCAGGATTTTTGGGAAGATACAGCGCTAATTTTAGCACTTGCTCATAATAATAAACTTTATTTTTTAATTTTATTTATTTTACTCTTTTTGGACTTTTTTTTTACATTTTGCTGGAACTGGATAGTTCCTCTAAAGCATAATAATTTTTAAATGTTACCATGTTTTTTTTAAGCTTTTTCTTTTTTTCTTTTTTTTTTTTTTATTTTTTAATTTTTTTTTAAATATTTTACTAATCACATAGTGATTAGAAAGCTGGCCTCCATTGACTTGTATGGTTGAATGCAGTACCTGTATTCAACCAGCAAGTGGAGCCAGAGTTCTCTAGAAGGTCAGGAGACCATCTAGCGAACTTTTTCAACTTTATTTTTTTTTTTCCCGGGCCGCCGCCATCTTGCGGATGGTGAAGACTGCGTGCAGCTGCGGCTGTGACCGCTCTCCGGAGCGGTCACAGTCCATCAAGAGGTAAGTGTTTGGTGTCGCTGGATGCCTCCTGATCGAGGCATTCCAGCGACACCATTGAAGTTTAGGAGGTGATCGTTGATCGCCTCCTAAACGCTTTTAAAACGGGCGTCCGCCGCCATACAATGTATGGCGGCTGTTGACGCCCCGGGGAGGGGCCAGACATGGCCCATCATGCCGATCTCGGTGTTGCTGAATGCCTCGACATCGAGGCATTACAGCAACACCGTTTAAGCTTAGAAAGTGATCATTGATCACTTTCTAAGCTTGTTTAAGTCTGATGACGTGTCAGGCACGTCATAGGTCGTTAAGTGACCGTTTTGCATGACGTGCCTGACCCGGCAATGGACGTTAAGGGGTTAAAAAATATATGGATTTATATGGATAATAACTATTATAACTGATTGTATTTTTTTCACCGTATCTTTTAAGTGTAAACGTGCATAGTTAAATACCGTATTTGCTCGGTTATAAGACGAGGTTTTTTTCTAGAGCAAATGCTCTGAAAAATACCCCTCGTCTTATAATCGGGGTCGTCTTATAATCAGACCTCAAATAGGTCTGACTATGAGACTAAGATTCAGATCCCCTGCAGCGATGCAGGGGACCTGGATCCTCCTGTGTATGCCTCCCCCCCAACTTACCGGTGCTTCTGAGTCCCCAGTGCTTAGTCCAGGCAGCATGTAGAGCTCTACGCGATTCGCGTAGAGCCGAAGTTGTCTACGCGAATCGCGTAGAGTTCTACATGCTGCCCGGAGTAAGCACCGGGGACTCAGATGCAGGGGACCTGGATCCTCCTGTGTTATGCCCCCCCAACTTGCCGGTGCTTCTCTGCGAATCGCATAGAGCTTTACACACTGCCCGGACTAAGCACCGGGGGACTCAGAAGCACCGGTAAATTTGGAGGAGGGAGGGGGAGGGAGTGTTAAATGGGGGGCAAAAGGCATTGCTGGAGGCAGAGTGCTCTGTGAAATGCCTTTTAACCCCCTTAATGCCCTTAGTGCCTCTGAGAAATGCCTTTTAACCCTCTATAGGCCACTCTGCCTCCTGAAATGCCCTATACCTCCCTATATGCCACTCTGCCCCATAATATGCCTTTAAACCACCTAAATGCCAGAGTGGCATATAGGGGTATAAGGCATTTCTGGAGGCAGAGTGGCACATAGGGGGTCAAAAGGCATATCATGGGACACAGTGGCATATAGAGGGTTAAAAGGTGTATCATGGGGCACAGTGGCATTTAGAGGGTTAAAAGGCATATCATGGGGCACAGTGGCATATATGGGGTATAAGGCATTTCTGGGTCAGAGTGGCAAGCCTGGGGGCAGATTTGCATAACGGGGGGGCAGGTTGAAAAAAAGGAAATAAAAACAAAATATTTTTCCCAATCGTAGCTTTTATTAACAAACAATTCTTCACATAGTTTACATGAATTAACATTTACTGGTAAAACTTTTTTCCTATAGGCTCGTCTTATATTCAGGCTTTTTCTTTTTTTCATAAATTAATATTCAGATTTTGGGGGGTCGTCTTATAATCAGGGTCGTCTTATAATCAGGCAAAAACGGTAGTTACTTTGGTTTAAAGTGTTTAGGGTTCAGTCCTTTTAAGCACCTTAATTTGTTGATCCAGATGAAAGAAGAAAATGCAGAATTACACTTTTACCTACTGTTATCCCACAGAGGTAAAAAAATATCCTTATTGACAACCAAAGTGCCCCCACCGAGATGAACATTACCAATGCAAAAGTAAAACTTTTGTAGCCCCAGATGCCTGTGTTTGCCAGAAAGGCATCCAACCTTTCTTTTTAAAAAATCAAGGCAATTACAGATGGCATAATTTAAGATCTGTATAAAAGAATACACAGTTCTGAAAGATTATATACTGGGATGCATGGTATTTCAACTGTGGATTCTAGCCAATCCAGCAAACCCAAAACGTTAGGTCAAATCTGCATAAAGTGCTGAAAACATTGCAAGTAATACTAACAGATGTTGCACTAACATCTCCCCGTTCACACTAAAATTGTTACAGCTGTTGTTGAAATGTAGGGATTCACACTGCATTTATAGTAAGATAACCAGGGATCCTCTTGTTAAGATAAGGCTCCCCTGCTGTAAAGTACTGATTGCAATTTAAACAAAGAATATGCAATAAAGGGGGGAAAAAAATAGAAATCCTAAATTAATTTAGCAGCAGGGGATCATACGGAATCAAAACAACTGCTAATGGTAGCGTGTTCTAGGAATACGTGACCCACCTCTTTCTTTGGCAAATATTCAGTAACGCTATTACCAGAGTTTACTGAGACAATGGAGTGAGTCACAAAGGTTTGGGTGCCTTACCTCTCATTATTTAAGGCTAATGGTTTGCACGTAGCATAAATATACCTGGAAATTCTCGGTGTTCCAGTAACCCAACAAAATTACTTGGATGAATTGCCATGGCAATTTTTTTTATGGTTAATATATCACCGCAAATATCTCTTATTCTGTGTAAAGCACTATACAGAGCTGCTTTCTTTTCAAGACATTAGCCCGTTTAGAAGGCCTGGAGAGTTCAGCCTTGAACCCTGTCACTAGTGTCGGGCTCCCTGATGCCTGTTCATAGACAGTTAGCTATTACTAACATTTTAACACTTGAGGGATATTTAGTGATTTTTTAATAGTAACATATAAAAGACCATCATTAACATATTAAAGACCGCCGTTATATGACCAATAATTAATAGAATCTCTGATCTCCCAACCATACCTCCCAACCATCTCTTTTTTGTGGGACAGACCCGATTTTCGTTCACTGTCCCACTGAGCTGTCCAACAGTCCTACTTCTGCAGGCAGTGGATATCATGGACTGGTTGAGGAGGTCCTCTGATCTCTTCTGAATGGCCCAGGGAGCTTAAATTTAAAACTAACAATGGAGGTCTTTGCTTTTCTGGTAAGGCAGGCAGACAGGCTAGCCATCCACTTACCCCATCATACCTCTGAACAACCTCTGAACAAAGGTGTTTGGACATCTAAAATATTGAGGTAGTTTAAAAATAAATATGTGGACAGTTTAGCGAGAATTACTGCAATATTGGCTTTTATTTTTGAGCAAACACAGCAAGTTGTTAAGGGCTTGATTTAACTTTGTTACTTAATTCTGTGCCATGGTGTATGTTACTGAACTGAGTCCAGTGTCTTATTTACCTACTATGAGTACACAAAAGGAAGAATTTACAACTAGGCGTTCACTAGGCCATAGTTGCCAACAGTCCTGATTTAGTAGGGACAGTCCTATTATTAGATGGTGCATATGGAAAATGGGACAAGAAACAGTTCAGGAATTCTGTAATGAGTTGTTTTTTTTACTTGAAATGCCTAAGCTCAAGTTGTGATATCTAAAAATGTGGCCTGTTTGCTGCCATTGAGGATTAGAGTTGTACACCCTTGGTCTAGCATAAACTTTGCACCAAGAAAGATATTTATGCTAATGTTTTTTTCTTTTCACTTTTACACACCAAGCTCCAGCTATAAATACTGCACTGTCCAAAGGCAAATAGTTAAGCATTTGATTTTTGCAAAAAAAATATTTAATTGTACAAAGTAATGTTTAGAATATGTATGATATCTTAGCCCATCATTATGTTTAAGGAATGCCTATTATAGTGATCTGTAGTTCGTTATTTTGTGACTACACCGATAACGTGTTTATACATAGTGGTCATCTAAATCAAAAAGCATTCCATTTTGTTTCAATGGAGATTGGTCCACTATTAACACTTTAGAACTATGAAATTTTGCTATTAATTTTAATTTGTATCCCTGATCTTATATACTTTCATTCTGTTTCCTTTATTTTCTAATCATAGAAACTTGCTAGACTTAATAAGGAAGCCTGGAGACAACACAGAAAGCTTTGTTGTTAAAGTGTATGTGCTGCCACAATCAATTTACTTTTTAGGTTTATCTCTCAATCACTATAACAACATGCATTCATCTGGAGGCAGTGTACATTTTATTTTTAACATGACAAGACCAAAAGGAAAGATAAGGCCCTGTGGTACTTTAATTGCATATAAACAGTTTCACTAATGCTTTTTGAAAAAAATGGTTAAATATATCTGCACACAGCATGTATTCCTTTGGTAAATTAAGCATTTGTGGCTATATGCAATAGGCCAGGGGTGTCCAAGTTTTTTCTGCAGTGGGCCACTTCATCAGAATTGTATATGTGCACGGGCCGCACTCATTTTTCACTGTGTGAAAATATGGCCTTTAATAAGATATGCAGATTAAAATAAAGTAAATGACACAAAACCTTTACTTTTCCTCTCACTGATTTCTGGGCCTAGAAAGTTTTGTGACTACAAATGCAGGATTCTGGATAAGTTAAAATGAAATAGTTCTATTTATCCTAGGGATGCACCTAAATGAAAATTCTGGACCAAAACCGAAAATTCAGGGTTCACTTAGCCAAAACTGAAAATGACCCCCCCCCCCCACATACTTTTAATAAAAGTAAGTTGCACACCAAAATTGTACAAAAAAATTATATATTATGATTGTTAACAACAATCTCAGGCATACCCAGATTCCAGTATGTACTGGTTGGCTGGGCATTGTACCAGTAATTTTTGTCCAATTTTAGTGTGTAACCACACTTTTATTAAAAGTAACACACCACAATTGGAAAAAAAAATCAACAATATGACTTGGTGTGATAGGAGTGTGATTGCTAACAGCAAACACACTCTTTTCATACCCAGGCAACCAGTAAATGCTGGAACCTAGGCATAATAGGACTGTGATTGCTGTTAGCAGATTGCTGTTAGCAATCACACTCCTATCATGCCAAGTCAGCCAGTACATGCTGGTACAGGGTGGCTGTAAGTGCAGACCCCATACTGCTGGCAGCATCAATACACAAGGGGGGCAGCTAGCCAGGTTTTACCATGTACTGGCTGACTTAGCATGATAGGAGTGTGATTGCTAACAGCAATCACAGTCCCATCATGCCTAGGTTCCAGCACTTACACATCCATGCTATCACACACACACTCATTCATTCATATACTCATTCATTCACACATTCACTCCCTCACAGGCATACTCATTCACACAACCTCCCCCACCCCCTTACCTACTACAGCTCTCGATGCCGCTCACAGACTTCAGCAGGGGGCGCGGCCTCCCTCGTTCTCCCCACAGAGGAGGCAGGACTGGAGCAGAGACCCTCCCACAAGTAAGCGGCAGGGCTTGTGATGATGTGATCCTGGCTGCCGATCTCACGCGGGCCGCACCTCGAGGTCACCCCTGCAATAGGCTAATGGAAATGAAGAAAAGGCAACATTGAAACATAAAGACAATTGAGCTTATAAAGGTGACAAAGAATGTGGTATGGGATGTTGCTATATGTGATACAAGGGCAATTTTGTCTAAATATATGAGTTTTAAGCTTCTGTGCCTCCATAAAGTTACTATTTAGGTGGGGAAAAAAACATATATTACAATTGTCAATCACTTTCCATGACACAATTGGGGAAAATGAACATACCGCTAGCTCCAATATACCAAAATGTCCCCCTTTCCACACTATTGTCAGAACTCTGCTGCCGCGACCTGGAGTATTCCGATGGTTCACAAACTATCACAATAACATACCCAGATGCACACACAGTCACATACCCAGACATACACTAACATACCCACACCTTGACATACTCCCACACACACTAACATACCCAGGAAAACACAACATACCGAGACACACACACGCTATCATACCCAGACACACATTCAAACACACCCACACCACTCACTTACCCTGTCTTGGCCTATTCCCCAATGTAGTCGCTCTACAACTTTGGGGTCACCCCCAAATATTCATTTTAGTGGCCTTCATTTAGTGATGCCCAGGGCCGGGACTAGATCAAGCCACACCCTAGGCAAGAATATTCTCTTGCAACTCCCATTCTTTTACACAGATGGCAATATTTTTAAAGCCTGGCAGGATGGAGCAGTGAAGAAGTTGTACAGAGTAGAGTCCAGAGCAATTACTTTTTATGTAGGGACAGCTGAGCTAGTTACACAGGGACACTCTGGACTCACACAGAGGTTGTTTCTTCCTTATCTCAACCTTTCTCCCTCCGCTTCCCCTTCTCCCAATCTCTTACCTTTCTCCCTTTGCCTTCTTCTTCTTCTTTAAGTCCTGGGCCACAGGCTGTGGTGGGAGAGTAAGATCTGCTCCTTCAGACCTCTGCTTTAGGGCTCCTTTATTGTGCGTGCGGCTTCAATGCCGAGCACAGCCAAATGACATCACATCCAATTGCTTAGCATCAATTGCCAGCACACAGTGTTAGAAAGCACTGAATCAGGGGTCTGACAGGAACAGACCTTGAACACTCTAATTTTGGGGCCGGTTAGAGGAAAGTTCCTGATCTCTTCAACCGGCCCTACACCAATAACTAAGTACACTGAAGTACTGGGACAAGATCACAAATCCCGGGACAGTCACAAGTTATTTTTATTTTATTTTTTTATAACATATTTTTTATTAAAAAGTTATTTTAACAATACCTGTACATGCATCTTCTCCAGGTCAAACTCTGTGTTAAAGTTAATGTACTGCAGACAGATAAAGAAGCGGGGCTGGGGTAGTTTGCAAACGTAATAGGTACCACCACCACGTGAGCATACTTGGGAACTTCTCAGGACTGGCTCCCCAGAGCTCTCCCTCTTCCTAGAGATTCAATGAGAAATCTAGTATGGTAGCAGCTGATATTTCTAACACACAGAAGGTAGCACAAGAACCTCAAACACTTTTCTTATTCACTACATATCTTGGCACTTTCCTATAAAGGCTACAAAACAAAGTTGTCCAGGTACCCTTAGATTAGATTGGCCGCTGCTAGTGCCAATAATTTCATTTAATTTTTCATTACACACATTATACACCAATCAGCCATAACATTATGACCACTGACAGGTGAAGTATATAACACTGATAATCTTGTTATCATGGCACCTTTCAGTGGGTGGAATATATTAGGTGACAAGTGAACATTTTATCCTCAGAGTTGAGTATTAGAAGCAGGAAAAAAGGAGCGACTTTGACAAGGGCCAGATTGTGATGTTTAGACAACTGGGTCAGAGCATCTCCAAAACTGCAGCTCTTGTGGGGTGTTCCCAGTCTGCAGTGGTCAGTATGTCTCAAAATTGGTCCAAGGAAGGAAAAGCACTAAACCAGTTAAACCAATTATTTATTGATGCACATAGAGGCAAAGTTTGGCTCTTGTGATAAAATTCAACAGACGAGCTACTGTAGCTCAAATCACTGAATTGCTAGGATCTGCTGCTAATGCCTTGGTGCCAGATATCGCAGGACACCTTCAGAGGTCTAGAGGAGTCCAGGCAAAAGGAGGACCTACAAAATATTAGGCAGGTTGCTGATCGGTGTATACCCTGCTAATTTCATTATCGTAAGTAAATCAATAAAAATGTGTTGGAGTTACCACCCCTTGCTGGATCTGCTTCTGGATGTAGAACCAAGCAAAGGGGCATTGCTTAAGTGGCAGCATCTGTCCTTCTTGCTCCATGGAAGTAATAGCCCTAGTGATTACACCTTTTAGAATTTAAGTGCTAGATGATCAGATTGTGTACCTGTACTTTTATTTTTTCCAGGAATTCAGGAATTGGTTTGGAAGTTTTGTTTTTTTAATATTTCAGGTATTTTCTCACTCTTTCCTAAAACCCAAGCCATAAATAATGAATTGAAGCTATTTTGGTATATGTAGAGGTCCACCAGCAATGTCCAGTTCATTTAAAACTTTTTGAACTAACTTTCTTGCTCAGAATTTACAGTTCACTTAGCAACAACATAATGCCCTTACAAGTAGCATTTCAATGCAGGTTTTCTGGTCCTTGTATTACAAAGTGCAGGTTGCTCATTGGGTCATGATTATCATTGTAAAAAAAAGTGTAACTCCTGACTTCTCTGTCATATTATAAATGAGCAAAAATGAATCTGATCCACATTTATGGTTGACGAATGCATTAGAATTGTTATTAGCAGCTAATAAATGCCAAGTCGCAGTGGTGGTTTTCAACAATAATACCAGAACAGCTCTCCAGTACTTTGAATTATTAATAACAGTAATGCTAAAAGGCTGTTTCTGGTTTCACTCATGTTTTATTTCCATTAGGGAGAAAAACATTCCTTCTATATGAGCTTGTCCAATTAGACAGTTTTAACTCTGACGACTCTCCCTACATTTTGAGAGGGACATCACTTGAATTTATATTTTAGATGATGGCGTGAAGCAATAAAACAATGAAATCAGACAAGGCAAAGATATGTCCTTCCAAAATACATGTTATAGTGTGGATATAATGTGAATATTTAAGATGCTAATTTGGTCAATAAAATTATTTTGGTGCTATATAATAAATAGACTTCTATAGTTTGGTAGCTAATTTTGGTAACACAAACATTAATTGTAATTTTGGTAACGCAAGTTATGTATTTGTTATTCTCTCCTAGAAACTGGCCTACACTGTCATATGTGACATTTTAGTACAATTATATTATGACAAAAATATTAAGAAAAAAAGATACAAATTATTAAATCCAGAGGAAAACACAAGCATCAGTAAAGGGTATGATACAGGAAGTATTTGTGAATGAAAACAAATTAATAATTAGTTTTTTTAGCAGCAGTCTTTGTGTATGCCAAGAGTTCTGTTTCCAATTCAGAATTCTTGTTTTCATTACATTTTGTACAATGTTTGTTTTATTATGGCTTTAAGAATTTTTACAGGCATATTCAAAATAAAACATAAGTATTACTGGCCTGTATTAGAACAAATTATACCTTCATCCATAAATTTACCAATCTGTGTTTAATCATATGACCCCAAGTTATGAGGCACTGTGGAGACTGGAATTTTGAACAATATACCGTATTTGCTCGATTATAAGACATGGAGCAAATCCTCTGAAAAATATCCCTCGTCTTATAATCGAGGTCGTCTTCTAATCAGACCTCAAATAGGGCCAGGCTGCTTACTGGTGCTTTGGTCGCACAGTGTGCGAGCAACGTCTCTTGTAATGGCCAGGAGAACAGGAACCCAGCAGATTCACGTGAATGCACATCAGGTGCCTCTGCTCCCCTCCTTCTTGCTCTGGGGTCGGGACAAGATAAGTTGCAGAGGGAAGAAGCCGGGCCCCTGCAGAAGTCTGCGAGTGAGAGATCTGCAGTTCAGGTAAGGGGTGGGGGAGGGTGTATGAGCAAGTATGTCTTATTAAGGTAATGAATATTAAATGAGTATTTAAATGTTTGTGAATGAGTGTGTGATAGCATGGATGTGTAGGGGGGGGTAGCATGGCATAGGGAGGCTGTAATCACACTCCTTGCGGGCTGGCAAATAAAAGGAAATAAAAACAAAAAATATTTTCTCAATCATAGCTTTTATTAAATATGAAAAATGGTTTACATTAATTAATATGTAGTAGTAAAACTTTTTTCCTATAGGGTAGTCTTATATTCAGGCTTTTTTCTTTTTTTCCTAAATTAATATTCAGACTTTGGGGGGTGGTTTTATAATCAGGGTCATCTTATAATCAAGCAAATATGGTACGTTGATCTGGAATACATTTACACAGTGGTGTACCCCCCCCACAAAAATTAATGTTGGCAAGAATGTTTATTTCACAAATTTGTAAACCGTATTTCAGATATGAACAGCATAACTCCCATCACTATACATGGAGCCATTGACGTGGTAGGCCTCTGCCCCTAAAACAGCCTGCCTGTGCCATTGCTTCCCCTTTAGCAGGCTGCCTATGCCACCTCTGTCCCTTTTAAGAGGCTGGCTGTGGCACCTCTGCCCCTGAAACAGTCTGCCTGTGCCACCTTTGCCCTTGAAGCAATCTGTCTGTGCCATCTGTGCCCCTGAAGCAGGCTGTGCTAACTCTGCCATTGAAGCAGCCTGCCTTTGCCAACTCTGCCATTGAAGCAGCCTGCCTGTGCCCACTCTGCCCATGAAACAACCTGCCTGTGCCAACTCTGCCCCTGAAACATCCTGCCCGTGACAACTCTGCCCCTGAAACAGCCTGCCTGTGCCACATTTGCCCCGAAACAGTCTATCTATGCCACCACAAACTGCCTATCCTATTTCTGCCCCTGAACACTCACTCATTCATTCACCCATTCAGTCATTCACTCGTTCACTCTCCCGCACTCCCTTACTTCTCTTGCAGATTTTTCTGGTCCAGGGGCTGGCCAAGTATCCCCAGGGCTGCGCAGACATCTGCTGCCCAACTGTCACCTAACGCGGGCCAGCAGCTTACTGCTGTGGAGCCTGAGCACTGTGTGAGAAAGCTTTTTCTCTCACAGTGCATAGGCTCCACAGCGGTAAGCAGCGGGCCCGCGTTAGGCAGCCGTCGGCCACCAGGCACCCCCTTTAGGTCACAAACCGACGGCAGTGTATTCTCCTTCAGAATCTTTTTTAGAGAGTAGAATTCATGGTTCCATAAATTAAGGCAAGTTCCCCAGGTCCTGAAGCAGCCCCAGACCATCACAATACAACCATTGTGTTTGACTGTTCATTCTTATTATATAATTCTGTGTTAGCTGTATGCCAGATGTAACGGGACCCATGTCTTCCATAAAGTTCCACTTTTGACTCATCGCTTCACAGAATATTATACTAAGTCTTCAGGGTCATCCAAATGGTTTTTGGCAAATATGAGATGAGTCTCTTTCTCATTGTGGAATTATGAACCTTAACTGAGGCTTTAATTGATTTACAAGTTAGTCTGGGTTCTTTTGTAACCACATGGATGAGACTATGCACTCTTGGAGGAATTTTGGTTGGCCAACCATTCCTCGGAAGGTGCTTGAAGTTTTCTACCTTGGTAGATAATGGCTCCCATTGTTGTTGGTTAGAGTCCGAGAGCCTTAGAAATGGCTTTGTAACCCTTTCCAGACTGGTATATATCAATTAGTTTGTTTTTCTTCTGTTTTTGAATTTTTTAGATCGCAGCATCATGTGCTGCCTTTTGAGACCTTTTAGCCTACTTAACTTTGCATGTTTAGATTCAACAGGGCAGGCAGTCATCATGCTTAGATACCGTATTGGCCCAATCAGGGTTTCACATTTTTACCTTCTCCAGGTTGTCTGGAAGACCGGATCAGAAGACTACAAAGCACTTTCAGCAGTGCGGTCCGGCGAAAATGCGGTCCCCCCTGCAATGCGAGCAAAAACTTTCGTTCCGCCTTGATTCTTGATTCTCAGCATTGATGTAGATGAGGCAGACTGGTGCAGGAAGTGGAGGTCACGTCTGCCGCATCTACATCAATGTTGCAAAACTAAAGTTTAGGTAAGGAAACCCTGCTTGGTTGCTTTACCTCTGGGTTTAAACATCATGCATTTGCAAAACTGCATGAATGTGTGCACAGGAATTAAGACATATTTAAGTCTTCCTGTTTTGCTCAGTGGCCATTATATATATATATATATACAGCCCTCCATAGTGGGCAAGCCTTCTCCCGTCTCCTCCTTCAGTGCTTGAGGTGCTAAGCTTAGTGAGCCCCCATTTCCATACACACCCCCTTCCTGTCTGCTGTAAGCAACAGGAGTCAGAAAACTCCATATGTTTCTAGGTATTTATTTATTTAAATTATGTATTTGAGTGCAAACATTCCCAATGCATTCTCCCAAAGCAGCAACGGAGAAGACTTGTAAATTAAATATAAAACAACAGTCCTGTTAAAACTGTTGTAGAAAGCTGGAAAGACAGATTTGTATTATTCCCTTAATGATTATTGGTTTTAAAATAAAGGTTTAAGAGTGGGTAGTTATAGGTGTCTTCAGATCAGATTATGTGGGTGTCCATTAATTCTCCTGACGCTTTTAATAATTTTTAATATTTAGAAATGACTTTATTATAAATGCTGATATTTATAATATTATTTATTATATTTATTAGGAAAAACAAATGTTTCCTAATTTCCCTCTTTTTGTGTTAGTGTTTCATTATAAGACTTTATGTTGCCCAGACGCTCCACAGCCCAATAGAAATAGTTTTGTATTACTGAGCAAGTCTAATTTCATACTACAGCCAATAATCAGATAGCTATGAAAAAAAGAAGCATCTCAAATCACTTGTGTGTGATACTTATTGCTGAAGACAATACAGATAACTTTGAAGAATCTATAGGTATCTGCCATCTCTGTTTAAATCATCTATTTGTCTTGAATCCTGTCAAACAGATCAATACAAATAAGCGAATATACCTGGTGATTGAGGATGTTATTTGAATTTATTAATGCTAATTGGTATTTGTATAATTCATTTTCATTTTAGCTTGTGCAAACACTTGTTTAAATGAACATTTCTGGTAAATTAAATTCTTGTAAATGAATATATAAAATACACATATTCTATGCACTTTCTGCTTCATAGTCTTCTTAAGAAACTGCTGGCAGCAGGGCCGGACTGGGACTGAAAAGCAGCCCTGGAAAAATTTGGAGACCAGCCCCATATAGTTTATCTCACGCTGAAGCTCTTATACCCACACGCACCCCTTATACATACCCGAGTCACACTATGTGCAATTCTTTTTATCTCATTATTTGTATTAAAATGCCAGAAAGCAAAAGTGTTAAAAGGCCCTAATAAATTAAATACATTACACATAATAGGATCAAAACATTTACTACTGCGAACATTGTTAGATGAAAGAGTTCCATTTTATTTAGTGGAACAAAACACTGATCACATTATTCTTCACGATATTCTGGTAAGAAACTTTTATTTCTTTATTAATTTATGTAGACTATTTTTTTCCATATTTAATAAAAG
This sequence comes from Sceloporus occidentalis, assembly GCA_023333645.1. Lineage (NCBI taxonomy): Eukaryota > Metazoa > Chordata > Lepidosauria > Squamata > Phrynosomatidae > Sceloporus > Sceloporus occidentalis. Next base: position 3,427,320 of record JALMGF010000065.1, on the reverse strand, counting down.
CTATGATTGAGACATATTTGGTTTTTATTTCCTTTCATTTGACAACCTACCCCCGAGTTATGCACCTCTGCCCCCAGGCTTGCCACTCTGCCCCCCTGATATGCCTTCTAACCCCCTATATGCCACTCTGCCTCCAGAAATGCCTTATACCCCCTATATGCCACTCTGTCCCATGATATGCCTTCTAACCCCCTATATGCCACTCTGCCATATAGGGGGTTAAAAGGCATATCATGGGGCACTCTGCCTCCAGAAAAGCCTTATGCCCCACTATATGCCACTCTGCCTCCCTGATATGCTTTATACCCTCTCTTTATACCCTCACTCTGCATCCAGAAATGCCTTATACCCCTATATGCCACTCTGTCCCATGATATGCCTTCTAACCCCCTATATGCCACTCTGCCATATAGGGGGTTAAAAGGCATATCATGGGACAGAGTGGCATATAGGGGGTATAAGGCCTTTCTGGAGGCAGAGTGGCATGAAGGGGGTTAAAAGGCATATCATGGGGCACTCTGCCTCCAGAAAAGCCTTATGCCCCCTATATGCCACTCTGCCTCCCCGATATGCTTTATACCCTCCTATATGCTCCTCTGCCCCATGATATACCTTTTAACCCCCTTTATCCCACTCTGCCTCCAGATATGCCTTTTGACCCCCTATATGTCACTCTGCATCCAGAAATGCCTTATACCCCTATATGCAACTCTGGCATATAGGGGGTTAAAAGGCATATCATGGGACAGAGTGGCATATAGGGGGGTATAAGGCATTTCTGGAGGCAGAGTGGCATATAGGGGGACACACTTACATACACACACATGCCGATTTTTTTTGTTTTTAACAAATACAAAAAACATTATACAGTACAAAAAATACATTATTTTACTCACCTTCTACTTGTCTTGACTTCCTGGTAGCTGCACACTGTTCTCCTCTATGCTGACAGGATGCCACTGACCTGACATCCGGTGCTGCAGCAGTCTGAGTGCGAGGGGGCGGAGCTTCCACCTCACGCTGCTCCCATCACTATGCAGCCATCAGACTGCTGGGAATGTAATCTAAACGGCCGGTGCGTGCTGATGCCGCCGGCCGGAGCTACTTTAACACTTTTTTTTTAATTTATATGGTAAGCTGGATCGGCCTGCCATATAAAGTAAAAAAAAAGTATTAAAGCAGAGCCGGCCGGCGGCATCAGCACGCACCGGCCGTTCAGATTACATTCCCAGCAATCTGATGGCCGCATAGTGATGGGAGCAGCGTGAGGGGTGAAAGGTCAGTGCGAGGGGGCGGAGCTTTCACCCCTCACACTGCTCCCATCACTAGACGGCCATCGCACACGGCTGCTGGGTGCTGATGCCGGCCGGCCGCATCAGCACCCAGCGGCCGCTTTGGTTAGATTTCGGGAAGCCTGGGGGGCAATTGCCCCCCTGCCCAGCCCGCCCCTGGCACCGAGGGAGGCGTTCATTGCCATTTGCAGCCGCTCAGCGGCTGTCTTCATGGTAAGTCTGCCGGCCGCCCAGCCCACGGATCTTCCGGCCCACCGGGAAATTTCCCGGTATCCCGGTGGGCCAGTCCGGCCCTGGCTGGCAGTGATGTTATAAGTGGTAAGATCATGAAGCTGTATAATAATGACAACCATTGATAACTGCTTCAGCTTTCTGCTTCATCCCAGACACACCTGACACTTACAGGACTTGACCATACACTCATGCAATCTTCTAGATTGTAAGCTTGTTTCAGCAAGGCCCTCTCTACAGTTTATTTCTGTAAATATAAATTATTTTATAAACTACTTGTTAAGTCATGTTTGCCAATTGTACAGCACTGCAGAATATGATGGTGTTCTAGAAATCATAGGAATATATGTCTGTTTTTTCCAGCTTCAGTTTCATATGTCTGGCATCTAGCATCTAGTAGATTTTGTGTACCCTTTATTTTTTATTAATGCTCCTCCATAAATAAATAAACCGGTAATAAATAAATCGGTATTTAAATTATTGTGTTGGGTAAGGTGTTTTTTGTATGTTGGGTTTGGGGAAGGTTGGATCAGACAAAAATGGGCCATATCATTTGCAAGCTTGTTAGATCACCATGGGTGCCAACTGTCCTATTTTTCCTGGTAGTCGGCAATTGCGGGTGTCAGGTGAAAAAAATACTGCACCTTTGATCAGAGCTGAGGCTCATTGTGCGATGAGTGGAGCACAAGGGCTGAAGTCTGTGAGGGCTGATTCTCCTTACCTTCCCCTCTGAGCGCCTTTGCACCCCTGTCTCCCTTCCTGCCATTCTACTTCTCTTGCCTCTTTTTGTTCATCTGTATTCTTTCTTCCTCGAATTCTCCCTGGTATCAGCTCCATTGACCAGGCCTCCTGGTGTGCTTACACAAACAGGCAAAGTTCTTAGAGGAACAGGAAAGAGGCTGTAGATATGGTGCACACCGTGGCTCCATCCTTTTGCAGAAACACTCCAAGAAGCCAACATATTTCACCTCTCTTTCTCCACAAATCCATCTGCATTATTCTGGCTTCTTGGAGTACTTCTGCAAAAGGCAAGAGCCATGGCACACATCAATTGCTCCAGGAGGCCTGGTAAACAGAGCTGATACTAAAGAGAAGTGGAGGAAGAAGAGGCAAGAGAAGAAACAGAGCTGCTGGAAACAACACATACTGGCTCAGTATATAGTGATCAGAGTTATGTTCTAACCTTGGTGTCTGGATCACTATATAATGATAGGAGTTAGACTGTACCACCGCCTGTGTCTAAATCAATATATAAATATAGAAGTAATGCTGCATCACATCTGTGTCTAATGATATGAGTCATGCTGTACCATGTCTTTGTCTGAATCACTATATAATAATAGGAGTTATAGTGTACCCCTGTCTGTGTCTGCCTCATTATATAATGGTAGGAGTTGTGGTGTACCACTATCAGGCTTGTCATATATTGATGGCAGTTCACCCTCAGTTTTTCAATACTATTTAATGATGGGAGTTATCCTGTGCCATTGTCAGTACATTCTGTAAATTCTCCTATTCCTTTAATTTCCTATTTTCAGCTTTTTTGCTATATTTACTCCCCAGTACAATTCTTTTTGTGAACTAATGTATGTTTTATGGTTTAGACACAACTGTCTGTCTGAAACACATCTGCACACTATATCTTACTATATGTCTACTTATACTGACAGCATCACCACTGATACTAAACTAAAGGTGAAACATTCACCTGTCTGATATAGATGTGGTGCTGGAAATGTATCTACCGTATACCAAGGATATATGGTAGTGTTGGTGGGAACTTGGTGAGTGGGGATGGAGCTTTGGGGCAGTGGGTGTTCTACATTTTTAAGTAGGCGATTGATAGCTGTGATGCAAAGTGATGCAATTTTTTTTTTAAATGTTGGCAACTATGGATCACCCTTGCATGGAGCTACATTTTAAGTTAACACATCCCCTGCATGCCAAATAGTTGGGGGCCAGGAAAAAGAAAAATGCAAATAGGGGATTCTGCAGGAGCTCCTCATGTATTTGCAATGGCGACCACATAGAGATTTAAAGGGATCACTTAGCTATCATGAGCATTAAAGTGCACACCTGCAAGTGATTGTGTATGTGTGTGTCTGTTTGTGTTTCAGGCAACTTGTCAGCAGGGAGAATACAGGATAGAGGGACATGTTTGGATACATGTTTGGATAAATCGAATGGTAGTCAGAGGTAATGAAATAGACAATAACAGTAAATGGCTGAGAAAATTAGGTAATAAACAGAATATTGAAGAAGGATAAAGTTGTGGAGCCATAAAGGAACAGTAACAGATTTTATCCTCTGAAGAACCATAACATTTTACACTATAGGACTAAAGCAATTTTAATTGTTTTGCTAAATCTTTTTCCAATTGTAATTTCCCTCTTTCTCATTTAGTGTACCCACACATATTATATGTTATGTTATTGGTCCTGTAGTGCAGTGATATATCCTGGCCTAGGCGACCAGGTCCCCTGCACAATCGGCCAGTTACAAGGGAGAGTATTGATCTCCCCAACTGACCTATTTGCACTGTGGTGGCTATACTGGCTTAGCCTCTATAGACTTCAATAAAAGTTGTGGTGCGCCTTTAAGACATGGCGCACCAGGCTATAATGTCACTGTTTGATTGTATTTGGTATGCCAACCATGAAGAGTGGCTGCTGGGGGGTACTGCCCTAAGTCGGGCCTAAGGTGGCCCCAGAGGTAAATATATCACTGCTGTAGGGAACTTTCATTATGTATCTGGTATGTCATTGGTCACAAAGGGGTTTAATAAGCCATGGTATTAGCTTTTAAATATTAAGCAATTAATTTAATTGCACAAAAATGTTAATTCTAAGGTTAATATCAACTAACAATTGTAGCCGACGGATAACCATAGCATCCACTGCTGAACTCCCAGGATCCTCAGCGGCACTTGCCAGTAATGCTTAAATTAGGTATTTATACATTTTGCGCATATACTACTGTTCCTCGGATGTAAATAAAATGTCTATCTGACACTTTGTTCCAATTCTTTTTGAAATTAGCACCTCCAGAGGGAGCTGTGACTACAGAAAACACTATGTAAAGAGCAGAGTCTGCATGATTTGCTTTCTATTGTCCAATTTATGACTGAACTGTATCTACTTATTAGATCTCTGTTAGTCCAGCTAATTTACTGCTGAACAAATTCCCCAATACCTCTGGGTTTATTTTAAGTTTTTGTTAACCTGTGAACTGTGCTTTTGTATTTAGAAAATTCTGTTTTAGCTTCATTAATGCCTGAGGAAGGGACCTAACAACTTGGTCTTTAAAGCTTGAAATTAAACTCTCAGTTAGCCAATAAATGGTATCATTTTAACTATACTTTTCTCCTGTTTTTCAACTGCTAACACAGTACAAACCTTATTGTCCAACTTACACAGATTTTTCTACTACTGTACATTATGTGCCTCTTCTGTTTAGTCTTTGAGGTCACTTACATATCAAGCTAACATTGTTGATCAGCATACATTCTGCACTTTATTATATATGGAATGGAATCAGTTGAAAATCAACTCTTCATTCACCACCATGAGATTTTTTGTGCATTTCCCAAGCCAATAAACCACATATTATTCATGTACGCGAAACTGGTACTTATGTATAATGGAAAATAACTTACAATAGCTTACAATTTTCAGTTTTTAAGTGTACTTCCTGTTATATCTAACTGCAGTCTCTCTTTAAAAAACAATTCCAAAGACAAAAATCAAGCCCCAGCTTATTAATAAAGTTATAAAGATTGCAATCACCTAAGGAGTTAAAAACCTAATATGTATATAAGGAATTTAAGAAAAAATAATAATGAAAGTATATAAAGCTATTTTGAATCGGACCATGCATCTTAAATGAACTCCCAAAGGATATATTGTGCTATAAATCATTAAATACCGGAGGATTCTGTGTAATAGTATATATATGTATTTCTCTTAAATGTTTTTGCTGTTGTGTCCAAAGCAAATTAGTTGAACATGACCCCAAAGGAAATAAAGTCTGCTGCGCCTTTTTAAAATCATTATAGTATAATAACAGTGGTTGTGTATTTCATTTACTTTCTATACATCTAAGGTCAAACTAAATTCAGTAAGCTTTAAAGTTAAAAATAGAACTAAAATCACATCAATAATGGTTGGTTTAACGACAGTAAAAAAAACCAACTATAATTAAGTAGAAAGCATTAGCAGCAGTTAGAACATTGAAAGCTGATTATTTTAATGGGTCAGAGAAGCCATAGTTGTAGTGAGGATGCCCTATTCACAATGAATGATTGCTCTATAAAATATTCCCTGCTCTGCTGACTCAAACACTTAGATATTTTTAGGCCCTACTGTTTTTTCAGATTGCATAATTAGATTGTTAAGCTTTTATTAGACTGAGTTTGTGAAAAGCTTCCTGTTAGAAGTTCATCATCCTGAATTGATTTATAAAGGAGATAGATAGATAGATAGATAGATAGATAGATAGATAGATAGATAGATAATATAAATAAACGGTTATTGCAATATTGCTGAATTATGAATGACCAGACCTGGTGCGTCTGTCCTATGGCCCTTCCTAATACATAGTTAAATCATTGTTCCTGTTCACTGCAACTCACAACTGTGACTTAAAATCAAAGAGCGGGGTCACCGAGTGCCGAGATGCATGGTACCCAGAAGTCACCAACGTTCTGTAGATTCCATAGCTGAAGAGTTCCAAACTTCCACTGGCATTAAGATCAGCACAAAAAGTGTGTGGTGTGAGCTTCATGGAATGGGTTTCCATGGCCACTGAAAGGTGCCATGATAACAAGATTATCAGTATTATTCACTTCACCTGTCAGTAGTCATAATGCTATGGCTGATCGGTGTTATATAAGGTTTGCACAAAAGAAGTCCAGGGCATATACATATATACAGTCGTGTGGAAAAAAAAGTACACCCTTTTTGAATGATAGGGTTTTACATATCAGGACATAATAACAGTCATCTGTTCCTTAGCAGGTCTAAGAATTAGGTAAATACAACCTTAGATGAACAACAGCACATGACATATTACACAGTGTCATGATTTATTCAATGAAAATAAAGCCAAAACAGAGAAGCCATGTCTGAAAAAAAATACACCTTATGATTCAATAGCTTGTAGGACCACCTTTAACAGCAATAACTTGAAGTAATCATTTTCTGCATTACTTTATCAGTCTCTCACATTGTTGTAGAGGAATTTTGGCTCACTCTTTTATACAACGTTTCTCCAGTTCATTGAGGTTTGGGGGTATTTGTTTATGCACAGCTCTCTTAAGGTCCCACCATAGCATTTCAATCAGGTTGAGGTCTGGATTTTGATTGCAACACCTTAATTATTTTCTTTTTCAGCCATTTTGTTTTAGATTTGCTGGTGTGCTTGGGATCATTGTCCTGTTGCATGACCCAATATGATGCCTTACTTGAGGGCAAGGCTCTCAGGTCTTGTGGCTGCAAAACAAGCCCAAATCATCACCCCTCCACCACCGTGCTTGACAGTTGGTATGAGGGGTTTGTACTGATAAGCTGGTTTGGTTCAGTATTTTGTACTGTCACAACTTTAAATTTTAACATGCAAACTGTAGAGTCTGAGATGTAGCTCTTGTTTTTGTTTTTTTTTTGCAATTTCTCTGAGCATTGCATTGTTTTAGACATTGGGGTGACTTTGCTAGGGCATCTAGTCCTGGGAAGATTGGTCTTGAATGTTTTCCACTTTTAAATAATCTTTCTCACTGTAGAATGATGGACATTAAATTGTTTGGAAATGGCCTTATAACGCTTCCTACATTGATGGGCAGCAACAATTGGTTCTCTAAAATCATTGCTGATGCCTTTACTCCTCGGCATTGAATGATTCAGACCAGCAGACTGCTAAAACTTTGGCTTTTATAGAGGTGGTCACAGTTGCTGAGGATCAGTTAATTAAGGTAATTTGATAAGCAACACCTGTCTGCTACATAGCATCTTAATTCATCTGGAAGCAGTATGGGTGTACTTAGTTTTAGCTTCTCCATTTTGGCTTTATTTTTGTCGTATTAATAATGACATGGTGTAATATGTCATGTGTTGTTGTTGTTCACCTGATGTTGTATTTACCTAATTTTTAGACCTGCTAAGGAACATGATTATAGATAGATAAATAGATAGATAGAAAGAAATCCCCAACTGTATTGGCATGTTTGCACAAGTTCACTTTGAGCATTAACACTGTACAAAATGAGTACGCAGACCTTTATATCTAATTTCCTACAGAACCCTGTTGTTTCCAAGCAATTATACAGTATGGCATAAATAGATAGCAAAAGCTGGGTGATGTTTAACTCAGTGGAGCTTTTCATACCACATGGCCATCCGCACAATTGCTGTTCTTTTATTGCTTCTGGTTCATCCTTTAGTGCCATAAAATGTGTTACTACAAGACATTTACTGCAGCATGTAGATTGTTTATATCAAACATTAAGTACTTGTTTATACTTTGTTTATACTGTATATTGTCAAATAGCCTGGATCAGAGATCATTGATCTTTTACTGACATTTGATACTATAATAAACACTGCTTTTAATTCTGTTTGAAATGTATACTGTAGGTATGTTTCAAGTGGTATGTATAGTCCGTACTTCATTACTTGATCAGAATACTTGACTGCCTTGTACCACCATCCCAAACCAACATCCTTTACAAAAGACCCCAACATTTGTTGTGCGTAAAGACGTTGGTCACAGATTTAATTTATTCCCCCAGCAACACATAATTTACGTGGCAGTTACTGAGTAAGCAATGGTTTAAGAACCCCAATTGTCAAGAGTCCCAGCCCAGTTGGTGTTGTAAGCTGCCCACTGGGCGCGCCTCCTCAAGCCTATTTAAGTATAATTTCCACCTCCAAGATCTCAGTTTTGCACTGGCTAGGGGGAAAACACTACCGTCACTCAGATCCGTCTATGCCATTGGCTTGGCCTCCTCACCTGGCACCAGACATCTCTCAATATCCACTTACAACCACATATTAAAAATGTCCAACAAGGTTAAACATAAATGAACACTGTCTAACCTCATAGTATCAAAGTGTCCTTAAAGGGGTGGGCAAGTGGTCACAGGGGTTGCCCCAAGAGAGGTGGGCACAGTTGCAGTTGCAACCCCTGTGACCATGATTGTTACGCCCCTGTCCAATGGCGCCAGGACCCCATGGAAATGGAATGGGAGGGTGTTATCTCATTATCAATAGAAGTGACAAGTTCCCATCCTGCATTTCAGAATGAAACCTAGGTTTAACTGCCAACTTTAGGTGAAATTCAAGATCATATTCGTGACAAATCCAAATATGCAAATAAGGAAGGAGTCTGCTCTGGGAACTGTTCACACATAATCCCGGCAAAGGCAGAAATCCACTGTTCCTCTATCCTCCTAGGCCTATAAACTGTTTCCCTATCCAGCAGAACCAGGGTAAGGACGTCCAAATACTTACTCCTCCATACGTTATTGCAAACCTCTGTCGAAACATGCATATCAACTGGAGCCAACTCAGTGCACTTCTAACAACCAGGAAAATGCATTAGTATCAGACCTCGCTGCTTGCGAGGAACCCGCAGACTGGGAAGATCCACTACCATACTCAGCAATTGTAAAATATCTGCATTACCTGCACCCTACTGCCCCAGAGAGAGTCTCATCGCCACGGCGAGCTTGCCCAGTCCAAAGCCTTCCTCCGCAGTGACATGGAACTCTGGCAGCGAAAAAAAGGCCTCATAGGCTGCACCATATGGTCAACATATAGCTTCCGGGCTTTACAGGCCATACTGGACTGGGGCTTAGTCGAGGCAGAGCTCCTAGCCCTCCTTTCGCTTGGCCTTGTGGGTACCTTACCTGCCATCTGCACCAATGCCTCATCCCTGGAGCCTGTCTGCACCCTCCCTAGGACCTCCAACAGGGAGGCAGTTCTATGTTCGGCCAGGTACTCCTGCAGCAGCACCTCCATCAGGGATTAATCACTTCTACTGATCTTTTCCAAGATGTGTAGCAGAAATGTCTTGTGCAATGGATACAGCAGTGTCACATTTTTAATGCAATAGTTTCGCTATTTTTTATAAATAAAAGTTCTCTATTGATTTCCATTATTATAATTATTACCTTTTATTTATATAAGGCAAACAATTTACACACCATGTAAGTGGTGGCTCTAGTCCACATTTTATCGAATTTGCTACCTTTGATTCATGTAACGACCCTTCAAAAGTTTGGGGTCACTTAGCTGTATTCATGGAAAACAAGGACATTTGTAGCTGTGCTACACAAGTGCAAAACGATCAATTAACCTTTAAAACTTAAACTTGGTTGAACTAACACAATGTGCCGTTGGAACACAGGAGTGGTGGTTGATGATAAAGGGCTTCTGTATGCCTGTGAAAATATTCCATTAAAAATCAGCCGCTTCCAGCTACAATAGTAATTTACAACATTAACAATTTCTCTCTTTAGGACCTAAATCCATCTGTCCCTGTTTTGTCCCAGAAGGCTGTAGGAGTTCAGAATATTTGGTGAGTATATCACAGTATTCTACAGTGTTCTACACAATATTTGTTCTAAAAATGGTCAACTACAGCGACCCTCTTTGTTTATGTTGGAGAGGCATGGAACCTGGCAACTTTTTAAGTATGCTCTGGATATGACCTTTTGGGTGGCTATTTGATTTCCTGGAGAGGTATCTGTCACGGAAGCCTCCGTGCCATGGGCTCCTGGAAGGGACTGAGTGCCAGCCTCCTTCCTACAGACTATGGGCCCTGGTATGGAGTGCCACGTTTCCCAAAGTACAAGAGACTCTAAAGACTGTGGAGCTCGGAAACAAATTTGGGGCATCTGCATTTTGGGAGGGGGTTTATGTGTGGTGTTTTACTCTCCATCGGGTCAGGACTTACAGGACAGAGAGCTCATGGCCAGTATTTGCACTTGGATCTCATCTCCAGCAGGTTTCAGCCAGAAGTCAGGGAAACTCCTGTGTTTACCATCCTCCCCACAGACTACAATAGCGACCCCCCCTACTGGGCTGAGGTTAGCTGAGTGCAAATACTGAGCCGTGTGCAAAGGAGGACCTAATGGGGAACTTTGAGTGTTTGTTGTGTCTATTGTATGTAAACTACCCTTGTACTGTTTAAATACCCCTGTGTTTCCAAATAAACTGAGTCCTGTTTTTACCTCAACATGAGTGCTGCCTGATGCTTGGGTTGGGCTGCTATGATCCTTTATTGTCCTTTTCAGGACAATAGCCACACTGTCAGGGCACTCGGTGCCGGATCAGGTAGGAGTCTCAATGCAGGGGCAGGTTCAGAACATGGATGTAGGCCGGCTGATGTGTCCAGTTCAGGGCTGTGCGCTACTTTAGCTTTAGATTTTCTATTAGGCGCCATCTTTAGGTGTTCAGAGAGAGCAGGAGAAAAACAGGCAGGAAACTGTAAGCCCACGGGCAGGGCAGACGGCTAGGAAGCCCACTGGCAGGGCAGACGGCTAGGAAGCCCTCAGGCAGGGCACGCGGCTAGGAAGCTCTCAGACAGGGCACGCGGCTTGGAAGCAGCTGGACAGATAGGTACGTCTGATCATTGACGTAGCCAAGAGTCATACACAGGAGACAGATCAAATGCAGCAAAGCAGTAGCTCAGTATACAGGGCCAGGAACACAATACTCTAGCAATGAGGCTAGGCTGATGCCTGGTTTATATTAAGCCTTAATTGACCAAACGAGGGGCAGGTGTTTCAAGAGCATTAGGGAACAGCATGGTCCAAGGAGAGGCAGAAGGACACTGCAGTCCAAGATCCACCTGGTGGAGTAGTGGATAGGTGATAAACCCAGAATCCACAGGGTTACAGGTTTGAATCCCGGTGGTGCCTGACACACACTGTGTAGCTAAGCCTCGGCTAGCCGCAGTGCCTATGCAGCTCAGGTGCAGGGACGTCCCACCTTCTCTCTACAACGCTGGGTCTGTCTGGCGCTGAAGGGGTTAATCAATGGTATCCCAGCAGGAGGAAGCAACGTTTGGCGGGAGTACCCAGTCAGGGTACATGACCTCCTGTCACATATTGTTCATCTGCCCGGTCACTTCCAGTTGCTCCTTATACCTGGAATAGTGTCCATTTTTGTGGTTAGTACAAATAAAATAGATAAGCTCTTCCTTTCACGGCTACTATATGGGAGGGATTTTGTGACCCCATATTTACACCCATGTACGCATCAATAAATAATAATAACGCACCCATTGTGCCCATGCTCAGTAAAATATTCCTAAAATAAGATGAAGATATGGGGGGGAAAAGTTAAACTAACATCTTAGATTCCAGCAATCAACACAAAGGCTTGGGGTTTAAATGTACAGTAAAGGCATGTGTTACATTATTGTGAAATGCTGTTTATTATTGAACTTAATCCAAGTTGAGTTGAGGTCATGTGGACATCTATCTTAGTAGTTAAAAGTGGGGGCTTTTATATGGATCCTCCTATGTTTAAATATACAGATATGTTAATATGTAACACAAAAGCTAAAACCGAATCTCATTATGTTGTGAAATTTGCTTCATAAATTCACTGGATCCTCTTTCACTTGAAAAAAGCTAACAGCACCATGTATGAAATGTATGGTTTACTACCTTTGAAATTCATGTATCAGTCTGTATATCCTGTATATTTTGATCTGTAATCAAAAATATTGCATTACAGGAAACCAATAAAATTGTGCCTTTCAGTTCATTGCTCTCCTCTGAGCACTCAGGTTAAACCTTTCGGCAGTGTGACAGATGGTTATTTATATATAAATTAGATACAGTGACCAGTTTCACATGGTGGTTGGGCCTTATCAGCATCTGTCCATGGGGTGATGTTGGCTGAATCTGATCTTTGGGAAGTGATTCCTAGTCCCAGTCCCTGCTGCTGTGGGAAATGAAGCAATAGTAAAAAATGAATGCATTTATGGCAAGTTGGCCCTCATGACAATCATGTTCCTTCAGTACAACACATTATCTTATCACCATCATACAAAATCACAAAGCTGGTTCACCAGAGTCTAACTATTTCACTATGTTGTGACAACAAATTATATGGTATTAATCCAATTAGAGTATTTGTCTTCTGAATACAATGCAGTAAGTATACCTAGCTTGTATGATTGATGGTAGGACATAACCAAGGAGTCTTACTGGTAATACAATTAGTATTGTGGTGGTGATTGCCTTAAATCTTTGTGGAAATAAATTATATTCTATTCCTGAAACTTGCATCATGATCTGGGGCATTTTATGGCCTATTATAATTGTCCCCAAAAGCATCACACCTTGAAACTATGACTCACATCAATATCTGTAAATCCACATGCAATATATCATGTTACTATTTGCCTCCAAAGTTTTAGAACTTCGGATGGAGAACTTGATTTTAGAATTCAAAAGGACAGAATGTTATGAACTGGAAATTACAGGTCCAGAACCAGATTACACATCCGCTTAGGGCCTGTCAAGGTTTAATCATGGGCTGGTTGAGGAGATCAGCAAAATGAAGAGATGAGAGATGTCTCATTCTAGTACAGCCTGTGCATAGATTTCGTTCAATCATGTATTTAAGACTGTAACAAGAGGTGTTAAGAGGCAAATTCAGAGATTTAGGTTTGATTGAAACTTAGCATCTAGATGTGTGTTAGGGTAACACCTGGCCAAACCCATAGCCCATGCCTTACCCGCCCCTAATCCATCCCATACCCAACCCTCTTGGCAGGGCCAGTGCTTGAACAAATGGTGCCCCAGGCAAGAAGCCCCTTTGTAGGCATCCACACAGGGACATGCCATGCATTTTTTATATATTTATAATACCAATGTAGGCTTAAATCTCTTGTGCACATCCCCTGTACATTGTGTTTTACCTGTCGATACTCGAAACGGCTTCTGTCTGACCCTCCCACTAACACATCACCTTCCTCCTTGTTCTCTTCAAATAGCAAAATGCATACTTGAAGAGGATGGAAATTTGTTGCACAGAAGCAGTCTTTACAAATCACAAATAATATTTGTGTTTACCATTAAGAAGCTCCAAAACGCCACAAGGATACTCAAACTCCAAAGCGTGCTTGCATCCTCACCTATTCTAAACTTATAAATTCAATCCATTCATATGGAGTTTTACGTTTGGAATTTGTAAGGTTTCATTTTATTTTCTTTTTAACACTTGCGTGTATGAAGTGCTCTATCCTAAATTGAATTTATTTGTCTATATTTCTGGTTGAGACAACTAGAGGAAGGGTGCAGCTGGTGTGGTGAGAGGCGCAGTGCACACAAAATTATTATTTTTTTTGCAATATTCTAAACTTAGTTGCAGGTACACAGGTAAAATTATAGATGGGAAGCAAACATAGTCTTACTCAGTCTTGTCTAACACAGTTCTGCATATATCTCTATGAAACACCTTCTTCCCAAATTTCTATGCTACCTATGATTTATTTGTGTCTTGGTGCCTTTTCAATGTACAACCCACTTTTTTCTATGTCTTTTCTGGTATATAATGCTTTGGTAATACAGTCACATTTTTTGCATATCATAATTACCACTAAATGTAAAATAATATTTCAATACTCATTTATTTTCAAATATGTAATAAAAATATGTTTCAACTCAGATGTATATATACTGTAGTTTATATTAATTACTTTATTTACTTAAATACATTATATATACAGTAGATCTGTGATATTAATTGTCTAATTTCTTCTTGTCAACGTGAACAAATTGAAGCTAGGCTCTTGTGCCAAAGGGCATTGCTTATGGACTCAGCTGGAGACAAAAGAAGAAAAATGAGAGCAGGAGATAAAGAGAGAGAGAGAGCTTAGGCACAAGAGGGAGGCACATTTGATAGAGGACAAAGAAAGGATAAGGTGCACAGTGTATGTAAACAGACATACAAATCTTATGTATTAAAACCTATAATGATTAATTCTTTCCCCTGTCTGCTTACTGTCCACTAGTCTGAAAGGAGCATTTTAATCAGCAAATTGCGTACAAGTGATCCCTGGAGTCCTACCACTGACTCTGATACATATCGGCCTAAAAAGGCTAATTTTACAAAATGACTTTTATTACTTGAGGGATATTATCGTAGTGGATAATTAGAAAATACAGTTATTACTAACTGAGCATATTTATTTCTTCTTGACATTTCTTGTGTGAAGATTTTTGGCAACAGCTGCTACATCTGAATCCCAGCTGCAGGTCCTAGATCATAATATTTTGGTTGCAAACAAACATATTTATGTAACCATTCCTTTCCACTTCTTATTCTCACGTTTGTGCTTAAAAAAGCATTGTGTCCTTGTGTATTATGCACGTTTTGTAGAATGATACTGCATGTAACCCTATCACTGCTGTAGTAGTGTGTGGCGCTTTGTGTTATGCACATTAATGGAGGTTAAACAGGTAAAAGAGTCTGTGTGCATCTCTTTTAGGTGTGGGCGAAGTGTGTCTATATAACTACACCGGTGCATGCGACAGGGTCTGTGAATTTCATGTGCATGTGTTTATTATACAAATGTTGGCACCATATTTGACAGTAGGATATGTAGAAGGCAATGCAGTTAACCAACACTATTATAAAAATGTAACTATTACTATGCTTGTTGGTTAGCAGAGTGGTACTGCTCCAGTGGTTAAAGGTGCTGTTCCACTTGTTAAAAAGCAAACTCCAGCCATCAAATCATATCCCTCTAAATTTCCATGCAAGGATTTTGGGGGTGATGCTGCAGAATCCCTGAATATGTGTTTACCCCCTTCCCTGCCACTAGGTACTTATCTTACAGGGGATGTATCCTGTTAGGATGGGGATCTTCTGGTGAGCCACGTTTGTCATCCTCCTCGGTTCGGCTGGGGAGTTCACAGTGACTGCGTTCGCCGTGTGTGAAGGTCGTAACGGCTAATTGAAGGCATCCGCGACGGCACCCATGAAGACATACAGGGACGCATTCGACGTCATGACGCATTAGGACGGGATGATGATGCCGAGACTCGGTCCCCCACGTACGCAACGCAGTGACGTACCCGGAAGCATCTATATAATATGGACTACGGAGTCTAATGGCGTTTTTATTCGTTTTCACTTGATTTTATTATTTGTTTTAATTGTCTCCTGAAGAAGCCGACGTGCCATCGGCGAAACGCGTTGGGACTAATAAATTGAAGATTTTTGTGGCTGTTTACCGGAGTATCCATTTGATTTAGCATTTGCACATTACTCTTTGAGCTGTGCCATTTCATCTTTGTAAGTGCAATACGATTTATTTTCTTTTGCGGTTTTGAAGATACTGCACCATTTTGGTTCTCCTTGGTTTTACAGCTTTCAAGATCTTTTACATCAGAGTCCGTTTGATGAGCCTCTTGTATCCAGCCCATTTGTGAGTGGATCTTACATCCCATTAAATTATCTTTTATTTTACATATTGCACTATTGGTATTTGTTTTTGTTCCCCCATGTATATGCACTCCATATTTTGATGTTTAATTATTGTAACTTGCCAGTGAATATTTCTGTTTAGGTTAGTATCACTTTAAGTGAAGTACTTTTTTAGATGTCACGCCTCTATAATAAGACATAATAAGCGAGGCATTCAGCGACACTGAACACCCACTCCAGGACAGGCTGTGACCGCTCTGGAGAGCAGTCACAAGCTCCACTGTGAGATTGCCTCTCACAAGATGCGGTGTCCTTTAAAAAATAAACAAGTTTCCAAACTGAGCTTTCTAATCACAATGTGATAAGTAAAATGGGAAAAAAAATTATAAAAATGTGGTAACATTTAAAAATAATTATGCAGTGACGTTCCAAGAAAATTTATTTTTCTATGAGCAAGTGCTAAAATTAGCTCTTCCCAAAAATCCTGACATGGAAAGAGTTAAAATACAGGACTAGCATTTCAAATACCCAAGGGGTGTCTAGTTCAAAGATGTCCCAAATAGGGCATAGGAGGCACAGACTGACCAAAATAAAAAAAACTGTACTTCCCAAATGTGGCCTTTTAGCCCCAAACAACCAGACAAACCCATGCATGGGTGGTATCGCTGTACTCAAGAGATGTTGCTGAACACATATTGGGGTGATAAAATTAATGCATGGAAAGGGTTAAAATACCACCATTTGAAATAATCTGCCGTGTTTACTTTTCAAAAATATATGATAATGATATGATCACTGTACTCAGGAGATGTTGCTGGACACATACTGGGATGTTGTGACAGTGACAAATACCAGGAGCTGTAAGTTCACACCTGAAGTACAATTTGTATGATAAAAAACACAAAATAAATTACTACCACAAAGTTTGACAAAGCATTTTACATACCTTGAGGTGTCTATTTTTTAAAACATTATGGTTCAATGGGGTAAATTGCATTGGCCGGCTTCAAGTTCAGAGTTATTTCCAACTTAAAAAAAGAGGAACAGGAGTTAAAGGTCCGTAAGAGCGACTCTATTGGTCGCCGGCAGGGGCCTCCTCTAGCATCAACCAATTGGTTGTATTTATTTACTTTAAACATTGTTCAGACATAGGTAATAGTTTTTAACATCAAAAACATTGCAAAAGTGATTATAACTCAGCACCCAAAATATAATTGCCACAATTGCTGGAGGAAGAATACCTGTTGTCATAAAAATAATTTGCATCAAGGAAGCTGTTGTTACTGGTAAATAACCAGGTTGAAGAGCTGAAAATCAGGTTTTTCTGTTACCACCAATTATAGCCATTTTTTTCAGGAATAAGTGATGCAAAGTATGTTTGCATTATTGATCCAGTTTCCAGATGGATTGACAGGATTGTTAAGTTTCTGTGTATGTTTTTACATGAACCGGAGAGCTGGACCCAGTTGTGCTTCATTTGGCTATCAATATGAAGATGCCAGAAACAGCAAAAAAAACCTAAAGCTTTGGAGAATATTTACAGAGAACAGTCTAAGCTTTCATAAGCAGGACCCTGTTCTCCTTCTCTACCAGTACTTCTTAACATGCCTTTTCATATGCCATCTGTCAAATATTAGTACAGAATCTACTGGTGATTTAGAAATAAATAAAATGTAATGGAACATAGTGGTACAGGAGCTTTCTTTTACATTAAATAAAATGATGTTAAAAACATGACTATTCTATTAATATTTTAATCCTATAATTGTTTATATCTTTGTTCAGCATAAATGTTATTATGCTCCTAGTTATTTGCGCAGCACTTTAAGTAATAGTACTTGAGGATGGATTGTCTGGTGTTTGCATGCAATAAACTGAAGATTCTAGAAACATAAAATTATTTTCTGTAGGATTCCTATTGTACGACATAAAGAAAATCTGTGTGTGAAATTTTCTATACTCACAGGGCTATGAAATAAATGCCCTATTATAGGCCGCACCCTTAAAGCTTGGTGCTATTTTAAAGAAAACATTTTTAACCCCTTAATGACAATTGACGGTCTGAGCACATCACCTGAAAACAAAGGGTTAACAACAATTGACGTGCCAGGACCGTCATGACTTCAAACGGGTGCAAAAAGCGATCTATGTTCGATTTCTGCACCCACACGGTGTTTCTGTAATGCCTCGACGTTGAGGTATTTATCAACACCGCGATTGGCATCACGGGCCGTGTCTGGCCCTTCCCCGGGGCATCAACGTCCGCCATACACAGTTTTAAAAGAGTTTAAGAGGTGACACCTAAACGTCAATGGTGTTGCTGAAATGCCTCAGTAGCGAGACATTCAGCGACACTGAACACCCACCCCAGGACGGTCACAATCGCCCCCGCGAGTGATGTTGCCACTCGCAAGATGGTGGCGCGTCCTGTAAAAAGAATTTAAACAAGTTTCCCAGAAGGTCTCTCCAGACCCTCCTGAGAACTCTGGCTCCTCTTGCAGGTTGAATGCAGGTACTGCATTCATCCATGCAAGTCAATGGAGCCCAGCTTTCTAATCACAATGTGATTAGTAAAATAAATTAAGAAAATAATAATAATAAAAAAAATATATATAAAAAAATATTTTATGAGCAAGTCCTAAAATTAGCACTTTAGCTTAAACAATTCTGGCATGGAAAGAGTTAAAATACTGGCATATTAAATGCCCATGGGGTTTGATTTGACGGGGTAAATTGAATTGGCCGGGTCCAACAATGTCCCAATTGACACAGGGAAAAGTATGACCACACGTCTAATTTCCAATTTGAAAAATGCGCATGTCCCAAATTTGGCCTTTTAACCCCCAAAACCAATGACATTTAAAGAAAGCCCTCCTTGTCCTGAAAAAAACAATATATAACTTGTGTGGGTTCCGTAAACAGGAAAGAATAAAATTACAGCTAAACACGAGTAGTGCAGAAGTGTTAAAACAGCCATTGTCACGAACGGTACATAAAATAAAATAAGCCATTGTCACGAAGGGGTTAAAGAGAAAATACACATTAGTGGAATAGTAAAACAGTATTTTATCTAGTGAACAGGAATACATATATTTTATTTTTGGTATCTATTATGCAGTAAGTCATGTTCTTGACAGGATATGTTATATACAAACAGAAATTTGGAAACCCAATAGCCATTTTAAGGCCTCCCCCATTCATAATTCATAATGCACCTTACTTATAGATATGCCACTCTGCCTCCTAGATATGCCACACTGCTCCCCAGATATGCCATGCTGCCCCCCCAGACTTACCAATGACCCAGACTTGACCCCATGCTCCAGACAGCCGGTGGACACCTGCACGATATGCGTAGACAACCTCGGCTGCTGCCCGGCACCTCTGCTGGGGCTTCCATGACGGAGCGCAGGAAGGTCATGTCACGCCAGTGCTCTGTCATAGAAGCCCCGGCGGAAGTGTTGGGTAGAAGTGGAGGTAGTCAGCGCACACCACGCAGATGTCCACCGGTTGTCAGAGAGGTAGATCCAGGTCCCCTGTGGGGAATCCTCCTCTCTGGCAGCCGTTGAATATCTGCGCAATGCGTGCAGAAAACCTCCGCTACTGCTGGCCGGCACTTCCATGGTGGAGCACTGGAAGGTCATGTTACGTCGGCGCTTCGTCATTCGTGCCTATAGCAGCGGAGGTTGTCTGTGAGTATCGCACTGATGTCCACCGGCTGTCAGAGAGCTGCGGGGGCCTGAATCCTAAGCCTGCTGCTTGTCTGCAGCAGGGCTAAATGAAGGGGGGGGGACACCTCCCCTGCACCCACACAGGGTACCATGTCCTCGCAAACAGCACGGCCCTCTAGGCTATTAAAAGGCACTGTCTTGGTGAATTAATGATAAGCCAGTTTATTGTTTAATAATATTGTTTGTTAGCTGTCAGTAACAGAAGCATACATCCCTAAATCCCTACATACAGAAGTCCAAGAAATTAAACACATTCATGGGACTTCCAAGTCAGTAAAAAAATGCACTCTGTATTCACAAATTATATTGACGTTTCAGACTCTGAGACCCGTGATTGTGTATTGCCTTAAACGTGGGAATACACAATCTGGGATAGGTGATCATTTGCATGATTCCAAAGCTTCTAAAAATGGCAAAGAGTGACAGATTTGTTTAGAGGTTGTGGATAGGGGACAAAACTTTACCTTTTTATGCATCTTTGTGACATACTGATTTGTATAATACATACTATTTATATAATTGAGCAAAGCATATAGAAGAAGGATGTACTTTACTGCATTGGACCTTGAAGATGACATAAAATGGGATGAGTGGTCATAATAATGCCGGTAGTATTAATGATGGGTAAAAAATTATACTTGACTTAACGTGTCAGTGTTGTTTTCAAGAAAATTATCCTTTAAAACAAAATATGTGTCATAGTCCAACACAGACAGTTTTGTTTGCCAAACACATAGTTGAAAGATCACACCCACCAACATACGTGTGGACTTACACAAGATTAATTGTGCAATATCAAGAAGATTAATATTTGCATTTATCAAAGAAAATTGCATTTCAAAGTGGTTTCAATCTATAGTCTGATTACATCATATTTTGCAGCTGTGCTATTCTTGTAGATTTAGCAATCTAAGGCCCAGAATTGGAGTTTGATTCAGCTGATGCATTAACTACAATATTCACAATGTTCTAAAATATTGTTTCTATAAAATCAAGTACTGGTACTTTTTATTTTCACTTTTAATACAGTAAGTTTATTGGTACCATAGGGGTTCATATAGTTATCTAATATCGAGGCAGAATTACACAAACCAATGCTCAAACAAGGCACGCAACTAAACATTAAAGTAGAAAATAGTGCTAATCTTTATGCAGAATATATTAATAGTATATACATTGAAATTCTGAAAACATGCGTGGGTGTGCAGAATAATTAACCCAACATTCTTGGCAACAAAAGTACACCCCTAAGTGGAAATGTCCAAATTGGGCCCAATTAGCCATTTCCCCTCCCCGGTGTCATGTGAGTGATTAGTGTTACAAGGTCTCAGGTGTAAGTGGGGAGCAGATGTGTTAAATTTGGTGTTATTGTTCTCACACTCTCTTACTGGTCACGGGAAGTTCAACATGGCACCTCATGGCAAAGAACTCTCTGAGGATCTTAAAAAAAGAATTGTTGCTCTACAAAAAGATGGCCTAGGCTATAAGAAGATTGCCAAGACCCTGAAACTGAGCTGCAGCACGGTGGGCAAGACCATACATTATACATGATTATAAGACGACCCCCCAAAATCTGAATATGAATTTAGGTAAAAAGAAAAAGCCTGAATATAAGACCACCCTATAGGAAACAAGTTTTGCTAGTAAATATTAATTCATGTAAACTATTTTTTCATCTTTAATAAAAGCTATGATTGAGAAAAATATTTTTTTTGTTTTTATTTCCTTTTATTTGCCAACCTGCCCCCCAGTTCTGCACATCTACCCCCAGGCTTGCCACTCTGCCTTCCTGATATACCTTATACCCCCTATATGCCACTCTGCCTCCAGAAATACAGAGTGGCATATAGGGAGTTAAAAGGCATATCATGGGACATAGTGGCATATAAGGGGTTATAAGGCATATCATGGGGCACTCTGCCTCCAGAAAAGCCTTATGCCACCCATACAACACCCCCCTCTGACTTACCAGTGCTTCTGACTCCCTGGTGGGGGCAGCCGGTCTTTTGACGGAACTTCTATGAGCACCGGAAGGTCATGTGGTGCTGCGTCATAGAAGCTACGGCGGAAGTACAAGCAATAGCATGGGTTGTCTGCGTTCATCGAGCGGACGTTCACCTGCTGGCATAAAAGAGAATTCCCTGCAGCACGATGTGTGTAGACAACCTCCGCTGCAGCTGAGGTTACCAGACAGGAGGATCCAGCGCTGCAGGGGATCTGGATCTTAGTCCCATAGTCAGACCTCATTTGAGTCCTGATTAGAAGAAAAAAAAAATTGTCTTATAATCGAGCAAATACGGTATATATTATGTGTGTGTGCACATAACATTGTTATTGCTAAATTTCAGATCTCCAATTAAACACTATTTAAGATATACAAAGCTTTCTTACCTTATATTACTTTGCAAAATGTCTATTAAAAAAGTATTGTAAATGCCTCATTAGTTTTTCCATAAATTTTCTAGATATATGAGCAAGCTCATGGGTTTTACAGTAGTTTGTTTAAATATTTATATTTCATTGGACATCTGCTTCAAGAGAAATGTACTATGCTTTTAATACTTTATTATTATTATTTTATTTAGTCAAGAAACCACAAAGCAAGTAGAAATTTATATTAAAATATTGTATTACCTCACCTACTTTTACATGTGCACAACTTCTCTTTGGTAGTTATCTTAAGTACCGTATTCAACAATATTAGGGGAAGAGGGTTTTTGAAATAGCAGTGTATTTATATTAAGTGTTGTCCCAGGCCATCATCCTTACTACTGAACCCTGTTGTACAACATTGTGTCCATGCAATCTGCCTGTTAATGACGCACAGTGCTGGGAAATGGACGCTATGTACTAGACTTGTGTATTCGGATTTGTTGTTTGTACAAACCTCCCAAAATGAGGAGGATCCCAACAAAACAAACAAAAAACAATGGCAAGATCTCAGAAATGTCTTTAAGATTTGTCTATTCATTTGTCACATTTTCTGCCATTACAACCTATTTAGGCACCATCACAACCTGTTTTAACACTTTTTGATGGGAGGGTCTCATCTATTGTCATGGCCAACAATCTGGG
Source organism: Sceloporus occidentalis (assembly GCA_023333645.1). NCBI lineage: Eukaryota > Metazoa > Chordata > Lepidosauria > Squamata > Phrynosomatidae > Sceloporus > Sceloporus occidentalis. Next base: position 3,404,547 of record JALMGF010000065.1, on the reverse strand, counting down.
GGGGGGCTTTCTTACTTTTTGTACTTTTAGATATGTAGCGGTACAGACACCATTTTAACTTGTCACTAGCAGTTACAGACTACAGTTACAGAGATTGATGCCATATTGAAACTGTCAATAGTGTAGTACAGAAAATGTACTGGGGTGAAGTGATTATAGAATTGGTAGTGTATATTAGTTCATTATTGATATACAAATACTGTAGGGCTGTTTTTTTCAATATAAAAAATAATTTAGGCAAAACCTCTTCTACAAGCACAACCTCTAGTTTTTGGCCAAAATGGCAATTAATTGATTAATTGGCCTGCTCAGCAGCCATACTAGTGGACCACCAAGTAAAGGGTGCTGGTGAAAAGGCATCACTAGTAATAAATTGGCCAAAATGGCCAATTGCATTATTTTTGCAGAGTGAAGAGCTATTGGGTTATGGATATCTCATGGTTACTTTGTCAGGTGATGACTTCTATTTTCTACCTAACATCGTTTCTAGCAAGGTTTGGAGTCACTGATGCAGGTAGGACCACAAAGAGCAGACTAAACAAGCCAAGGTCAGGGTTATACAGGATAGGAAGTGAATAGGCACCAATTAGGGCCTTTGGTGCCAAAATATTTGAAAAGTCTGACATCACTTCCCATTCAGGGATTACGGTGGCCATTTTGTATGTTTCATCTCCGTAATTTATAGGATAGTATAGGATCCTGCATTTAAATAACTTGCCACTAGAGAGAGCCCGTGGAGGCAGATGGAGTTCTTCTCCTCCTCCATGGTGGCTGGAGCGGCCGCCGAGGGGGGTCTCCCTCTCCTCCGTGGTGGCTGCTGGCTGGAGTGTCTCCCTATCCTCCCTGGCGGCAGCTGCGGCTGCTGACTGATGGAGGAGTGTCTCCCTCTCCTCCCTGGTGGCAGCTGTGGCTGCTGGCTGACAAAGAGGAGTCTCCCTCTCCTCCGTGGCTGCTGCTGCGGCTGCTGGCTGATGGAGGGGGGTCTCCCTCTCCTCCGTGGCGGCTGCTGCATCTGCAGGTAGGTGACAGATACTTTTTAATTTACCACTGCAAAGTGATAACGCCACGGGAATGTAATTTTTCCTTCTATATATAACCCTCATCCATCTTCTGCACTTAACTGCTCCTCAAACTACCTACTGATCCTGCAGTGAATCCACAGACTGCAAAATCACTTGCTATCACCAAAAAAATATATGCACAATTGACAGAATACTGGTAACTTGTAACACTGTAGTAAGAATAAAAACATAGTAACTGGAAGCTATGCAAAGCTGTTTAGGACATACATGGGCATATAAAACACTATTTGAATTTATTTGATTTTTTTTGTGTATTCTTCATTATATAACTATTTGTATACTTCATTTTTGTTTGTATAGCTTGATAAGACTTCCCAATAATATCAGAATGGAACTTTATTTCCCAATATCTTCCAGCTCTCTGACGTACTACAGTTTATCAGATAAATATTTGCATCAGTGGTTCCTATAAATCTCCAGGATCTTCCCTCTCTGAGTGCACAGAAAGTTTGAATACTCTGTGCACATCCTGCAAGCATAAAAAATCCATGTGAAAATCCCTGTGATGTTGCAGGATAATGACGCAGGGAATTCCTATTAATATATTATATATCTTATTAATATTATTATTATTTGCAGAAAAATAAACAGAATATAGTAAACAATATACGTTCCCCTATTGGACCTTTACAGATGAGAGCTGACAGTGGTTAGAAAAAAAAATACAAGAAGCATTAGGTCTGTTTATCATACATATCATTCTACAATAAATCATGTAAATATTTTTTAATAGGTTGACACAATGCATATTTTTTTTATTTTAATATTTTCTTTCAGCATATATTACAGTAATGTACCCGTAGATTGACACTGATGTTTGGTTTGCTTAATGTTGCTCGAATTTGTTCCTTTATCTGCAGACCTAGAGGCTGTCATGGTTGTCAATCATGTGGCATTTTGGATAACTTTCCCTGCTCAAATGCTACACAAACGTTATTCTTTATGGTAATACTAATGAAGTCCTGCGTGCCCAATGAAACCATTTCCCCATAGAATTTGATTTCAGCGTGTGAGCTTTACTACAGAATAATTGAAAGTCTTTCATGAACATACAGTTTACATGTTTTTCTTCTTGATTAGCGGAATGTTTTACTACAGCTAATTTCTATTGTGTTGTCTAATTTATTAATTTGTTATGGAAAGTGCAAAATTATGTTTGAGCCCCTTTAGTCTTTTGGATTTCGGGAGTCTGTCTATTCCCACCCATACTAGAAATGTAAACATAGTTGAAATAAGATGTTAATCCAAGCCTTGAGCATACTCGGAATTTGATTTTGAAATGTTCTTTTGTCTTTTCGTATTTATTACATCTGTGTGATTAATATCAAATGTTTCCTTGTTGTATAGTCTGAACACGCCTGGTAGAAGAGATTTGGTTGTTAATTGATTTGGTAAAAACAATAAAAATCTATCGCTTGATGGTGGCAGGAGATAGAAGGTTGACATTAATGATGTATATTAAAAACCAAAATAGAAAAAGGCTCCAAGCACTCAAGGGTTCCACTCAGGCAGGTTTTTTGAAGGAGAAGAACAACAACGTTTCGACCTCACGATGAGGTCTTTATCAAGTTGATATTAAAAACCAGTCTTAATACTAGTGGGGTTCCTCAGGGATCACTGAGACCCATACTTTTTATTTATAATATTGATACTATAGATGCTCTCAAAGATAAAGTATGTTTTTTAGCAGAAGATACAAAGGTCACTCTCTCTCACTCACACATCCGCAATCTCTCACCCACATACCTTGTCCTTTACACCAAGCTTTATTTCCTAGCATACCAGGGCCATCCAGATACCCATTTTTTCAGTTTGTCTCCATATCAACCAACCATGACTTGGCTCTTATATAATACATATGTATCTTTTGTATTTATTATGCTTAAACTGAGTGGTTAAGAGGTTTTATTAACATTTATTTAACTTACGAGAGGGGGAAATGGGATGCTACAGCATAACACTACTTGCCCCCCCACATCCTTGCACGGATGAATTAAGACAAGTAATGTCTGTGACACATAGGTTAAAAAACAGTAGATTTAAAGTGATGTGTACAAATGCCTGCAGTTTAAGGAATAAGATCCATGAACGTACTGCTTTTGTAACAAACGAAAATGTTTATTTAGTGGCAGTTATTGAGCCCTTGTACAGTGAGAAAAATGGTTAATCTTATACAAATATACAAGGCAAGGAGGCAAGCCTAGATATAGTTTGGGTAACTTTAGAACTTGGAAAAAAAGTGGTTGTTTGCATAGGTGTGATACATAGACCCCTTGGATAAGCAGAGGAGTTTTATCATCTGCTTGATGAAGAAATAACTAAGGCGTTGATGAAAGATGAGGTTATGGGGGGGGGATAGAGACATCCTAAATTCTTCACAGGGATTGTATATTAGATAATTAGTAGAACAATCCTCATGAAAGGAGTCTGTGCTAGATTAAGTATTTACAAAGGAAGACTTGGTTTTGGATATCACTGTAGAAGTGTGTTTTGGTTCCACTGGTCATCAATAAGCGTGGTTTAATATACCAGAGATTGTGTTCCACTGCACTAAATTAAAGGTTTCAGGTTTTAAAAAGGCGGATTTCTCTAAAATAGAAATATATGTAGGTGAATCTTTTGATGGAAAGGACATCTTTAGATTGAATCCAGGAAAAATCTAAATATTTAAAAAAAGGTTATGCTAAAAGTAGCTGAACATTGCATTAAACTTGTTAGTAAGAGTAAAAGAAAAATGAAACACATATATAGAAGAAGGAGGAGGAATTTAGGAACTGTAAACAGACTTAGAATGTGAAAGATGAACACAAGTATAAAGCAAAGCTTAAGGAGGCAAAATGCATTATTAGATGTGCCAAAGCACACACGGAGACAATTTATAGGTAAAGTTAACTGGGTTATAAAACATAAGTCTATAAGTGAAAGGTGAAAAACTAAACATATATTTAGACTAAATACAAATGAAGGAAATTAATTATACAACTGAGGATGAAGATCTAGTTGACTGCCTAAATAAATACTTCTGTTTAGTTTTTACAGAGGCATTACATGGGATATTTTCTTTTTTTCTTGGTGTCTAGTATTACATGCTTTCTTTTTTAATGCTTGTATGAGACTGTTATTCTCTCAGGTGATTTAGCTATTTATTTAGCATCCGTTCCCATGCCTTAGGGCCTACTGAAACAGGAGCACCACACACCCCTATAATGGAGATGCTCAGCTGGATCATGTAACACAACACTCTGTGACCCTGCATTACTAGTGTAGCAGTTTGTACATAGAGCTGTGTGCAAGGTAAGAGTGTGAGTGAGTATGCTGTGTTAAAAGTTTGTAATGGTGAGTTAGCATTAATAAAGTGTTAATGTGAGCGAGTATGTGGTAGCGTATGATGTAAGTATATGATGTTTGAGGAAGTTTGTGTGTTAATGTATGGCTGTGACGGAGACCCATACGCGGACTGAGTAGCTCCACTGTAGAAATCTTCCTTGCCATAAATGCTCAGTTGCTCAAGGGTTAATCCTTTATATTTATCTCCCCAAGCACTAGTCTACACTTAGTGTAGGGGTAAAACAGAACTGAGTTTATTGAGGACAGCACAGATATTTATCAAACATAATAAGATTAGGAGTATAATCTCATCAACCACAAGACAGCCCAGTGCCGCCATACAGTTCCATGGCCAGCAATGCCCACTCGACAAAGGGTCACTATTTATTGTAAGGGAAAGATGGTCATATTCCAGATTATCAAACTATTTTAATTCCGATATCCTGTATACAACATATTTATCATTTTTTCTTTTAATTATATAAATATAAAAATTGCTTTGTTAATGTTATATGTGAGGGCTGCCATTTTACATTTAGGCCATTCATAATGAAAATGAAATGTCCGATAATGCAGGATATATATACTGTCGAATTTTGTTTATCTATTTCCTGGAGAGTGTACCATGCAGCCAATTTCAATAAATCGTTTGCACTGTATGATCTTTGTGTCTACAACGAGCTTTGCACTTGAATAATTGCGGCCTTTGAGTATTCTTAACACAATTACATATAATGGAATATTATGTCTCTCAGTAATTACAGGTAGGCATGTATAGGCACTGAAAATAACTGTAACTGGAATTTGCTATAACCATCTAACTTAAAACAAGTGTGTTCTACTTTGGCTGCTTCAAATGTTGGGAAATATGCACTATACCCGAATGCTGAGCGGTCACAGTTTTAGATGACGAGTATGGATATATACTGATTATATACAGTTAGCCACCTAGGTGCCTCATCTATTACTATCATTTTTATTTCTTCTTTTGCACTGCTGCACTGAAATATGGCCAAAGGATACTTACTGAATAGAGACATAAGAATACCTGGAGTCTAAGATCCTGAATGAAGCAGTGTTTCTCTGGATCTCTAGGTCACTTTTCTGTTTTTTTTAGGCAGCGAAGCTGTGTTTGGCTGTGCCCGCTCCCCACCCATTTCATGCAATTTAAAGCCATCTGGGGCTAGCCCTAATCCTTTGTGTGGCTAGCCCTGCCCCCTTCAAAGGCACTGGGTAGCCTACCCTGGAAAGTAACAGGTATTGGCATATGTTACACACAGCTCACTGCAGCCTACAATGAAAATGCAAAGTATTCACTGCTTTGGCTATAGTAATTATCATGTTATTATGTTGCCATAGCTTGCAGCACCTTTAGCCACCGATGCTTATTTTCTTCCATAGAAATTACCATCTTATGCACCCTTACAAAAATGACGTAGTAAATGCAGAATCCTTTCATTCAATAACATATCCAAAAACAGAATTGTAAACTACTTGAATCATAAATGCAAGGAAAAATATCAATTAAATTACTATGATGTAATGCGAGTCTTTTAAGATAATCATCCTAATGGTTACTTAATACTGAGATGTCACCCTCATTGCTAAAACGTTTAGAAAACCTGTCCCTGCCCTTCTTTGCAGACAATTCTCTTTAATAGTCAAATCTCATTTATAAATTTTCTTTTTTTTTTATACAGCTGATGTCAGCAGTCACATCTCCTTCTGACTCAATGGCATTTGTTTATTTTGTATGCCATTCTTTTTTTTTTAAGAGGAAGAGTGTAAATTGATACACTGTCATGTATTTTACAGTTTTCATTTTACTAAAGCCATATAATCCCATACTGTAAAATTCTTGCTAACCAGCAAGAATTTGGGATTAGTCCTAGTATTAGGAATTATTTAAGGGGTGGTAAGCAGCTCAAACAATGAAACAAACTAAAATATGCATTTAGTATGTTTTAACAGCCCTCTGGCATTTTTTAAACTAGAAATCGCATGATGCGTGGCTGATACCCAATATGTTAACATTTTAGGAGATACCTGAGAAAAAGAACCAAAAGGGCATGGATGGGATCAGGCAGTGAATGGGTAGATGTTTATGTCACTCTGTCCCGTAAGGTTGAAAATGCCTTTCCTGAAAACTTGGTACCTTTGGGGAAAAACAGAGGGGGGGCCATGACTAGTGAATCTTAAAAAAATACTGTTAACATCAAATTTTGGAAAGATTATACTGCACAATGTCACTTTACCTATCCCCAATTTTCACCTCACTGATACTCAAACCCTATAATTGATGTAAATACTCCAATTTACACCATAAATACCCTATTTTAAGTAAATATTGCTGCAGTGGCAAAATATAATAACAGTTACATATATTCTACTTTGTGTGCTAGCAGACCAGAATAAAACAAAATCAATACTAAATGTTCTGATTGTAAAAGATTTATCATCATCCATTATAAAATGTATTTTGACCCAAGGTAAACCAGCACAAGATGAAGATAGATAAACTACTCTCTGTCTCCAGGAGATGTGACATGCGACCCAGCATGATCCTGACTGACACTTTTTGCCTTGGTCAGCAAATGCCCTATGGCTGTATTTTGTATATCTGGTTTCTAACAGAGATACCTTTGGCAAAGCGATAGATGTCATCACTTCCTCTAAATTCTTTACGAGTAAAGACAAAATAGATACTGTCAAACAACAGTGTATATATTTGAAGGACTTCGCTGTGTCTTTATTGTGATATATTTGTAATATGTCAACACAGCTCATTGCACCATGCAGTCAGACAGCAGTGTTTATACTCCCAAGAATGTATAATGATGGCAGCTAAGAATCAACTGTCCCATCTAGCTTGTTAGCTTTTCACATTTACTGGGAGGCTCTCAAACTAATGTCCTCTTTTTCTAGTACTTTCCTTAAAAAATAATCCTCTTGAATATTCTTTAATCCACTGAATTAAGGGCTGGTAGTGTTCAGTCCAAAAATGTAAACAGTATGCTCAAAGTGCATAATTCAGATGCAACCAATATGTTACATTAGAAATATAGAGACATAAAATGTGATGGTAAATAAGAACCATTCAATCTATCCAGTCTACCTAATTTTACAGCTACCTACTTTTTGTGCTATAATGAATTTGTGGAATCCTTCTAGAAGGACTAGTTGTAGATTGTGTTGATAAGAACCACCTTTGCTTGTTTGGACTTCCAGTGGAAACATTTGTTGCAGGAGCCCACATACTTCAAAAGAGACTGGAAGAACTAAAATACTGTGAACTTCACTTACTTGTCATGCTTCATAGGAATTTACCATAAATCATTTATTTTAGGAAATATTTTACCAATATATGAAACTGTGTCTGTAGTAGGGAAGCCTGACAATTGACTTAAGAGGTGAAAAAAGGCTTGCCATTCTTCCAGGCATGTGCATTTTCTACATAGGGTTTGTGCCTTTACCACATTTTTGGATTTTAACCATTTCTTGTATGTACCTCCCCCTATATTATGCACTGTGACTTTCCCTCTGTGACTGTGGCCTATATTAGCAGCAATTTACGCATTTGGGCTACCATACAGATTGGATACATTTATTAATGAAGGTAAATTAAGCCACGGGTACTTTTGAACTGACATAGATTATAGTTGCGCAACAATATATTGTAACTACAATTGTCTGGAAAGAAACTTGATTATACTGCCAGAGGCAAATAGCAGTCTCTTTCTAAGGTGTGTTGAGAACTTTATTCACATCCCAGTGTGTTTGTTTACACAAAGCATAATCTGTTAGCCAGAAAATATTAATTTGGCAAATTATGTGCATCATTAACATATCTTATTTTTAATGCTAACTCCCCATATGATGAAGAGCAGGACAAAATATTGTAAAATTGTAATGGAATCTCCCCTGGCAAGCAAAGATTAAAGCAATTATTAGTTCTATAACACATCACACTTATGGATATTGGAAGGCAATGCATCTGCCAAACGCTTGGAGCCAGTGGTGCACCGGAGTATATATAAACACACTCCTAATAATGCAAAGTACAGATTGCATACTTTAGGCACTAAACTATTAGACAGTAGTTTTCAGTGGTACACTTGTTCTCCCCACCTGAGGGATTTCAATTTGGGGGGAGGTAGGCATTAAAATGTAATGTTAATTTAAAAAAGATACTTTATCCCAATAAGCATCCCATGCTTATTGGTCTCAGTACCTTCCTTAGGTTTAATAATTGTTTTTTAACACTAATGGATAGGGAACAGAGGAGAGCTGGAGTATCCTGGTCTGGTATATTACCCCCTATTCACCCACAGCACGCACTTTCAGTTTGGAGGATGTACGGGACCTCTGTTTTTATTTTTTTTACAACAGGAAATTTTTGGTTAAGATTTTGTATAGACAAGGGCAGACAAGTTGGTATTCAATTGAAATAATAATAATAATAAATAATGTTTATGAATTATTGTGCTGAAATCAATGTATAGTTATATTCTGATCTAAGCTTTTAGCAGGCAAAAAATGCAGTGACCAATGTTGTGGTATAAACTCTACTTTTGTATTTAAATGTATTAAATACACAAACCTATTAACCATGACATAAAATAAACAAAACATACTTTAAAACAAATACCATATTCTCTCTTGATAATGTATGAGATTATCCAAACTAGTGCTATGTACCGTATTGGCTCGAATATAGGCCGCACTTTTTTCCCCCACTTTAAGTTTTTAAAGTGGGGGTGCGGCCTATATTCGGGGTCTAGCGCCCGACGCCCGGGACATGCAGTCCTGGGCGCCGGGCAGGCAGCGGGGTTTGTATACAGATCCCCCGCAGCGGTGCAGGGGACCTGCATCCTACTCTCTGATACGCTCAGACAGCCTCCCCTGCCAGCACTTCCCACGGGGGGGGGGGGTGCCGGCACGGGAGGTTGTCTAAGTGCATCGTGCGGACCGTCCACGATGCGTTTTACCTCTGCCCCCCCCGACTTACCGGAGCAGACTCCCGGGTGTCTTGCGGGGCTGGCGGGGGACATCTACGCAATACGCGTATACAACTTCCGGAAGTTGTATACGCATATTGCGTAGATGTCCCCCGCCGGCCCCGCAAGACACCCGGGAGTCTGCTCCGGTAAGTGAGGAGGACAGTGGTAGCATATCTCGGGCAGGGAGGAGGACAGTGGTAGCATATCTCGGGGAGGGAGGACAGTGGCAGCATATCTCGGGGAGGGAGGACAGTGGCAGCATATCTCGGGGAGGGAGGACAGTGGCAGCATATCTCGGGGAGGGAGGACAGTGGCAGCATATCTCGGGGAGGGAGGACAGTGGCAGCATATCTCGGGGGAGGAGGACAGTGGCAGCATATCTCGGGGGGGGAGGACAGTGGCAGCTTATCTCGGGCAGGGAGGAGGACAGTGGTAGCATATCTCAGGGGGGGAGGACAGTGGTAGCATATCTCGGGGGGGGGGCAGAGTGGCAGCATGTTTTTTTGGTGCTTTTTTAAAGAAAAAAACTTTTTCTTTAAAAAAGCACCAAACTTTTAGGGTGCGGCCTATATACGGGGGCGGCCTATATCCGAGCCAATACGGTAATTCCCAAATTTTTGTAAATATTGTTTAGAGACCTTTACAAGTCTAGGGTCTTACATGAAACAGGATATGGATTTATGTCAACAAAGGGGCAGAGGAAAAACAAATAGAAGTTTCTTTGTCCATATCACAACAACATTGTGTGTATTATAGGGGAACTAGTTTCAGGCAACTGATTCCTTTAATATTTTACTAATACGTGCAGTGGTGGTTTTCAGCAGGGTCATGCCAGGTGATCTTTAAGGGATCAGTTTGCAGGTGTAAACTTTGTCATTGTCTTTCCATGAGCATCATAGTGAACCTAAATGTGCTTGGGAATTCAAAGTCTTAAGATGAGAGAGATATTCTATCATATAATATCACTTTTACTCGTGGATATATATATATATATATATAAATATACACACACACATTATATATATATATATATATATATATATATATATATATATATATATATATATATATATATGAAAAAGGAAAACATAGTATATAATAATATATAATTTGTGAAAGAAATACATACGTTCTTGAGTAAATGTCACTTTTTTAGAGTTTAAATAGGCTATACCTGTTTGAACTGGTACACTGTTATGCCTCTGGATCCTTTTTATGTTGTATACAAATAAATTGTATTTGTTTCATTTATAATGCTTCCTCTTATGCTTGTTGAGGGGAAACATACTTCTGAGAGCCCAGTACAACTTATTTGCATAATTATACATTTTTAAGTTATAGTACTTCACAATATGAGGGGCAACCATGACATTTTTGTTCTACAGGAAGGCTGACCTGCCCTGCATAATGCATTGTTAATATAGTGGAGTGACTTTCAATAAATATGAGTAATTTAACTTTGCATTATACTCTTCTTGCAGGAGAACTCCACTCTAATGGCCCTTAATAATGGATAGCGTTAGGACGATTAAAATTGTCCTTAGCATTTTAAGGCCAACTACCTATAAAATGACATACATCTTGCTGTTGGCCACACATTAAATAGTGCGACCTGCCACACAAGCACTTCTGTAGCTTGCCTGATGCCAGCCTGGGTCTGCATAGTTCAGTCAATTGAAACTGAAAATCTCCTGCTCTTGTTTCTTTCCCCTTTTCTTTCTTCTCTTCTATACATGCTCCCCCAAAAATATGAAAATAAAAAGAAACAACTAAACTAAATATAGAAGTTCTCACAAAAAAATAATCAGTGTTGTAAATGTAAATGTTTTGGGCTGGAAAATTCATTAATAAAGACTATTTGCCTAACGTTTCATTGATGTATAATGAGTCTTTGTATTTGGAATTGTATTGGTGTAATGATTCATAGCACAGAATTTGTAATCTTTTTTGTTGCCTCGGGCATAGGAAGGTAATCAAACTTGATCAGGAGCATAAGAAAATGTAGTGGATTATTAACTGGATCCTATCAATAAAGGTTGCTGCTAATGCAGCAATTACATGGCTTGTCTTTGACAATGTTATTGTCATCAAAATATTTGTTTTTATCTTTATCTCATATTTGAACATTGATACTCACAAAATGCATATAGATAATTGAGTATAGTGAGCATTTGGGTGTTTATTAATAATTTCTAATGCTATTTCGACTATGTTTTTATTTTTTGCGTTTGTCTTTATCTTTATGAATGTGGTATACACTGATAGTAATATAATCATGTAGGTTGGAAAAGACACAAGTCTAACCCTGCTGTTCATCCGGAAGAAGGCAATAAGGTGCATATACCCCACTCCTGGTATGGTTTTTAACTGTGAGATACCCGAAAGACCCGAGATTGTGGCGAATAAAGTCTCTTTTATTGATTACACAAAGAAAAGGAAGTATGGAGTCCCTGTATAATGCGGCATTCCCTCTCCACAGGGACAGTTGCTGAGTTACTATGTACACAGTGTCCAATCAGCGCCCAGTTTAACCTGCATCTGGCGTGACATGTGGGTCTGAGGGGCAGGCTAGGAGCTTAACTAGCCATCCACCTCTCCCCATAAAACAGATAGAGAGCTGGACCACTCCATCCTGCTGCTATCGCAGAGGATCACAGAGGCATTATCAAGAATGACCCTTCCCATCCTCACAAAATCAGTGCTCGCCGTTGACTGGTACTGTCACTGGAGGGGCATGCTTGCACCATGCCATATGCCATTACCAGGCCCAACCACAAAGTCGGTGTCCAGTTCTGGCCCAAAATGAACTGTATAGGGTGTTTGCTGGTAACCTTGGGAGGAAGGCCCCATTACTTCCACCAAAAAGAGGGGACTCTAACTGTTTACCCCTCTTGCCACCATCAATATCCACTTCTGCCACAACAGCCAAGCAGATGTTTATGTGGCACGATGGCCACCTAACGCGGATACGTAGCTTACCATCGTGGAGCTCACACTATGAGAGAACTTTCTTTTCCGCCCAGTTTCCTCGGTGCCGGTGCGACAGCATTAAGCTGCGGGCCCGTGTTAGGCAACCCCAGTGATGCTTGGCTGTCCCTCAGACCAGTAAAATGAGTGAATGGGTGAATGAATAAGTGAGTATTTAGGGGCAGAAACAGGTCAGGCAGGCTGTTAAGAGGGGGCAGAGGTGGCCCAGGCAGGTTGCTAAAGGGGCAGTGGTGACACAGGCAGGCTACTTCAGAGGAAGAGATGGCACAGGCAGGCTGCTTCAGGGGCAGAGGTGGCACAGGCAAGCTGCTTCAGGGGCAGAGGTGGCACAGGCAAGCTGTTTTAAGGGCAGGGGCCTACTACTTAAAATGTCTGGCTTAGTGTATCGTGTGATGGGAGTTATGCTGTACCTTCATCAATGTCAGGCTCAGTGTATAGTGATGGGAGTTATGCAATACCATATCTGTTCAGTAAAATGTTATTTAAACATATTGAATTTATTTATCAGTTAATAATGTGTTTCTTCCGATTTCTAGTTTTTTTTCAGTTGACATATAGTTTACAAATTTGTGAAATAAATTAATTTTTTATGGGGGGTGGTACCACATACAGGATCTGCCCCGGATGCCAAATACTCTAGGTACACCCCTGAAACTAGCCCTATGTTCAACAAATGCACCACATCCTGCCTGTAAAGGCCACTACAATTAGGGTGGGTGTTAGGGTCAGGCAAATGGGAACACACAAATAATCTCACTGCTCTGTTAAGACTTTTTCTCGCCGTTTCTATAGACTTTATATGGTAGGATCCTTGCCACACTTGTCTAGGGATAGTGTCTGACCAGACCAGTGTAATCCTAGGCCATCTCACCAGTAGCTTTTCGGCTTCGCTCTGTTAGTGAATGATTAAGTCAACTGACTTGTTGGATTCAAGTTGTTACCACCGCTGTGTGAAATAACAAGCTTACCCTAGCTCCTTTCAGCATGGTCTAACATGCGAGGAAGATCTTTCAGTGTCATTCCTGTCTTTCCATGGCAGTGAATCTTCATGTGCTCTTGAGGAATTCCCAGCCGTCACCCATAAGGTCTGCCCTCACGCTGGCCCAGTGAATGAACAAGTGTCCAATGTTCAGCACTTCTTTCCTTGGAAAGACTTAATATAAAGAAAAAAGGTCGGCACAATAACTTTAACAAAAGTATTAACAAACAACACAGCATGATTGGCGGATATAACACTCAGATTATCTGTCCAAAACACTACAGACTTGTTGGCCAGGCTGGCCCACCAAATTTCTGAAGCTATGACATCAGTTAACAATTGTAACTCTGGACTGGACTCATGCACAATCGAATCGCAATCTGGTCCCAAGGTGCATGATATGGCGCAACCATAGGCAAATATTTATCAACGTAAAACTGTACTTGAAAATAACAACCTGTATACCTAAAACTGCCTGGGTGATTAACCCTTTAACGACAATCCACGATCGCTGCGTTTTCGCGGCAATCGGCAGCTTTGCAGCATCCACAAATGTAAAATAAAAATTAAAAAAAAATGTTCAAAAATGTTTAAAAAAAATAATATGGTAACATGTAAAAATCCCCACTGTCACCCAAAAAAAAATTTTTTAATAAGCAAGTCCTAAAATTCTTTATCTTTACAAAAATTCCAGCATGGAAAGAGTTAAAATATTGGCATTACAAATGCCCATAGGGTGTCTCGTATAAAAAAATGCATGAGTGGATGGGGTAAATTGAATTGGCCGGGTTCAAAGATGTCCCAAATATGGGACATGGGGGCAGTAGGATCATATGTCTAAATGGCATAAAAATACACACCTCACAAAGGCGGCCTTTTACCTCCCAAATAACCCTACAAACCCATGCATGGGGGGTATCACTGCGCTCAGGAGATGTTAGTGAACACATATTGGGGTGTTTGACACGGACATATACCAGGAGCGATACATTTATACCTGAAGTACATGTGTGAAAAAAATAAAAAAAATATGTACTACCATAAAGTTTCACAAAGGCTGGTGGTAAAATTAGTGCATGGAAAGGGTTAAAATACCAGCATTTCAAATACCTTGGGGTGTCTAGTTTTTAAAAATATATGATTTGATGGGGTAAATTGCATTGGTCGGTTTCAAAGATACCCGAAATGGCACATGGGGGGAAGAATTACCAGATTTGGAAAAAAAAGATTTTGAAATAGCAAAACGCTACCTGTACTTATTGCCCTATAACGTGCAGAAAAAAGCAAAAAAACATAAAAACATTGGGTATTTCTAAACTCAGGACAAATAGTATAATCTTTTTAGCAGGTTTTTTCATTCGTTTTTGCAGATGAGTAAATTGTTAACAAAAAATCCCCATATTTTATCATTTTTTTTAATAGTAAATTAGATGATATGATAAAATTAATGGTATCTAAAGAAAGCCCTGTTTGTCCTGAAAAAAACAATATATAATATGTGTGGGAGCACGAAATGAGAAAGAAGAAAATCACAGCTAAACAGCAACACCGAAAAATGTTAAAATAGCCATTGTCCCACAATATACTACGAGTAATAACCCCTATTGTCCTTAAGGGGTTAAACTGAAAGCTGATTCAATTTCAACTTTGGGCATCAATGCAATTGCACTTTTTTCGTTGTAGAGGAAGGTTACATGCTGGGCCAGGTTAGTTTCCATGTTAGGTGTACCTGGGGGCAAAGCACCTTAATGGTGCTCACTCCCAGGCAGTCACTCACTATATTTAATCCCCACATTGAAGTGATTTCCAATTGTAATTTAAAAAGGCGAAAAAAACATCCAAAATGGCAGTCCCATTTCTCATTGGATGAAGAAGCTATAACAAATCATTACAAGCCATTATATCCCTGTATTATATTCTTCTTTTCTAACAAAAAAATCATCCAGCTCTTTTGAACCATTAATTGAATTGATGGTATGCCTTTATTTCACAAGGTGGGTCTACCTTGCACACAAAGCTTGTGACTAGCCATGTAAACATATCCATGTAGATAGAATAAAACTTAAATAGAATTGGAAAAAAGTGAAACTTGGCCATCTGGAAAACCGGCAAATGGCTGATGGATCCCTGGCGGATGGCAGGAGCTACTCACTCATGTGGGAGGTCCAGACCTTTAGTGTGTAACCGCAGGCTGGATACACACTGCCATACTCTGTACAAGTTTAAGAGCGTAGCATTCATCCATGTGTATCCAGCAGCAGGCCATGTGTCCTGGTGTAAAACCCTTTTTCTATTCTTTCTTATATATATATATATATATATATATATATATATATATATATATATATATATATATATGAGAATTGTTTTTCCTAAATATATTTTTCCATATGCTTATTTAATTCCTATTAGTGTAAGGTTAGTCTAGATGTGTATGTAATTATGCTGTTGAATTTAGCAATTGTTGCAGTTTAAAAGGACCAAGACATGTTGTAACAGACAGGTCATACTCATCAGCAGTGCTCTGCCCTAACTTGACCGAATGAGTGAGACTGGAGCAGTACATTGTCATGGTTTTTGTTCTTCAATCAGGGTGTGTTTCTTTCATCTGTCTTAACTTGCCGAGATGTTTGTTGCTACACACACACATTTAATATAACCCCTAAATGCATGCATTGATTTAAAGGGAGTGTTAGAAATACAGATGAACATGTCACTAAATCATAGTAAAAGAAAATAAATAAATAAAACCATGGTACTTGTTAAGAGGCCCTGGATCCTTGCACCAATTTAAATTTATATTTCAACAAACTGCAATAGATTCTTAAGCAGATGTACAAAGGAGATTGTTTACCCAAATGAATACTATAAAGTTAAGAGTTCCAGCTGCAACACAATTCCTTTACATTGTAAAACGCTTTACCCTGCCACATTAAGCACATGTGAGCAGCTATAAAAAAGACTCCTAGCAAGGTAAAGGTGCGAGGTGTGATATACTGAACTGTGATAGACAGAGGTATATTTACTTGGTAGGTTATTATATGTATATATAGTTATATATATATATATATATATATACAGTATCTCACAAAAGTGAGTACACCCCAACACATTTGTGTACATATTTTATTATATATTTTCATGTGACAACACTTAAGAAATGACACTCTGCTACAATGCAAAGTAGTGTGTACAGCCTCTATAAATTTGCTGTCCCCTCAAAATAACTGAACACACAGCCATTAATGTCTAAACCTTGGCAACAAAAGTGAGTACACCCCCTAAGTGGAAATGTCCTAATTGGGCCAAATTAGCCATTTCCCCTCCCCGGTATCATGTGACTCGCTAGTGTTACAAGGTCTCAGGTGTGAATGGGGAGCAAGTGTGTTAAATTCTGTGTTATCGCTCTCACACTCTCTCATACTGGTCACTGGAAGTTCAACATGGCACCTCATGGCAAAGAACTCTCTGATGATCTGAAAAGAGTTGTTGCTCTACACAAAGACGGCATAGGGTATAAGAAGATTGTCAAGACCCTGAAACTGAGCTGCAGCACAGTGGGCGAGATCATACAGCGGTTTCACAGGACAGGTTCCACTCAGAAGAGGCCTTGCCATGGTCGACCAAAGAAGTTGAGTGTACGTGCTCAGCTTCATATCCAGAGCTTGTCTTTGGGAAATAGACATATGAGTGCTGCCAGCATTGCTGCAGAGGTTGAAGGGGTGGGGGGTCAGCCTGTCAGTGCCCAGACCATATGCCGCACACTGCATCAAATCGGTCTGCATGGCTGTTGTCCCAAAAGAAAGCCCGCAAACAGTTTGCTGAAGACAAGCAGACTAAGGACATGGATTACTGGAACCATGTCCTGTGGTCCGAAGAGACCAAGATAAACTTACCGTATTGGCTCGGATATAGGCCGCACCCGAATATAGGCCGCACCCTAAAAGTTAGGTGCTTTTCTAAGGAAAAATGTTTCTTAGGTTAAAAAAAACATAGAATAGATCTGCTGCCACGCTGCCCTCCCCCGAGATATGCTGCCACTCTGCCCCCCCGAGATATGCTGCCACTCTGCCCTCCTCCCGATATACATACTGCCACTCTGACCTCCACCCGATATATATTGCCACTCTGACCTACCCCCCCGGAATTCCCGGCAAGGGAGATTGTTAAAGCACACCGAGCAGACGTGCCAGCAGCGGAGGTCGTTCACGCACATCACTGCTGCCGGTGAACGTCTACACGATGCTCTTAGACAATCTCCCGTGCTGGCACTCCCCCCGTGGAAAGTGCCGGCAGGGGAGGCTGTCAGAGCGCATCAGAGAGTAGGATGCAGGTCCCCTGCACCGCTGCGGGGAATCTGTATCCTAACCCTGCTGCCTGCCCGGCTCCCGGAACTGTATGTTCCCCGAATATAGGCCGCACCCCCAATTTAAAGATTTAAAGTGAGGGAAAAAAGTGCGGCCTATATTCGGGCCAATACGGTATTTGGTTCAGATGGTGTCAAGCGTGTGTGGCGGCAACCAGGTAGAGTACAAAGACAAGTGTGTCTTGCCTACAGTCAAGCATGGTGGTGGGAGTGTCTTGGTCTGGGTCTGCATGAGTGCTGCCGGCACTGGGGAGCTATAGTTAATTTAGGGAACCATGAATGCCAACATGTACCGTGACAGGGGGGGCGGGGCCGGCGCTGACCCAAGATGGCTGCATAATACCGCAGCTCCGTCTACCGTATCGGGACTAATAGCTTTTTTGTACGCTACCGCAATTATGGGGAAGTCGAATCGTTCTGCCGGCACTCCTAAAGCCCCCAGCACGCGGGATAGACCGTCGGCGCCGTCAGTACGCCACTTTTTTCGGGGCACCCAGGACTCCGAGTCTCCAGGCCATGTGTCCAAGATGGCGCCGTCTCCCTCGAGCCGCGCGAGCGAGTGCTCCGACGACGCCTCGCTCGACCAGGACCCAACGCTCTCGGTCCCCCGGGTGGTGTCACTTACCTGGCAGGGCGCCCTGAAGCAGCTTCCCACGAAGGCGGATTTGGTCTCAGTGATAGATTCTGCCTTGGATCAGGCCTTGCAGGGTGTTCGAGCGGATCTCACGGCGATCAAGCAAGATGTTCAGCATATTGGTGACCGGGTAGCTACGCTGGAGGAAGACCACGTCAAGACCTGTGAGGCGGTCGATGCTTTATCTACTATGCACCGGGATCACACTGAACTTTTCATCGCCCTAAATAGGCAACTTGAAGACCTGGATAACAGGGGACGGCGCAACAACTTGCGCATCAGGGGCTTACCTGAATCGGTACCGGTTGATGATGTCCGCAAGACGCTGCAGACCCTACTTAATCGGCTTCTTCAGCAGCCCGAGGACACCTCGATCAAATTCGATAGGGCCCACAGGGCGCTCCGTCCGAGAGGCCCTCCCTCTGCACCACCGAGGGATGTGGTATGCTGCTTGCATGACTACTCCGTCAAGGAGGCTGTGCTTAAAGCGTGTCGCCTTTCGGGCGATTTGGATTTCGAGGGGGAACAGGTCAAGATCTTCCAGGACCTTTCCCCAATCACCCTTCAGAAACGTCGGGCCCTCAAGCCCGTTACTGCAGCGTTGCGAGCGGCGGGTATCCCGTACCAGTGGGGTTTCCCGTTCGTTCTTATTGCCCGTAAGGACAAGGATGTCCTTACCCTTCGGAATCATGGCGACTTGGAGGATTTCCTCACTCACCTTGATCTTCCAGCCATTCGCATTCCGGATTGGGAACTCTCGCTTGAAGCTCCGAGGCAGCTCTCCACGCCGGCTACGTCCTGGATGGCTCCGATGCATCGCAGGAAGAGGTCTCGACGGGCCGCGTCTGCAGCGCCGCAGCCTGATGGTGACACCTGAGTGTCTGACCCCACTTGCAGCGTCTCGTCCCTTGCCGGTTCCTGTGTCCTGACTTGCGGTTGCCCTTGATTGGGGGTTTTTCCGCTGGTCCGGGTGGTGAGTTGGTGGAGATCCCTGCACCCGCGTTTGTGCTCCTATGTTCCTCGCGGGTGCGGCGCTTTGGACATTGTTTGTTGGACTTTTCGGACTTCAGCATTTTTATCTTGTTTTTTCCATATTTTTGTTTCTCTTCCACTCGTTTTGGTACTCCGTTATACACGCGCCGACCCTCGTGCACCACACTACACTACTCTCGTCCGCTATGCCGCGACTCTGCTGTTTTCAGACAATTTACATTGTTTTTTACCTTTTTATTTCCATTTTATTTTCTTCTACATTTACATTATTTGCCCGCAGAGCGCTTACTTACTGCCTTTTAGCGCCATTTAGTGGATACAATGGCTTCCAGGTTTTCCCTTCCCCTGAGCGGTTCATGTATTTGGTTTTAGTCCCGTAGACGGGGACGTATGGTTTGGCCCCTGCCATCTTTGGTTTTTGGGACCGTCATGGTCCTTTCCCTTCTTGTCCTTTTCGGCATCCCCCCCCCCAGAGCCTTCCTGTCCGTGTGTGGACAGTTGATTTGGGCCTGCTTGCAGTCCCCGTGCTCACCCTTCATATTGCTACAGCAATATTACTAGGGATGTTTTCCCTTGCATCGCACCACACCTTACACACATTTCACACAGTTTGGTTTATGTTTTGTTTTATTGTTTTGTTTGCATGTCCCAGTGGTCCCGGGTATAGGTTGTGCTCTTCCTGGAGCTTTTTCACTTTTTTGTATGGCTCCTCAGTCTCTTAACTTGGTCTCATTGAACATTAGGGGCCTTAATAAACCTCAACAGCGTTCTAAACTCTTAGCGTTTTTCCACTCCTTTAAGGCTCACGTTGCGTTTGTGCAGGAAACGCATTTTTCCGCTACCAGGGAATTTCCTCTTTTAAATAAACATTTTATCCACTCCTTTCTGTCCAGCTCCCCGTCCTCTAAAACCAAGGGGGTGGCCATCCTCGTACATAAGTGCATTCGTTTTCGTCCTTCCGAGACGTGGAAGGATGCTGAGGGTCGAGCTGTGTTTGTTAAGGGATTTGTGGGCTCTCACAAAGTCACTATGGCGAACATTTATGCCCCCAATAGTAACCAGGCCCGCTTTGTTTCCTCAATCCTGTCTAAACTGGCTGATTTCCAGGAGGGTATCACCATCTTGGGGGGAGATTTTAACATGGTGATGGACCCTAAAATTGACACTTCCTCAGGGAGTTCCCATGTCCCCTTTTCCATGATCCGTAAAGTGAACCACCAGTTGCGTTTGAACCAGATGGTTGATGCGTGGAGGGCCCTCCATCCTACTGTAAGAGACTATACCTACTTTTCCCCTAGCCACTGTAGGTATTCGCGCATTGACGCCTTTTTTCTGTCTCATTTTCATTTGTCGCTCCTGCTTTCGGCTGGCATTGGTGTGGCGACGATTAGCGATCACGCTCCGGTTTTCATGAAGCTTGCCCTCTCGGGTCTCCCCGGGACGACCTGGCATTGGCGTCTCAATGAGAACTTACTAAGCGAACCTCATCATGTTTCCCAATTGTCCTCTCACATTAAACACTATTTCGCGGAAAATGTGACCCCTGATGTCTCGTACCCGACCATTTGGGAAGCGCATAAGGCGGTCCTGCGGGGCCACCTGATAAAGTTGGGCGCTTCTGTTAAACGGAATCGCGCGGCCCTTATCTTAGACCTCACGCAGCAAATAGTACGCCTTGAGGCCCGCCACAAGCTGACCCTTCTTCCCTCTATCCAGGTGGAACTCGCCGCCTTACGCACACGGTTGGCGGCGCTCCTGGATGATAGGACTAGGCGTAATTATCTTTTGGTACGGCGTCAGTTTTACGAATTTGGTGACAAACCTGGTAGGCTCCTGGCTCGGGCGCTGAGGGCGAAACGGGCACAAACCTATGTTCCGCGTATTCGGGATTCTATTGGTCAGCTTCGCTTTCGCTCGGAAGACATTGCCGACTGTTTTAGACAGTATTATGCCTCTCTGTATAACTTGCCACGTCCGGGGTCTCCTCCTTCTGAGTCGGAAGCGGCCCTTGCAGCTTATTTCTCAGAATTTATCTCCAAAACTCTCCCATCCGAAGCCAGAGCTCTCCTTGACCAACCAATCTCGTTGGCGGAGGTCGCCGAGGTCGTGAAGTCTTCTCCCGCCGGTAAGAGTCCTGGTCCGGATGGTTTTACCATTTTATATTATAAGAAATTTCTTCCTGTTCTTGGCCCACACATGGTCTCGTGTTTTAATGCGGTCGCCCAGGGTGTTCCGTTTGCCCCGCAGGCTTTGTCCGCGCATATCGTGGTCATCCCTAAACCAGACAAGAACTTAGACCTCTGTAGTAGTTTTCGCCCTATTTCTCTTATCAATGTTGATTTGAAGTTGTTTTCCAAAATTTTGGCTAATCGCCTATTACCCTTTTTGCCCCATCTTATACATTCTGATCAGGTGGGGTTCGTCCCAGGGCGCGAGGCCAGAGATAATACCATCAAGGTGGTCAACATAATAGCCCATGCCCAGTCCCTTGGCCTTCCGTTGGTCGTGGCCTCGATGGATGCCGAGAAAGCGTTTGATCGAGTGTCCTGGTCCTTTCTTTTTGGGGTGTTGTCCAGAATTGGTGTTGGTCTTAGTTTTTTGACCTGTGTTAAGGCTTTATATGACTCCCCGACCGCTCAGGTGGCCGTTAATGGCTTGTTGTCGGACCCGTTCACACTGGCGAACGGCACGAGACAGGGCTGCCCCCTTTCCCCCCTTTTGTTTCTTTTAGTTCTCGAACCCTTTGCGAATGCCGTTCGGGCCCATCCGAATATTACGGGGGTCCATATTGGACCCAGGTCTTATTCCCTCTCGCTGTTTGCGGATGATATCCTCTTGACTCTCACTAGCCCGGTTCGGTCCCTTTCAGCTGTCCTGTCGGAGCTTGCCAGGTTCCAGGTATTGTCCAACTATAAAATAAATGTATCTAAGTCGGAGATCCTTGGGTTTAACATCCCGGCGCCTGTCCGTAGCTGCATTCGGACTGGGTTCCCCTTTAAGTGGAGGGAGGACTCTCTTAAATACTTGGGTCTGTTTATACCCACGGACCTCTCGAAGCTGCGTATTCTTAATTTTGAGCCCTTGTTGACCACATTGGAATCGGACTTGCGTAAATGGGCATTTCCACATGTATCCTGGTTCGGGAGGGTAGGAGTTATTAAGATGAATCTTCTTCCCAGATTCCTTTACCTTTTTCAGACGCTACCCATTGCCCTCCCGAGGTCCTTTTTTCGGAGATGCAGGAGGGCCTTCTTGCGCTACGTTTGGAGGGGTAAGCCATCCCGCTTGGCGTTCTCCTATCTAATCCGGCCACGGTTGCAGGGGGGGTGGGTCTCCCGAGTTTGGAGCTTTATTGGCAGGCGTCCCACTTACGCCGTGTTATTGAGCGGTCCGTAGACTCAGCTAAACAATGGGTGTTAGTGGAGGGGTCTTTTCTGACGTGCCCGGTGTCTGTGTTGCCGTGGATTCGCGCCCCTGGGAGTTGCGTCACGTGTTCCGCCCACCCTTTCCTTCTCCCTACCCTACGGGTTTTTCGTAAATTGCTGCGGGACGGTGTGGTTGCTAGAGTTCCCGGCCCATTGACCCCCTTGGTGGGGAATCCGGACTTCCCCCCGGGTTTCGCAGGTGGGGGCTTACAAGCTTTCCTCCCCCCGGGTATTCGCACGTTGCGCTTGTGCCATGTGGTCACTGGGACGGCCTTGAAGCCTTTAGAGACCCTGTCGGGTCCGGGTCCCTGTCCCTTCTCCCTTAAGTTCCTCTACCATCAGCTCAGGCATTTTGTTTCCTCCTTGGCGGTTCTGCCACATATGGAACGACCACTTACACCATTGGAGAGGCTTTGTCTGGAACTGAAGGCACCTTCCCACCTCTTATCTAAATTGTATTTGCTTTTGCTCTCCCCTGAGCCGGTTGCCAAGCCGTATTATTTTAGCCTCTGGGAGAGGGACTTGGCCTGCTCGTTCGCTCCGGAGGACTGGTCCAAGATCCTCTCTATAGTCCACAGGGGCACGATGTCTAGCCGAATGCAGGAGACATCTTTCAAGATACTTACAAGATGGTATAGGGTTCCCCTAGATATTCACAGGTTCGCTCCTCTGGTTTCCCCGAGTTGCTGGAGGTGTGGTGCCCACCCTGGTTCCCTGTTGCATATCTGGTGGTCTTGCCCTGATATTAGGCCCTTTTGGGATTCCGTTACGGCGGTTATCCGTGATGTGGCCGATCCCGACTTCCAGGCTTCTCCTGGGTCCATTCTGCTCCATCATACGCACCTTTCTTTTTCTTGCTATAAGCGGTCCCTGACTTTCCATCTACTTAATGCGGCCAACACAATTCTCCCCCGCCACTGGAAGTCAGCCACCCCTCCCTCTTTCATAGCCTGGGTGAATCAGGTCGAATTCATTTACCAGATGGAGGTTTTGGTGTGGTCGGCTCGGGGTGCGGGTCACAGAGTTGAGCTTAGGTGGTTTCACTGGAGATCTTTTGTTTCGTCCCTGGAACACCGTCCTTTGCCGGGTCACTGGCCCTTGCGCCGGTTCTGCATCGCGCCTATCTGGTGTGTTTTATGTTCGGTGTTTTTGACTATGGAGACTTTGTCATGGAGCTACCCGTCGGACCTTGGGACATATATGTTTTATTCTGTTTCTGTTTCTATTTGTTTTACGTGTTGCTTTGTGGCACTTTAATATGAGGAACCTCAACTCTTCCACGTCTTACTCTGTGCTACCCCCTGGGGGGTGGCTCTCTTCCGCTGAGGTACCAGTTAGGTTCCACTACTGTTTTTTCACCGTATGTAGTTTTCATTTATGGTGTAATTGTAAACTTGTCAATTGATGTGACTATGTACTTAATATTTTGTGCCTTGTTACTGTTACCATTTGTGTAATAAACTGAGAATTGATAAAAAAAAAAAAACATGTACCGTGACATACTGAATCAGAGCATGTAATGACCCAGATCGCCCAAAGATGGTATTGAGGAGTTATTGCGCAGTAGGGGAGTTTGACAGGGCCTGGTGCAGGGCGACTGCACTCTCCAGGGTGTTGAGCGTCCTGACATAGTAGCGGATGTTGTCCAGTTCAAAACAAAGTAATATCCTGCAGGGACCCTGGAGCAGGTATGAGACATAGCTCCACAGACGAATGTGCAGGATGCTGCAGGCTGAGAGTAGGGAATCTAGGCAGAGTAACAGCAGAAACATAGCAAGCAAGGGGGACAGAGCAAGGAGCAGGGAGGCCGAGCAAGAAACATAGCCAGACAAGACATACAAGACACAGGACACAACAAAGGACTGGGAACAAGGAACACAAAGGATGGAGTGAGGAGCCGAGATCTTCAGACGCTTCTCCTTTAAGCAAGAATAGGATATTTTAACTAGGACATGGGGAGAGGAGAGAGAGACCGAAATCCTCAGATGATTCAGGAAAAGAGGGCAAAGGTACATAAGAGACAGACAAACATGAATACAGGAACTAGCCTAGGACTATGGGATAACAACTGGAGATTCCGTCACATCATATGGCCATAGTATGCTTAGCCCACCACGCCAAATTACCCCAATATTCGGTGGGCCCTAACGCTAAACCCTGTCTACTGAATCACTAATAAGCTGAAACTAAACATTGAATCTAAAGACAGAACCAAGAAGGACATACCCTTAGACTGCAGACTCCCACAAACATAAACTGGTGGGGCACACCTTATAAAGGAAACAGCTGAAGCAAAGAACAAAACCGGAATCAAGGAATCAGAAGCACAGAACAGAGCGTATGAAAATCCAGGAATGGATTACAGCAAAGAGTAAACTCTAGCGAGACAGGGGAACAAGAGAGAAGCAGCTCCTCAGCCTGAATGGAGCCTGACAGAAGCTCTGGTGAACTCCATATCCAAGAGGGTTAAGGCAGTGCTGGAAAATTATGGTGGCCACAAAAAATATTGACACTTTGGGTCCAATTTGGATATTTTCACTTAAGAGTGTACTCACTTTTGTTACCAAGGTTTAGACATTAATGGCTGTGTGTTGAGTTATTTTGAGGGGACAGCAAATTTACACTTACACTGTTATACATGCTGTACACTCACTACTTTACATTTCCTCAATGTTGTCACATGAAAAGATATAATAAAATATTTACAAAAATGTGAGGGGTGTACTCACTTTTGTGAGATAATGTATATAAAAGCTGGCAGCCTTTTCATACCCAGGCACTCTTGATATAGTGGAATAACTATCATTTGGCAACTAAAGAAGCACAGACTTTAAACAAAATAGAGATTACTCCAGAGTCTGTCAAGGTTCTAATAGTGTTACCTTTGTGCCTAAGCCATTTCCCTTGTAAATGTATTTTTATCCATACCTACTGTCAGGAACCAATTTTTCACTGCCTGAACCATGGCTTTTTTATACCTGTGGTGTTTACATCTGCAACCACTAGTGGCCACCCTTCACCCTCTGGAGCACTCAGAACTCAGGTGTGCCTTGTTACCTGGGTTGAGCCCTAGTCTACATCCAGCTGGGCCTTGTTACCTGGATTACCCTGCCTTTATGAACCTTCCCTGCCCTTCAGTCAGGGCCTTTGTATTGAAGTCTATGGATCTTCCTGCTGTGGCTCGGATCGCTTCTCGGCCTTTTGGCTAAGACCAAGTGTACTTTGTACAGGCGGTCTGGTCAAGAGGTCCTAGTGTCAGCAGAGTTCGGCCCTCGGCCTCCCGGCATCGGCCCCTTAAGTGGGGTCTTAAGCCGGGTGCTGCTATTGGGGGTCCCGACAGTGCTGGCATTGGGAACGAATTGTGATCGTGGAGATGGCGGTACCGAACTTTCCTAATACGGTACGGATCTGCATCGAGGACGAAGAACGTCGGAGGAGGATTTCGTTGGAGGAGGTGCAGATGCAAATTGTGGAAGGTCTTCTACAGATGCCTCGTGGGGAGATCTTTTGTCTTCAGGACTTTGGATACCGCGGTTTTTTTGACGTCACCTTCAAGTCTATCTGGGGAGCGCGACATCTGATGGAGCGGAGTCTGACCCAAGCGGAGCACCCATTACTACGTGGTATTGTATTTCGTCCTTCAATGGCAGTCCGGAAGGTGTGTATAACTGTGCAAATGTTCAACCCATTTGTTCCGGATGATGCTATCGGGGCTTTTCTCAGCCGTTACGCGTCGAAGGTAGGAGAACCTGAATATGTGAAGAACCCTTTCGGAGTGTATAATGGTAGGAGGAGGTTTTGGGTAACTTTAAAACCCGATGAAAAGGGATACGGAGGGATGGTACATCCTCCGCAGAATTTTTCTATCGGGGGGAATCAGGGGTACCTTTTTTACCCCAATTGTCCTACACTTTGTCGCAAATGTTTTAAGTTTGGGCATACTGGGGAGCACTGCGCCGAAGACCAGAAGTTCTGCCGCAACTGCAAGCAGAAGGGGCATATAGCCTCTGAATGTCCTAATCCTAGAAAATGTGATATTTGTGGAGATGTGGGACATGGGGCATGGTCATGCCCCGTGCTTAGAGAGCAGCGCAAGAAGGCTGCTGAAAGGCAGGAGGAGGAGGAGAGGAGGATAGAGGCGGAGCGGTCGGCGCACGTGGATAGATTGGTGGAGCAAATATCTCTTGCGTCCGGAGCGGCTGTCAAACCGCCGCCGGAGGATCAGCCTGTGGTTGCTGTGGTGTCGGAGGATGCGGTTGTTAAGGTGGCTATGGGTGTGGTACAAAGTGCCGTTATGGATCCTGGGATGGATACCACGCCCCAACAGGAAGTGTCACTGTTGGAGGTAATCCAGGATCCTCCACTCGGTGCCGCGGAGTTGCCAGATATTGGCCGGATAGAGCAGGAACCCAGGCAGGCGGGAGGTAGGTTTGTAGAGGCCGCGATGATGGATGCAGGAGAGGGCTGCAGTACCGAAAAAAGAGTTCGGGAGTACGAAGATGTGTCTTCACCTGATTCCCCCCGGTTGGATGTATTTTCGGAAGGCGACGGAAGTTGTTCTCCTTTTTCTGTTTGTTCTGAGGAGCCTGAAGGTGTTTTTAGTCGTAGAGTGGCAGACTCCTCGAAGAGTTTTTCAGAGGTGGTGGAGGAGACGTTGACTAAAAAATTTCGATCTGGGACATGAGGGGTGTAGCATGGAGAAGTTCTGATGATTAATAATTTATGAGGTCTCTCTGTGTTGCATCCCTCAATGTTAGAAGCATTCGGGGAGCTGCAAGGCGAATTGTGGTGTTTAGGGCTTTAGAGGCTTTAAGAGCTGATGTCTATTGCCTGCAGGAATGCAACCTATCGGAGCCTCTACTGAGTCAGTCTTGGACCATGGGTCCTTCAGTTTTTTCTTTTGGGGTTAGGCGGGGTTGTGGGGTGGCGGTTTTGTTTCGGAGTTTTGATTTTCAGGTTGGTAGGGTGGTTGAGGTGGAATGTGGAAGGGTGGTGGTGGTCTTTTTTAGGTATGGGGGTGTGGGGTTTAAATTAATTAATGTATATGCACCTGTGGAGAGGAAGGAGAGGATTGTGTTATTGCAGCATGTTAAATTGTGGTTGCCGGGGAGGGAATTGGTGTTTTTGGTGGGTGATTTTAATTGTGTGCTTAAGAGTGAGGATAGGATGGGTGGTAGGAAGGGTGCTAATTTGGATGGGTCGAGTAGGGAGTTAGGGCAAATGGTAGAGGATTTTGGGTTGGTGGATTCGATTCGATTCTGTAAGTTGTCTGAAAGGTTTTTTTCTTTTTTTAGTGAGGATGGGAATGTGTGTTCAAGAATTGATTTTATTTTTGTTTCAAAACATATGAATGGGGTGGAGATGGTTGGGGAACGTTTGCCTTTTACAGATCATGTTTGTTTGTTATGTAAGGTGGAGTTTGTGGAAGAAATGTTGATGGGACGGGGGCAGTGGAAGTTGAATGTGTCTTTGATGGAAGATGAGTGGGTGGTGAAATGTTTTGAAAGGTTCTATGTGGGGTTGCAAAGAAAGAAAAGGTGTTTTATGTCAAAGTGCAGGTGAGGTTGTTTTTTGTAAGAATGGGGCGTGCTAGGGCAAAGAATGAAAGGAGAGAGTTGGTAATGTGGCAGACACGATTGGAGTATTTAAGGAAGTTGCGTGGGTTTGGTTTGGATGTTAAGAAGGAGTTGAGAGAGGCACGGCAGCAGGTGAATCGGTATGTGGAGACGAAAGGAAAGAAGATTATGTTTCATGCGAGGGTGAAAGTGTTAGAAGAGGATGAGAAGTGCACGAGGTTTTTTTTCAAGAAAGCGTTTGGGAGGAAGAGCTTGATGGAGAGTGTGTTAAACAAGGATGGTGTGGTTGTGAGAGGGGCAGGGGTTATGGATGCGGTATTAGAATTTTATAGGGATTTGTATGTGGAGAAAGATAGAGATTTAGAGATGGAAAGTGAGATTTTGGATGGTGTGGAAAAAGGAGTAGACAGTGTGGATGCAGTGGATTTAATAAGAGATGTGACGAAGGATGAGGTAGAAAAGGTGGTGAAGAGCATGGCTAAGGGAAAGACGCCTGGATGTGATGGGTTGCCTGTTGAATTCTTTTGCAAGTTTTGGAATGTAGTTGGTGATGATTTTATGGAGGTTTGTATGGAAGTATTGCATAAGAGTGAATTGTTAGATTCTATGAAAGAAGGAGTGATTGTGTTATTATTTAAGAAAGGGGATAGACAAGATTTGAAGAATTGGAGACCGATTACGTTATTGAATGTGGATTATAAGGTGATTGCAAAAGTGTTGGCGAATCGGTTGAGGATGATTGTTACGAGTTTGGTTGGTGAAGAACAAGTGTGTGCGATTCCGGGGAGGCAGATTAGTGATAGTTTGATGGTGTTGCGGGATGTTTTGTGGTATTGTATGGATAGGAAGTTGGAAGTGGCGATTGCGACGATTGATTTTGAGAAAGCGTATGATAGGGTGGTTCATGGATTTTTGTTTAAAATATTGGAGAAGTTGGGGATACCGGCCGGGATGTTGAGGTGGTTGCGAAGTTTGTATGAGGGGATTAGCAGTAAAGTAATGGTAAATGGTTGTTTGACGGAGAGTTTTTTGGTTAAGTCTGGGGTAAGGCAGGGGTGTCCGTTATCACCAATTTTGTTTATTTGTGTGATTGAGCCTTTGTTAAGAATGATTAGACGAGATAAAGTAGTGAGAGGAGTAGAAATACCTGGTAGTGGTGGGAGGAGTTTGAAAGTTATGGGGTATATGGATGATGTAACGATAGTTTGTAGAACGCAAGCTGGGTTGAGGAGGGTTAAATTACTAGTGGGTAGGTTTTGTATGGGGAGTGGGTTTAAAGTTAATTGGGATAAGTGTGCGTGTAAAGCTTTTGGTGTTTGGAGAGAGTTAGAATTGTGTGGGTGGCCAGTGAGGAGGGATGCGATTGTGGTGTTAGGGGTTAATTTTGATGAGAAATTGGATGGATGTAATAGTTGGGATAAAGTCATAGGGAAGGTGAGTCAGAAATTGGGGTTTTGGTCTTCTAGGACGTTGTCTTTTTCTGGGAGGGTGCTGATTGTGAAAGTTGTGATTATCCCGTTGTTGGTGTATTTGAATGTGGTATTTCCTGTTGGTATACGTGTGATTAAGAAGTTGGTGAGAAGTTTATTTTTATTTTTTTGGAATTCGAGGATGGAGAGGTTGGGGAGACAGAAAGTGAGGTTGAAGTTGGAGAATGGGGGTATGGACATGCCTGAGATTGAGCGTTTTTTAGTGGTGCAGTATATTCGGGTATGTATGAAGGTGAGTAGTAAGGATTCAATGGTAGGTTGTATGCTGAGATATGCTGCAGGTGGTATGTTGAGGAAATATGGTTTGTATGAAGTAGATCGTAAGAAACCGGTGTGTTTTAAGGTGCCGTGGTTTTATGGAAGAATTGAGTGGGGTATTAGAAAGTATGAGTTGCAAGGGGTGACGGTGTCTATGTGGAAAGAAAAGGGGTGTGTGTTGAAGGTGATTAGGGATCGTGAGTTGGTGGTTGGTTTGGGTGGTTTGACTGAGGAACAGAGTAAGCAGGTATGGAAGATGCTGTCGGATAGAGAGTTGGTTAATAGGCAGAGAGATGTGGGTTGGATGGCGGTGCATGGGTGTTTGCCAACGAGGGAGTTTCAAAGAGTGAGGAGGTTGTGCGTTTCAGAAGTTTGTCCTAGGGAAGGGTGCGGTAGAGTGGAGAATGTGACTCATGTGTTTTGGACTTGCAAGTATGCTGTACAAGTGTGGCAGAGAATGGGGAAGTTTGTGAAGGAGTTAGTAGGTCTGGATGGATGGGGGTTTGAAGAAGTGTTTTTTGGTTTATGCGAGTTGGATAGAAAGAGGAAGCGTTTGTTTTGGATGTTGATAAGTTGTGTGAAGGAGTCTTTGTGGGATGTGAGGAATCTGTTGATTTTTAAGAAGGATTTGATTGAGGTTGATGGTTGTGTAAGAATGATTCGGGGACGAATGTATGTGTATTTTTTGAGAGATTTAAGGAAGTTTGGGGAGGCTGACGCGGAAGGGGTGTGGAAAACAAAGAAATGGAAGGATTGGGATGAGGTTTGAGGGATGCTTTGGGGGTGGGTTGGGTTCGGGATTGTTGTTGGAGTGGTTGGGGTGAGGGGTGGTTATGTGGTTGGTTGGGCGGTTTGGTTTCGAATTGGGTTTGGGATTGGTGTTGGAGTGGTTGGGGCGAGGGGTGGTTATGTGGTTGGTCGGTTGATTTGGTTTTGGGTATGTGGGGTTTGGGGGTGGAGGTGGTTTTGTTAAAATTTGTAAATTGTGTATATATTTGTATATATGTTTTTATGTTGCACTTGGTGTTGCGGTGAGTATAAAATATACCATGAGGATGTTGTATTACTGCCGTCCGGAATTCCATCTGAGGATGGGCGTTGACTGAATGGTATAATAAAAAAAAAAAAAAACCTGTACTGTTCCTGGTTCCCTGCTTTGTGTCCTTCCAAGTGGACTCCCTGCTTTGTGTCCTTCCAAGTGGACTCCCTGCTTTGTGTCCTTCCAAGTGGACTCCCTGCTTTGTGTCCTTCCAAGTGGACTCCCTGCTTTGTGTCCTTCAAGTGGACTCCCTGCTTTGTGTCCTTCCAAGTGGACTCCCTGCTTTGTGTCCTTCCAAGCGGGCTGTGTGCCTTTTGTACCCTTCCAAGCGGGCTGTGTGCCTTTTGTACCCTTCCAAGCGGGCTGTGTGCCTTTTGTACCCTTCCAAGCGGGCTGTGTGCCTTTTGTACCCTTCCAAGCGGGCTGTGTGCCTTTCGTACTCTTCCAAGCGGGCTGTGTGCCTTTCGTGCCCTTCCAAGCGGGCTCTCTGTCTGTCGTGCCCTTCCAAGCGGGCTCTCTGTCTGTCGTGCCCTTCCAAGCGAGCTCTCTCTCTCTGTTGTGCCCTTCCAAGCGGGCTCCCTGCCAAAAGACTTATTACCTGTATTTTATTTTGCCATACGTCCGGTTACTTGCTTAGACTATATTACCCTTATTTGCTGGTCCTGTTATATACATGAAATACACTGCATTACCTGGATTTCTGTTTGTGGTGTCTTTGTTTGCATAATCATGCACCGTGGGTTACATACTGAACCCCAAGTATCCCCTGCGCATGGGCTCCTACCCGACCTGATCACCCTAGTCCTGACACCTTCATACTCTAGGTAGGCCTGCACAGAAGAAATTACTTACACTGCTGCCACTATGAATGAGGCCAAGTACATCCAAGTAATCTGCTGGGCCATTACCCTTAACATACACACTCACTTCCTCCAATACAAAACATAGCCATCTAATTACTTTGCTGGACAGATTCAGCTATCACTACCACCTCTAGGTCATGTAACGTTGCATTACCTGTCCACTTAACCCCAGAGCAAGCCTAAAAGAAACATAAAATATGGACACTTTGAGGAAAGCTAGATAAGGAAAGCCCTTCCTATATGGTAGATCAACTGCTTGTTCAAATCATTTTTTACTTAATATTTATATATGTTTTTACATCTGTGTGGAATATCAATTGCACAGACCTGCTTAACTGTAAAACCAATGTCAGCAGGGTATGTTGAATATCAAGATTTCTTGGTCCATTGAAGAAATAAGGAAACATTTTAGTCTAAATAAATTTATAAAACTTATCTTGATCATTAACCTTTCAGTTTACTTTGGGATAGATATTTTTACAAAATGTTGATGTGTTTTATTTTATGTGTCATTAATTTATTACATAATAGGAGACAAATCAGTAATACATTTTTACGTAAATACTTCTGTTTTGAATTACTGAATCCGTACCGCAACCATGGAATCCTCATGGAGATGCAATCAGGATTTGTGTAGTTTTAACTGTGAAAAATATACCTTTGCATGCTGCAATAAATTACAATATTTATGCAAACAAGCATCAAATCACAAACAACATTTAAATCCAACATATTCACCAGGGCAAGTATTGCATAACAGATTTCTGAGGGTATATCCATACACTGGAAATTGGCACAAGCTGTTATTAAGAGCAGAATTCTCATTGAAATCCATATCCTTTTGTTGCCATGTCTACTTGTAAATCCTTATGGAAGCCCCAATGTTTTAACTTGTAATGCAGTTTTCATTGTCTGTTGTCACATATAGACTTATAATTATATATAATGATATTTGCACTGCTCTGTGTGTAAAATAAAAAAGTACTTACTGTATTAGAAACATAAAGTTTGTCTGGCCCTTTTTTCCTGCTGTACAATCCTCAAACCTAATTTGGTTCTTGCTCTTGGGATAACCTTATGCCTATCACACATTTTTAAATTCCCTCACCATATTAATCTCTACCACATCAGATGCAAGGGTGTTTCATGTATCTACCACCCTCTCAGTAAAGTAAAACTTCCTTACATTACATCTCTAATGCTATTTAAATAATACAATTTGTTGTTTATGAGATGGATTTCTACCATGCTGAAGAACCACCTGCCCGAACATCCAGGGGGAAAGAAGCCTCATTTTACACTTGTATACCAATACGATTAATTCCCTTGAGTGTTTGTCTAAATATGCACCGTAATTCATATGTGCAGCTCCTCAGATTACAGATTTTTACAATTTATTTTTAATAATATCAATGCGAATACACATCCTAATTTATATATTAATTTTCCACATTTAAGTAAGGGATTTGTTGGTTGAATTGTGTGAATTGTGTGACAGTAAGTTTATGGAGCCTCCTATACACTGACAGCGTGATATGTATTGACATACCACCAACATTTTAGGCATGGCTAGCACTGGCAATGGCTAGCACTGGCCCCCAGAAGTGGACATGGCCACTGGAAGAGCCTCCTCGCAGTGCTCATATTCAGATTCCTTTTTACAGCTCCCTGGATCTCAGAGAATCAGAGCATCTCCCCAACTGGCCCAATCGCCCTACTGCCCACAAAAGCAGGAAAGTGGGGCAGCTACAAAAGACAGTACCTTCAAAATCAGAACTGTACTGCAAAATAGCTCTTGGGAGGTATATGCATACATATTACCATACCTGGGAACTCTCATCTTATTTGAGTCACCACAGGAAAACTCTGGCTCACGGTAGTGGCCTTCTCGCTCCCCACCCATTTCCCCTTAAACAGTGGTGTGTCCTGGGATGTCAGCAGGAAAACCCACTGACATCAGGGGAAAATTCCCACTGACATCAGTGTCTCACCACACTGCCAGTGGGACTTCCTGCCTGCATCCCACAAGGAGGGGCAACAGGTAGCTCAGCCATAAAGTTCCCATGCATGCATTTTACTGTCACACATTTCTAATGTTCAGAGGACATCTTTGTTTTAGGGGGTGTGGTTAGTGTTACCAATACTTTTTATGTAACCCTGTGATCTATTTATTTATATAAATGAAGTACAAAATATATAAGGACATTATTTGTGGTTTCCATACACATTGTAGAGATTTAGGGCTGTAGAACAATTGATGCACACGGCAAAGGGGGGACCGGGGCGATTTGGTTCCCAGAGGGGATGTCCCTCCTAAAGAGGGTCACTCGGGAAGCGTACCTATATGTTATCATTCTGCTTCCATAGCACAGACATTTGTAAACCGGGCAAAGGTGTTAGGCTTGAGAAAGTGTTGGTCCAATTTGCTATTGCAGACTATCCTGTACACATATGAAGTTAAAACAATGATTTATAATGTATCATCTTTTAAACATATATTTTTGTGATTAATGTGATAACTACATTTCTATGAAAACATCTAAGTCAGTCTCAACATGTATGTGTATTGTTAAGGAATACCACCTCTTAATAACACTATTACAATAAATTGATATAACTGCAAGAATACATCCAACAGACATGCCACCAGTGAGCTGTAGCACATACTGCTGTAGGCACTTCCTTTTCTTTCAATCAAATTTGAGCATTTATTGGAAAATTACATAAAAATGGACTACAAGCTCCCTCATGCCTTGTACTGGCATAATAGACATGTTGTATATATTTCTCCTCTCTAAAACCAATACCACCAATTGATATGCGTGGAGAATAATCAGCTCTGCGTTGTGTATTAATGATAAATGTAAAACCCTTGTTACCTCCTCCAAGAACTACATATAACCGTATCCCCTTTTCCAGATAATATATATGTCTAGTTCTACTAAGGTTTTCTACCTGATATTACAATAAAACAGCCAACCCAAGATTCTTACCAGAGAGAGAGCTTTAATTAGAATCTACCCAGATTAATGTTACAGCAAAGACAAAACCAGAGTTACAGTGATATACAGATGACAATCATTCATACCACTCACAAACCTCCCATCTATCTAATATCTGCTGCTAAGTGTGTATGCTGTGTGGGTGATGTGCCAAGGGTGAGACTCACCAATCCAGTCTCCTTTTCTATGTGTTTCTACAATGTCTTTTTAAGGGATTTCTCTATTGATGTGTAAATGAGGTCCCTGTCCTCTGTTCCCAAGACCCCACCGTGTGATGTTATTGACTTGCTATGTTTCCCATGCCTATCTCCAGGTGATGCATTTCCTTCCTTCTCTACATAGTGTATAGGTGTGATATCTTCTTACAGCTGTCTTTCCTGTTACTTCCCCCCTAAGTGGCTTGCAGCTATCATACATACATATATACACACATAAACTTAATCAAGCACATATTAATTACAAATATACATACTTTGTATTTACCCCAACACTCCCCCACTTGAATAAGATCCATATAGGAACTTATTCATAAAGACATATACCAACTCAAACCCAAACAGTATTACAAGAACCAATATACTGGTATTTTATATCCCTACAATCGATGCTAGCTCTAATCGTTCCTGCTTGGTGTGTGTTTTTTTCAGTTCTTTCCTCCAGAAGCAATATAGGATGAATAAGGAGCAAATTAATACAAATTGCAGGAATACAAATATTACAGAAGCAGTTCTTAATCCTGGGTGTGTATATACATTGTAGGGAATGCTCCACCAGGGCTCTTGAAAGCTGTGTGTAATTTCTTTAGTGCTGGCTAAATTTTGTTTCACCAGATCTTGTAATTGCACAACCCTTCTATTATTTCTTTTAAATAATGTATCCAAATCTATGTTAAGTGGCGGGATTGTTTTAAATAGTGAGGGAATCATCTTATTCCAATTTCCCAGCTCCTCCTGTACCATGTTCACAGATACCTGTGTGAGTTGAATGTTAGCTCTTATGATCTCCTTACCCACTTTCATGGAGCCATAGGTGAGATTAACACACCATCCTGTAGCAGGTACATTACAAGGTACAGTTTGTTGCCAGAGAATTTTAGATACACCCAGTGCACAGATCGTAGGGCCCTGCCCATGCACCACCCTTTTCCATCCATTTACAGTTCTGTGAAGGTGAACTGGGCAGCTCCCTGAGCTCTCCATTATGCATCCATCTGACCGGACTAGGGGTTCTAGTACACAGGAACAAAGCCAAGCATTTTTACGTCTGTCACAGCAACTGGGGTTAATAATCTTCCATAACTGGTTTTCTTTTACCACCAAGCGGGTTTGTGGCAGGAGTTGTTTTAAAACATAAGTGCCATTAGCCACGTCTAACTCACCCAGCATAGTCATCTTATAAACAGGTACAGGCTGTTCTGTCCAAACTGGAATGTCGATTAGTAATGGAATTACCTTTTTCCCTACTTTACACTTATTGCACCAACTCTGTAGACTTTTAATTTTGGAATGGACTACATTCTGGCAATCTATGCCAAATTCCCTAACCAGATCAAAAACTAGGGTAGAATTCACAATTCTGGGCCATTCCCCTTGTTTTATTTCTTGGAGGCCTAAATTTAGGTGTTCAACTAGTAGATTTCCGACTATACCACATACCATAGCCTTGGACACATCATTATTCTCAACTGATTCTCTCAGAGCATTTACAGATACATTAATCCATTGCAAATCTGCAGCAACTGTGTGAATGTTCTGTATTGATAGATCAGTTTCGGCTAGAGTGTTAAATTCCACACGTCCCTCTTTAAGTAAAATTTGTTGCAACCCATCTACAAATTTTTGTTCTCGTGAGTTTAGATCCTCTATGTCTCCTCTATTCCAAATTGAGGTCCCCAAACTGAATCCTGATATTATATCAGTATCCAGATCCCTTTTTTCTCTCTCTCTAAAACGAAGCCCTTGTGTAGCATCCCAGAATAGATTAATATGTGCTTGAAACACCTTTTTAAACCATTCTTTCAACATTTCTGGGCAGCTCTCTGGTATATTAAATGAAGAAAAATTTAACAATAAAGGTAATGTTACATAAGACACATCTGTATAAGCGACCGTTTGTGTTGGTTGTATGAATAATCCATGCTCTGGCCAGGGGGTGGTTGTTGGGCAGTCCTGTGAGTTAGTAAGTTGTACTTTAATTTCTGAGTCTACTATAGTATGCAGTCCACTGTGATTTGGGTTGCATGTCACAGAACCATCCTGGGTTAATGTAAAATTTCTTTCCAGCAGCATCTTTATTCTCACTTCCTTTGTGGTATTGGTCCAAAATGTACTGGTACTCTTATGCATATCACTCCGTCCTGGATAGCTCCAAACTGCAAATTCAGAGGGAAGGTTAGACTTAGGCATTGAAATATTACACTGTACCACTATCCATCCCCCTATAGCCCCAACCATGGTATGCTTATCCTTAAATGTAACTTCTGGCGATTGCCCCTTTACTCTTAAAGTTACTCTGATTTCTCCTTTTTCTTCTGAACGTCTTTCCTCCCTCTTATAAAATGTTAATTTCCTGCAAGAAATAACATGTTAATGTCCCGATCCACGGGTTTGTTTACTTTCTTCCTTTTTTTTTTTTTTTTTTTCATTTAGTATCATCTCTTCTTTTTCTGAAAAACAAATACTTTAAAACAAATAGATTAGCATCATATGTTACAACAACAAATGAAAACAAATCTAGAAGACCACACTAGTTTTATTCTGTTTTTCAACTCTTTCTTTCTGTGCCTTAATAACATGGTAGGGAATCCAAGGCTTGATATAGTCTTTCCTAACATCATTACCTCTTCCCTGAGATCCCCACCTAGTGTAATTAAAACAACTCTTATCTACCTGCCTCCAACTATCAACCATGGGTCTTTCCTGAACATCGTGTTCTTTAGCAGAGTGAGAGTGGCAATTTCTGGCAAAATGTCCTACTTTACCACGAGCAAAACATTTAAAGGTTTCCCTTTTACCTGTGGGTCCTTGAAATTTATGTTGTAGCCTGCTCTGATACAACTGTCTCTGAAGCGAGGGGCTTAATACAGACACAGGCTTTGCAATGATTTTGCTGTGATTTCGGATTATTTTATGATTAGCATTACTTTGCTTCTCATCTAAACCTTGCCCATCTATTTCAACTGCAGCCACAACATCATTTCTTTTCTGTAGCTGTACATTTAACTTGTTACCGTTAGCTGTGCAATGCACAGGATCAGCCTCCCTCTTACTGCAGGCTGCCAGGGTCCTAATCTCCCCCTCTGCATCCCTCAGCCTCTGAGTAAGGCACTCATTTGCACTACGCAATTCCTCAATTTCTTGCAAAGTCTGCTGGTTGCTTACACATAAAGCTGCAGCATTCTGTGCAAAAAGCTTACACTTCTCAACTTCAATGTTTAAACCTAGAACTTTTGCTTCCAAAAGTTCTTTTTGCTCTTTCATTGATTTGTGCTGCTCCGCTATCCAACGAGCAGCAAAATCCAAAGCAGTTTTCACTCTAAGATCAACAATCTTATTATTTAACGCGTTATACATCTCATCATGCTTCTCAGATTTTACTTTAATTGAAACATTCAGCTCTGCCAACTTATCCTCCTTTGCTTTCACAATTTCTTCTAATCTTAAACAACAAGAGAGTAGTCCTTGCACAATGCAACCTTTTCTTTTACTCTCCGACATCTTTTTTTCAAATAATGTCTCTCCCAAAAACTTCTGCAACATCTCCCATGACTGTTTACAGTCCTGTGGGATTTCATAAGGACCACCATGTCTCTTAATATAATTCAGAAGCCATTTCTTAACATTTTTAGAATAAGTAACTTTTGCATCCTCCATGTTGCATGTCATATTAAACGAACAAATCACAGCAATATAATATAATAACAATTATACTCACCACACTCCAGGCAGACTCTGTAAAGTTCTTCTGGCCAAGAGTCACGGCACCAATATGTTGAATATACTTCTCCTCTCTCAAACCAATACCACCAATTGATATGCGTGGAGAATAATCAGCTCTGCGTTGTGTATTAATGATAAATGTAATACCCTTGTTACCTCCTCCAAGAACTACATATAACCGTATCCCCTTTTCCAGATAATATATATGTCTAGTTCTACTAAGGTTTTCTACCTGATATTACAATAAAACAGCCAACCCAAGATTCTTACCAGAGAGAGAGCTTTAATTAGAATCTACCCAGATTAATGTTACAGCAAAGACAAAACCAGAGTTACAGTGATATACAGATGACAATCATTCATACCACTCACAAACCTCCCATCTATCTAATATCTGCTGCTAAGTGTGTATGCTGTGTGGGTGATGTGCCAAGGGTGAGACTCACCAATCCAGTCTCCTTTTCTATGTGTTTCTACAATGTCTTTTTAAGGGATTTCTCTATTGATGTGTAAATGAGGTCCCTGTCCTCTGTTCCCAAGACCCCACCGTGTGATGTTATTGACTTGCTATGTTTCCCATGCCTATCTCCAGGTGATGCATTTCCTTCCTTCTCTACATAGTGTATAGGTGTGATATCTTCTTACAGCTGTCTTTCCTGTTACTTCCCCCCTAAGTGGCTTGCAGCTATCATACATACATATATACACACATAAACTTAATCAAGCACATATTAATTACAAATATACATACTTTGTATTTACCCCAACAAGACATAGTACCGATCTAAGCGTCAGTGTGCCTGTAGATGCATGTGTCAAAGGACTGCTAAAGCGGGTAGCCGTTATCATTTACTTAGATTTCTCTGTAAGGATGCAAAGGGTTAAGACAAAACATCTAAGACTATTTGATGCGCAGTGGGGAGAGGGATCTGCGGTTCTTTTATTCTTATTGTTGATTAACTTATCAGGTGTCAGCACAGCCTGTAACATCGTTAAGGAATAAATTCATTATATTACACCTTTTCAATATTCTTAATAGATCTGAATAAACTTTGTTTTTAAACCCAGTAATGCATTTGTGGGGGTCACTGCTCTCAACCTGACCCAAGGCACCATCCACTGCCAACCCAAGACTAACCATATCTGCTTTGTGTAGACTGTAGGGATGATGAATGACCTCTGCATAACAGACTCAAACATCCCATTAAGTGGACACCTCCCAGTAAAGAGATCATGGGGTAGCACCCTCCAGGACCTTTTAGCCCAGGCAGGAAATCCCACTGCCTAACCCACAATGTAAATGTCTAGGTTGCTATCTACCAATACTCAGTTTTACTAAACTATAAACTATTGTACAACTCTGTGGGATATGATAGAACTATATAAATCAATCAAATAATAAAAAAAGCATCATATCGTATGTATTAGCACCTCAGATAAGGCCTTTATTACTGAAACAGTTAAGTTTTGACTTGTATCAATTTTAAAAGAGGACTTAAAATTTAGCAACAGCAATTAATGTATGCATTGCATAAAACAAACGTGAACGGGAAATCAATTATTTTTTCTGGATAATGGGTAATTTATATTTTTGATAGAGGAATAAATTGATAGTTTAAGATCCTGTGATATCTCTTTTAATCTCACACGAGAAATATTTTTATTGTACATCATTCTATTTATTTATATTTTTCATTATTGGCACTGAGAACAGTGTGTTTTGTTGTGGTTACTGACAAATATCTGGGAACAAGGGAGTGTTTGAATGTTTATGCATGTACAATGTTTTAAGTATGTATAACATGTTTTTTCAGTCATCAAGTACAAAACCTTTTTTTTCTCACCACCTTGGGCATATTTAATGTAATTACAATAAATTTTAAGTTCTCTTGTTATAATACTTGTTTTGTTTAACTTGCTCAACAAAAAAGATGTGTGCGATACTGGTTGGCAGTATAATTATTGTCAAATGACGTCTTCTTAAATCTATCATTTTCAGACTAATTTAAAAAAATAGATAGAACAAAAGAGATGAGAGTAGGTGAGCTATAGATACTTATTGGAATATTTTAACCACCGGAAGTGATCGATCACTTGCGGTGGTTGAAATATTCCAATAAATACCTATAGCTCACCTACTCTCATCTATTTTGTTCTATCTATTCTATAGTTTGGGTAATTTAAGGGAGATTACCATGGGTATTGGTTTGAAGCTCTTTATTTATTTTATCTTTTACAGCGCTTTAATTTAATTTTTTGGTTATTAATTAAAAAAAATACATTAAAATACTCCAGAAATGGCACCAACCCAATAAATCAAGGATGTTTTATGGGATTCCTGGAATGCTTTGGAAACAAAATTTGAATTAATAAACACATTATGATTTCTTTCAATTAACATTCTTATTGTGAAAAGTCCGGTTTATGGAAGCGCAGCATTTATTTTTAGTTGCAAAACTAAAAAGGAGAATTTTAATTAAATTTCTACTCCATCTTCTCCCCGCTGTTTTTTAAACACTACCAAAACAAAGCAAGAGCATCATGGGGAGGGTAGACACATTTCCTGTTCTTTTCTCCAAACATCAAAGAAGATTTTACCTACTGTGAAATGTAAAAAAAATTCTCAAAAAGATGAAACAAATATAGCAGGATATTTTGGGGGGCTACACTAGTTTTATTTTCTCCGTCTCTCTAATTTAGTATTTAGTATCCAATTGCTTTAGTATATAGAATTTTTTTAAATAATGTTACACTGAAGCATGTACAAGTGGATACTGCTGAACCTTCTATAAGCAAATCCCAATTTTACTAATTAACTTGTCATTAACAATTATTGAGCACCCATAATTAGTGGCATACACTGGGGACCAGCAGGTCCAGTCCCTCTCCCACAAAATCAAGGGCAGGTCACCCTGCTGGGCAATCAGGCTTATAACCCTTCCAGTTATACTGTGGAGTCATAGCATCCTTAATTAACACAAAGCATCCTTCTGAGGTAGAATGTTATTATGTTCTACATCACATCCCACTGCTCAGCAGAGTGCTGCACCCAACCCAAAATGCTTACGGTTGACAATACTCAGATAATGCATGTCCAACACAAAAGTTTGCCACGCAGACTTTTTGAGACTTAATAAATATAATTTTTATATGGTGATTTCATAAATCTCTCAGTTTCTAAATATATTACACACAAAAAGAGGTGACTGAATCATGTGATATGCCATCTTTAGTGTTTGCTCTTGAACATGTCTCTTGAACAATTATAGCACATGTGCATTGTTTTAAATGCGCTGAATTAGTATCTATAGCAGAAGCACAACACTTTAATACAACATCTTATACATATACATATTTTTAAAATAGACCCATATACTTCAGCAGTCCAGGG
Source organism: Sceloporus occidentalis (assembly GCA_023333645.1). Classification (NCBI taxonomy): domain Eukaryota; kingdom Metazoa; phylum Chordata; class Lepidosauria; order Squamata; family Phrynosomatidae; genus Sceloporus; species Sceloporus occidentalis. Next base: position 3,362,196 of record JALMGF010000065.1, on the reverse strand, counting down.
TAATGCCCCGCTTTGTCTTCCTTCCACTTTCAGAGGTGAATTGTATGTAAGCTTGGGGGGGGGTACCTTCAACCATGGCCGGGGTGTTAAAAGCCCTTTTTACAGTTCTGTAATTGAGTATATCAAAATATATTGATTCCATTATACCTTTTTATTATAGATTTTTCTCTCAATGTACATTTTAGTCTATATACTATATTCTCTAGGACAGAAAAAAACTAGGGAAATTGTTTAAACATTCTAAATGAATAAACGTAATGCCCTTAATGTGAGGAATGGAATTTTATGTAAGTAACAACCTCTTGGCTCAGCCTTGAAGAAGATTTATTTCACATATCAGAAAGCCAATCTCTGTTTTTATATACACCATTACATTGAGTCTTTATGTTGAAAGATATATCAGTAAATCTAGCAGTAAGGAGTTATGTCTTTGTAAATATTTCTAGCACAAGAGAAAGTATTTCTCTTTTACTTTCTAGTTGTATGTGGGGGGGTTTGGGGAGGGCTCTGTGAGGAGAATTTTTCCATGAAGAACACTTTCTCTTACGTTGAGGGGATACGCTGTTTTTCATTCAAACCACGCTTGTGTGTAGCATTTAGGTGCCATCATTTCCGAATGAAAACGCACTATATATTTTTGTTTTCTTATAAATGAAGAGACAAATAATAATAATAATAATAATAATAATTTATAACATGGTTGATCATTAATTGTGCTCCATAAACTTTCATTCTCCTGAATTATGAACTTACTGTAGTTTTCAGGATCACAATAAAACATTTTAAATTGATTTGTTTATTTTAAAGTAAGTGTGCTTCATATATCCTAACATAGTTTCCACATTTGTATTGTTTTATTTAAATTCAAGATTCATGTTAAAAAAAGTAATAGTCAGACAAAATAATTCAGACTATTTGAAAAGAAACAAACTTTATAACCAAAAAAGCCTTGTTAAGCATTAAATAAATTATGACTCAATAGTCTATGTTAGTAAAATAAAATTGTAATATAATTTTATTGTAGACAGCCAAATACAAAGAATCCTATGAAGAAGTTTATTTGTCCATGCGAGAAAATCATTTTAATGTTGTTTAATTGTTCAGTTGTCTAGTTGCAAAACCTTGGGTGTATGTGAAAATAGGCATTCTAATATGTAGAGATGTATAGAAAAAGGAATCGATTCAATAGAGGATAAAATAAAAGAGATTCGCTAAACTGCTTAAGGTATCGGACAAAGCAAAACAGTGTAGAAAATGAGGCTTGTAGGTAATATTCATCATAACATTTTCATGCCCAAGATTGTCTGCATAGATGCTCAGCTGAGGAAAAAAATGGAACATCATTGTGAAACATGTTAAGTAAAGGTAAATGTTAAATAAAATATAAACCTGATGTTATAATACAGAAAATTAGAGGTACTTGAAATACAGCCAGAGTGTACAACACAGATCTAAATATCATGTAATCAGAGATAGGCATATTGGTCTAGTAAGATAAACTTGTTGGAGCTGAATGATATGACAAATTCATACTGTCAGGTTGATTCAAGAAAAATGATGCTTGCATAGTAATGCATGCAAAGTATTGGAGCATACTTTTAAAAAAATAATTTATTACTTTATTACAATGTTTCACAGTTTTTTTTTAAACGATTCTCCAGGCATGAAAGGGAAGCATGTTTACTTATCACACAGCATGTTGCCTGAGTATAGGCTGCCCTGATTCTGAAAGATGAAATTATCCAAAACTTCTTAGGAAAACGTTTAAAAATATGTTTGGCTCCTCAGGGAGAATATTCATGTAGATTTATTTTACCATCGTCATACAAGGAATGCCCCATCACGAGATCAGGCATTTCCTCCCGTTCCACTGACACCCACCGCTAGTTCACTCAAGGACAGGAGAGCCCTTAGAAGGGCTATGGAGCCCTGCGTGCAATTACAGTGTGTTCAGCACAAACAGATTAGGAGGAGAGGGAGAAAATTTGTCCATCTTCTAAAAAAATTAAGGGAAAAATGAAATACAATTTATTCACTGAATTAAAACTATATGAGAGGTCCCAAAAGCAATCTTGAGCCATACTAAACTGGGAACAGTGCAAAAAAAGAAAATAGATGTCAGAAGAATAATTAAGTATGAGACTTAGTGATACTCATTTAGATAGATACAGCTACTTTTGAAGACAAATAATAACACAGACACATATTTACTATGGCTTTCTACACATTTAGTGAGTATATCTTGGATCTAATTGAAAAAATTTTCATTGCTACATTTGATACTATTCCCTGTAAAAAAAACATAGGGTGTACCGTAGGAAGCAGTACTGTAAGGAGTATTGTAAAAAACATATTGAAACATATTGTCAAAAGGCAAAATGTAAAGGCCAGCTTTAATATATGCAAGTTTAAAAACAAAGCATGCACTTACTAACTAATGGAAGGACTGGTGGATGGGATTCAGATTCCACAGAAACAAAAAACTTCATAACTGGATAACTTTCACCACATGGCATTGAAAAAGTTTAGGTTAAAAAAAGCCATAGTAATATGTGCTCATGTCTAAGGCGTCGCAGAGTGAAATATATAAATCTGTAAGACATAAATTATATACATTAAAGTTTGCAAGACATTGCAACCTACTACTAATACAGATCTTAAAGATCATATGCATATATGTCAGGGGCGTCCAACCTACGGCCCTCCTGCTGCTGCAGGACTACATCGCCCATAATGCTATTTCAGCTAAGGGGCTGGCTGAGGGGGATGGGAGATGTAGTCCTGCAGCAGCTGGAGGACCGCAGGTTGGACACCACTTAAGGGAGCCCTTAAGGAGTTAAATATCTAAACATATTGTACATATAAAAATGTAAGAAGTACAAGGCAAAATCTATAAAACTAAAGCAATTTAATAATTCACTTTTCATGTGACAACATTGAAGAAATTACACTCTGCTACAATGTAAAGTACAGCCTGTTTAACAGTGTAAATTTGGTTTTCCCATCAAAATAACTCAACACACAGCCATTAATGTCTAAACCACAAGTGAGTTCACCCCTACATGGAAATGTCCAAAAAAGAAACATACACAAAAAGAAATTTCCAAACAATGTTCACATATAAAGTGTAACTTTCATATTTTAAAACACTGTATTGTAAGAAATATGAGAAATTACTGGTTTTGCCGTACACACAGCTTCCTCAGAGGTGTAGTTGAGAAATATTGATTTCAATGGATCTGTAGAAAAAAATCTTATGGCTGATTTTCTGCCTAAGTAATTTAGTGCCATTTTGACATGTTGCAGATCTTACTAATAGATCCTAGGGTAAACAGAGGGAAAATAAATGGTGAAGGGACTGTGGTCCCTTAGATTATTTGTTATTTAAGATGCTATATGACTTAATGCTCATCACTTCTGAGCAATCAATGAAGTTAGTTTTGTGTGCACCCGTGAGTGAGAAAAACTTGTTGAAACAAAGTGAAAGCTTCAAGTGCTAGACACGCAATGCAGAGAATCACTCGCTTACTTCATAACATTTTTCGAACTATAAATTACTTGTGTCCATCAACAGATATACATTAAATTTTAAACAATTTTTAAACATTTGTATTCTTCTCCTAAAATGCATCACTAATTAGCAATATAAAAAGACTTTAACCCTGTTAATTTTACAATATTCTTATCAAATAATAACCAAAGTGTATTTATATGTGTATATATATTAAATCTGAAATAATTTTACTCTCAAACAGGATATGACTGAACACATTTGCATAGTAACATTGGTTTAATTAGTCAGGAGTTTGATGGTAAAATATAAATATAATATCCAGCCAACAAAATCCAGGACATGACTCTCACTGACTGTGAGATCACCATATCACTGTGATGATACAATATTTTTGACTCACTAAATATGACTCAGCTATTGCTGATATAGAGAAATGATGACACATCAATGAAGGCAAATCTTAGGTGATTACACTTTTTTGATACTTGCTAAATAGTATATTACTTTTTTTTCAAATATGCTTTGAAACCAGTGTACCGCTTTATAATATGGCGTTTTTTGCATCATTATCTATTTATATAAGACCGGGCTATTACATTAATACAAGCTATCAATCATTTTTATTTTTTTATTCATCTCACATCTATCGGAAAACTATGAACTGCTACCAGGTTGAAGGATGACGAACACAGGGGCAGTAAGTAGCACTCATGGGTAATCTACACCCATAAACTGGCTGTTAGACAAGTCTCTGGTAGATCAGTGGCTAATAATCCTTCCCATCAATTATGAATAGTTTTAAGGCTACTTTTTATGTTGTAGTGTTATCTATTACTGAATACACACAGATGCATGCTACCCTTTTACATCCAGAAGATGACTTTTAGCATGGTGTAGCATGCATTGCATTTAGGATTGTGAGTGCATAAATGCAGGGGCAGTCTTTGTAACAGGGGTGCCTTAATTGGGGGTGCTGAAGCAATCAGGCAAGGCTGATTACTAAAGGTAAGGTCAACGGAAGAGGGGTGTCATCACCATGCTGGCTCTCTCCAGAGACGGACTCGACTGCAGCCCGTCAAGGAGCAGGGACGGTTGAGGAAATCATGGTTCTCTATCTTACTAGCATAAAAAAGTGTGAGGTCTGTTCCTAGAGAAAGAAGAGTATGAGATGCCCACCAAGAACAAACTGCTGCTTTCTATCTTGTCCTATGATGTGTCCCCTCTTGGGAGTATCTCAAATTTTAGCTTTCTTGTGCCATTACAGCGTGAAAAATCTCCATCTACATATCAGTCTGATCCTGCCCAAAAGTCCAGAACTGAAATAAGAGGCAAATTTCCTCTGCACCAGGGAACCAACAAGCCCAGATGTACTTTTGGCCTTAATTGTCCTTGTCAGTGGGGCATGGCTGGTATCCCTCTAGGCACAAGAGAGCAAGGAGCCACATGTGGACTCATCTTTACACTTGTGGTGAACCCCAGACTTTCTGCCCCCACCACAGATAATGGGGATGAGAAATAATGAGAAATGAGAGAGATAAAAAGAAATTGGTGAGAAAATGAGGGGAAATTGGTGAGAAAGGAAAAGAAATGGGAGAGATCATCAAAACCGGTAGATAATGTGAAAGAATAGAGGTAGAGAGAGACAAAGAGGAGGAGAGAAATAAAGAACAAGACAATGACCAAAGCGATAGATAATTAGAAAGAGGAGAGAGAGTGTTTTTGTATTGTGAAAGTGTTTGCATGTTAGGGAAAGTATGTCTAAGGGCAAACGAGCCAGGATGTCTGTGTGTATGGACAGGCGTGTGTACGTGATTCACTCTAGCAAATGTTTACCCTGGGGGACTATTGTGTCAAAATGAAAAAACATCATAGTGTTTTTTCTGGATCAAGCAATTGTGAAAATGTCTACCTATGTCAGGAACTGGGTCTATACAGATGACTGTAATGACCCAGAGTGCTCAAATATGGAGAAATGCAGGAGTTCAGGATGCAGAAGTGGAGCCACAGGACCTGGTGCACTCACCCGGGTGATGAGCACCTAGGGTTGTGCAGTCACGTACCAGCACCCTGACATGGCAGCGGATGTTGTCCAGAACAAAACAAAGTGATATCCTGCCTGGAGAAGGCATGTGACATAGCACTAGAAGCACGTGCAGGATGCTGCAGGCTGGGAGTATGGAAGCTAAGCAGAGTAACAGCTGAAACATAGCAAGCAAGGGACAGAGCAAGCAAGGGACAGGGAATGGGAGTCCAAGCAAGAAACATAGCCAGACAAGACATACATGATATAGAGCACAACAAAGGACAGGGAACAAGGCAAGGAACACAGGGAAGGAGTAAGGAGCCAGGATCCTCAGATGTTTCTCCTTTAAGCAAGGATAAGAAAACTTAATGGGGTCATGGGGAGAGAGGAACCAAGATCCTCAGATGATTCAGGGAACAGGCAAAGGCACATAAGAGACAGACACACATGAATACAGGAAATAGCCTAGAACTATGTGATAACAATTGGAGATTCCGTCACATCATATGGCCATAGTACGCTTAGCCCACCACTACGCCAAAGTACTCCAATATTTGGTGGGTCCTAGCACTAAACCCTGCCTACTGAATAACTAAAGCTGAAACTGAACATTGAATCTACACAGAACAGAGAAGGACATACCATTAGACTGCAGACTGAGACAAAGATAACACATGGGGGGGCACATCCCATAAAGGAAACAGGAGCTGAAGCAAATAGCAGAACTGGAATCAAGGAATCAGAAGCACAGAACAGAGCACAAGGAAATCCAGGAACGGATTGTAGCGAAAAAGGGAAAACCAGAGATATGATCCGAAGCCTGGATGGGGCATGACAACCATGAACCATGTTTGTGCATATCCCTGGTTTAAATGAGTTGTGTTCATGGTTGTCAGTAAGCAGGGTTACAATAATGAATGCGGGGAGGTTACAGTGTAAAAGTTAAACTGCATATGTGTCAGCAGAGCCGGCCTTAGGTGTTCTGGCGCCCTGTGCGAACTACTCCTCTGGTGACAGTGTAAGTTACAATATATAGTGGAATATTTAATGGAGGCTGTCCAGGGGGTGGTTAGCCTTCTAAGTGCACCACAATAAGTACTTAAACATGCCTTCATGTTTGGTAAAGCTGTTTGAGGTAGTAAACTGTCCCTTTAAGTATGGTTCTTGTACATACTCAGTTGGATGTTTTCAGTGAAAAGAGTAGCAGTAGCTTATCACAAGTATGCTCGCTGAATACTGATATTCAGATAGAATAGTACATGGAATTACCTGTGTCCTTGTAGGAAGTCTGTTTTTTTTTCTCAACACACTGTTCACTACTCGTTAATCTTCTCAAGAAATATACAGATATTGAATAGCAACCCACTTAAACACTCAACAGTAAATTATATGTTTCTAGAGTCTGTCACTTACCAGATTTTACCAGTCATTTTCAGCTAACCATTAGGAGTTAGGTAATGGTCCACTTGTTATTGTTACAAGTTTAGAAAGCCATGTATGATAACAAAAAGCAATTTTTGGCAATTATGTAGCCAGTTAATGGATAAAAATGAATGATAAACGCACAGGATATTGTTCAGAGCAATAGTTATCTGATTATGAGATTATAAAAGCCACTTGCTGCCCCCCTCCCATAAGTGACGACTGTCACAGAGAGGGGTCATTCAAGATAAAGAACCACACACACAGAAATTCTGATTACATTTTTAAATACATAATTATTGAAGCCTGATCAATTAAAGGTGGAATTTTAGGTCACTGATTATTGATCAGTCTTACCGATAAATGTCAGTTGCCTAAACCTTTCACTTAGAATTGTAAATTTTACAGTTTTATTCTACACTCTGCATATTAATAATACTGCATACTGTTGTCAATTTTGTAAAAAAAAAAAATGCTGTCAAAAAGCTTGGACATTTCTGACATAGAAGATCCAGAGCCAAATATTTCAGATGAAACAATGCTCAGAATTATACATCAAGCGGAATCTGTAAAGAAGATGAAGCACTATATGTATTAAACCCAACTGTTCTTTTTATGGGATGGTCAGATCAAAAAGAGAACAGTCTCATTGTCATTCAGCCAGAGGCGTATATAGGGTATGGCAGCCATCTCAAGGCGAGCGGCGCTCAGCAGTGAAGCAGCGGGCACCAGCGAGCGGTGCAGGAAGACAGCAACATCGTGCTCCCGTCGCTGGACTTCAAGGTGAGAGGGGGGGGTTTAAAAAGTGGTAAGGGAGGGAGGGGGTTAAAAAGTGATAAGGGAGGGAGGGGGTTAAAAAGTGGTAAGGGAGGGAGGGGGTTAAAAAGTGATAAGGAAGGAAGGGAGGGGGTGGGTTAAAAAGTGATGAGGGAGGGAGGGAGGGGGTTAAAAAGTGATGAGGGAGGGGGGTAGATATAAGTAAAGAGTGTGCATTAATGTGTGGATGCATTGAGTGAATGAGAGAGAGCATGAGTTAATGTGTGGATGAGTTGTCTGAATGAGGGCGAGCATGAGTTAATATGTGAATGTATTGTCTGAATGAGGGAGAGCATGAGTTAATGTGTGGATGAATTGTCTGAATGAGGGAGAGCATGAGTTAATGTGTGGATGAGTTCTCTGAATTAAACTGTGAATTAGTGAGTGACTGTAAAAGTGTTTGTGTGTATCATAGATGTATAATTGTGGAAGGGCAAAGATGGCACTAGCAGGAGGTTTGAGCCTTGGGGACCGAGATGGCACAGGCAGGGTGTATATGGGACAAAGATGGCACTGGCCGGACTGTTTGGGGACAAAGTTGACTTGTGGTGGGCTATTTGGGGACAAAGATGGCAAATCTTATGTGTGTAATGCTGGCCAGGTTCTATGTCGGCAGTGTGGACGCCAGGGCTGGCTTTGCGGTGTGCAACCTGTGATCTATGCCTGTAATTTAGGGGGTTTTAAATATACCTTTAGTGCCGTGTTTTTATGTGAATTCCAATTGATCTTTACCTGCAAAGCTGGGTTTTTGTGTTATGCTGTAGATCCATATCTGCTATGCTATGTTTCCATACATTATTTATGTGTACCTGCAAATACAGGGTTAATATGTCTTATTCAGTTGATCTATACCTGCGATGCTACGTTTCATATATTATTATTGTATACCTGCAAATACAGGACTTGTATGTCTGATTCTGTTTATTTGATATATACCTTCAGTGCTGAGATCACAAGTGAATTTCAATTGATCTGGGTTTGCGTGTTGATCTATACCCGCTATCGGCAGCAGGGACTAATATATATATATATATATATATATATATATATATATATATATATATATATATATATATATATATATATATATAGTCAGCAGGGGCTAGTAAATGGGTTTTTATTTGGACAGGGGCGCAATTTCAGTGCTTGCCATAGGCGCTATTTTCAGTAGATACGCCTCTGCATTCAGCTAGCCCTTAAGATTTTGTACCAAAGGCCTTGGAATAATAATCACAAAAGCTTTGTAAATCATGCAAAACACCTAGGTACATGCATTCAAATTGATCATTCGATTTGTTTACTTTTTCATTTTTTTGATTCATTAAATATATAATGCGAAATTACTATTATACAATTTTTATTCTGACATGATTCCAGTATCACTATAATTGATTAGTTCTTGTTTGTTAGAATATCCTTTCCTTTTCCCTGCTTAAATTATTTCTTCATTAACATCAACAGTTTCACCACAAAATTTGGCAAGATTTAAAGCAGCCATCAAGCAAACCCTCTATTCAGCTCAGGGTTGCACAAGTAAACCAAATATATCATTTTAACACCTCAGACTTGTAACAGCATTAAAAATCTAATTGTGGTCAGTGCTTATGTGTTGGCATTAACGTTTCCAGCAGCAACATCCTCTTAGGACTTGGACAAAAGAAAGACTTGCATTAGATTTTGCAAAATTAAAAATAAAACTTGCATATTGGAGTAAATGCAGTAAATGAGAGCGCATGCAAGTTTTAAACAACCCTTTCCCTCACCCCGTGCAAATGGAGATGGAGGGGGTTAAATTATCTAAAAGCACTATAGGAGGCATGGACCCCCTGCCATGTATCCCTCTTACCCCCATCCTATTCCCACTGAGATGGGAGAAGGTTGCAATTTAAGTGTCGCATCATTGTACACCATACCCTTCACCCCCTGCCCATTGGTAGTGCCCCTCCCCCTCTGTCATCCCTGATCTGTAGGATGACAGTGGTTAAGTTAAATAAATTATTTAAAACAATTAAAATACCATACCTACCCTCCCACCTAATTACCCCCACCTGCACAGGGAAGGGGAGCTCCATTTTGCTTTTTAGAAATGTATTCATTTATTTAAATGTATTTTTAATACAGGGGGAGGTCTCATTTTGGGAGTTACAGATACAATTTCAAGTCCCAAGCACTCGCATACCCTCGCAAACAACTCACAGATTAGTGAATCTGCAAGTTGTTTTGTGAGTGTGAGCATGCACAGACATGAGACTAGAGTCTAGTCTGGCCATTAGGGTTAACCCTTAACTGGAGTGACCACTCAAATTCTTAGTGACTAGACCCAATTAAGTATTTGAAATAACTGCTAACAAAAAAGAAAATTAAATCATAAACATGCAAAGCATATGCACATCTCTAAATCCAAGTCGATATTCTGTAATTATCTAGATAATGATCCTGAACATTTATATCATTTATTCAGAAATGTTCTTTTAGCAAAATGTATGTATTTATGTCTACATTGCTTATTTCATTAGTCTTTGTTATAGCCCCTTTTTTCCACATTATTAGTTTTAAATATTGCTAATAAAAGCACAAAAGTTTATGTTCAGATTTATTTGGAAGACTGTTGCATGATATATATATATATATATATATATATACCGTATTTGCTCAATTATAAGCATACCTGGGAACTCTCCGGGTTTGACCCGGAGATTGCTGGGTGAAGCACTGCTTCTCCGGTTCTCTGGATCAAGACCCGAATCCTCTGGGTCGCGGGATCTCAACACGCCCCGCTCCCCACCTTTTTTTTCCTTTAAATGGGGATGTTTCCCGCTACCGTCAGCGGGAAAGCCCCCGACGTCAACGGGAACTCCCACTGATGTCATCGGGAATGCCCCCGATGTCAGTGGGAACTCCCACTGACGTCGACGGGACCTCCCACTGATGTCAACGGGACCTCCCACTGACGTCAACGGGACCGCCCACTGACACCAGTGGGCAGTCCTGGCCCCGCCCCGATGATTATAAGATGACCCTGATTAAAATTTGAATATTAATTTAGGGAAAAAAGAAAAAACCTGAATATAAGACTACCCTATAGGAAAAAAAGTTTTATTAGTAAAAAATGTATTCACATGTAAACTATTTTTTCATATTTAATAAAAACTATGATTGAGAAGATTTTTTTGTTTTTATTTCCTTTTATTTGCCACTCTGCCTTAGTTATGCACATCTGCCTCCCATATATGCCTTATACCCCCTTATATGCCACTCTGCCCCCAGACATACCTTATACCCCCTATATGCTACTTTGCCTCCCTAATAAGCCACTCTGCCCCAGATATGCCTCTTAACCCCCTATTTGCAACTCTGCCCCAAGATATGCCTTATACACCCATATATGCCACTCTGCCTCCCTGACATGCCTTTAACCCCTTATTTGCCACTATGCCTCCAGAAAACCAATATAACCCCCCATGCCACTCTAACCCCCCAATTTAACAGTGCATCCCTAGATTTGTCCCCCGTGCTTCAGACTCCCTGGTGTCTAGTGGGGGCAGCCGGTGGAGGTCTGTGTGATGCGTGCAGACAACCTCTGCTGCTAATGGCTGGTACTTCCGCTGGGGCTTCTAAGACTAAGCACCGAAAAGTTATGTTGCTCTGTCACAGAAGCCTCTATTTGAATATATGTATATGGGTTACCAGAGACTTACAGTAACAAGTTGAAAAAACTCGGATTTTTTAAATTGTGTTTTCCGATTTTTTTTATTAACCCTCCTGTGGCCAGAGTATGATATTGCACATTTTATCTCAGTATTGACTTTATATCTATTTTATAGCTCAGTTTTTATATTGCAGTCTATTAAAGGATTATAATTCTTGTTCAGTAAATCATTACAAAGTATACATTGCTTTCCTTCAGGACATGGCCTCTTTTTAATACCATATTAATACCTATAATGCAATATTTATTGGTACAGATATTATCTATTTTCTTGTTAGAGCCAACAAATTACGCATCATCTTACAGTACATACTGTATATTCAAAGTGTAAAACAAAACTAGAATTCACATACTAAAATTTACCTTTTCATTAGGTTGCCCTGCTTGTAAGCTTACAATCCGGGGAAGTATATGAAAAATGATGTAAAAATTGCAGAGGGAAAAGCAAATCTGCAATTCCACTTGGGATTTATTTTACAGAATAGAAGCCACTGGTAATCCAATTTATGTTCAGCAACATCCCCCGATTACAGTAATACCACAAAAAACAAGGGGGGAACTAGAACACATGATTGTAAAGTACCCTGTTTTCTATATTTATGTAATACTTCTGGGCCCGGAGAAAGGAAATATTTTTTGTCACTCAAACAACATAAAACATAAGTGAAGTAACCAAGCTTCATTAATAGAATATTTGTTGTCCCGGACATGGTATTAGATTTTGTGTGTATTTATTTAGTCATAGAATCAGAGTCACACATCCTGTGTGACTGTTAATAATTTAGCAGTCAGATATTTACTTTAGCTATGTAGTATATATTGTACTTATCAGCTCTACACTTAATGGGTAGTAAAGTCTGTAATATATGCAAGTGCCATCTGTCTTACTTTGCTATAAAGATTTTTTAAATCTGTACCGGATGTTGCTGGTCTATTTAAATGCTTTCGTTTAAGTCATGTCCATCAATTTGGACACTCATGTAACTAAAATGTATATATTGTTTTTGATTTAATATTCTAATTTGAGTAGAATTTTTTTTCTTGTAATTATTAACAACATTGTCATTGTATGATTTCCTTAATGAAAGAGTTAAATAAAAAAATGTAGTTAACTTGCTGCTGTAACTTGCGTCTTCTGTGGCCTGACAATCTCCGTCAGATTAAAGCAGCCAATAAGTGGTGGAAAGCATTTCAATTAAAAAAAAAGGGTTCTCTGCCTATGGAAGGATTCTGCAGATTACCCTCTTGCATTTTCAAGAGGCATACCATGTAAATTTAAAGGGACCACTCAACTTTCATATGTATTAAACTTTATATGACAGCTATAGTGTCCATTTAAATGTGTTGTTCCTTCTACTCTGCATAATATAATTTTTTTGCAGCATTCTATATACTATGGATGCCCCAGCCAGTCCGGGATATATTTTTTGTAAATCATCCGTATTTGCTCAATTATAAGACAACCCTAATTATAAGACGAGCCCCCAAAATTTGAATATTAATTTAGGAAAAAAGAAAAAGCCTGAATATAAGACTACCCTATAGGAAACATGTTTTTACTAGTAAATATTAATAAACATGTACGTTTTTTTGTTTTCATTTCCTTTTATTTGCCACTCTGCCCCAGTTATGCACATCTGCATAATACCCCCTTATATCCCTTATACCCCCTTATATGCCACTCTGCCCCCCAGAAATGCCTTATACCCTCTATATGCCACTCTGCCTCCCTAATAAGCCACTCTTCCCCCAGATATGTCTTTTAACCCCCTATTTGCCACTCTTCCCCCCCAGAAATGCCTTATACTCCCTGATATGCCTTTTAACCCCCTATATGCCACTCTGCCTCCAGAAAACCATTAAACTCCCCCATGCCACTCTTAATCCCCCCCATGCCACTCTTAACCCCTCCCAACTTACCAGTGCATCCCTTTACTTGTTGTGACCCGTGCTTCAGACTCCCTGGTGTCTAGTGGGGCAGCCTGTGCGATGCAGACCTCCGCTTCTACTGGCAAGTACTTCCGCCGAGTGTTCTATGACTGAGCGCCGGCATCACTTGACCTTCCGGTGCTCCACCATAGAACTGCCAGCAGCAGTGAAGGTTGTCTGTGCGCATCCCGCAAAGTTCACCAGCTGCTGGATGCGCACAGACAACCTCCGCTGCTGCCGGCACCTCTGCTGGGGCTTCTATGGTGGAGCACCAGAAAGTCATGTGATGCCGGTGCTCCATCATAGAAGCCCCAGCAGAAGTGCTGGCAGCACTTTGTTGTCAGCGGGCATCGCACAGACCTCCACCGACTGCCAGAGAGGCTGACCCTGGTCCCCTGCATCTGGATCTTAGTCTTGTAGTGAGACCTTTATTTGAGGTATGATTAGAAGACGACCTCAAATATAAGACAAGGGATATTTTTCAGAGCATTTTGCCTCTTTCACAAAAGCAGGCACTGATAAATTGTTTCCATACAAAGTGTTTTTCATGTATATTTATGTTGTGAATAGTGCAATGTGTGCTCATTGGTTTTAAAGCATTAGCAAGAAAACTTGGTTCTTCATTGGTTCTTTCTTCCTAGTTCTTTCTTCCTCTACAAGTAGAACAGTTGTGTATCACCTTTCCTAATCATACTTTGCACAATTAGAGACATACCAGCCTCAGGGGGTATCAGGAAGCATGTCATGTGAATCCGGAATGTTGACACAAATACAGATACATTTTAATATTTTTGCAACAATGTATGGGTTGCATTGATATTTATGCGATTACCTGTGCTCTGCATCACATGTGGCACAATCAGGTAGTATGCTATGATCCCCAAGACACTTTAACATTGTGAGCTTCTGAAATAGAGGATCTTTGGTCGGTCAGTATTATGGAACATGGGTTGGGTTAATGAAAGAGTTTCCCTCTCACTGAGCATTGTCCAAGTGTCTGCCATCCTACCAGACCTGACTGGATATATCTGACAGGATTTATCTAGAGTTAGGTATGTAAGCAAACGTCTCAAGGATTCATTGTTGTTGGCAAAACTGCAATTCCCTATGCTGAAGAAAACACAGGAGCTTCTGATTTTATACATCATTAGGGCTTGTCAGGAACCATTTTCACTTTGTGGAGTGAAGTTATCTCATTTATGAGGCTGGCCCAACAAAGTCTATAAATATATACCTACTTTTCTTTTTAAATAATCACTGTTGTTTGAGATGTAAGTTGTCCAAGCATAAATGGCATAACATTATCCCATCAATAGTGATTAGAAATGCAAGACATTAAAGGGAAGGAAAGGGTTGTAGATACCACAGCATAGGCAAAAGGTCACCTTTTGACATGAGTGGGTGCTTTTTATATTTAAGACATGATTTTCTTTTGTCTCCAAACCAGTCCTAGTTGTTTTGGGTTTGTTATGTTTTTACAAATAGCAATCAAAATTATCATATGCAAAAGAATATTTTAACACGTATACAAAGAGAACTAATTACAAAAAAATGATTTGTTGGCATTTATTTTTTGTCCTGACATGCAATTTTAGGGTGTGTAGCAATGATATTGCATTATGAATGAGTTTTTCTATTTCCTCTAAGCTAATGAAATCACTGAACTATTTCAGAAAAAAAATGTTAAAGGTTGAGGAGTAGGGGAATGGCAATTAGGTGGGTAGAATCTGTTCTGGAAACATATCTTAGAAATGAATCACTCTTTTATGAATGAACCACACATGAATTATATAATTAAATCTACCCCAGTATTCTAAGCCATACAAAGTGAATAAATCAAAATTTGAATATGAACTTGTATGAAAATTTGTAGCAAGAGAAAGATGATTGTACACTGACTTACTATTGTCTATCCTAATGGTAGCACACTAATTAAACTCTCACATCAACTCTTCCAGAATTTATTTTTGTGTTATTTGTGTTATTTCCTAAAAATAAAATCTGGAACCCACACAATATTTGTCCAAGTTGCTATAAGGGGTTCAATCTGTCTGCAGTTTTGCCCTAACCACATTCTTAGGCTCGGTTGTAAAGCTGTAGATGGCTCTGACTGTAGAACTGTAGAGCCCTACTTGTAGCATATTTAACTGGGCTTACTATGCATCTTTCACCAGAGTAGACCTGTATTAAAGTGCTTTGAAAAGTAATGAGAAATAAAGTTTCAGTAACAACGCTGCCTGGAAAAAAAGAGGAAAATCATGATACCTTTAGCTTTACAGTTTACCTTAATGAACATTTGTTCTATTTGACAGCTCACTGCTTTAAGTCTTAAAGGGGAACTGTCACCATCATAGCTTTTAACGTGAGTAAATTAATTTATTGACACTATTTCAGTAGCCTGTGTTTGTAATTGTAGTCAGTATATCATTTTCAAAATATTTACTTTGAAAATTCACCAGCATTATCTAATCAAATTCCTGTCCTGAAGGTCTCTCATTTCCCTTCACCTGCCATGACAAAGGCATTCAGCAACTCAAGAATAGGAACAGTAATAGGAGAACAGGAACTTAACAGAAAGCTGATCCCATGGTATACACATAAGCTTTTTTTAATAAATAAATAAATTATATATATATATATATATATATATATATATATATATATATATATATGCATACATACAGGTTATTTTTTCATCTGCTATCAAATGATGCTCCCCTGTCTGGAGAAAGAAAAATACTTGACCCAGAAACCTTGGGAAGCAGGGCTTCATTTGGAGACTCTGGGTAAAAAGCAGAGGGTTCCCAGGTATCGTTATTAGGCATCAGACCATGTAACTGCATTGGTTTACCACTATGTTCTATCTGTTGCTAAGAAGCAGTTTCTACATTACAACAAGCAGCAGCAATTGGCAGAAGAATTCCCCCTCACCAATCAGGTTAAATACCCAATCTTTAACATTGTTCTAAAAGCTTATGTTTAATTTATTTCAGTAAACATTGCCAAGCAGTTGCCTTCAGTGTTTATGCTTTCGATGTGAGTGGCTTTGGATGCTATAATGTTAATCAGTAGCAGACAAACAGGTCCCATCCCAGTGTTCAGCAGAGCTGTAGATTTCACCACACTAAGGACTGAATTTATGGCTCTTAACTAACATCTATAAACATATATACCGCTTTGCTCTGAGGGGATGGAGCTTATGCTAGCCTCTGGCATTGTATATTTTTTCTACAGCTTGACAAGATCATTTTAATAGAGCTTTCTGTCATTTAGGTTTTGTAAGCAAGTCCAGGCATATTCAATATGAGAACCGACTGAATATTCTCTCATAGTTCTAAAAAGCCATATGGATCATGCATAGAACTATGTAGACCTGTATGTATGATTGAATATTGATTTCAAGAATTGATTCAAGATCAAGATAAAATAGCAAGCTAAATATAACCCAGGTAATGCATGTGCAATATGTACATGTACTTGGCTGTTTTGTGACCCATGTCTGGTGAGAGAACAGGACATCAGTGCTTTGTAACAATGATGATTTATTGTTCGAATTCTGGCCATTTACATAGTCACTGATAACATAGGGTAGGACATCATATTCCTATGCTACCACTGATAGAGAGGACTATTTGATGGTGACACACCTCCCTGTGTGCAGATTTGAGGTGCAGGGGATTATGGTAGTTACTACACAGACATAAGGGAGCATATCATGACATTACACCCACAGTGCAAAACTATGTTATACTTCTATATGATTAAATATCTGTATAACAATGTATGTAGATCAATCTTCTCAACAATGCCTTAGGTGACATATCTGCATCTGCATAAAGGTACCTCATTAAATATGGGTGATACGCTGAATAGATGTAATAACCTGAAGTACGTCTATACCTATTATATGTATAGCATATGTAATATGTATAGCTTGGAGGGAAAAAAGGGAGGGGATGTGACAAACATTTAAATAAATAAATGGATTTGCCAGAATCCGGGAGGGAAGTTTATTTCAAACTAGAAGAAATGTTGGAACAAAAGGTCATAATATAAAAATAGGGGGTTCATTGGCTTAGATGTAACACAAGGGAGAGTAGTAGAAGTGGAACAGCCTCCCACCATAAGTGGTAGAGGTTAATACAGTAAGGATATTGAAATATAAAACATATAATTTGACAGCAGATACGAAACATTTGGCCCATCTACCCCTATCAAGCTTTGATCAGGTCCTATAGTAAGGAAAGCTTTATGTCTATTCCCTTACTTTATTAGTCTCCACCACTGTTGCTGGGAGACTGTTCCATTTTTCTTCTACCCTCTGAGTAAAGTAGAACTTCCTCACATTACATCTAAGCCTCTGTTCTTCAAGTTTTAGACCATGACCTCTTGTTCTAACATTGCTCCTCCTTTCAAATAAACCTGCCTCCTGTACTTTGTTAAATCCCTTTTACATATTTAAATGTTTCTATTGCATCCCCTTCTCTCTTCTCTCCTCCAAGGCATAATAATAAGATCATTTAACCTTTCCTGATAATTTCTGTTCTGCAAACTACTTACCATTTTGTAGCTCTCCCCTGAATTATCTCAAGTGTGTCTATATTCGCCCGTTCCTGTCTTTTCTGCGGGCGAATATTCGTGGACATTCTTCGTGTTTGTTTTTTCTTCATTTTTTACGGTTTTGTATAAGGGGTTAGTACAGGGTTAACGCACGGGCTACGCAGCAGCTCTGGCGCCAGGAGTTTAAATGTCCGTATGAGCAACTCTATTGGTCGCCAGCAGGGGGCTCGTCTGCCATCAACCAATGTTCGCTACCATTGCCTCTCCCTATGCAATCCAGCATTCTGATTGCTTTTTGAGATGCTCCATTGCATTGTCTGCTTACCTATAAGTCATCAGAAATAAGCCCCTCTCTCCCATTGTCACCGACATAACAGTGCCCCCAATACTATATTCTGCCTTGGGATTTTTACATTTATTAACTTTGAACTGCAGCTGCCACACTCTAGACCGTTCTTCTAATTTACTTAAGTCATTCACCATTTGAGTTGTTCCACCCGGAATGTCTACCCTGTTGCAGACCTTTGTTTTATCTGCAAAAAGACATACCATACCATTAAGACCTTCTGTAATATTACTAATAAAATATTACAGTACAGGTCCCAATACTGAAATCTGAGGTACCCCACTAGTGACAATTCTAAAAGAAAACGATGTTTACCCCCATCACTTAATTATATGATTTTCTGTTTGGCAGATATTTGCAGAAATTCATCATAATTCACTTTTCAAACATTTGCATGGAAAAAAAATTTCACAAAAAGTATACAGTACTGCAATTTTTTAACATGTGGAGCAGTAGAGGGTGCTGTGATGACATAATATAACCTATACTTTTTATGTACAAATGTACATCAATAGTAAAAATAACTATCAAGTCAGTTAAAATTGCTACCATCAGTTCTTGGATTACTGCAAATATTTACACAATTTACCATTTTTCTTAAATACCACCATACACCATCTAATATTTTGTAATAATTTATTAGTTTATCTAGTGACTATAGCAATATAATATGTTTGAGATTAAGAGATGTATGTTAATAGCAGCTGTTTCCCTTCTGCTGATCAAGCAATAAGGTAAATTGTTTTTTTTTAATCTTTGCTTTACCGGGAAGTGTTCCTCATATGACAAGAGGATGCCCACTTAAATGTGTCAGTCACCTGTGCCAGGCATCTCAGGGCAAATATATTTTTTGGATTCTGCTACTCAAGGGTTTTGTAATTTGTTCTGAGGGAGCCTACTCCCTCCCCATGCATTTTGCCTTTATGGATAGGGGTGGGAGCCTGTTGGGATTACAACTTTTATAAATGCTAACACACATTTTCACATGACTTCATTTAAAAGTGACTTGTGTCTTTGAAGGGCAGCTTTTTAGTAACTTTACATTAAAATTACTAATCAAGATTGTCCAATTACAGGCTAACACTGTAGTTGTGCTCTAAGAGTCAGTATATTCTAAAAGTGTTAACAACCTTCTAGTTTCTTTATTGTAAACAGAAGATCAAAAATGTTACAAAATAGATTTCCAATTTAAATTTTATGAATGTTACTACACTATGTTATACACTCGTTTCTACTGTATGTCAATTGTTTGCCTAAACTTAGTTTTGTAACCTAATTTAAAAAATGTTCATTGTTGTACTAAAAACAATCCTGTCTTGATTCCAAAGTATGGTGTTTTCTTCCATACGTGAAACAATTTGATTAGATTATTCACTGTACTGGAGGAGTGAGATTCACAATGACTCTGTCACCCGCTGACAGCGCAGCGTACAAAACATTTTAGCATGGGTGTCTGAATAAGTTTGTTTCAGCATGGAACTCTATATATAAGTGTATGTGAGCATGTATGTCTATGCATAAGTGTATGTAAACATTAGGGTTGCCACCTTTCTTGCCAAAAAATCCTGGCCATGCTAATTTGCATAATTAATGATATATGCGTGATATGTATACGATACATATGCGATTTCCTAAATCACACAAACATGCATTAACATAATTATGAATAACACTTATTTATTGAACAAAAACTAATAAATTAAAGGGAACACTAAATACAAATACATCTGACAACTTCACCAAATAGTGCAAATGCAAACATTTAAACAGCTTCTAGGCATGCAGGCAGGAGTAGGGACATAAGGCTTTTTCCTCCACAGGCAGCAAGCTTACACAGGCCGGCTGGTCCGCGGATGCTACCTGACTCCAGAGCGCCGCTGGGGGAAGTGACATCATGAAATGAAACATCACTTCCCCCCAGCGGCCAGCGCTCAGCCATAAACGCGGCACCGGCACATAGACATAGCGCTGCGCTAAAGACAGAGCGGCAATCACCCTGCCGGTCTGTCCCTGCAAAAAACACCGACCATTGCATTGGCTGTGCCGGTGAAATACCGGCCAGGTGGCAACCCTAGTAAACATGGATGTGGATGAGTAAGTGTATGTGAGCATAGATGTGTAAGTGTTTGTGTGTGAGCATGTATGTATGAGATGTTTGAGATGGAGTATGTGTTAGCATGAGTGGTGTGAGAGGGAGTGTGTGTGTTAGAATGAGTGTAAATGTGTGAATAAGTGTAAATTTGTGTAAGTGTTTTTATATATGTGTGCCAGAGCGTATGTTGGAGGAGGGCAAGGGGCAATTATGGCCCAGACAAGCTGTTTGATAGCAAAGATGGCACAAATAAGAAGTTTGGGGGCACTAACAAGCTGGAGCAAAGAAGGCACTTGCAAGCTGTTTGGGAAATGTGGCATTGTGGGACATATTGCTTGGTGGAGTTGCGGTGCCCGGGGGAAATTTTTGCACCTGAGCCCTATGGTTTCTAGTTTTGCCCCTGATCTCAAATTAATTCTGCAATCAGTGGGGCAGTCAAGGGAGGGAAGGAGTGCAGGCACATACAAACATACAGTCTGACAGTTGGAAACCGAGGCATTTAAACATGATTTCCAAACAGAACCATCTGCAGTGGGACCAGGACAACTTGAAATTCGCATAGCTGGGGAAAACATGATGTAAAATTCTGAGAACGTGATTACTCGGCTTTTTCCCATGGTGGCTTCCCAGCAACCAGGCTGGTTGCACGTAAAACTTAAACTAGCCAAAATAAAAGCCAAAGAAGCCCTTTATGCCCTCACAGCTGCTTTAAACCTTACCAGCTTGGTTGTGGCTTCTCTCCTCAGAGTGCCCCTCTTGTATCATGGGCCACCTGGAGGACTTTCCCAAGGTCCTTGTCTCTGCAGTGTCCTGTGCAGCTGCAAGGTGGGGCAGTTTTCTTAGTTGCTAGTACAGGTTCCTACTCATTTTCCATGTTTAAAACTATGCGTAATCTTATTTAATAATATTTATTTATAAAATGTATTCAAGAACAGCAGGACCTTTAAATGAAATTTGTGTTTTATTTACACTTGATCTTGAGAATTATGAATGAGATTGTTCTTGTTCATACTTGCTTATCAGTGAAGGTTTGGTACAGAATAAGACCTTTTTAACATGAGTCAGCGTGAGCTTAATGTGGGTGGAAAGGAGACATATTGATAGCTAAAATACATTTAGACTATAGGTAGTAGTTCTAAACTGAACTATAGAACATGTTCTATAGCACTGTAACAATGAAGGGATATACAAAATAAACAATAACAGTTAAGTAACAACATACAATTTTATAATAACATGAACATATATAAGAACATACCAGTGCAGATGGAAAAAAGGATCCCCTGGGTCCTGCCCTTTTGTTTGCTCCCATATACTACACCTGTCTTGGGTTAGGTGTTGTTACTCATTTGCGGGGTCTCCCTATTTCTACATACTTTATACTATAGGTTTGTTATAGATTTTATTGTGTTTTGTATGATATATTATAGGTGGAATCTCTTTAATCAAATGTTTTTTGGCCCTCTTCTGTCAGGCGTAAGAGGAAGTCCAATTCGCTGATTTGCTACTGGCCTTTCAGCAAGAGAAAGAAAAACTAATACATGTCAACATTTACTTGCTTGATGAAAGGGAAAAGGGAGATGTCATGGTGATTTGCAAATGCCTTAAGGGTATATCTCTTACAGGAGAGAAAGAATTGATGGAACAAGAGGTCATGCTCTTCAGATGCAAGATGCTAATAATGCTAACGGATATGGCACCCGCATTATATAAAGTGGCATTATATGTTCCTACATATTGATTATTTAAACAGGCATTAGTTTACAAAAGCTAGATCATGAAGATAGTTGCTGTTAAATTATATGTATATTATTTTCTGTTACTATATATAAATGTATTTAAATGTTTATTTTAAATAACTTATTGAAATATTCTGCAATAATACCCTTGCCATCCTTGATATTTTGATTTGATTGGGGAGGCTGTGTTGCAGAGGTGCCCAGCATTACATCTTAAGGGCAGCAAACACAACACATCTTCAAGATGACACAATCTTCTCAATGGTACCTGTTGGGTTGCAAGCTGCAACTCTACCAAAATACTTGTATAATACCCTGCTCTTCCATCTTATTGGAACTTTAGTAACCTTGCTTATGCTTCCCGCCCATTTTTGTACTGTTGATTTTATACAGTAAAGGAAACTAGGAGAAATAGTAATTTCTCAAATAAATGTCAGCTGTGCACTCTAGCAAAGACACATAGAGTATTTTATACAAAACTGTTTCAGTTTTACAAAGAAAAGAATCCATATGCAGTAATTCAGGTGGGTGGAAAGGTTTATGCTGTACGAAATCTTGTTCATAAACAGCTCAACATTGAATACTGCAGCTGCTAGTTGCATGTTTAACGAGAAATTATTTTTCCATACTTTTATTTTTAGAACAGTTTGTTAATGCTGCACGGCAATAATATTTCCACAAAGCAATATATGGGAAATGCCGATATATTTTTAAAGCAAGTAGGGAAAAATGAAGAGAAAATTATGTGTGTAAACACGCCACATAAACATGAAAATTGCTTATTAACCCCTTAAGGACCGGGCTCATTTTTCGTTTTGTACCCTGTGGGACCGAGGCTGTTTTGACACTTTTGTGGTGCTTGTGGAGCTGTAATTTTCTCCTCACCCATTTAGTGTACCCACATAAGTTATATATTGTTTTTTTCAGGACAAGATGGGCTTTCTTCAGATACCATTTTGATCGTATCATCTTATTTACTTTAAAAAAAATAAAAAAACATGGTGAAAAATTGAAAAATAACACATTTTATGAATTTATTTGAAAAATCTTTTACTCACCTAAAAAAGCAAGTAAAAAAACTAGCTAAATAGATTCTACTACTTGTCCTGAGTTTAGAAATACCCAATGTTTTTATGTTTTTTTGCTGTTTTTTGTAAGTTATAGGGCAATAAATACAAGCAGCGTTTTATGATTTCCAAGTCTGCCTCCATCTCCTCTTTGGAATATCTTTGAAGCCGGTTAACTCAATTTAACCCATTCAAACCATATATTTGTGAAAACTAGACACCCCAGGGTATTCCAAATGCTGTTATTTTAACCCTTTCCATGCACCAATTATAGAACTACACTTTGTCAAACTTTGTAATAGTAATTTTTTTTATTTTTTTTTTTCACACAAATTGTACTTTAGTTATAGATATACAGGTCCTGGTATATGTCACTGTCAAACAACACCCCAATGTGTGTTCAGGAACATCTCCTGAGTACAGCGATACCCCACATGCATGGGTTTGTCAGATTGTTTGGCTGGTAAAAGGCTACTTTTGGGGCATGCGTAATCCAGGTGGTCATTTGGTCATTCTGCCTCCATCTCCTCTTTGGAATATCTTTGAAGCGGGTTAACTCAATTTAACCCATTCAAACCATATATTTTTGAAAACTAGACACCCCAGGGTATTCCAAATGCTGGTATTTTAACCCTTTCCATGCACCAATTATAGAACTACACTTTGTCAAACTTTGTAATAGTCATTTTTTTTATTTTTTTTTCACACAAATTGTACTTTAGTTATAGATATACAGGTTCTGGTATATGTCACTGTCAAACAACACCCCAATGTGTGTTCAGGAACATCTCCTGAGTGCAGTGATACTCGACATGCATGGGTTTGTCGGGTTGTTTGAGATTTAAAATGCCACATTTGGGAAGTGCGCTTTTTTTCTCCATTTTGGTCAGTCTGTACCTATGCCCTATCTTTGAGCTCGGCCACTCCAATTTACCCCATCAGCCATTTTTTTTTTATATATTAGACACCCCTTGGGTATTTGAAGTGCTTTTATATTAACTCTTTGTTGAGATTTTTGAGAAATTTTAGCACTTGCTCAAAATAATAAACTTTATTTTTTTATTTTATTTTATTTTTTTAATACTTTTTTTTATATTTTTTTTACACATTTTGCTGGTACTGGATGGTTCATCAAGTGGCATCACTGCATAATTATTTTTAAATGTTAGCACATTTTTTTTTAATTTTTTTATATTTTACTAATCACATAGTGATTAGAAAGCTGGGTTCCATTGACTTGCTTGGTTGAATGCAGTACCTGTATTCAACCTGCAAGTGGAGCCAGAGTTCTCTAGAGGGTCTGGAGACCGTCTAGCGAACTCTTTCTTCTTTATTGTTTTTTGTCCCGAGCCGCCGACATCTTGCTGATGGCGAAGATCACCGGCAGCTGCGGCTGTGACCGCTCTCCGGAGCGGTCACAGCCCATCCAAAGGTAAGTGTTTGGTGTCGCTGGATGCCTCCTGATCGAGGCATTCCAGCGACACCATTTAAGTTTAGGAGGCGATCGTTGATCGCTTCCTAAACGCTTTTAAAATGGGCGTCCGCCGCCATACAATGTATGCCGGCTGTTGACGCCCCGGGGAGGGGCCAGACATGGCCCCACATGCCGATCTCGGCGTTACTGGATGCCTCGACATCGAGGCAATACAGTAACACCGTTTAAGCGAAGAAAGTGATCGTTGATCACGTTCTAAGCTTATTTAATTTTTTGACGGTTCAGGACCGTCAAAGGTCATTTAGTGACCTTCTTGTCAAGACGGTCCTGAACCGGCAAAGGTCGCGAAGGGGTTAATGACCTTTACCAAATGGGCCGTCAAACACACCAAACCCCCTATCATAGTGAGAGCCGCTACACAATGCTAAAGTATATAAATCACTCAATTTTTAGACTGAAAGCTTGTAAATCACAAATTACATTTATTTTACATGATAATTAGAATAATATAAGAATGTGTTTAAAAACTTGGGAAAACTAGGAGTTAAAAAAAACAGTGCCATATGCTATGGTTGAGCAACTATAAACAATCCAGCTCAATACAGGATAACCATTTTATAGTCAAAACACTCTTCTTAAAAAAACAAAACATTTTATTATGATTGGACTAAAGTATACACATACTTGGACACAAGGTATGCCACATTTTCATTCAGTGGCAGGTCCGGGAGGGCTGTGGGCTTGTCAGTGTACCACTGCTCAATTGGCCAGTTGCAAGGGAGATTTATGATCTGCCAACAAGCCAATCTGCACTATTGAGATCTGCGTCTAGAATGCTATACCTGACAATCAGTAGACAGCAGCCACAAATGAGGTGCTAGGAAGTGGCTGAAGTGCTTTTAACAAAAACCACGGGGTATTTTCATTATCAGGGAGCCCCTAATCAATCAGTACTTACTTTAGGGGGAAGCTGGAGCTGCAGAGCTTGAATCAGCCAATCAGGGCAGTAAAGGGCTCACACTACATTTTTATTGATCACCTAGCCAGCTTTGAAGCTGACTGGCTGTAAGTAAATCACATGGAAGGTGAGTTTGGTAGAACACATCTCCTGCACAGAAGATAGATTGGTCCCAAGAAAGGTGCAAATGCATATGGGCAGATTCTGAAGACTCCACCCATATTGGCAAGGAGGACAATGCTTACATTAAAATTTTTACTACCGTATTTGCTCGATTATAAGACGACCATGATTATAAGACGACCCCCCAAAATCTGAATATTAACTAAGGAAAAAAAGAAAAAGCCTTAATATAAGATGACCCTAAAGGAAAAAAGTTTTACCAGTAAAAAACTATTTTTTTAAATAAAAGCTATGATTGAGAAAAATATTTTTTTTGTTTTTATTTCCTTGTATTTTCCAACCTGTCCCCAGTTACGCACATCTGCCCCCAATATGCCACTGTGCCCCATGGTATGCCTTTTGACCCCCTATGTGCCACTCTGCCTCCAGAAATGCCGTATACCCCTATATCCCATTCTGGCATTTAGGGGGTTAAAATGCACATTTATGGGGCAGAGTGGCATATAGGGAGGTATAAGGCATTCCAGGACGCAGAGTGGCATTAAGGGAGTTAAAAGGCATTGTATAGAGCACTCTGCCTCCAGAAATGCCTTATACCCCTATATGCCACTCTGGCATTTAGGGGGTTAAAAGGCATATTATGGGGCAGAGTAGCATATAGGGAGGTATAAGGCATTACAGGAGGCAGAGTGCTCTATTAAATGCCCCCTTAACGCCACTCTGCCCCATAATATGCCTTTTAACCCCCTAAGTGCCAGAGTGGCATATAGGGGTATAAGGCATTCCAGAAATGCCCTATGCCCCCATTTAACACACACACGCACACACACACACACTTACCGGTGCTTCCAATTTCCTGCCGTATTGCCGGGGCAGCGGGTTGACGTCTCCTTCCGCTGCAGCCGGAAGGAGGTGGAGTTGGCAGCGGGGGTTTGTCTGCGTCCGTCGCGCATACCTTTCCCGGCTGTCAGAGAGAGTTCCCCGCACCGGTGCCTCACTCTGATCTCTGACAGTCGGGGAAGGTATCCGCGACAGACGCAGACAACCCCCGCTGCTAGCCACACCTCCTTCCGGCTGCAGCGGACGTTGTCTACGCGGATCGCGTAGACGTCAACCCGCTGCCCCGGCAATACAGCAGGAAGCACCGGTAAGTGTGTGGGGGGGGGGGAGACAGGAGGATCCAGGTCCCCTGCAGCGGTGTGGGGGATCTGGATCTTAGTCTCATAATCAGACCTCTATTTGAGGTCTGATTAGACGACGACCCCGATTAGAAGACGAGGGGTATTTTTCAGAGCATTTGCTCTGAAAAAAACCTCGTCTTATAATCGAGCAAATACGGTATTTGTTTATTTTTTTGGGGGATTTTCTTTTAAACATCTGCAATAGAGATAAAACAATAATAATAACATAACAGCATATCAGACTTAATTATTATCAACTAAATTAGCCATTAGCTCAGTGTCCAACCTATTTATTCTTAAAAAGAGCAAATAACAAAAATAAGTGGGTTTTTTCCATAAGAAGTGACATTTTTCATTAAGTGATTTATCACTTAAATAAACATGCCATACTCTGTGTTTTCACTAGGTACATTAATTTTCTAAATTAATTGATATTTCCCGCTGTTTAGCCCTCTGGTAACTATGCACGTATACTTTATTTCTTTACATACAATACATATTATTCACTGTTTCTTTTTTGTTGATTTTATGAATGTCATATTTTGAATCCTTCTAAGGACATTTAAAAAAAAAAACAAGGGACGTAACAGTTTTTTTTTTTGCTAGATTTTTTTTTCTACCACCACACATCTACATAATAATTTTCAATTCCTCAGTTCTTGTATAAAGATAAATATAGGATGCCATAATTTGCTAAGTAACATCTGATGTCAAAAGTCAAGCCCTTTGTGTTTTCTGACCACTTCAGGCCATAGATGCCATCTGTTGTTTTAAGCAGTAGCCTATAGTTCAATACACATAATGATAATGGCTCACATAATGCTAAGGTTAATACATTTCAGTTGAATGAGTCATAAAGCACCTTCTGGAGGTAAAATGAACGTGTGGATGAACACTCAAAATGTATGGGCAATCATGGTGTTAGGGGTCAAAGTGCAAAATGCTGTATCGCCCAGAAATTCCATTTGCTTGTTTTCTCTTATGTGTTAATGCATTTTCAAGTATAACTCTATTAGTGTTTTTTTTTTAGACCAGATTGTTAGAAAGACAAGTCTGGAGATTTCCATGTCGCCAAAATGGCTGTTTTGATGTACTTGCAGAGTGCTTCTTGAAAGATCCTACAATGAACAGTTATATAAATGTGAAGATATACTCCAATAATTGGAATAGAGAAATGTTTCTTTCAAATGTTGACTTGTTGAAAATGGAAACTATTTAACAGATTTAACAGATATTGTTTAATCTTTAATTTTCATACAATTCCTTAACATACTTTAATTAACAATACATCTGGATATGAATAATTGTTGTGTATTAATATTATCTTTATGGACAAAGTTTATCGCACAAACATTGTTAATCCAATGAAAATCAGTGGTGTGCTCTTAGATTTTTATGTAGAAATAAAAATGGTTAAGTGTAATATGAACATTTGGGCAATCATTATTGAACTCTCCAATGCTGCATTACATCATTATTTTATGTATGAATTCACAATCGTAAATTAATGATATAGATAATTATATTGATATTTTAATAAATCAAAAGACATATTAAGCTATGCTCTCACATAATATGTATTTTAGTAGTAATTGTTTTCTGCAAACAAAGAACAAAAGTAAAAAGCACACCTTTTTTCTGTACAAATAGTTTTCCTTTTTCTGAAATAACAAATGCAACTAGTGACAGCGCTCTAAGAAAATAGTGAACATAAGATTATATCAAAGTAATACGTGGCAAAAACGTATGTTTCACAGATGGTGTAAATTCCTAGGAGTCATAGGTACCTGAAAAACAAAAAATAGAGAACAAAAGAACCATATGGTGTAGTATATAAAGATAGTGAGTTGTACTGTATTTGCTCGATTATATGATGACCCTGATTATAAGACGACCCTATAAGAATTTTTTTTACAAGAAAATAAGATTTCACATGTAATTTTTTTTTTCATATTTAATAAAAACTATGATTGAGAAAAATGCATTGTTTGTTTTTATTTGCCAACCTGCCCCCATTTATGCACATCTGTCCCTAGATATATACCCACTTATATGCCACTCTGCCTCCCAGAAATGCCTTATACCCCCTATATGGCACTCTGCCTCCCAGATTTGCCCTTTAACCCTCCTTTATGCCACTCTGCCCCCCAGAAATGCTTTATACCCCTATATACCACTCTGCCTCCCTGATATTCTTTTTAACCCCCTATATGCCACTCTGCCTCCCTGACATTCATTTTAACCCCCTATATGCAACTCTGCCTCCCTGATATTACTCTTAGCCCTCTATTTGCCCCGGCAGAAGTGGAGGTTGCAGACGCCCACGGAGAGGAGGATCCAGGTCCTCTGCAGCGCTGCGGGGGATCTGGATCTTAGTCTTGTAGTCAAGACTAAGTCTTGTATTTAACCTCCTGGTATCCGCTGATCTTTTGGAGAAAAACGATTATGTGCACGCCATCAGGGACACCTGAAAGCCGTGTTTTAAAGAAACAAAATATGAAAGGACCAGGTAGTGCCCTGTATAGTGTAAGAGTCTCTCCTATACTCTACATATACCACATATACTACTCACTCTCTATATATACTACACCATATGATTACTTTTTTGTCTATTTTTTTTCAAGTACCTAGGACTCTTATGAATCTGTGAAACATACATTTTTGGGAAGTATTACTTTAATATAATCTTATTTTCACTATTTTGTTAGAGCACTGTTACTAATTGCTTTTGTTATTTCTCATCTTTTGGAGTAACTGGAGTTTATCCCCAGTGATTCAGCAGCACTTACCACATTTGTTAAGCGCTTCACCGATATTCACTTGTTTATAGATTTTCTTTTTATGTCTGTTAATTGAAAAAAAAAAATTTATGCTTTTCTTTGGTATATTAAGCATTCAATAAATACATATGGAAACAATGAGAAGGAAAGTGACGTGTGTGGTATACAGTGATCTGAACGAAGAGTAATCAGTTAATGTGGAATAAAAATCTAATTTTGGACTGACATTGGATGAGTGTGTGTTCTCTTTTGGAGGATTGTTCCTACCTCACCAAGTGCAGCTGTTGGATATCTATGGGTCACTTCAGCTTGGAGGTTCCTTCTGTCTCATGCTAGCCCCGTCTCCTCTGATTATTAAATCACTAACTTC
Source organism: Sceloporus occidentalis (assembly GCA_023333645.1). Lineage (NCBI taxonomy): Eukaryota > Metazoa > Chordata > Lepidosauria > Squamata > Phrynosomatidae > Sceloporus > Sceloporus occidentalis. Next base: position 3,332,132 of record JALMGF010000065.1, on the reverse strand, counting down.
AGAAGAAGTAGGGCCAGCAGGAGACAGAAGAAGCAGGCTCAGCTGCAGTTAAAACCCATGGTTCCGGTCCTTACAGCTACACAAATGGAGGTAGCAGTTTCAAGATGGCTCAAAAAATATGACGTTAAATAACAATACATTTCTGGCTTACAGTATCTCACAAAAGTATCTCACATTTTTGTAAATATTTTACTATAACTTTTCATGTGACAAAGAAATGGGTTACAATGTAAAGTAGTGAGTGTACAGCCTGTATAACAGTGTCAATTTGGTGTTCCCTTAAAATTAACTCAACACACAGCCATTAATGTCTAAACCCTGCCAACACAAGTGAGTACACCCCTAAGTGGAAATGTCCGAATTGGGCCCAGAGTGTGGCCATCATTATTATCCAGCACTGCCTTAACCCTCTTGGGCATGGAGTTCACCAGAGCTTCACAGGTCCTCTTCCATGACGACATCACGGAGTTGGTTAGAGACCTTGCACTCCCCCACTTTCAGTTTGAGGATGCCCCACAGATGCTCAATAGTGTTTAGGTCTGGAGACATGCTTGGCCACTCCATCACCTTTACCATCAGCTTCTTTAGCAAGGTAGTGGTCGTCTTGGAGGTGTGTTTGGGGTCGTTATCATGTTGGAATACTGCCCTGCGGCCCAGTTTCCAAATGGAGGGGATAATGCTCTGCTTCAGTATGTCACAGCACATGTCGGCACTCATGGTTTCCTCAATGAACTGTAGCTCCCCTGTGCCGGCAGCACTCATGCAGGCCCAGACCATGACACTCCCACCACCATGCTTGACTGTAGGCAAGACATACTTGTCTTTGTACTCCTCATCTGGTTGCCGCCACACGCTTGACACCATCTGAACCAAATACGTTTATCTTGGTCCAGTAATCCATGTCCTTAGTCTGCTTGTCTTCAGCAAACTGCTTGCAGGCTTTCTTGTGCATCATCTTTAGAAGAGGCTTCCTTCTGGGACGACAGCCATGCAGACCAATTTGATACAGTGTGCGGCATATGGTCTGAGTACTGACAGGCTGACCCCCCACCCCTTCAACCTCTGCAGCAATGCTGGCAGCACTCATACATCTATTTCCCAAAGACAACCTCTGGATATTACGCTAAGCACATGCACTCAGCTTCTTTAATCAGCCATGGCGAGGCCTGTTCTGAGTGGAACCTGCAGCTCAGGTTTCAGTTTCAGGTTCTTGGTAATCTACTTAGAGTCTAGGCCATCTTTATTGAGAGAAACAATTCTTTTTTTTCAGATCCTCAGGGAGTTCCTGGCCATGAGGTGCCATGTTGACCTTCCAGAGAACAGTATGAGAGAGTGTGAGAGCGATAACACTAAATTTAACACACCTGCTCCCCATTCACACCTAAGACCTTGTAACGCTAACGAGTCACATGACACGGGGGGGTGGCTAATTGGGCCCAATTAAGACATTTCCACTTAGGGGTGTACTCACTTTTGTTGCCAAGGTTAAGACATTAATGGCTGTGTGTTGAGTTATTTTTTTAAGGGAACAGCAAATTTACACAGTTATACAGGATGTACACTCACTACTTTACATTGTAGCAGAGTGTCATTTCTTCAGTGTTGTCACATGAAAAGATATAATAAAATATTTACAAAAACGTGAGGGGTGTACTCACTTTTGTGAGATATTATATATTGTTTTAGAGATATTATGATGCATATATGAATAAAATATAATGCAGCATTCTTTTGTGATGTCATATACTTTATATCTTTACTAAATAATATGTAATAAGTGAGAAAACACACTCAACTATTAAAATCTTCAAATAAATCTACCAGAATAACTTGATGCATTTGTCATTATATCTACTTATTTAAATAACTATTTGTTCGTGTTGCAAGAATGTATTTACATTTGCTCATGTGTACTTCGTGCATTGTTTTATATTGTTTACCTTATTCCAAAATAAATCAATATTTAGACATTGGAACCAAGCATAAATAGTTAATTCTGCTAAATATTATAATTAGCTGGATCACCAAACCATTATACACAGGATTGGTGTGAATACCCAGAAGAAGTGGATTTAAAAAATATTCTAACTAAAGGTAATGCCATCATCATAGATGTTATTGTGCTCATTGGAAAGGGAAGGTACAACTGACATAGGTAAGGACTTCAATACAAAGAACTGATGCCAGTGGTTTTGGTCCCATTATGTCTCATCATTAACTCTTCAGGGATAAAAATACTGAGGAAAAATTTAGTATTTTCAAACAAATATTAGCAGGGTACACTTCTCAGTATGTACCACTAGGAAACAAATATAAAAGAAACAAATTGAAACCAATGTGGCTTAGTGGGGACGTTAAACAGAAAATTAAAAATAAGAAAATGGCATTTACAGCATTTAAATCAGACGAATCAGAGGCATCCTATATAAGATATAAGGAAGCCAATAAAGCATGCAAAAAGGTGATTAGATGGGCTTAACTAGAAAATGAAAGGGTGATTGTCAAAGAGAGCAAAACTAACCCCAAAAAATACATAAATTCTAAAAAAACAAAAAATGAAAACGTAGGTTCATTAAAAACAGAGAGGGGAGTGTTGGTTAAGGAGGACCAGGAAAAAGCAGAAACTTTAAATAAATATTTTTCCTCAGTGGAAAACTATGGCAATGGATATATATAGGACTACTGAAAAAAAAATTCAGTCAAACTGTGAGTGGATGGCTCAGGACAAGGTGCTGCAGCAACTAAAGAAAATTAATGTTAACAAAGCTCCGGGGCCTGATGGTATTCACCCACGAGTACTTAAGGAGCTGAGTCAGGAAATAAGTGAACCTCTGTTTCTAATCTTTCGGGATTCTTTTCTTTCAGGAATTGTAGGATTGGAGGAAGGCAGATGTGGTTCCTATTTTCAAAAAGGGTTCAAACTCTGTGCCCGGAAATTATAGACCTGTGAGCTTAACTTCCGTGGCTGGGAAAGTATTTGAAGGGCTGTTTAGGGATAGTATTCAGGAATTCCTCGGGAAGAACAGTGTTATTAGCAAAAATCAGCATGGCTTTATGAAACATAGGTCCTGTCAAACTAATTCTATGAAGATGTAAGTAGAAGTGTAGATCAGGGTGTTGCAGTGGATGTAATCTACTTTGATTTTGCCAAGGCGTTTGACACGGTTCCACACAATAGGTTAGTATTCAAACTGAAGGAAATTGGTCTAGATGCAAATTCTTGTTCTTGGGTAGAACATTGGCTTAGAGATAGAGAACAGAGAGTTTTTATAAATGGTAAATTTTCAAGCTGGTCAAAAGTGGTAAGTGGTGTCCCTCAGGGTTCTGTTCTGGGACCAATTTTATTCAACATATTTATAAATGACCTAGCAGTAGGCGATGAAAGTCATGTTTCTGTGTTTGCAGATGACACTAAACTAGGTAAAGTTATACAGGGCGAGCGGGATATTACTGTGCTGCAGAGGGATCTAGATAGACTGGGGGACTGGGCACACAAATGGCAGATGAAATTCAATGTAGATAAATGTAAAGTTATGCACTTCGGGGTAGCGAATGCACAAGCAACCTACACCCTAAACGGTAGTGAATTAGGGGTAACGACAAATGAGAAGGATTTGGGAATTGTTACAGACTAGGCAACAATGTGCAATGTCAGTCTGCGGTTGCTAAGGCCAGTAAGGTATTGTCATGTATAAAAAGGGGCATCAAGTCGCGGGATAAAGATATAATTTTGCTTCTGTATAAATCAATGGTAAGGCCGCACCTTGAATATGCTGTGGAATTTTGGGCACCTATTCTGAAGGATATCATAGCACTAGAAAGGGTGCAGAGGCGGGCTACACAATTAATAAAAGGAATGGAGCACTATAGTTATGAAGAAAGGTTAACAAATTTAAATCTGTTTGGTTTAGAAAAACGCCGCCTCAGAGGGGATATGATAACATTATATAAATATATTCGGGGCCAATACAAACCATTGTGTGGAAATCTGTTCATAAACAGGACTATGCATAGGACACGTGGTAATGCGTTTAGACTGGAAAAAAGGAAATTTAGACTAAATCAGAGGAAAGGGTTATAATCTTTAATTATGGGGAAACAGCTTATTGATCCAAGGAGAAATCTGACTGCTATTTTGGGGTCAAGAAGGAATTTTTTTCCCTGGTTAGTGCAAAATTGGAATGAGCGAAACTGGGGTGTTTTTTTTTGCCTTCTTTTGGATCAACAGCAACAAATTAACAGATATAGGAAAGGCTGAACTTGATGGACGCATGTCTTTCTTCAGCCTATGTTACTATGTAACTATGTAACATACTGTATGTATAAAGTGTAGCTTGTGCATAATTAAAAATATTACTTGTGCATCATTGAGGGATGATCGCCTCAGGATTTTTGTTCCTAAAAACCTCCAGACACCCCTGCCAATTAAAACAAGTTTAATCTTGAACCGGTACTCCTGGGGGAGCTTAGAATGAACGTGAAATGTGCTAAATGTAGACAGATCACCATGCACAGCGGAGAGCTGTCACCATCCACACCAGGGACACACCCAAGCTACAGGCACAGACACATAGTGTCTCCTAAAACATTAGGCTACACATGGCATTAAACAATAATACTTATTGTTTAATATTCATTGTACAGCCTTACAGAATATGATGGCACTATATCAAACAATAAATAATAAAATATTCTGTACTGTCCAATGCATGTTAGAAGGCTGAATAAAAGGAGCATAGAAAGAATATAACCTGACCAAACGTGAATGATGCCCAGAGCCCTTGTTCCTTTTGACACTGTTGTGGCTATAAGCTGAACTGTAATTTAAACACACAAAAATGGCTTCTGGCAGTGGTCTTAGATCTTTCAATCAGAATAGGCCACTGCCACTGACTGGCACATTCTTGCATCATGTTTTCTAAACACTGAAGAAAATATTCAGTCTTGAAAGTATATCACATGGAAGGACACCTTTGACATTGTGGAACTGTTGAAAAGTGTTCTTTTTTTTTTGCTTAAGTTATACACAACCATAATTAAAGGATGCTCATGGGGAGCATGAATGATACAGTATATAGGGTCAGGGTAAGTTTCAGTAGCATCTGCACAGGTATTGCATGTATTTATATGACAGTTCCATCAAATTCAGCCTTTTGACATCCACATTTTTTAATCCACAAAAGTCTCAAAAAAACATAATAATAACAACAATAATAATGATAATATTGCATTAAGTATTGGGTCTATGTTATGCCTTGTTAGCTGGAAGATATTTGTGGATAATGCAGTTACTATTATTATTTATTGTTTTATATAGCGCCATCAAATTCCATAGCGCTGTACAATGGGTAGACAGGACATAACAAGTAGTATGTAACATAACAAATTGTCTAACAGAGACAACAGGTGAGGAGGGCCCTGAGGTGAGGAGAGGGACTAGGAAAGGTGACCTTAAGGAATATGGGAGGGCGTTAGTGTGCTATGTTGTAAGCATCCTTAAAGTAGTGGGTCTTGAGGGATTTTTTGAAGGAATAAAGGCAGGGGGAGAGACGGATAGACCTGGGGAGGGCATTCCAGAGGATAGGGGCAGCCCTTGAGAAATCTTGTAAGCGGGCATGACAGCTAGAAATCAGAGAAGAGGATAGAAGGAGATCATGAGCGGAGAGACCGGTTAGGAGTGTATTTAGAGATCAGCGAGGAGATGTAGGGAGGGGAACAAATGTGAAGGGCTTTGAAAGTGAGGATTTTTAAATGAATCCTGAAGCCTACAGGCAGCCAGAAAGAGGGAAGAGACGTTAGTAAAGTGATGTGAGAGGAAGATAAGTCTGGCAGCAGCATTCATGGTGGATTGTAGAGGGGTGAGACGGTTAAGAGGGAGACCTTCTAACACAGAGTTACAGTAGTCAAGACGGGAGATAATCATGGCATGGACAAGAGCCTTAGTGGCATGCTGTGTTAGGAAGGGACGGATGTGGGCAATGTTTTTAAGATGGAGGTGACCGTTTTTAGAGACAGACTGAATATGGGGTGTGAACGAAAGGTCGGAGTCAAGGATGACACCAAGACAGCGTGCATGAGTAGATGGGGAGATTATAGTACCATTAACATTGAGGAATATAGATGGGGGAATCTTCGCATTGGAGGGCGGGAAGATGAGGAGTTCAGTTTTGGAGAGGTTAAGTTTCAAGAAACGTGCAGACATCCAGGTAGAGACAGATGCAAGGCAGTTAGTTACATGATCTTAGACAGAGGGAGAGGATCAGGGGAAGATAGATAGATCTGGGTGTCATCAGCATACAGTTGGTATTGAAAGCCAAAGGATAAGATCAGTTTGCCAAGGGAGGAAGTGTAAAGAGAGAACAGAAGGGGTCCTAAAACAGCCTTGGGGTACTCCAACTGAGAGAGAGGGAGGGGAAGTGTTACTGGAGACAGAGACGATCAGAGAGGTAGGAAGTGAACCATGAGAGAGCAGTATCACGGAGGCCAAGATTCAAAAAGCATTTGAAGGAGAAGAGGGTGGTCCACAGTGTCAAAAGTAGCAGAAAGGTCCAGTAGGATTAGCATTGAGTAGTAAGTAGTGAGTTTTTTTTTATCCTTTATGCGGCCCAGAGCCTCCCCTCGTGATTCGCTCATAATTTACTTATGCAGTGAGAATTTCACCTTTAAAATAGACCATGGAAGTGGATTCAAAAGGGGTGGGAATATATAGCTCCACTCCAGGGGCGTACCTAGAGTATTTGGCACCTGGGGCGGATCCTGTATGTGGCACCCCCCCACACACACACTTTAAAACTGCATAGCTTCTACCGTTATATACCGGCGCAGACACTGAAGGTGGTACAGCATAACACTTACTGTTATCATTATATACTGAGGCAGACATTGACGGTGGTACAGCATAACACTTATCACTATATACTGAGGCAGAAATTGACGGTGGTACAGCATAACACCTATCACTATATACGGAGGCACACATTGACGGTGGTACAGCGTAATCCCTATCACTATATACTGAGGCAGATATTGACAATAGTGCAGCATAACTCCTATCACTATATACTAAGCCAAACATTGATGTGGTGTAGGCCTACCACTTCATTAGTAATAGGGATGCACCGAAACGAATTCTGGACTGAAACCGAAAATGCAGCATTTACCTGGCCGAAACCGAATATGACCCCCACACACACCATAAAAAATCTAACACTTGTATTTAAAGTAAGTAACACACCAAAATAGGACAAAACATTTAAATAACAATATTAATATATATATATATATATATATATATGATTGTTAACAGCAATCACATTCCTATCATGCCCAGGCATACCCAGATTCCAGGATGTACTCGCAGACTTGGCATGATAGGAGTATGATTGCCCTATCTACCCCTTCTCACTCCCTTTTGTCCTACCTACCCCTTCTTACTCCCTTCTCCCTATCTACCCCCTATCCCCCCGTCTCACTCCCTTCTCCCTATCTACCCCCTCCTAACTATCTACCCTCTCCCCCTTTGAAGTTCACTTACCTTTCAGGAGTCCTGCGGTGGGGGTGCAAGGCCTCTGTCTCCCAGCTCTGCCACTGTATAGAACAGTATAGAGTGATGGGAGTTATGATGTACTAAAGCATAATTATATAATGAAAAATACATTGGAAATGGTACAGCATAACACCCATCACTCTCACACATTTACCAATCCACACATATACCAATCCACACACATACCAATCCACTCTCACTCACTGAATGCTTTCCTACCTTTCCTCTTTTCTCCTTACAGCTTCTTTTCCTCCTCTTCGCTCCTCTTCTTCAGTTCTTCTGTCTTCTTCCGGTTCAGTGGGCGCGGCTTCAGTGTTGTGCGCCGGGATCTGACAACAAATCCCTGCGCACAGCAGCTGTTGCCCCGCGGATCACAAGGGAGCGATATCGGAGGTCTTTAACAGACCTCCGGATCCCTTGAGTGATTTTAAGCCGGGTTCAAGGGTTGAACCCGGCTTAAAATCACTCAAGGGAGCCGGAGGTCTGTTAAAGACCTCCGATACCATGCTCCTCCAGCGGCGGACATTACTGTCCGTCTCTGGAGGGGTGCCGGCAAGTTGGCACCCCCCTAATGAGCGGCACCCGGTGCGGACCGCCCCCCCCGCCCCCCGCTGGGTACGCTACTGCTCCACTCCCTTGCACAGTGAATTTTTTCAGCTCCACCAACTTCGCTTTATATGGACTGTGTGACAGAGCAAAATGGACATTAGGAGAGAGGCTTGTCTGTCAGACAGGCTGAAATTACAGTAAGTAATACTGTTGTGTAACTAAAACTATATTATCGCACTATAATGTAGTGTTATTAACCATGAGCGAGCTGTACCAAAAATATAGAATAAATTTAACATTTGCATATTGTACGCACAAAATTTTGGCTCTGGGAAAATTTTTCCGCAAGATACATTTTCTGCGTACACCACCTAAGAAAAATTAGAGGGAACATTGTGCATGACCCATCTGCACTTGAGCTTTTAGTCATGAACTCGACATTCTCCTTCAGGATTTTCTGATAGAGAGCAGAATTAATGGTTCCATCAGCCTATGTCCTGAAGCAGCAAAGTAGCCCTAGACCATCACACTACCACCACAGTTTTTGGCTGTTGGTATGATGTTCTTATTGTGGAATGCTGTGTTAGCTTTACACCAGATGTAAAGGGGCCCATGTCTGGAACAGGTTCCAGGATATTATCCCAAAAGACAAGATTTTGTGACCAGCGGTGGTTTTTGTCTTCTTACTTTCCCACCAATGCCATTTTTGCACAGTCCCTTTCTTATTATGGAGTCCTGAACACTGATTTGAACTGAGGCAAGTGAGGCCTGCAGTTCTCTATATGTTAGTCTGGTTTTTTTTGTGTCCAGCTGGATGAGTCGTCGATGTGCTGTTGGAGTTTTGGTAGGCCAGCAATGCCAGGTTCACCACCGTTACAAGCTTTCTCCATTTGTAGATAATGGCTCTCAATATTGTTCGCTGGAGCTCAAGAGCCTTAGATATGGCTTTGTAACCCTTTCTAGACTGACAGATGTCAATATCTTTGATTGTGATCTGAAACAATTGTGACAAATATGCAAAAACAGAAAAAAACAGGAAGGGGAAAATACTTTTTCACAGCACTGTATCTAGGTTTATATTTTTACAAGTTGCTGTAACTGAGGGAAAGAGAAAATTAATATGTCAACTTCAAAGGATATCTAATTAGAAAAATCTTGAATCACTGTCAAAATGCTAATCTTAATATATAAACCATAAATTTTAATTGCACTGCTACTGTACAATGATCCTAGTGATTTATAACCCTTGTTACAAGTGCATTTAATTAAATTTTGATTTCCATGTAAAACATACAATAGAAACTAACTTTTCTTTTATGATGATTAAAGAAATAATTAAAATAACTTGAAAAAAATAAATTCAGATTTCATTCTCACTGCTACTCAAAAATTAGGACGGAGTTCAAACTGCAATAGCCGCATAAACCATTACTATAATTAAAAAAACTACTGTATAATAACACAATTGTTTATAGTACACAGGAATTATTTAGACTCAAGTTGAAAAAAGTATATAGTACCATCTTTGACATAGAAAGAAAAAAAAGCAAATTTGGTAAAGATACCACATAATAATGTGCTTGAAGAAGAGACCTAGATACTCTTAAAAGCTTGCAATATATTAGATAAAAGTTTTATAAATTAGTCATATCCCAGGGCACATCTTCAATATAGGAAGCCAAGTGGGAGCTGCAACAGCACAGACCACAATTTGACAGCAGGGTGGACTGGTCAGGGGAACCAGAGGAGCTCCCTAACATGCCCATAAGCCCCATTGCTGGCCTCAAAATTTTTTACATTAAACATATTTTGCTCTGTCCTTGATAAAGGGAGGACTCCCAAAAGCTCTATTACCATATTACCTCGATTATAAGACAAGGTTTTTTTTCAGAGCAAATGCTGAAAAATACCCCTTGTCTTATAATCAGGGTCATCTTATAATCAGACCTCAAATAGGTCTGACTATGAGACTAAGATCCAGATCCCCCGCAGCGCTGCAGGGGACCTGGATGCTCCTTATGCCCCCCATTTAACCACCCCCAAAACGTACCGGTGCTTCTGACTCCCTGGTGTGTAGTCGGGGCAGCAGTCTACGCGATTCGTGTAGGCAACTTCCGCTGCAGCTGGAAGGAGGTGCCGTTAGCAGTGGGGGTTGTCTGCATCCATCGCGCAGACCTTCCCCGGCTGTAAGGAGGGTGTATGCGCGATGGACTCAGACAACCCTGTTGCAAAACCTATTTTGTCTAGTTTTCAAAAATATATGGTTTGACGGGGTTAAATTGAGTTAACCGGCTTCAAAGATGTTCTAAAGAGGAGATGGAGGCAGACTGACCAGATTTGTTAAAAAAGGTTTGGAATTCATAAAACACTGCTTGTACTTATTGCCCTATAACTTACAAAAAACAGCAAAAAAACATAAAAACATTGGGTATTTCTAAACTCAGGACAAGTAGTAGAATCTATTTAGCTAGTTTTTTTACTTGCTTTTTTAGGTGAGTAAAAGATTTTTCAAATAAAAGTCATAAAATGTGTTTTTTTCAATTTTTCACCATGTTTTTTTTATTTTTTTTATAGTAAATAAGATGATACGATCAAAATAATGGTAAGCCCATCTTGGTAATGGTAAGCCCATCTTGTCCTGAAAAAAACAATACATAACTTATGTGGGTACACTAAATGGGTGAGGAGAAAATTACAGCTGAACACAAGCACCACAAAAGTATTAAAACAGCCTCGGTCCCACAGGGTACAAAAAGAAAAAACTAGCCCGGTCCTTAAGGGGTTAAAAAAAAATAGCTCACATAGTTTACATGAATTAACATTTACTAGTTAAACTTTTTTCCTATAGGGTCATCTTATATTCAGGCTTTTTGTTTTATTCCTAAATTAATATTCAGATTTTTTGGGGTCATCTTATAATCAGGGTTGTCTTATAATCAAGCAAATACAGTATTTTAAATACTGTTAGTCCAAAAATAAAGGTATTACACAATTCTGCAACATTCTTTTTTTTTGCATTCTTGCACTGGACTAATACGGCTACTCCAAACTACAGTTGCTCTGTCCCAAGAATGCATTTCCAGCTACCCTCAGGCTGACTGATTTTCTCATTTCTATTTCAGATAAGGCTCAAGTTATTAACCTGAGTGATAGAAACCAAACTGAAAAATGTAACCCTTTGTAGATAATTGTTTTTGACATATAGTAAAAAAAGCTACACTTGCCAGAGGATCAGTATGACAGCTACTTCCAGGAATATTTGGTTAGCATACCCAAAATGTTTACATCATACTTCATACCTTTTGCCAGGAGCAGGTAACACACTCATCCTTACCAAACATTTCCAGATAATAGAAAAGAAGGACATTAGGAGAGCTAAGAGGAAAATCAGGGCCAAAAGAGAAACTATCATCCCCCCAATATTTTAAACCAGCCATGTGTATGACATGTGGTTCGAAGACTGGACAACAGGAGACAAGTATGTACCTTATATGTGTATAGCAACCACAGAAAATCATTTGATGCAGTGTATTAAAGCTGCTGATTACATCAAAAGCGAACCTGCAAGCATCTTGTTGAGCTCTACCATTAAAGTGCAAAGTCTTGCATCTACAGTTAAATGCAAAGAAGATGATACCGCTGATGGGTCAGCAGAGAAGTGTATAGAGCAAGCAGCCTACTATGGGCTAAACAAAAGTGGCAAGATGCAGCCAGGTGATCTACTGTGAGATCTTTTTCATTTATAAAAGAAGAAAAAGAATGTTAAATCTTAATAAAAATGGCAAAATGCACATTACAACTTAAATAATTTTCCCACATAAAAGACACTTAAACTTAAAATAAGTGTGTAGATGCGTGTTCAGTAATGCTTCTACTACCCCCTTATATATATATATATATATATATATATATATATATATATATATATATATATATATATATAGTTAGTGATTTTTTTGTCCAATTTTGGTTTGCTACTTATTTTTAATAAGTATGGTTATTTTTTTTAAATGGTGTGGGGGGGTCATTTTTGGTTTCGTCCAAATGAATGCTGAATTTTCGGTTTCGGTTTACGTCCAGAATTTTCATTTCGGTGCATCCCTACCTCTTTAGCACATTTCTCTAAACATACTTACTTACAAATTGTTTCTGGTATCTTTTGTTCACCTGGTTCACATGGTTTTCTTTTTTTTTTGTGTATTTTTGTTTTTTCTTTAGTCATGTATTGTATACTGGTCGGGCGCGGCTGCAGCTTGCATCCTGTTGTTGGTTGGGGTGCTGCCCCCCCCAGCGGGTTCTATACTTATCTGGCACTCACATTCGCCTTTAATCAGCCTACTATTCTCCCATCCTCATGGTTGAGCTTAATATCCTCTCTCTGAACGTTAAAGGCCTTAACACACCTCACAAACGTAGACTCTTATGGGATGAAGCCAAGACACTTAAAGCCGATATCTTATGCATCCAGGAAACTCACCTAAAAAAACTACACATCTCCATCTCATATTGTAAAATTTACCCTTGGCAATTCCATTCTACGGCTGCTTCCAAAACTGCTGGATATTAATGTTAATTTCTAAGCAACTCTTCTTTACACTCCTCCACAAAATTTCGGACCCCAGGGGGCGGTACCTTATTCTCGTTTGCACAATTCATTAGATTGTATATACCTTAGCTTCTTTTTTACGCCCCTAATTTTGGCCAGACTCGATTTTTCCGTTCATTTTTGAACAAGCTAGACCACTGCAAACAGGGGCAGCTCATTTTGTGTGGGCATCTTAATGCTACGCTTCACCCCCCCCTCGACAATTTGACGCACCTTCTCAGAGTAGACATATTCATAAATTGGGTACCGACTTAATTGCCTAACTCTGTTCTTACCAACTACTGGACTCTTGGCATGTTTTACACCCCTCAGAAAGAGACTACACATTTTTTTCCACCCTACATAAATTTTACTCGCACATCGATGACATTTTTCTCGACAAGCTAACGCTATAAAAATTTACATCTTGTTAAATTATGACAATCTCTTTGTCGGGCCATGTTCCAGTCTTACTCTCCATTAAACTTGACCATCCTATTGGGGACTAAACGATACCCTCTTACTATCTGACACGCACAAATCTCAGATTAAATCCTTCCTTATACATTACTTTCAAGATAACCAATACCCAGATATCCCTATTGAACCTCTCTGGAATGCCCACAAGGCAGTCGTTCGCGGCTAATTGATTAACCCAGGGTCCCATGCCAACAAAACAGTCTGCTCTATCACGAGAATCCCTACTTCTTAAACTTTATGAATTAAAGGCTTTTAACAAATTAGACAGAGGCTGACACCAGAAAATGCAGGTGGAGTCCCAGAATGCAGGCAACAAGACTGTATTCAAAATAAAAAACAGAGAGTTGACAAGCCTTAGGAATAGCCGGGGTCTGGTACACGAAGAGTCAACAAGGAAAAACAAGGGCAAGAGGGTTTAAACGGCACAATAACGAATAATGAATTAATCTCAGTGCTCAGTTTTTAAATTACCCACTAGTGGTCACCACACCAATGGTTGTGACATCACGCACTTAGAAGCACGCGCTTAGAAGCACTTAGAAGAGACCATGCGGGCAGTGGAGGAGGAGGGAGCAACGGACGTGGCGCGGGACCTTCCTCCTGGAGAGAGCAGATATTCGGGTGAGTGGCTGCGCCGGGGATTCCTGCGGGGATCCTGACACCCTCCCACAACTACATACATGTTCACTGTTTGATACAAATCGCTTCAGTGTTTTCCTTCCCTCGCATAGCTTGTGTCTATCACCCCACTGGAGACACTCGATATGCTAGTCCCCGGAATACACATTCGCCATTAGGTTAGACCGACTCTAAGGGTTCTGGGGGACCTGTATCAGGATGGAATTTTTGCATCTTTCACACACTTATCAAACACTCATGACATCCCAAAACGAGACTTTTTCAGATACTTACAAATTAATTGTTTACTCAACACTGCCCCCACCTCGATTACCCCAATTTCATATGTCTCCACACAATACTCTCATTGTTTCGATCGGCCCCAAAAATTGCAGGAGCAATCTCCAAATAGTGCTCATTGTTAATCTCACACTTTTCCACCCGTAAACTTTCCCACGTGGGCTTGGGAGAAGGAACTACAACATTAATTTTCTCCTGACTCCTGGTTTGAGTCAGAGGATATGATGAGGGGGGTGTCCCATTGTCTTAATCACCTGGAGTTAAAGAAGAAAATTAGCTGCCGTTGGTATTTAACGCCTGTTAGGCTTTCCCTCATAGTCAAGGGCCATTCTAAGCTTTCTTTGAGGGGATGTGGGCAGAAGGATTCTATGTTCCATACGTGGTGGACCTGTCCAGTACTGAATCCATTGTGGTTACGCTTGTTTTCCATCATTTTTTTTTTCATCTCAGATTAGAACCACTCCCTGCAATTGCACTACTACATGTGTTCCCTGACCCCCCCCCCCCCCGTCCCATACGGAAATTAATTATACACTTCTTTCTTGCCACCAAGCTCTGTATAGCGATTTTGGAGAAGATGTCGCATTGGTCGACACATACTTCTAACGGTATTTGAAAGTATGGTCCCCATGGCTCAACAGCCCGGAGTTTACATCTTTGGGTCACTAGATTTGTTGAGTCCAATGTTAAGTCCACTTGTACTAACGTGCTGAGCAGCCGTGCCTGACCAGGGCCAAGGCCTGTATAAGAATTCTGTATGACTTTGGAGAAAATGTTTCTATCTTTTTATTTCTGTTCCTATATGAATACACTTTGAGCCTCACTGCGGTCTTCTGGTGTTTAAAGATTATTTGTCTCCACTTTTGCTCATGACTACAATGCATGCCATTTTAGGTTGTCTTGTTAGATTGTTACCTTTCCTTTTTCTGTTGTGCTTTAATTGCACCGTACAAATTATGTTGGCCGTACAGGCGAAATATTAGAAAAGTTTTCAGATCTGATTTTCACTTCGTCGTATATAGTTGACCGGGTCGGATTACATGATTCCAGAGTCTCCACATACACGCGCACTACACATGATATACTACATGATACATGCTTCATGCTCCTTTAGCTCTTTTAGTTTCTAACTTTTCAAATAATACCGATCACTGTGTTACATCTTCTTTTTTATTATCGCAGGAGTATTTTCACTTACAGGGATGTTTGACCGATATCGATTCCGTTTGAAATATGCTAATTATTGATGACATATTAATTGTTTACTTATCTGCTATGTGTCTGCTTTGCTATGTACTCCTGTTCGAATGTACAATTGTACTGTAGACCTTTTTCCTTTTGTATTATTTGGTTCACCAAATTGTGATGTTCTGAACACTATGAATCAGATCTGAATAAAAACTTTAAATATAAAAAAATAAATAAATTCAGAACTTGAAACATCATTCCAACAATTGTGGAATTGCCAATCCATTCTCAGAAATAATTTGCCTTATGTTTTTTTTTGCCAGAAAAACTTGTCATGTGACACAAAAGTGGGTACTGATTGGTTGTTGTCATAGCAAATGAAACAGCTTCTGGTTTCAGTATTGTTTTATGTGTACCATTTAAATCTACAAAGGTTTATTTGCTTATCATGCTAGAAAATTAAATCCCTTTTTATATCTTGCAGAAAAATGCTTTCCTCTACGTCAGAATGTTTTGGGATGTAAATGTCATTCAAAACTTTTTTAAGGAGTAATCTGAAATTAAGTAGGGTTATGTCGCTACTAGGTTCATCACCTAATAAACCTAGGATGTTTCTAAAACTTAAAACATAATTTAAATTGCCAAGGAGATGTCTTTACATAGAGAAAGGCCTTGTCTTTTGACTCCACTCTTACGAGATAAGATATTATTCTAATTTTGAAAGACTGGTGAGACATAGTATAGCGATTATTTTTATTCTTTTAATAAATAAATCAATAAATAATATGACATGACTATTCTTTTAAGACATTTTTCTGAGCTTTTTGGGTTCTTTGTCCTATCCTGTCCAGCTCATAACAAAGGGCTTGAGTCCCTGTCACTTAACATTCATAGATTGAAGTGAAACTAGTCCTGCCAAGTTAGATTCCTTATAGTGATTAGTGGGCCAGATTTTGCCAGAAAAAAGCTACATTAAAAGCAATAGAAAAAACTTTAAAACATTGTAAGAACCTAGTAACATTAATTTGTGGGAAAGACAAGTTGTTTTCATTAATTAAGTTTGCACAATCCTGTATGATGGTGGCTGTGAAGAAGAAACTTGTACTTTGGTAGAATGGGATGCACATTGTTGAGAAATGTCTGTAGAAATTTAAAGCACCATGGAAATCTGAAACACATTCTGCACAACAGCAGAGGTAATAATTTAGAATACCAGTGGCAGTTAAACCCTTTTAACGCAAATACAATTTTCATAACAAAAAATGATCGTGCTGCATCGGTATTAGTTAAACATCACCAATCATGATATATTTCATTTACATGTATAATTTAAAATTAAAACTTACTTAGTAATAACAAGGCTAATAGGATAACTCTACAATAAGTTGTGACAAGACAACAGCTGCAACAATTTCTATGCAATTTTGGTTTCTTAATACATTATTTAACTTGCTTTGAAATGTGTCTTTTATGTCAATGGAGAAGTAGATATTTACTTTGATCTGGTTTTGACTTGGAATCGTGCTGGGTTGTGATTAAGTAGTACAACTCTTAAATGGTTAAATGTATTATTTTGTAAAGGTGTGCACTGGGTATTGAATAACATTTCTAGTGAATATAGTTATTGAAAAATCTAGTTTTTAGATGAGTCATTGAATGAAGCCCATTGGGTCATGTGATGAGGTTCCCACATATGAAATGGGAGAAGGATTTCATCCTTTTTTTGCAGATGTTGAGGTGGGTGAGGGAGGGAAATATAGATGTAGGGTACTTCTTTTCTTAAAGGTGCACTGAGCCTTTCAATGCAGTTTATGGATGCTGTAAGTCTTCCCTGATGTCCCCCGGTTTTGCTGCAAAGGAGACTGCAGCCTGTCTAGACCACCCAACCTAGCCCTAAGAAAGTACATCACTGAGATTACTCCTTCTATCTACAGCATATTTAATGCTGACCCTTAAATATCCCTGTGCTCCACTTTTTTTGTATTCCACATGTCATAGGATAGCCTTCTCCTTGTGCCCATACCGTATCTCACAGTACACCCCTCACATTTTTGTAAATATTTTATTATATCTTTTCATGTGACAACACTAAGAAATTATACTCTGCTACAATGTAAAGTAGTGAGTGTACAGCCTGTATAACAGTGTAAATTTTCTGTCCCCTCAAAATAACTCAACACACAGCCATAAATGTCTAAACATTGGCAACAAAAGCGAGTACACCCCTAAGTGGAAATGTCCAAATTGGGCCCAAAGTGTCAATATTTTGTGTGACCACCATTATTTTCCAGCACTACCTTAACCCTTTTGGGCATGGAGTTCACCAAAGGTTGCCACAGATTGCCACTGGAGTCCTCTTCCACTCCTCCATGACGACATCACGGAGCTGGTGGATGTTAGAGACCATGTCGCCAAGTTTTAAACATTAATGGCTGTTGAGTTATTTTGAAGGGACAGCAAATTTACACTGTTATACAGGCTGTACACTCACTACTTTACATTGTAGCAGAGTATCATTTCTTCAGTGTCACATGAAAACATAATAAAATATTTACAAAAATGTGAGGGGTGTACCTCTACCTTCTTCTATGCCTTCATTTTTTCCTTACAGATAGAAGCATATCTTGTACTTAATATAAAATTACTTTAAATAATAACTTTAGACAACAGTCCACATTGTCAGTTTGACCGTCTGCAAATTAATGGTATACATTTTAGAGGGACAGCCTTTCTAGGCTAATGCAACCTTTGCGTTTAATCATTTAATACAGTTTAGCCTACTGTCACATTACCTTAACAGTGCTATTCCACTATTCCAAAATTATATAAGATGCATTTTTGGTCACATAACACTTAAGTGTTCCTTGAAAAAATACAAATGAGGAAAAACATTACACAATTGAAGATAGAAAGGATTTGAGCTTTCAACAATAGTAGGAATTATTCAATGCTGCATTATAAATGTGTTAAATCTCCCACTTGGAGAACTAATCTGACGATTGCAAGGCTGTTTGCATGCCTGAAGGTCCCAGACTAACAACAGGTACTCAGCTAAACCAGGACCCTGAAATATAACGGCCCTGTTTTAGTCTCTGGCACTTTGGAGCGCAGTTCACAACATGCTCTCAGGTGTCTCTCTCTGACTAGACTGAGAGCTACATTTTATAGCCCTCCAACCACACCCTTAATTGATTAACTAGTACTAGATGTATCTAGTAGTTTCTCTCAGTCTATGTAAGGGAAGTTCCGATAAGGCATAGTCATGACTGAGGAGGGGCAGGAAAGAAGTGTCTGACCTCTCCTGGAATCAGTAGATCCTTTCCTCATCTCATTTTTGGATTCTCTCTGTGGTCCAGGCCATTGTTCAGACTACTCCAGAGCACTTCCACTCCCTTTTCTAGACTGGGGGCGCTATGGGGAAACCTAAACCACGGACAGGAAGCGCTCTGGGACCGTGGGGAGGAGCCTGAACAACGGAGCAGACACAGGTGAGAAGACATATCCTTTATCCATATCCTTTATTTGGAACCAAAATAGGACACTTGGTAGTTTTTCAGCAGTTGTGGTAAGGCTAGGTTTCCACTTGGTTTTTTTTAGCTAAAAACGCCCCTAAAAACGCCAATAGCGCCACCTTGCGTTTTTTTAGTGAAAAAACGCAGCAGCCAGATGTTAGCTGTTCTTCAATAGGAAATCGCAGAATGCCATATCCACTTGGCGTTTTTTTCTTTGGCGTTTTTTCAGTCCTCTTTGGCGTTTTTCTGCTTTTTTGGGCTCTGTGGCAGTTTTTCAAAATCGCAGCATGTTGACACTCTGGCGTTTTTTGCAAGGAAATCTTGGCGTTTTTCTCCAATAGAAGTCTATGGGAGAGAAAAAACGCCATGAAAAAGCCATGTGGGTTTATTGCCTTGGCGTTTTTTATGGCGTTTTTTCCACAGTTACAATGCAGAGGATTGGAACAAACACCCATTACAAACAAACCAACGGGATCCTGCCTGCCAAAAGCAACAGCAAACAATTTGCAGCATCATTTGGGGCCAATCTTCCTCGAGGAGCAGACATTCGGAATAAAGCATGCCTTACAAACAACAGAAAAGAGACAAAAAGGTCCACAGGGGCGTTTAAGTAGAACTCTACCAAGTAAATGGCATCAGGAGGGGGCAGATACTTGCCATTTATCCTAATCCCTTTTAGCTGGGTGAAACTTCTAACTTGTAAAGGCTGGAAAAACTGCCTAAGGTCAAAAAAAGCAATTTCCACAGAAAGGCTAAAACGCCAGAAAAAACTCCAGAAAAAAACGCCAAAACGCAGAAAAATGCAGTGGCAGTTTTCTTGGCGTTTTTCATTAAGAAAAAAAACGCAGGCCAAAAACCCAAGTGGAAACCTAGCCTAACACACATTTTTCACTCAAAGTGTTGTTATCACATTTTTCATGTTGTTCAGTCAACCAAATGGATGGCTGAGAATCATGAAATGTGCATTCCACAGCAGCTGCAGTACCAATCCATAATGATATAAAAGCTAACATTTGGCACTCCTGTTATTGAGTACTCACTTTCCCATGCTGCTTAACTCCTTAGCGACTGAGCTATATGCTACAAAGGTAAGATAAAAACTGACATTTTTCAGTTTCACCCATAAACAACTACATATAGCCAATGCTATATCTACAACCCCAAATAAAAAAAAATGAAAAAACAAACGTTATTTAGATATTTGTCTGGATTTTAGAAACACCTCAGATGCCTGGTATTTCCATTTACTTTGGTAGTTACAAGGCTAAATATGAATGAGGCACTTCACTGTTTCCAAAAAAATTAGATACACTGGGAGTTGGCCTCTAATAGTGGCTAGGAAAAGCAAAACTGATGAACTGCTTTTAGTTTTTAAAAGTTGACATCCCAAAGTATTTACTAGGGGCACGCTGGGATAACTGGGTCAGGAAACAAAACAGAAAAAAAAAATCTCACACTCCCAAGCACCTATTTGTGTGGTATAGCCAGTACTTTTTTACAGTTGAACCAGGAAGGCACACAACATGCTTTGGGGTTAAAACCCCAAAACATAAAAATAATCCCTATAAACTGAAAGCAGAAGCCAGATGACCTTACAGACACCCCACTTACCTGTCTAAGTGGACCAAACACAACCCGAAATCTACCAGGAACACAGTAGACCAAGGTTTTTCCTTTTACCTTTTCACATTTCTTGCATGTATCAGAATGAAAATCAGGATTTTTTCTTGTACACATGTCATGGTTTTTGTTGTTCCTTGCCTGGGTTTGGGGGCAATTTCTTTTGAGTATTGCTCTTTCCCTGGGTTTGGGGTCATTTTTAAAAAATCTTGGTAGTTCTCCTTCCCTGGGTTGTGGCCACCTTTGCAAATGTGCTTCAGAACCAGCTAACATGCAAATAACTAAACTAACAGCTTAGTGAATATACCTAGGGCCTAGCTCAGGTGTTAAGGGGTAGTGCCCCATGGTCCTGTTAATGTATTTTGAAAGTGTTAGGTATGGTTGTATACCAGAGTAGGTCACTGACTATTGATTGGTCATTAACCCCTTCAGTACCCTAAAGACATACCTGTACATCCTAAAAATGCATCTAGTAAAGCCCTTTAGGACTTACAGGTATGTCCTTACTTTCTTGCAGCAGCAGGGACACATCCCTGCCACTACACGGGAGATCAGGCTGTTGTATGACAGCTTGGACACCCCCTTGTCAGCAGAAGCCAGCATCACTGGCTTTCTGCTGCCTAAATGCTTGCAATGGCTGCAGGCGCGAGCGCCGGAAAGTTGTTACATTTGAAATGCCCGGACACAAGATCGGTCATTCCCTTCCGGTTGGCATCACTGCTGAGATATCTCGGATGGTCTTTGGAGGACAGGATATCCCGGTAGGATTGCTCCTCCTACTCACCGATGACGCACACTGTAATCCCCAATTTATGTCTATCGAGACTTGCATGGAGATCACGGTATGATCACATTTAAGTGAGAGGTTTAGGCCACTGACATTGATCAGTGGGATTGATCAATAAAAAGTGACCTGAAGTGTCACTAATAAGTGATCAGAAAGGGTTACTACTACTACTAATAATAATAAGGGGTTATCATATATATATATATATATATATATATATATATAATATTTTATTTAAGTTTATATTTTATAGCTAGTGTGGTGGGGGTCAGTGGGGAATTAGTTGGATAAGGTTAGGTGGGGGTTTAAAAAACTAAATATAAAAATGTAAGTAAAAATGTAAAAGATATTCATAAAAATTACGTGCATTAATAAGAAGGAAATAACGTCTGAAGAAAGACATAGCAAAAACACAAAAATTGGTCTGGTTGTGTAGTGTAAAAAGCCATGGTTCTTAAGAGGTTAAACTTGTATTGGTATTGTTATGTTATAGTGGATTTTAACCTAATAATTATGAAATCACTTGTGCAACCACCCATACGATTTATACACAAATTAACACTTTGCATGACTGCTTAAGGAATAGTGTATTTATTAAGTAAAACACAAAGTTATTGGAAGCTAAAGTGGGTGTTGGCCCCTACGAATTAGTTGGTTTCATTAATGGAAACACATTACAGTGTGTGTAAAGATCAACATTTGACAAGAATCAGCGTGTTTAGCCTTTAAGCAGCAATGATTCCTTCCAGCTATGGCATTCACTTTTATTTAGTTCTTTACTTATTGATGTCTTTGTCTTTTATAAGCCTTAAAATGCCATACTTCAATGTCTACCTAAAGCAACTTGTGTGGGAGGATAGCAAAACATAATATCTCATGCATTAAAGAAACGTGATCTGGAATTAAGAAAAAAAAAGTTAAACTTGATCGTTTTGATTAAAAAAATAAACATACTTTAAGGAAGTATGTTAGCAGGATATATCATGTAATTTATGTCATTTATTCTATAACTAAAACACAATTTCTAAGAAAAAAATATTTTTTATGTGTTAATTATCCCTTGGTTAATTTCAAAAGTGTCCATTGCATATATTGCAACCAGTCTTTTGCCCATTTAGTCATGACCTCAGTCATACAGACACAAGATTTGGAGCATTTTTGCATAACCAGTCTTTTAGGTTGCCTTGACCATACCAAAGCCGTCATCTTCTTTTTCTTTCAATAATTAAGCACTTAAAAATAAGACAGAAAAGTTTTTAAATTTTTAGTGCAAGAGTATACCATTGTGCCACATGACAAATAAGTGTCTCTGGCAAAATATATGAATGAGTTGAAATTTTACATGTTTTAAGAAATAATTCTGTGAAAGGTTTTGGCATTCAGCAGTACTAGGAATGGTGTTTCTAATATGTTAAATTCTTATTATTATTTATTTATTGTTTTATATAGCGCCATCAAATTCTGTAGCCCTGTACAATGGGGAGACAGGACGTAACAAGTAGTATGTAACATAAATTGACTTACAGAGACAACAGGTGAGGAGGGCCCTGCTCAAACGAGTTTACAATCTAGAGGGATTTAGGGTGTATTACACAATAGGTAAAAGTGCCATTGTAAGGGATGGACCAGACACACTAGTATTGCATTAGAGGGACTAGGAGAGGTGAGCTAAGGGAATATGGGGAGTGTTAATGTGCAATATTATAAGCGTCCTTAGGCTAGGTTTCCACTTGGGTTTTTTTGCTAAAAACGCCCATAAAAACGCCAATAGCGCCACCTGGCGTTTTTTTAGTGAAAAAACGCTGCAGCCAGATGTTAGCTGTTCTTCAATAGGAAATCGCAGAATGCCATATCCACTTGGCGTTTTTCTGTCTGGCGTTTTTTCAGTCCTCTTTGGCGTTTTTCTGCTTTTTTGGGCTCTTTGGCAGTTTTTCAAAATCGCAGCATGTTGACGCTCTGGCGTTTTTTGCAAGGAAATCTTGGCGTTTTTCTCCAATAGAAGTCTATGGGAGAGAAAAAACGCCATGAAAAAGCCATGTGGGTTTTATGCCTTGGCGTTTTTTATGGCTTTTTTTCCACAGTTACAATGCAGAGGATTGGAACAAACACCCATTACAAACAAACCAACGGGATCCTGCCTGCCAAAAGCAACAGCAAACAATTTGCAGCATCATTTGGGGCCAATCTTCCTCGAGGAGCAGACATTCGGAATAAAGCATGCCTTACAAACAACAGAAAAGAGACAAAAGGGTCCACAGGGGCGTTTAAGTAGAACTCTACCAAGTAAATGGCATCAGGAGGGGGCAGATACTTGCCATTTATCCTAATCCCTTTTAGCTGGGTGAAACTTCTAACTTGTAAAGGCTGGAAAAACTGCCTAAGGTCAAAAAAAGCAATTTCCACAGAAAGGCTAAAACGCCAGAAAAAACTCCAGAAAAAACGCCAAAACGCAGGTAAATGCAGTGGCAGTTTTCTTGGCGTTTTTCCTGGCGTTTTTCATCAAGAAAAAAACGCAGGACAAAAACCCAAGTGGAAACCTAGCCTTAAAGAAGTGGGTCTTGAAGGATTTTTTGAAGGACCGAAGGCAAGGGGAGAGACGGATAGACCGGGAGAGGGCATTTCAGAGGATAGGGGCAGCCTTGGAGAAATCTTGTAGGCGTGTATGAGAGCTAGAAATCAGAGGAGAGGATAGAAGGAGATCATTGGATGAGCGGAGAGACCGGTTAGGAGTGTATTTAGAGAGTAGGGAGGGGAACTGCTGTGAAGGCCTTTGAAAGTAAGAGTAAGGATTTTTAAATGAATCCTGATGCGCACAGGCAGCCAGTGAAGAGACGGACAGAGGGGAGAGACGTTAGTAAAGTGATGGGAGAGGAAGATAAGTCTGGCAGACACATTAATGGTGGATTGTAGATAGGTGAGACGGTTAAGAGTGAGACCAGCTAAGATATATTCACAGTAATCAAGACGGGAGATAATCAGGGCATGGACAAGAGCCTTAGTGGCTGTGTTTTTAAGATGGAGACGACAGTTTTTAGAGACAGACTGAATGTGGGGGATGAACGAAAGGTTGGAGTCAAGGGTGACACCAAGACAGCGTGCATGAGTAGACTGGAAGATGATGGCACCATTAACAATGAGGGAAATTGATCGAGGAATCTTAGCATTGGAGGGAGGGAAGATGAAAAGTTCTGTTTTGGAGAGGTTAAGTTTCAAGAAATGTGCAGACATCCAGGTAGAGACAGATGCAAGGCAGTTAGTTACATGATCTAAGACAGAGGGAGAGGATCAGGGGAGGATAGATAGATCTGGGTGTCATCAGCATAGAGTTGGTATTGATAGCCAAAGGATAAAATCAGTTTGCCAAGAGAGGAAGTGTAAAGAGAGAACAGAAGGGGTCCTAGAACAGAGCCTTGGGGTACCCCAACTGAGAGAGGGGGGAGGGGAAGTGTTACTGGAGACGGAGACCCTGAAGGTATGATCAGAGAGGTAGGAAGTGAACCAGGGGAGAGCAGTGTCACGGAGGCATCATGAAGCATTTGAAGGAGAAGAGGGTAGTCCACAGTGTCAAAAAGAGCAGAAAGGTCCAGTAGGATTAGCATGGAGTAGTGGCCCTTGGATTTAGCAGTGAGTAAGTCATTAGTAACTTTAGTAAGGGCGATCTCAGTAGAGTGTCGAGGGCGAAAACCAGATTGAAGAGGGTCAAGCAGGGAGTTGGAATCCAGGAACTTAGTTAATTGGGTTTAAACAATTCTTTCAAGAAGCTTGGAGGTGAAAGGAAGTAGAAAGATGGGACGGTAATTGGAGAGAATTGTCGGGTCAAGTGAGGACTTTTTCAAGATAGGAGTAATGGTAGCATGCTTGAAGAAGGATGGGACAGATCCAGTAGTGAGGGAGAGATTGAAGATATGAGTAGGGACAAGGGTAGATGAAAGAGACTGGGTGAGATAGGTCATGTACATTCTCTTCAGTGACAGCAGAGAAGAGGTCAGAGCTGGGGAGAAGTACAGGGGTACAGGAGTAAGAAAGATGGTTATCTGTTCAAGGGGCACAACTGGCAATGGGCATACCTGGGAACTCTCCGGGTTTGACCCAGAGATTGCCAGGTGAGCGCTGCTCCTCCGGTTCTCCGGGTCAAGACCCGAATCCTCCAGGTCGCGGGAGCGGGGTCTTAACCCGCAACGCCCATTTTTTCTTTAAATGGGGGGGTTTCTCGCTGCCGTCAGCGGGACCGCCCCTGACGCCAGCGGGACTGCCCACCGACATCAGCAGGACCGCCTGCTGACGTCAGTGTGCAGTCCTGGCCCGCAAGGGAAGGCTCCGGGTAGAGGGAGCCCAGAAGTTCTTAGGAATGGCAATGGGCTACGAGGCTGTTATAGTTCGTTTTAGATATTTCTTTTAGATAGTTTCCGATGCATTCCTAGACTTGTCCCTCATGCTCCAGACTCCCTGGTGTGCAATGTGCGCAGACAACCTCCGCTGCTACCCGGGACTTCCGCCAGGCTTCTATGACGGAACACCCGAACAACAGGACACACCAGTCAGGATACAAAAGAACAGATAAAGAAAGACCTGGAGTAATTAGCGCAAGGGGCACATGACCCTGCCGGCAATGCATGATGGTCACCCCTTCATAGTTAACAAGTCCATGGTGGTGAGAGCAAGGGGTTCACACAGAAAACAAGGATGGAACATAGCTGAAGGAGTGGGGCACTGACTGGGGGTAGGGGTGTGTGAGAGGGAATAAATACCCCATGCATGAATAGAAGGACAAAAAGCAAGTTGCCTGCCCAACCTCTCTTGCCTTTTGTTGGTTGTGTTTTTTTCTTTAGGTGTTGGAGGACTCCATAGGAGGAGTTTAAAAATTACACTGGGAGTGGCAAGTTATGCTGTTAGAATTGCCCTCCCCTAAAAACGAAATGTGTATCTGTCCCGTCAGACCCATGGTTCTCCAGCTGACCGATGGTATTTAACAGAGGGGCAGTTTTAACACATTTTAGTTCAATAATGGGAACCTCTGCTGGATTCAGTTATGGATTAATTTTGATTGCGATAGATTTGTGATACTGTTGGTATTTTGTATTGAAGGTTTTGTTACAAAATCATCCAAAAGTGCAAAATAAAGTTATGTTTTGACAGTTCTAAATAAATGTCTCGGCCATTTCAAAAATCCAGTCCTGCCTGTGTCCTGTGTCATCATTTGGGGAAAGGGGGGGGATAGAAGTGGACCTCCTGGGACATAGGCAGTGCAAGGGTCACTTTATTTGGGAAAACAGGATTTTTAAGGACAGAGGGCAAGGGTGACTCTGGTTAGACATACAGGACACGATTCATTTTATTTTTTTGTTACCTATGTCATATGGGGGGTGAAATATGATGAGTGAGTGTTAATTCAATACAGCCAATAGATTTGAACTTGGGGAAGGTGAGACACTGGGGCCAAACAGAGAAACGTGCACATGGCTATATATGTGCTGGGGAGAAGTACAGGAGTAAGAAAGATGGTTATCTGTTCAAGGGGCACAAATGGCAATGGGCATACCTGGGAACTCTCCCGTTTGACCCAGAGATTGCAGGGTGAGCGCTGCTTCTCCGGTTCTCCGGGTCAAGACCCGAATCCCCCAGGTCTTGACATGCCCAGCCCATTTTTCCTTTAAATGGGGGTGTTTCTCGCTGCCGTCAGCGGGACTGCCCCCCCCCCACTGACGTCAGTGTGCAGTCCTGGCCGTGTCCCGCAAGGGAAGGCTCCGGGTAGAGGGAGCCCAGAAGTTCCCAGGCATGGCAATGGGCTACGAGGCTGTTATAGTTTGTTTTAGATATTTCAGTATCACATTGTTTGTTAGCAAGGAAGCATGTGGCTATGTTGACTGTCTGATCCATAGAGTTGGTCACTGACTGCGCTATAGAAAAAAGGCTGTTTGCATTTGATTGCTCACTACAGGGCTCAGAGTCCACTACATAGGAGATATGTAGGTGAACATCTCCTACATAGCTTCAAGCTTCAATCTGAATAGTAAAAAACCTAGTCTTGATTTAGACCTAACATAGAACAAACTGATATTATTTGCAATTGGTACCAAAACATTGTAGGCATGTATACAAAAACCAACAGTATTAGCTTTAGTTGCTTTCATGTGAGTCTGCTCATTGGGTTTGAGTCACAGGGAAATGTACGTGAGGGTGTAGGACACCAGTGGAAGATTCTGCTTAACCAGAAATATCATGTGTTGTTTCCTGTGACTGACAAAAAGTTAAACAAATACAAAGGTCTTCTGTGTTTACATTAACCATGCAACAGTCCACTTGTTCATTTTATCTGTGCTTTGAACTGCCTGGGTTGCTTGTCAAGATGTTACCAGAGCTATAAACAGCCAGAGTATAACAGCTCTTGTTCTCTAAATAGACTATGAGGTCATTTTACTATCAGGCTTACAAAACCTATAAGGCTACCCATCTGTTCCTCTTGCACATCTGGAAAAATTATAAACATACAAGTATTTTTTTAAACTTTACTTTTTTAAGGCTAGATCTTTAACCAAAAGATATTGGTTTGTTACAAAGAAACTTAAAATTTAGATAAACATTCATGACCTCATGTTCGCCTTTTTAGTTGTGGCACAAACAAGTGTTTGTAATTAGTCATTTAAAAATTCTGTCTTCTGATCTCCCACTAGTGACCCTAGAGAGTTCATAAAATTGACTCTGCGCTACCTTAAAATACCAGATCTATTTTTTCATTACATTAATAATTTAAAATCATCCCGCCTTTGCATACAACCTGCTATTTGCTGCTGTATAATATTTAGCCTCCTCACTAAAACATGTGGATATAGCATATGTTAAAATCAATGGATATAGCATACCTTTAAACTACATTCTATCTTAAAAAAATATAAAGCTATGGAAGGTGGGTGAAAATGTTATTCAAATTTTTTTCCCCAACTCTTCCATGTGTGTTCTTAATCTTAGTCCCAATTGAAACCGTTGACTTTATGGATTGCCTATCTCAAGGATCTACATTAGGATAGTAGGCATTACGGTTCCTGTAATTCTACTTAGTAATGAGTGATTTCAGTTTATGGAATATGTGGTTGAAATCTTGTAGTTATTACAGATACAAGCAGTGTCAGGTCATGTCAGAAAAAGCAAGCAGGGTGCTGGATTGTATAGCTACAGCCATTAATAGAAAAAAGTAGGAGGTGGCTCTGTCGCTTTACAGATCTCTGGTCAGACCTCACCTAGATTATTGTGTACAGTTCCAGAGAACCCATCTCCAATAAAATATTGATATTTTAGAAAGAGTCCAGAGGAGGGCTACTAGAATGGTGAATGGTTTACAAGATAAAACTCAGCAGGAAAAACTAAGAGGTTGCAATATATACATAGCTTAAAGGAGAGAAAACATATGATAGAAACATTTAATTACATCTTTAGCGGTCTATAAATTGTTGGTGCTATATATATATATATATAATATTAATAATAAAGTAATTTTTTCTTTCAAAGGAGAAATGTTAGAACAAGGTGTCATAATCTAAAACCAGAGGGTCAATGGGTTAAAAGTCATTTAAAATAGATTTACTTTACTGCGAGGGTGGAATCGCCTCCTGGCAGAGGTGGTAGAAGGTAATAAGGTGAGGGACTTTTAAAAATGCATAGGACAGGCATAAGGCTGTACCGAACCTAGCATGTGCTTTTATCTTTACATCAGGAAAAACAGGGAGACTAGCTGGTGTGAATGGTTCTTATCTGCCATCAGATTATATATTTTTGTGTTTCAATATGTTTTTAACAATACTCCTTATAGTACTGCTTCCTAAATTACATCCTATGTTTTTACTGGGAGTAGTATCAAAAGCAGCAATTAAAAATACTTAGACTTAGTTTTACTTAGATCCAAGATATACTCACTAAATGTGTAGAAAGTCATAGTAAATATGTGTCTGTGTTATTATTTGTCTTCGAAAGTAGCTTTATCTATCTAAATGAGTATCGCTAAGTCTCATACTTAATTATTCTTCTGACTTCTAGATGCGCATATGAATACAGAATGTACTTTTTTGTGCTGTTGCTCTAAACAAGCTTATTAATAGGTTGATGCATTTGAAAACTACATGAGACGCCTCTTTATTGTAGAATTCGCACATTAAAATGTTATTTGGAGGCAAAATCAACTTGTAGGTATTATGTCCTAGTGCGGGTAAAATCTTTTTGGTTGCGATTTAGAGACCAGACCTATTTGTGGGTCACGTTAAGGTATTCATAGATACCTAATTTAAGGTAAACTGTGCATTCAATCATATAATGGTAAAACATTTATAAAAAAATAATCAAGATATCAAAAAGTGAAATGAAATACTTTTCTTAAAAGCTACAACCCCTCAGTAAATATTGTTATTTATACTGTATGTAGTTGGCAATCCATGTGGATTGCACACAAAGCCTAAGTAGGTGTAATTAATTGATTTTTTACTGCTTTAATCCAAACAATTCATCAGCAAATGGTTACTGAGTCAATAAACTGAAAGTCTGTTTTCCTGCAAACTGTCCTAAACCCCAGGCTTGTACTACTCTTCTCTGCACAAGTCAGGGCCATCAGGTGTTAGGCTCTAGCCCCAAATAGTTCAAAATAACGAGAAATAAATACCAGAATATATTTTATACACAATCCTATAGCTGCAAAGCTGCCATGGTCAAAGCCTTATCCTGCACTGTTAGGTTTCTATATAGGTATAGATATATTCATATATATGGCAATAGGAAACAGGTCACGCACCACAAGTCTATCCATAGGAGTCATCTTAAAATATTCATGTAATTACATTACATATTTGTAGCCATTTTCTTTACATATATATTTTTTTTCTTGTTCCAAAATATCATCATAAAACTATTTTGCCTGTTAAAATAATAAAATAAAATGTATTTTCCTATGTAAAAAATACAATGTCATTAACCTCTTGGGGCCTGGGGGTTTTAATGACCTAAGAAACAGAATATTTTGTCATTTTTACCATATGTTTGGGTTTTCGGGGTTGCCCTAGTTGTAGGACTGAGGGGCACATTTGTTTAAATATTTTTTTCTTTTTTTTGCACTGTTCCCAGTTTAGTATGGCTCAAGATTGCTTTTGGGACCTCTCATATAGTTTTAATTAAATGAATAGATTGTATTTCATTTTTCCCTTTTTTTAAAGGATGGACAAACTTTATTTTCTCCCTCTCCTCCTAATCTGTTTGTGCTGAACACACTGTAATTGCACGCAGGGCTCCATATCCCTTCTAAGGGCTCTTCTGTCCTTGAGTGAACTAGTGGTGGGTGTCAGCGGAACGGGATGAAATGCCTTGTGATGAGGCATTCCTTGTATGACGTTGTACTGCCGCTCATGGTGAGTGCCTTTACACAGGATCGGTCAACAAAGTCAAGATGTACCGGTTTCTTGACACAGGTTTTAAGGGGACTAAACAGGTTAATAACCATGGCTGCCACTTTTTGGAATAACTGTACACATTTATTCAGATTGAGATCATTAAGGTCCCATAATGACACAGAGCTGGACACTAGCACATGTTCTTTGAAGCAAAGTACCAACATTTAAAAAATGTTAAATGATGTTTACTTTTTAATGTAATCCCTTATTTTAACATATAATCTCCTAACTAAAGAACTAAGTACAATATCAGTGAAGCTGATTCTGTATAAAGTCATCAACTAAAAAATTAATCTGTGAAGCATGAACCTTCTAGATTGTAAACTCATTTCAGCAGGGCCCTCCTCTTTTTATTTTTATGAGTCCAAATTGTTATTCAATGCATTACTACATATGTCCATTGTACAGCTCTGTGGAATATGATGGTGTTATATAAATCAATAATAATATAATAATAATACTTGCCATAATAATATAGAGTGGTATACCTTAAGAATTAATATTTGTTCGTTTTGCACCGAAAAAAAAACAAATTAACAAAAAGACTCACAGTGAGACCCACAATATAAGTAGATATAAAAGATGACAATTGATTATATCTATATCAAAATGTATTGATTTATTATCAATAAAAACTGCATCTGTTATTTTTCTGTTGAGCTTTACATGGGAGCTGCAGTCTTGCTGCCACGTTTTAAATTGCTGCTCTCAGAAAGTCATAAGAATTGTTGTACAGAGGATCAGTGAGGCTGTAAACAGCATGAAGCGCTAGGAGTGCATGTGCAATGTGCTCAGGAAACATGAGAAATAGCTACAACTTATTGCAGATATGGCAGCTTGTGTTAGATTTTGAAGCAAAGTCTCTTGAAATATTTTGTAACATATCCCTGCTCTAGTGAGGATGTACTTAGGTTTGCATTGGAAAGGATAAGCATAAGCTAACGTCTTGCAATTAAAGATCTTGGTTCTTGGTTATTTAACCTCTGTGTTTGCTATGTTGCTGAGACCACATTTATATGAATCACTAAATCTTACAGACATGACATATAGGCCAAGTATGTGGTGACCGGGGAAATTTCTAGATTTTACTTGGAGCCTCTGGGTGAAGCACAGCCTCCCCTGAGACTCAGGTCAGTTTCTTAGGTCTTCGGGTAGGGTAGTGTGTTTGTTTACACCCATTACATGCTCAGGTTTAGCCTTCTTCCGGTGTAATTCCTTTTATACTCAACTTGTCGGACCAGGTCCCACATGTTGCCACCCATGCATTACATTACACACGCTATGTCGAGTGGCGGCCACAAACTGCACTTTATCACGCACGGTGATGCTACACGTCTGTGTGATGACGGCACAATCCCGCTAAACGTCCGTGACACTCGCAATGTCGTCACCCACTCGCAACTTATGTCTCATTGTTTTTTTTCTCAATGGTCGGTCAAACCGTCTCTCCATCGCAGGTCTAGTTCTCCTGTTATCACTGTACCCTGCTTATACTTCCTGACCACTTAATGCTAACTTGGGCTAGCCTGCCCCTGAAATAAAGTCATTGCCCAGAAGGTACATTATGTGGCCACCTCAGTAGTAATCAGTTCCCACAGTTTTCTTTGGATTGTTATATGTAAAATCATTGTGTTGTTCTGTGGACTCTCTAACTTTTACATGTTTATTATACTTATCATCACCTTGAAGAGATGTATATGATGAAGCGTGTTTATAACACATTAAAAGCAGGCCTCCACGGTTAAATTTAACAGATACTTTACATTCACACCTGGAACACTTTGGAAAAAGAAAGTTTAAATAAGTATGTTAAACACTATTTTTCTTTTCAAGTAAATGTATACAATTAGAGAAGTGACACATTATTTTATGATTTAATTGCATTGATAGTGGATAAACATATAAAACCCAAATATGAGTTAACCCTTGAAGCCAGAGTTGTTCTTATTTGACTCCAGCAAATATGAATGATAAAGGCAACAGTAGCTCCCAGATCTCTGAGATCCTATAAAAGATCCCTGACCGTCCATCTGCTCAATCCAGGAAAAGCTGTTATACCTAGACATTGGAAGCAGACCTCAACCCCCACTGTGGGAGAATGGGTGGATGAAATGGATAGGATAAGGGTGATGAAAAATATGGTTCAGACGTCAAAAGGTGCAGAGGCTAATAATGAGATGAAATGACTAGTGTGGTGTTAATTCCTGGGATGGGGACAACTATGGATTATCTAAATAAGACACATATGAGGAACCAGTAGTATCTCCGGAGCTGGTTGTTGGGGACTCGTATGTGGAAAATTTACCTTTTTTTGAAATTTTCATTTCCTGGAATCCGTGGCACCACACAATGGGTTAACGTTTCCTCGTTCCCTTGGAATAGAAGATACACTCAAGCAATAGCACAGAGACAAGTAATAATTGATTAATTAATTAATTGGTGGTCCCTTCCACACGTACCCTATAAAACCCGTTACCCAACAACGGACACCTGTATGGTATATAGCAGTGAAAACATTTATTGGGTGGGTATACTTGTTCTGCCACGGATTCCAGGAAATGAAAATTTCAAAAAAGGTACATTTTCTACTTCCTGTTCATCCGTGGCAGCACACAATGGGACAAGCCCAGCAGTGACAAAGAATACAGGGTGGGAAATCACAAGCAGTTACATCATACTTGCTCCATGGATTACACTCTTGCCAAAGGCTGATCCTTGAGAGGATGCGACATCCAACCTGTAGTGTTTCATAAAGGTAGATGGAGAGGCCCATGTGGCCGCTTTACAGATTTGATCCATCGGTATGTGATACCTCTCTGTCCACGATGCTGCCGTTGATCTCGTGGAATGAGCTTTTAGTGATAGAGGAGATTGAATACCTTCCATGGTATAGCACATCTTGATGGTGTCTCTTAACCATCTGGCTAGAGTAGCTTTGCTTGCTCTTTTGCCCTTGTTTTGGCCTTGAAATTGAAGGAAGAGACCTTCTGATAGCCTAAAAGGAGCAGTTTTCTCCAAGTAGGTTACAATGGTTCGTTTCACATCCAGGAGGTGTAAATTGCCTTCTTGAGATGATCTCCTGATTTAAATTCTCGAAAATCCCGGCATTGTTCTTAAATTCACTGCCTCTGGGAGTAACCTTAGATAAGGTTCCCTGCTAGATAACGCCTGGAGTTCACTGACTCGTCTAGCTGATGTAATGGCAACTAAGAAAATGGTTTTAAACGAAATGAACTTTAGAGAGGCCGAGTCCATCGGTTCAAAAGGTTGATCGCAGAGTTTTCTAAGCACTAGAGGAAGATCCCAGGTAGGGATGGGGTCATGATATGATGGCCTCAACTTGTTAACTGCCTTAAAAAACCTAGAAACCAGGGGGGAGCCAACAAGTGCTGGATTCAGTTGCGCATTAATTGCCGTCACCTGGACCTTCAATGTGTTTTCGGCTTTAACCCTTTGTCAAAGCCCTCTTGAAGAAACTGCAGCAGAGTAGGTATATCTGTAGGAGACATTTCTTTTCTCGTACACCAATCTGAGTATAGTTTCCAAACTCTAGAATACACTCTCCTGCTAGAGTTTCCTGGACTCTAGCAGAGTGTTAACAACTTCATTAGAAAGCCCTTGATCAATTAAGGCTGACCTCTCATGTAACATGCCGTCAATTGCAGTCTGTTCAGGTCTGGGTGGAACATCCCTGATTGAAGAAGCAGATCCTTGGAGATCGGCAGCTTCCACAACATCCCGCTCGAAAGCGTCAATGCGAGCTGAAACCATGCCCGACGGGGCCAGTATGGGAGAATAGCGATTGCTCTGGCGTTCTCGGTCTGAATCTTCTTCAGTACCTTTGGAATGAGAGGGATAGGAGGGAATACATAAATGAAGATTAGATTCCAGTTGATTGATAGACCGTCTATGAAGGTCGGACTGTCTTTCCTCGATAGTGAGCAGAAGCGGGACAGCTTCGAGTTCTGGCGAGTGGCCATCGCGTCTAGTTCTGGCATGCCCCATCTGGATTTTATAAGGGAGAAAACTTTGGAATTCAGTTCCCACTCGCCTGGGAGCATGGTATTTCTGCTTAACCAGTCTGCTGCCACATTCAACGACCCCTTGATGTGGACAGCTGAGAGGGAGAGAAGATTAATTTCCGCCCACTCCATGATCTGGGCACACTCTTTCTGCAGAAACCTGCTCCTTGTTCCGCCTTGTTTGTTTATGTAGTATGCTGCCGGTAAAATTGTCCGTCTGGACTTGGACTGCCCTGTGAAAGAGAAGATCTTTGAAATGAAACAGTGCTAGCTTGATAGCTTTCAACTCTCTCAAGTTGGATGAGAGTCTTGCTTCCGCCGGTTTCCATTTCTGTTGGACCCAGGCTTCCATAGTGTGGGCTCCCCAGCCTTTCGCGGAGGCATCGGTAGTCAGGACTATGGGTTGGGAGTAAGTGAGAGACCTGCCGTTTAGAAATCTTTCTGGTGTCAACCACCATCTGAGATCCTTCTTCAGATGGACAGGGATTACCATCATGCCATCCAGTGTGTCCAGCTCCCTGTTCCATGATCTCAGGATATGATCTTGTAGCGACCTGATGTGCGCTCTTTCCCATGGTACTGCTTCCAGTGCTGATGTGAGCAGGCCGAGGACCCTCATATAGCTGTAAGCTGCAAATGGAGATCTAGCGTTTGCTTCGTTGGGGCTTTTATCAGCCAGTCGTCGAGGTATGGGGTCACGTGTACCCCCTGAACTCTGAGGGCCGCTGACAGGATCACCGCTATCTTCGTGAAAATCCTCGGAGACGATATAATCCCAAAGGGAGGGCACGTAAATTGGAGGTGACGAATTCGCTGATGATCTCTGACTGCCAGGCGAAGGAATCTCCGATGGCTTCTCAGTACTGGAACATGGAGGTATGCGTCCTGTAAGTCTATGGAGGCTAGGTAGTCTTGAATAGTGACCTTTGCCTCTCTCGTGATATGGTACTTCCTCCAATGCGTTTTTCAGCACAAACTGATTGATGAGATGCGGAATAACAGGATTGGTGGTTCGGCTGATTAGAAACCTGTCTGGAGGTTTTTCTCTTAATTCCAGAGAATATCCTCTTCTTATCGTGGTCGTGACCCAGGCATCTGAGGATGTTTGAGACCAAATGGCAATAAAACTCTGCAGCCTGGCACCCACCGGTGGCCTGGCATAATTGATCCGAGGTTTTAGGGGTGAACTGTTTCTTTCTGGAAGCACCCCCTTGATCTTGTCTTCCCTTGGTCTGCCTTTTCCTGTCTGACTGATGAAAGGGATACTGCCTTCTGGGTGATCTCCGAAATCTTCCCCTGAAAGGCTTGAAAGTGGGTTTCTTTCGTGATTGTGGGAAAGATGTACCCTTCTCTTCACTTAGAGACTTTAATATGTCTTTGAGCTGTGGCCCAAATAAAGTTGAGGGATGAAAAGGAAGAGACACAAAGTTGTTCTTTGATGGAATGTCTCCTTCCCACTGTTTGATCCAAAGGGATATTACTCATGATTTCTTGCCTTGGCACCCCCTCTTCCACATCCTGGGCAAGATGGGTTAGCCATATACGGAGTGCCCTGGCCACTGGTATAGAGGCTTCAGCCACCTTGGCAGAGGATGCTGCTGCCATATTGGTTTTCTTGCATAGCGAGGAAGATCTGGGTATATTACAATTTCTAAAGGGCAGCGCAAAGGTTTTCTGTATTTTTTGGTTTTGCTTTAGAATTGTTTAGTTTTCATTAGTATTACATAACTGATAAGCTCACGAAAGAATATCTCACTTTATGTATTGTATTCCGGCAGCATAATGTAATGTATTGTGTGTGGTGTTCATCATCTTTGTTGTCTTGTGTTCTGCTGGTATAAGTATGATGTGAACGAAAATAAAAATATATTATCATAAAATGTTTTATACAATAAATCTACATGAATATTCTTCCTGAGGAGCCAAACAGATTTTTAAAAGTTTTCCTAAGAACTTTTGGTTAATTTCCCCACCCAGTTGTGGAGAGAATAACTGTAATGTATTTTTTAAACACCCACTGTATCTTAGATGTGTATAATGAAAACTTTGACTTATGGGAGAACTCTAATAAATAAATTAATCTTTCAGAATCAGGGCAGCCCATACTCAGGCAACATGCTGTGTGATAAGTAAACATGCTTCCCTTCCATGCCTGTATGAGTGAAGTTATAATATATTGGGTAATATGTGCATACAATGACACTGGTATACACTACATAGCTTGTAGACGTCATTGGACCCTATGGGTCATTTACTGAAATGTTTACAGATATGCCTGATACTGAGTAGTGAGAGCGATTAAGCTGCTATTCAAATTGCATGGTTCCACTCACTTTCAGCACTTTCTAGTCATTTTTATGATTTATTGTTTTAAGTAACGCAATCATATTCCACAACTGAGTAAGCAGAACATAACAAGTAGTGTATATCATAGCAATGTTGACTTACGGAAAGAAAAGGTTAGGAGGTCCCTGATTGAAGAAGACTGGAATCTACAAGTGGTCACGTGGTTTACACTGGCATTGATATAGTTAAGGTTAACTAATCCCACTGCTACCGGGGGATCTGCGATACCTCTCGCACTGCACATGGGCAATCTACCAGTGTTACATATGGCCCTTGCTGCGGCACTAATGCTCCACTATCCCGGGTATGGGGTGATGTGTTGCCCGCCGACGCTATTGTTATGCTCTGTAACTTATTTTGTTTTTCGGGCTTTATTTTGTACTGATTATTGTCGGATTCAATATACCCCGCTGCGACGAGGATTGCTGCTCCTGTCATGTTTTTTCCCTCCCCATTCTGTTCCTCCCTTTCCCCCACACCCTTACTCCCCTGCCTACCGATTTCTTTAAAACAAAAAACTCAATAAATTGTTATTTGAAAAAAAAGGTTAACTAATCCAAAACAAAATATTGTAAATTAAAAAAGATAACATATCAAAGGTTACATATTCTTATGAACGTGTTGCATGTAATAGTTCAGTAAGCCATACTGTGTACAGTAATTGCTTAATGTTTATAAATGTATACTAGAAGGGAAGGTCATGGGGTGAGAAACAGAATGCTTACTATATTTTAAATTTTTCACCAACGCACAAAATTTTAGAGCTTAATGTATTAAACGTTTGTGACAAAACAGGTCTTTCTCTGTTTCCCATTCTCAGTATAAACTAGCAATTAATCATTGAGCAAGAGGTAACTGTGCGTGGGGGAGCTTTTGTATAAACTACACTGCTGGACTGGTAAACATTTCTGTATTGGCGCTAATAACCAGCAGGAGGAAAGCTAATGCAAGTTTAGGTTTAACCTTGGATGTTTATCGAAATTTCTTTAAACTGTTTACTTGACTGAAGAGCACATTAAATGTCCCTGCACTGTTGGGCAGAACCATCTGGTGTGGAAAACGCCAAAAACTTTTCAGTAGTGAGGACAGTATAATTTGTTTTAGCTTTCAAAGAAACTTAACAATCATTTACATTGTGTAGAAATTAATAACCATATTAACCCGTTTTATTTACAAAAAAACACTAAGGCATTTTTTTAAACTCTCGTTTGCATGAAAGCTTCCTATTTGCATATTCCAAATTTGTTTATATGTATGTGTGTTTTGTGGGGTACATCTTGACTTTTGTATTGAGAAAACCCTCTTTGAACACCACGTTTGGAAATGTTGTCCATTAACATAATAAAAAGAGAACTGAGTCAGGATATTCTACCAGAGTTAAAATATTCTTAAATAAATGGAAAAAGCACAAGTGTTGGTAATGCGAGGTGTGAAGTAGATTGGTTCAGTCATTCAAACTATTAAGGTGATACATTTGTTTAAGATAACACATTAGATACAACAAAGACCATTAATCACATAATGACATGTCCAATCAGCAAGTATGGTTTATCCTTGCGAAATCAGATCAAAAGGCCAAGTTAATTATCTGCAGTGAATCGGATACCTTTTTGTGTGTCTATCAGCTTTTGCTTTATTGTCACCAAAGTCTGGGAAGAGTATATTATTTACCATTCAATCACTTAGGTCATGTAAAAGAAGTATCTTTAAAAAGAAACAAATACCATAAAATGCACACTTGCGCAGAATTTGGAGGCATACTTAAGGTCCAATACTGTAGGACACAATAGGTATTCTAAATTAAAAACTTGCACACATAAAACCATATTTTAAGGCAATCTACTAGAACTCTGTGAATCTTTGCATTTCAATTTGAATTCCATAAAAAGTTAGAATTGAATGCAAACTACTGTAAGAATTTGAAAGTGTTCGAATTGGCAGTAGGGGAATGATGGGCAGATATATATATATATATATATATATATATATATATATATATATATATATATATATATATATAGGCATGTATGTGACAACACCTTTGATCACCATAGTTTACCCTCCTCAGTGGCAGGGTAAAACATCCCTAAGCGGAAAAGTGAAATCCGTGCTTGATGCAGCCTACAACATATTAGCATTACTATATTTTATTTATAGTGACTACACTTTGCAGACTGCTTTTTACTGTAGATACATTCAAAGAGCATGACAAAACTAGAAAATACCAGCTAAGACAAACAATATATTAAATGGTAAATAGGGACCTTTTTGCAATGATTTTCATTGCATTATTGCACACATATGCCGCAATATGTCCATCTGTGTTAACCCTGTTACGACAGATGACTTATTAGATATGTCACATAAACTGACCTGGTATGTCATGGTTAAATTAGCTTCATCGCTGGGGCACTGCAGAAACTCAGAAACTAATAATTTAGTTTAATGTCCCCGACAGTTCCGCTAAAGAAAAATGCATAGTAAAGTATATATGAGTACTTTAATATGCATTATACTAAAACCGAAAAAATAAATACATAGAATATGCTCACCTGAATTAGAAGTAGAACGACTGAGCTGCAGATGCCTCTGCATTTTTATGGAAAATAAAGTCTAGCAGTATAAAGGATCTTTGACAGCATTATATGTCCCATTCTTTGTCTACTCAATCACCATAAAACTATCCGTCACTTTCCCAAAACAAACCAAGCAGAATTAAAAGACTATACCACTCTCCTCACAGTGGTACTAGCTTTAAACAATCACCCTATGATCTACATTTTTAAAGTGCAAATTTAAGTCTCTGTATCAATCAAAACCTGTCAATTTATATTGGCTGATTTCGTCATATCTTATGTTGTGCTCCTAATAATCTTCTAGTTTGAAACAAACACAAAAAGAGGGGTGATAATCATCTGTTCTAAGGACTTTTGTTTGATATGTTGTAATTATTAACAACGATTCAAGTCACAGGAACTTGCTTGTCTTTTTTTTTTATAGTTGAAGATTCATGGCTGGTTTTATTTGATGACAGCTGATTACACAACTGAAAAGCAGTTGCATGGCTTAATAGTGGTGGTTTTGGCAAACATACTCTTGTGACATTATTAGCAGTCAGAGCAGTTTCTGTGATGTTATCACAGATAAATAATCCCCTTTAAAATAGAGATGGCACTGGGATCATGAGAGTTACAGCAGAGTAAGTGTCATCGGTATAGTTTAAGAGAAAGATAAACTTGATATTGTTATTGTGTTAATGAAAGAAGCAAAAGATGTGTCTTAAAAGGGACTTACATTTTATACATTTATATGTAAAGTAAGGGACTATTTTGAGATCTCTGACAGAAGTTGGCAAAACTAGCCTAGTTTTACAAGTTCTGCCAGGACCACTAAAAGACAACAGTATCTAAAGGTGTCTATTCCTGTCATGTACATATACTGTGAGTATTTTTTAATACATATATTTACCATATTTATTTATGTTGAAAACAACATTTTATAGGTTTATGGGTGTACTAAGCTGTGAAATTTTGATCTCCTTAACTTGTTGAAATCCTTTTTAATTTTGATGTGTCCAGATGTTAAATGCCCATGTATTTTATCCAGGAAAAATTGTGGGGCTGGGTTAAATGTTGGAGATAAATCTCAAAAATAGATATATTGGCCCATATTCAGTAACTGAGAAAAAAATATATAACTGTTTTTTAATTACCTATTGATACTTAGTGATATATTTAAATCTGGCTCACTCATCACTCTAATCCATGGAAAAATCCCAACCAGAGGCCTTAGCAAGTGTCACAAATCATAGTTCTTTCTTTTCTGAATTATAAGATTTTTTTCCTTAGTTTATTTTGATGTTAATCCATTCCCCCAAGCAATATAGCTGGGAGATCCAGCATTGATTTCATCTAGACGGAAGATGATTGCGTACCTCCTATCATTACAGTTTTTTCTTCGGTGTGCCGGAGCTTCTAAAAATATGATTTTTTTTATGTCTATTATATATTATGCGCAGTAAAGTATGTTTAATTTAATATGTTTATTATGCTAATAAAAAATAATCTTTTGTAGTTGTATATACAAGCTTTGTGACATAAAAGAGCAAAAGGGATTGCTTAGATTTTAACTTTTTAAATCAACTTTTTTGAAAAATGTAAATAACTTTAAAAATAAATTGTTGCTTTAAGTTTTTTCATCTTTGAAAG
Source organism: Sceloporus occidentalis (assembly GCA_023333645.1). Taxonomy (NCBI): domain Eukaryota; kingdom Metazoa; phylum Chordata; class Lepidosauria; order Squamata; family Phrynosomatidae; genus Sceloporus; species Sceloporus occidentalis. Next base: position 3,290,946 of record JALMGF010000065.1, on the reverse strand, counting down.
TAAATTAAACAAGTAGTAAAGCAGATCTAAAATATGTTTAAGAACTTTTATATTCTTTCTAAACAGTATTCTTAGAGGTTGGTCTCACATTTATTCTCATGTTCGAGGAATCCGTAAATTTTTACACCACAAATGGCATCAAAGTCTGAATGCAAGTCATGTATTGCTACAAAAATAGAACAATGTATCTTTATTGGAAACAATACTCTAGTTTCACAAACATCAGCTTTGGCTAATACTGCCCTTTGTTTGGAAGGAAGAAAATGCTTTGTATTAAGTGTAGCAAAAATGGATTTGGAAAGAGAAGACTGAGGCCAATCCACTCCAGGCAAGGCTACCCAAGCGCACATTAAGAGAGGTGTTTATCCAACCATAAATTTATTTACAATTTTATTTAGAAGAAGCTAAATTCTAGACTGTATACATTCTCATAGTATTCACTATTTATTGTGCAACTCCTACCTTCAATATGCGCCTATAAGTTTAGATTCCATTGACCCATTTTACAGCACTGCGCAATATGATGTTGCTATATAAAACAATAGATAATTTCAAAAGACCTTGGTGTAGGATTTTGTACAAGAAAGAAGAAAATATACACCTATACCTTGTTGAACGTACATGAAGGAGATGGCGATATTGTAGGTAATGCAATGTGCCAGATCCCTGTAAAAATACAAAAATATATTAATTTTGGACGACAGAGCAAAAAAGCACACCATCTCCTCCATTTGTCCTATGTAAACTATTCCTATGTTCCTATGTACTGTCACTCCAAAAAAACCTCAGAGATCTCCGGCTGAAGCACCGCTTCTCCGGTTCAACACCCGAATCCTCCGGGTCGCGGGAGCGAGGTCTTTACACGCCCCGATCCCCGCCCATTTGCCCTTTAAATGGGGGTGTTTCCCACTGACATCAATGGGAACGCCCCTGACGTCAGCAAAGAGCTCCCACAGACGTCAGCGGGACGTCAGTGGACAGTCCTGGCCGTGTCCTGTGAGGAGTGAAGTTCCCAGGTATGCACCGAACTCCTGAGATTTGTACTTTTAGTTAATGTAATAAAGACTTATTTACTTTATTATATGTGGAACAGCCATTTTGTGCCCATTACTTAAATTTAGAGCCCAAAAGTTAATTTTTCATATGGCCTGACAGAAAAATGTTGCTGATGTGTTATTAATCTCTGTCTTCTGTATGGTCAATTCATCTAAAATGTTTTGATATGCATGTGCTCCTTTGCCACTGTGAGCTAAAAAAGGATGCTCCATCTGTAGTATATTGAAGGCCACTATCCTGAAGGCAGGAAGTAAAAAAAACAGATCACCCCTTGCTTATTGCAACTGAGTGTGGTTACAGCCATAGGTACTTGTAAGTACATAAAAAAAATAACAAACAATGAAAGAAAAGTGTCTTTAATGTAATGAACTGCATTTCTATATTTTTGTAGCCTTTGTGCTATAGGGTTTTGATATTAAAAAAGAGTGAGTATTGTGTAGTCACATAAACTATAGAAAATAGTCATAAATAATAAAGGAGACAAAGTCCAACAATAAAAAAAGGAGAAGAAAAAAGAAGAGCAATAGAGAGAATGCCAAACCCAGAGATTCTTACTGAATTTTGTGACTTGCAGCTTCCCAAGATGACAACCGTCCAGTCTGGGGGGTGGGATTTAATTTTTTTTTGTAGGGATAGAAATCACCAGAGCCGCTGTAAAAGTAGGGCATACAGAGCAATTGCTCCACGGCCACAGCATTCCCATACCTCTTATCAGTCTCATGAAGTGGTGATCCAGTCGGTCCTGCAATGTGATCTTCTTTGATGATATAGCACTGTGAGGGAGCTATAGGCCACAGTACTTACTGCATCTTGTAAGTACTGTGGCTTGTAGCTCCCTCATTGACACATGCTGGGAAGTTATCTCATGTCCAGACACACAGTACAGAGATGGAGCTGTTTAGTTTGGATTCAATGCGCAGTACTTGTGTACAAAATCTAAACAAAACATCTCCATAAGGTGTTATAGTGTCACAGCACATACATCTGTATGTTATATGATGTTAGTATGGAGAATAGAACTAGGAGGAAAAATGTAAAAGGCAGACAGGCAAGATAAAATATGTCATCAAGTATGATGCAAAAAAGAGGGCAATACATTGCCAAAGAAGGAGTTAAACATAGAACAGAAGGAAAAGGACTACAAGAGGTAGACAGAAACTAGATAAATAAAAGAGGAGAAAAAGAGCCTGCCGAAGGAAAGAAATCCAGAAAAGTAGAAAAGAAATAATAAAAGATACGTCTAAGGAGGGCATCAAAAACAATGCTGGCATTGAGCGGTGTCTAACTCAAAGGGGAACAAATTACTTTCCTAGCCAAAAGTATGAGTAGAGTGAAGCAAAATTTTATTTGATTAAAGAATTGTTTCTGGTACAGGTTTGGACATTAAACAGTATTAGTAAAGGCATTTTATTCTGTGAATGGCCATTTCTAAAAAATATATTTCTTGATTGTCTTGAAATTATTTGCTTGTTTTTTTGGGGTTTATTTAAGCACATGGGGAAAGCCATCTGTGCTAGAGAAAGTACAAGCTGTTGTAGTTTTGTCATGTAATTGATGCTTATGAGTGCTTTCTAAAATAGATTTTGAGGATATAATCAGTGACTTTGTTCCCTCTAAAGAAAGGAAAGCTAGCTTTATTTTTTAAATTCAAGAATGCATCATTTGCAATGAGCAAAAGTATACATTTTTGGTAACTGTGCAAAAGGCAAACTTTTTAGGTATTTTTACTGTTTTACATTTATTGATGTCACTAACGTCACAGAGCAATCACGGACTGATGGCACATTGTGAGGCCATCACAATGAGATAGGCCTTCGTGAACTCTTAGGAATAATATTGGTTCTACAGGAATGGTGACATTTGTTTGAGGGGCAAGAAACCCTATTACTATTCTAACAAAACACAAGAATCTGGGATATTTTAGTAAAGCCAAAAAATTAAATCCAAGGCAAGCTCGATGGTCATTGTTTTTATCTAGACTCAATTTCATTATTTTTTACCATCCAGGATGAAAGAATTTAAAGGCCAATGCTCCAACAAGAAGCTCAACCCTGAGCCCATTGTTTCTCCTTCACTGATTGTTGCCTGTCTCCACAGTTGCTGTTCCTGTTATTCAGTCGAATTCTGAAGTTCCATAATGGCCCTCTGGCACTATGTTTGTTCCCAAAATGGAGACATGCAATGTGCTGATATGGGCTCATTCATCCAGCTCCCTGGGACACCATAGTGCTCCTTGCACCAGGCAATTTTTGTGGCTCTCTGCTCCTAAATTAGAAACTATTTTCGTGAGGAAACAATGCATCTTCATGGTCTTCCAGTGCAAATTGTATCAGATAGAGGTGTGCAATTTACCACTTTGTTTTGGAGATCTTTCTTTTCAGCAATGGGAATCTCGTTGACATTCTCACCAGCCATTCTTAAACTAATCTAATTATAGAGAAAACAAACCAGTCATTGGAACAGTTTCTCTGGCTGTTCATGGGAGATCACCAGGCAATCTGGACACAACTCCTTACTTTAGCTAAATTGGCCAGAATTACCACCACTCATGAAGCTTTGAAAATTTTTATTTTGCAAGTTCAGCTACCATCCCTCGTCTTTGCCATATCAGTTTGATGAAACCCTAGTCCATGCGGTAGGTCATAATGTGACCCAGCTACCAGTCCTGTAGAATAAGGTTAGGCAAACCTTATCCTAAGCCACTGCAACATAGTAGTGACAGGCTAATCAGCACTGTAAACTGGCTCCCTTATACATCAGGAGTGACTCAACAAAGAACATCAAGCTCAAGCTTACACTAATGTTTAAGCGTTTGAGTGTTAGCAAAGATGTATAAGTGGTTCTGAGATGCAGGGTATACGTGTCTGTGTTAGCATGGATGTTTTTGTGTGTGAGCATGAATGTGTATATATAAGTAGTGTGAGAGGGAGTGTGTGTTAATGAGTATGAGTAAGTGTATTTGTAAGTATGTGTAAGTGTAAATTTGTGTGTGTTCACATATGTGTGCCAGAGTGTATGTTGCAAATGAGGCACAGACAAGCTGTTTGGGGGTAATGATGGCACAGACAAGCTATTTGGGGGCAGTGATGGCACAGATAACAGTTTGGTAGAGTTTTTTGAGGTTCTGATGGCATTGATAAGCTGCTTGGGGGTAAATTTGGCACTCACAAGCTGTTTGGGGGTAAAGGTGGCACTGTGGGATATGATGCTTGTCAAAGTTGTGTATAGGTAGTTGAAAATGTATATTTCTAAAACGTAGACGAAGACACACAACACGCAGAATCTTCGTGTTCGTCTTCGTCTACTAGTCTCCCTGGTTCCTTCCCCATCTACCATATCTATGCAGCATCGCAGGGGTTAACGGAAGCGGAAATCCGTACGTTTGCCATCATGGGTTAACGGGCCGTGCGAACGACTCTATTGGTTGCCTGCAGGGGACCAATTGGCGACCAATAGAGTCACTCGTACAGACTTTTAAAATCCTGGTGCCGCAACTTGTACGCTTGTATGGACCTTTTTTTGTACGACAATAAAGTCGCTTGTACAGACCTCTATTGGTCGCCTTCCAATTGGTTGATGCCAGAGGAGGCCCCTGCAGGTGACCAATAGAGTCGCTTGCACGGCCCTTTAAAATCCTGGCGCCAGAGCTGCTGCGTAATCTGTACCACGTTAACCCTGTATTAACCCCTTCTACAAAAATGGCAAAAAGCAAAGAAAAAAAACTAACACAAAGAATGTACACGAATATTCGCCCGAAACAAACACAGGAATGGGCGAATAGTCGCGGAATATGAAGACTTTTTCCCCCACGAAGATGAACACGAAGGGTTGGCCGGTGCCCACGTCTACTCATAACCATGTTGGCAAAGGATTATTAAAGCTTTATTCCACAAATACCCATCAACAAAGGTTTCAATTAAAAATAAATGCATTTATTCATATACACTTATGTGTATGTGCACTCTTTTATTTTTATGTACAGACTTTGTACTGTGGGGGGCACCTGTGTCATCAAAGGTACTAATCCTTGTTTGTAGGGATCAGACTTTATTACTGCTTGCTGGGCAGTAGATCAGCTGGCAGCATGCTAACACATAGAAAAGATGCAAATCCATCTCTGACAGGTCAGCAGCATTCTCTCTACCCAGAACTAAGGCTAACATAAACACAAGGCATCCATCTGTAAGAGAAGTCTTCAATGTACACTTAAACCAACAAGACTAATGCTGTGGGAGATACAAGAAGGGTGCCCAGCTAACTTTCTAGCGATCAATTCTAGCCTGGTATAGCTGACATTCTAAGCGGAGCTTGCCAACTATTTAGTTTGCAAATTATGTAGTTGCCACTCTAAGGGTTAAATTATCTTGTACATCTGGATAAATTACATGTTAATAAAGGAAAAAAAAGTACTATTCAGTCTTAACAAAACCAGAATATTTATGCACAAATGGGGACATTTTATCAACTACACATTTTCATACCTATATTATGCTACCATTCATTGTGTCCTAAGCATTTAGCGTCCAACATGCAGCCAGGGCGACCGATCTTACGCGGTCCGCACCTCGAACCCTGCTACAACAAGAGCCCTGCTACTTACCTGTGGGAGGGTCTTTTGTACTGGACAGAGGAAGCGGAACTCCACAGAGTTCACGTGACATCACTTGACTCTGCTCCAGTCCTGCTTCCTCTGTTGAGTACCAGAGAACACAGAGGGAGGCCGCGCCCCCTGCTGAAGTCTATCAGCGGCATCGAGGAGCTGCAGTTCAGGTAAGGGGGTGGGGAGGGTGTTTGAATGAGTATGCAGGATTGAGGGAATGAATCTGTGAATTAATGAGTATATGAATGAATGAGTGTGTGTGTGTGTGATAGCATGGATGTGTAAGTGCTGGATCCTAGGCATGATGGGACTGTGATTGCTGTTAGCAATCACACTCCTATCATGCCAAGTCAGCCAGGACAGGCTGAAACATGGCTAGCTGCCCCCCTTGTGTATTGATGCTGCCAGCAGTATGGGGTCTGCACATCACTTACAGCCACCCTGTATCAGCATGTACTGGCTGACTTGGCATGATAGGAGTGTGATTGCTAACAGCAATCACAGTCCCATCATGCCTAGGTTCCAGCACTTACACATCCAACCAGTAAATGCTGGAACCTAGGCATGATGGGACTGTGATTGCTGTTAGCAATCACACTCCTATCATGCCAAGTCAGCCAGTACATGCTGAAACCTAGCTAGCTGCCCCCCTTGTGTATTGATGCTGCCAGCAGTATGGGGTCTGCACGTCACTTACAGCCACCCTGTACCAGCATGTACTGGCTGACTTGGCATGATAGGAGTGTGATTGCTAACAGCAATCACACTCCTATCATGCCAAGTCATATTGCTAATTTTTGTTGTCCAATTGTGGTGTGTTACCTACTTTTATTAAAAATGTGAGTTTTTATTATTATTTTTAAAGATGGGGGGTCATTTTCAGTTTTGGCTAAGTGAACTGTGAATGTTTTGGTCCAGATTTTTCATTTTGGTGCATCCCTAGAATAAATAGAACTATTTCATTTTTAATTATCCTGAATTTGTAGTCACAACACTTTCTAGGCCCAGAAATCAGTGAGAGGACAAGTAAAGGTTTTGTGGCATTTACTTTATTTTAATCTGCATATTTTATTAAAGGCCATATTTTCTCACAGTGAAAAATGAGTGCGGCCCGCACACGTATACAATTCTGATGAAGTGGCCCACTGCAGAAAAAACTTGTGGACACCCCTGATTTAGGGTTTCTGTATTGCAAAACTTTGCCATACTGCCTTCTCCTTATCTCAGAGGTAAGTTTTGCATGGAAAAGAAACAATGTGACACAGTCTGACATCATAAATCAAGTTATTAAACACTGAAAATCTGTGTGATAGAGAGGATTCTATAAATGGGTAGTTAGTTGACTAATCAGTTGTATACCTAAATGTATCAAATACAAATAACTCAAAATCTGTATTTTCACAATTTAATTGTGAAAGGGACAGGCCACTTTTGGTTGTAAAGGAATTAGTTTTAAGGCTCGTTACAGCCTAAATGCCTACCAATGCAGAGTTAATATATATATTTAGAACATAATGTACGGTCAGTGTAGAAATAGTTTATATCAGTGTTATAGGTTCATTTATATAGTATTCCAGTGGCTCTAGATACTTTGTTAGTGTTGCCACAGGCAAGTAAATTAAATATTAATTCCTTTCATTACAGAAAGTGAATAGGTTGAAGGATGCGTAGGAGAATTTTTTATTTTGATGGTTGTGTTTGTATTTCTAGCCTTTTAAGTTATTACATATATTTTATGTAGAATATTGTTTTTTTGCATTGTTCAAATAACTGTCATATTTAAACATCATTTACGAATCCGATTGTTAGAACTAGCTTATTCAAAATGTTTTAGCACTAAGGAGGAAGGACCATTGACAGTCCCTTCCCAACTTGATTAGGTTGTCTTTTTCATTAAAAACAGAATGACAAAGTGCTTTGAAAAGCAATAAGGCTATAGCAAAAAAATGCTTTCTACTTTTTTCCCATTTCAATGTTAATCTGCACAACTGCATTTAAAAACAATTCCTCATTCTAAAAACTGAAACTCTGCCTTAAAAAAATAATTAATTATAGTTTATTATTTTGATTGTCTTTTCCTATCCTGCTATCTTACAAAAGAATATCACACGCTTTATAAATGATCTATTTGCCACAACATGCATGTGAGAATATATTTAGGTTTCAAATCTAAAGAGATAATTGATTTCCCAGCTGGCTAAGCAAATTGTCGACATGAATAATTTAAGAAGATTGATGGTTAATGTCTTCCATTGTTGCACACAGAATACCCTAGACCAATCTTTTGTGATTTTGGAAACATTTTGTTTGATTCCTCCATAAAGCTTTTTTTTTTATAAACTGGAAACTGTAAGGTTAATCCCAGAATGGGAAATACTCCACTGATAGACTATTGTAATGGAATAAAGAATAGACTAGTAAAAGTTCATAGACACATGGAAATAAAGAGCCTCTCTTGTGCTGTTGAAGAAGCTGAAGAGGTCCATGTAAACATTCAGAATTGATTACTTATTTTCCTTTGTGTGTTGGATTTTATGTTGTCTTTCTGATGGCAGTTTTTGAAATACATTTCTTAACCCCTTAATGACAAAGCCCATACATGTACAATGCATTGTTTTCAATGGGTTTAGGGACATACATGGACATACATATCATGCCCCCCTTAGCCCAATGCCAGAGATTTGTTGGAAGTAGCTGTTTAATCTGCCACCTCCAAAGAAAGCCATACTAAAATGTTTTACTATTTGCAAAGAATTTAAGAATAACCTTTTCAAAATTACTGTTGTTACTTGTTCAAATATGTGTTATATAATATGTAGAATAGTTTGGCTGAAAACAGGTAAAAAAAAATTCTCTATACAAAACCAGACATCTGATGATAGAGAGTTTTGTTTGCAAAAGGCAGAGTAGAAATTTAGACAAAAAAATAGGAGCATGAAAATCAATAACCTAGTGCAGGTTTCATTTCACACCCACATACAGAAACTATCCTGCCGGTGTGTGCTTTTGTGTGCGTGCATATATACATATATATATATCTCTGTGCAACTCAGAACATAATTGAACTTGAAAAACACCTCAATGAAAAGCTTGCCCAAACTTGCTAACACTGCAGCTCTTCCCTCTAGAGCGTCACAGAAATGTGAAGACTCGATTTAGGTGCATGTTTTTCAGATACGTAAAGGGAGTCCCCACCTACTTAGCCAAGAGTTATGTAGGTGGCACGTATGGGAAAATCCTACCTTTTTCCATTGCGCACGCATAGCTTCTTCCTTCTGCAAGAGCGATTTCACTTTATAGATTTAATGAGAGGTCTCATACAGTTCACACCTGTTATGCGCTTGCAATCAAAGGGTTTACCTTAAAAAAATATTCTCGGGTAGCATTTTGTGAATATACAAATCACTTCTACACTCACACAAGCGTGCGATCACTAAATGACACAATACTGATTTAAACCTTTGAAATCGAAACACAAGCATGCTTCACTGCTTAAACATAACCCGAAGTAAGATAATACAAGTAGTTTTTAGTGAAACAAAGGTGTCAATTTACTATGTGTCAACCATTTGAGCGTACACAGTAATGTGTTCTGGCATTTTCCCTGGAATTTACCATAGAAATATTAATTTAATGTAACAAATAAAGGAAAAACAGTGGGGTATTATGTGTGTGTGTGAAATGGGAAGAGAAAAGACCGGGAAATTCTTTGGTGGGCTATGTAGTAATAGGGGTTGCTTGTGCAGAAAGAAAGCCAGCCATAATGGGGTACACAGTTCATGTAAGGAGGGGGGGGTGAATCACACATTATTTTTTTTTAATACAAAACTTTATTACGTAATGTATATGATTAAATGCATATATAAAAAATTAATTGCAGAAAAATTATGTAACAAAATGGCACATTATAGAAGGTGAAGCACACAGTTCTGTCACTATCAAGCAAATCAGAATTGTTCAAAAGTGTCCCAGTTTACCCAAAGCTTGACAACCCTAATTGACACTGATATAACTGTAAAGACATTGGAATGCCAGTGTAGCGCAGCTCTTTAGTAAGAAGTTTTTACAGTGTAAGTGGTGAGGCGGGCATATGAGATATGCCTCTGCCATGCACAAATATGTTCCTAGTGTTATGATGCCGAGATTGTTCTATAGAATACATGACACAACTCCCAACATTACAATGATTGGGCAACGTCATCTACCTCTGCACCCAGGTAATAATGCAGAGGTATCCCCCGCCGCACCCTATTTAAAACCCAGTTTATGCAGCAGAATCAAAAACTCAGCATGCTTTTTACTGATGATTACTCCAGCTAACTCTGTCCTACTCACTGCATGCCAGGCAATGATGTCTCAGTATAGTAAGCGAGAGAGACTGGCATTGCAGGACTGATATTTGACATGCGGGACCAGGTCCGGACTGGCCATCTGGTGGACTGTAGGCCAACAGCTCCACACGCTTGCTCCAACGGCAGATTAGTTGCTGCAGTGTGCCACCATAGGCTGAATATGTGCCGATGTATGCTATGTGAGCATTAAAAAACGTACAGTGGAGCCGTGGATATCCAGCTGTTGGCCGCACCTGCATCATCACGCAGCCACTGGCTTTATCTAGTGCCTGGGCCACCTCGTGTCTAGCCCTATTGTGGGACAATAGGACAGAGTCCCAGCATTCACACTGCCCCACATAAGTTTTCACGTATGTCACTGGCAAGGGTTTTTTTTAGACCATGTGATCACTACCTGCATCAAAGTACTCTGTGGGGGGGATCTATTACACCACTGATAAAACTGAGTGCATTGAAAATGTATGTGAATACATGCACACTCTGTATACCTAACAATAGGATAGGAAATTAGTACAGAAAAAGCAACCCCAATGTTTTCACTTTATTTTTTAGTTTCTTATTTGGGTTCCCAAGTATATACCGTATTGGCTCGGATATAGGCCGCACCCGAATATAGGCCGCACCCGAATATAGGCCGCACCCTAAAAGTTAGGCACTTTTTTAAAGAAAAAAAATTCTTACACACTTAGTGGAACAGATATGCTGCCACTCTGCCCTCCCCAGACATGCTGCCACTCTGCCCTCCTCAGACATGCTGCCACTCTATCCCCCTGAGATATGCACTCTGCCCCCGAGATGTGCCCCCCCTGAAATATGCTGCCACTCTATCCCCCCCTGAGATATGCTGCCACTCTGCCCCCAATAGGTCCCCCCCCTAGACTTACTGGTGCAGACTCCGCGGGTTCTTGCAGGGCCAGCGGGGGACAGCTACGCAGTACGCGTATTCAACTTCCGGTGCTGGCACTTCCGCCGTGTACATCGTGAAGACGTTCACCAGCTGCGGCGATGCAAGCGTTAACAACCTTTCGCTGCTGGCACGTCTGCACGATGTGCTTTAACAATCTCCCTTGCCGGGAATTCCCACGGGGTGAGTCCCGGCAAGGGAGATTGTTAAAGCACATCGTGCAGATGTGCCGGCAGCGGGGGCTGTTTACGCGCATCGCTGCTGCCGGTGAACGTCTGCGCGATGCGCTTAGACAACCTCCTGTGCCGGCACTCCCCCCGTGGAAAGTGCCGGCACTCCCCCCGTGGAAAGTGCCGGCAGGGGAGGCTTTCTGAGCGTATCGGAGAGTAGGATACAGGTCCCCTTCACTGCTGCGGGGCATCTGTATCCTAACCCTGCTGCCTGCCCGGCTAGACCCCGAATATAGGCAATATATAGGAATGTATAAATGGGGGGAAAAAGTGCGGCCTATATTCGAGCCAATACGGTATATGAAAATGTAATATCAGTCACATACAGTATATTGCAGTGGGGAAAAATAGGTCATGAAAGCTTTTGTTCTGTTTTGACCCATTAAAAGCTATGATCTTTGCTTAAAAACACCATCCATAACCATTTTCCTTATTTTCTATTACTTGTGATATATTTATATCGGTTATTGAATCCAGAATACATTTTGTGGCAAATAATGAAATCCATCAGAAAACAAAAATATTATTATTATATTATTATCCATCATAAAATTTAAATATTATTATATTATTTCCATGCATACAAAATTACATACATTGTGTAGCCAACACGTGAGCTATATTTTAAAGATAATTAAGACAAAAAAACTATTAATCTTTTTTTTCAATCACTTTAGTAGTACAATTTACACAGCTAGGATGAGGATTATCTATTTACCCATAGGGCAGGTATTCAGCTAAAAAATTATGGGAAAGTCTGCAGACAAACCCATATCATCATATCTCCCAACCAATGTTCCCTCTAATTTTTCTTAGGCGGTGTGCGCAGAAAATTTCTCTTGTGCAAAAATTTTCCCAGAGCCAAAATTTTGTACGCGCAATATGCTTCTGCAAATGTTAAATTTAAATTGTTATTCTATATTTTTGGTACAGCTCGCTCATGATTAATAACACTACATTATAGTGTGATAATGTAGTATTAGTTACACAACAGTATTACTTACTGTAATGTTTTTTTAAAGGTGAAATTCTCACTGCATAAGTAAATTATGAGCGACTCACGAGCTCCAGGCCGCATAAAGGATAAAAAAAAATTGGGAAAAACTGTTGTCCGCAGGGGCGTACCTAGAGTATTTGGAACCTGGGGCGGATCGTATACGTGGGACCCCCAACCACAACCAATCTTTAAAACTGCATAGCTTCTATCGTTAGGCAAACATTGACAGGGGTACAGCATAACTGTTAGCATTATTTACTAAGGCAGACATTGACGGTGGTACAACATAACACCTATCCCTATATACTGAGGCAGACATTGACGGTGTTACAACATAACTGCTATCATTATATACTGAGGCAAACATTGACGGTGGTACAGCACAACTGCTATCATTATATACTGAGGCAAACATTGACAGTGGTACAGCATAACTGCTAACATTATATAGTGAGACAAACATTGACAGTGGTACAGCATAACTGCTATCACTTTATACTGAGGCAATCATTGACGGTGGTACAGCATAACTGCTATCATTATATACTGAGGCAAACACTGACAGTGGTACAGCAGAACATCTATCACTATATACAGAGGCACGCACTGACGGTGGTACAGCATAACACCTATAACTATATACAGAGGCACACATTGACCGTGGTACAACATAATACCTATCACTATACTTTGAGCCAGACATTGACAATAATGCAGCATAACCCCAATCACTATATACTAACCCAAACATTGATGTGGTGTAGGCCTACCACTTTAGTGTCTGGCCTAGTATCATATATATATAGATATATATATAGATATATATATATATATAGGGATGCACCGAAATAAAAATTCTGGACCTGAAAATTTAGCATTCACTTGACTGAAACCAAAAATGACACACCAAAGTAACACACCAAAATTAGACAAAAAAAATCAATAACAATATATATATATATATATATATATATAATTAACAGCAATCACACTCCTATCATGCCCAGGTTCTAGCATGTACTGGTTGCTTGGGCATGATAGGAGTGGGATTTCTGTTAGCAATCATATATATATATTGATATTGTTATCACATTTTTCTGTCCAATTTTGGTGTGTTACTTACTTTTAATAAAGGTGTGGTTAACACGCCAAAATTGAACAAAAAAATATATAATTGCTAACAGCAATCTCACTCCTAATCTCACTGGAACCTGAGCATGATAGGAATATGATTACAGCCTCCCTATGCCCCCCACTTACACATCCATGCTATCACACACATTCATTCACAAACATTCAGTTTAAACTACAGCATAACACCCATCACTCTCACACACTTACTAATTCACTCATACAGAATGTTGAGTCCGTCTCTGGAGGGGTGCCGTGCGCACAACCAGTAGCGGACCACTCCCCCCTCGCTACTGGTTGTGCGCACAATTTTTGTTCATGTGCGCTCCCTCTCAAAGCTATGTGCGCGCGCACAAGCGCACAGCTTATAGGAAACACTGCTCCCAACATTTCAAATGCCTGAAAGGGAGACCTTAAGGGCATGGTTATGGTTGTAACTAGGGGGCATAACTTTACCAATGCAAATTTGTTACTTCTAGATACACTGGGGAGGAAAGAGGGAAAGGGAGATTTGAGCCCATTGAGGAACATTTGGGAGGTATGTAACACCCAATGGAATAATTACTGCTTATACAAAAGTGTGTTATTTTTAGACTTGTGCATTCGTCTTCGGGCGAACATGAAAACGAGCACGAAGAGGCCGTTTTTTTGTTCGTTCCGAAGGAACGTAGAACAGAATACAGTGCCGGCAAACCGTAGGCGAAGACGAAGACTCACAATCACGAAGAATCGAAGATTCTTCGTGATCGTCTTCGTTTTTGCCGCGCAACCGCCAAAATTTCAAACAGGAGTGAGCTGATCCTCGTCTGTCCAATCAGCTCACTCTTGTGACGTAACGCTAAGGGTCTCGTCCAATGCCTGTGCTGCTGTTTTTTGAATTCTGAAGGCGCCTTTATAAGACCAGAGCTTGCCTGAGAGATCCATTCATTTTTCGCTGTGACTGCTTTGGCAACACTGCTGTGCTGCATCCGAGCGTTACAGAGAGAGATTGTTCTGTTCTGTGTGAGACTGGTAAGCCTTAGCCTGCCATTTCTCACTGTGTACTTCATCCTCACTTCAGTGCTACTTAATTAATATATTTAATAATAATAATTTGATTAATTTAATTTTTTTAAAATTAATTTGTCATCAACTTTAGTGTAAGTGCTGTTGAGTTGACAGTGCACCCAGTGCCTCAGTGGCACTGGGGTGCCCTTGCCCTGGGCTGGCACTAGTGCCTATTGCCTGTCCTGCTTAAATAAATTAAATAGAATTTATAAATTACAATTTAATAGAATCTATAATTTAATAGTTCATTATAATATTATATATATATATATATATTTGTCAGTCATATATATATATATACTATAGTATACTAGTGTAGAGTGTACTGTAGACATTCATCTACTAGTGTCTAATTTAAAATCAGTAATATTAATTAATATAATTAATAATTGAATTCATTATAAAATTATATATATATTTGTCAGTTATAGTTAGTAATAGTATACTAGTGTAGAGTGTACTGTAGACATTCAGAACATCTACTAGTGTCTAATCTAAAATCAGTAATATCAATAATTCTCTAATTCTTTCTTATCTTAATAGTTAATTAAATTAGCTATAAATAAAAGTAATAATATTAATTAATTACTACTAGCGTATAGTTCAGCTAATCTTATTAGTACTGGTGCTGCAGCTCTATAGTTTGTGCTTTGTTTTAGCAACAGTAAGAGACCAAGTCAATTTTTCTTAATTAATCTTTCATTTTATTTCATTTGTTTTGCTCACCTCAGTCCATCAGTGAAGTGAACTTGTTGGGCTAGTGAGTGCAGCCGCATAAGTGCTGTGTTTTTTTTTGATCAGCAAGCAGTGACGTTAACTGTTTTGCAAAGATTTTCTCATTTATTTTACATTTTATTTCAATTTTATTAAAAGTACCCTTAGTGTTTTGCTCACCTCAGTCCATCAGTGAAGTGAACTTGTTGGGCTAGTGAGTGCAGCAAGCAGTGAAGATAACCGTTTTGCTGTGACATTTTATTTTATTTCTAATTCTTTTCAAGAAAAATTGACTGTGACGAGCTGTACTAAGCAAAGCTTCAAGCTACTAGCTGTAGTACTAAAATAATTCTAATCTTCTTTAATCTTAATCTATAATATATTATAAATAATAATATTCTAATTCATAATCTATAATATAAGTAATTCTAATTCTAAATTCTAATTCATAATCTATATTCTTCTATCTATAATACATAATATATAAGTAAATTAGTTCTAATCTATTAATATTATATAACTTAATATTAATTAATAAATCATATACTGAATCTGATTTAACCTCACTTTAGCTTAGTGGGTTTGAGAGCGTCTGCCTAGAGGTAGACTTATAGTAAGGAAATATAGCTTTAGGCTAGCATAGTGGTAGGCTAAGCTCTTAGGCCCGTGTAAATTCAAATTAAAAATAAAATACTGCTAGTTATTAAATAGTTAATCTTGAGTTAATAATTTCAATAACTTTAGGATTTTGGCAGATTGCACACAGCACAGTGCAGTAGTGCATAGTTTTACTTTTTAAGCAGTAGCACTGAAGAGAACTTCCTCTAATTTTTTTGTCTTTAATTCGTTTTTCCTTTTTTTTATTTTTATTTTTTTATTTTTTTTTTTATAGTTTTTTAAACACTACACTACACTACACTACACTACACTACACACACAACACAAATACAAATTTGAAATGGATCCTCCTTTTGGGACTAAGGAGGGACAAGCTCCATCTACCACCACCACCACCAGCACCACCACCAGCACCACCACCAGCTCTAAGATGCAGCCTTTGCGTCAGTCTAGTCGGCCAAGTAGGCCAAGCTCTCGCTTATCATTTGGGGAAGCATTGCTTGAAGGATCATCAAGTAAAGGAAAGGCACCAAAAGCAGGCAGTAGTAGTGCGGCTAGGCCCACAAGCTCTATGGTTTTTTACGGAAAGCCTAAAGCACCAGAAGCACGTTCAAAGTTAAAGGGTAGCACAAGTAGTACCAGCCCAGTGACTAAAAAGAAGTGCCTTTTGCCCCAAGCAGCATCTTCCCCATCCACCAGCAGCATGCAAGGTACCAAGCAGAGCCAAATTAGCAGCAAGACTCAGAGGGGTCCCAAACCAAAGCGATCTCATTCCTTTGTAGGGAAAACCACCACCACCACCACCCCCGCCTCTACCACCACTAGTGCTGCGCCTACTGTTCCCACTGGTACCGCCACGCCATGTCCTCCTAGTACCTCTAGCAAGCCACCAAGTCCTTACAAAATTTTTGTAAAGACAGTTAGAGAGAGGGCTACACATAGTGGAACTCCACCTAGCGAGGTAGCAGAGGAGCCTGAGACTGAGAGGCCAAGTGCAGAGTCTATTCTTCCTGCTCGCACTACTACTAGTCACGAGTCTCACGACGATATCAGTCTTAGCTCCAGCCTAGCAGGAATTCCATTCGATCTGGCTAATGAAGAGCTAGACTATGAGCCAGAGGAAGTAGAGGAGATGAGTGGTCAGGAATCAGATTCCTCAGGGAGCAGTGTCCAAATGACTAGTGCACAATTTTCCCCTGAGCCTCCACCTTCTCCGCTACGATCATCACCATCACCACCACCAGCAGCAGCAGCAAAACCTAGCAAATCTAAAGCAATTAGCAGTCCCACTATGGCCAGTACTGTTACCACCAGTCCCACCACCACTAGTTCTGCCTCTGTTCATCCACCCCGAGCAGTAAGAGCAGCACCCAAGGCACACTCCAAGGCTATGCGCGCCCCAATTTGGGAGCACTTTGAAAATGTTGAAGAAGGGCGCTATGGAAAGTGCAAACATTGTGGGAAGCTAATAAGCAGAGGGAAAGTGTCTGGCCATTTTACCAGTGCTAGCATGAAGCATCACCTCAGCACTCAACACAACGCTGTGCTATTGGGGAAAGATGCAGAGGTAAAACTTAGTGCAGGCAGCATAGCTGGTGGCCGTGGAAAAACCCCAACAGCTTCTTCTTCTGAGCCAATAGCAGCAGCAGCAGCAGCAACTAGTGCTGGCAGCCAGAGACCAAGGCAGGTTGGAGCACTGCATGCCCAGCCCACCCTGGAAGAATTTGGGGCATTCCACTCCAAGAGAACGATGCCCAAACAGCAGGCCAATAAAGTAACGCGACTTATTGGTCAGTTCATTGCTGTTGGAGGGGCATCCTTCTCCATGATTGAAGGGGAGCCTTTCAAACAATTGATGGCGGCTGTGGCTCCACAATACACAGTTCCGTCACGTTCCACTTTCAGCAGGAACATTGTCCCCTCGCTGTATCGGTCCTGTGTTGCAGCAGTGAAAGAGGAGCTTTCCAAGGCTGCTGGTCAGTGTGTTCATTTCACTACAGATTTGTGGAGTGCACCTAGCGCCCAGCATGCCTTTCTTTCTTTGACAGCACACTGGTGGCAGCCCGGTGTGTCTAAGGAAGTTGCTGCAGCAGGCTACCGATCATTCCTTCTCCATGCAGAAGTGATGGATGAAAAGCACACTTCCCAAAATATTCTGCATGCGATTAGGAAAATGTTTAGCCTTTGGGTGGGAGCAGAGGCGGGCACCAATGTTGAAGTTGGTTTTGTGGTAACTGACGGAGGTGCCAATATGGTGAAAGCGCTGCGAGATGGTCATATTGTTGGTGTGCGCTGTGCAGCCCACATCATCCATCTTGTAGTGAAGGCAGCAATGTCAGAAGGAACTAATGTGGCAGCAGTAGTTCTGTCCCGCTGCAGAAAGATCGCTGGGCACTTTCACCATAGTGTTAAGGCTAGCCAACTTTTGAGGGAAGAGCAAGAGAGGTCAGGTCTTCCCGTACACTGCCTACGTCAGGATGTCAGTACACGGTGGAACTCCACGTTAGACATGCTAGAGAGGATTTTGGAGCAGCAGAGGGCAATCCATAATCTTGCCTCAGAGCACAATATTGGGATTACCTCTCCATTGAATAGGGAGGATTGGACAGTGATCGCCCAGCTAGTGGCAGTCCTTAAACCATTCAGGGATGCCACAGAAAATTTAAGCTCAAACACTGCCAGTCTGGCCCAGGTAATCCCAGTGTTCTCCCATCTAGGCAGCAAGATGGATGTGTTCCTTGGAAACCGTGAGGCTGTTCAAGGTGGCACTCTACATCCTGACGTAGCAGCCATAGTCAGGAAGCTGAAGGATCTGCTAAAAGTACACCTTCGCAAGCGAATGGAAGAGAGTCCCGAAATGATGCTAGCGTGCCTTTGTGATCCAAGAATTAAGGGAAAGCTAGCTTTGAAATTCAATGTTCTCAGTAGCTACCGGGAGCAATTGGTCAACAAGGTGCGTGACTGGCAGCGTAAAATGGGAATGCTGTCCGAGGAGGGTGAGGTGCAGGAGGAGGAAGAGATGATGTGGTCTGCTACCCCTAGCAGCAGCATCAGCAGCAGTGCCACAAGCAGCACAACACAGCTGAGTGGAGCAGCTGCGTTTTGGGAAGAGGCACTTGGCAGTATAGTTGGACCATCTGACAGAGCTAGCAGCAGAAAGGAGAGTAGTGCTGCTGAAATGGTCAAACTTTACCTCTGTGAAGTTCCTTCTGCTCCTAATGTTGATCCTCTTAGCTACTGGGATGAAAAGAAGAGTGTGTGGCCTGCACTCTCATGGGTTGCGCAGCAGCTTCTATCATGTCCGCCAACCACTGTTCAAAGTGAGCGCGTGTTTTCTATGACTGGAAACATACTGAGTCCACAGCGCTCACGCATGGCACCTCATCTGATGGAGCAGATTGCCTTTCTTAAATTCAATCTGCCCAAATTGGGTTACCCAGCTCTTAGCTTGGAAAGTTAAATTTTTTCTCTCTAATGTTTAAGGTAGTTTCTCCCCCTGGTTGCACTTGCTGCGGTGTGGCAATGCCTGCTACCTCCGCTGGTGTAGCCAATTTACGCTAGGGCCTAGTGTCTGAGCTCTGTAAGTCCGCTCCCAAACGCCTAGGACTGACAGTCTTTGGATGCTTTGCCCTGGGGTGAAACAGGTGAGTGGGTCGTCAATTGCCCACTCATTCACCTTTTTCCGTTTCCAACGCTGCTGCTGGTGGTGGTGCCAGTATCTTTTGCCAGTTCGCTTCCTGGCTGAAATCATGCCTCAGATGTCCCTAATGGAAAGGGTAGTTTCTCCCCCCTGGTTGCACTTGCTGCGGTGTGGCAACGCCTGCTACCTCCGCCGGTGTAGCTAGCTTATGCTAGGGCCTTGTGTCTGAGTTCTGTAGGTCTGCTCCCAAACGCCAAGGACTGACAGTGCTTGGATGCTTTGCCCTGGGGTGAAACAGGTGAGCGGGTCGTCAATTGCCCACTCATTCGCCTTTCCCAATTCTGCTGCTGCTGGTGGTGGTGCCAGTGTCTCTCTTCAATGCCAGTTCGCTTCCTGGCTAGTGTCATGCCTCGAATGTCCCTGATGGTAAGGGTAGTTTCTCCCCCCTGGTTGCACTTGCTGCGGTGTGGCAACGCCTGCTACCTCCGCCGGTGTAGCCAGCTTACGCTAGGGCCTTGTGTCTGAGTTCTGTAGGTCTGCTCCCAAACGCCAAGGACTGACAGTGCTTGGATGCTTTGCCCTGGGGTGAAACAGGTGAGCGGGTCGTCAATTGCCCACTCATTCGCCTTTTCCAATGCTGCTGCTGCTGGTGGTGGTGCCAGTGTCTCTTCTCTGCCAGTTCGCTTCCTGGCTAGTGTCATGCCTCAAATGTCCCTTATGGTAAGGGCAGTTTCTCCCCCCTGGTTGCACTTGCTGCGGTGTGGCAACGCCTGCTACCTCCGCCAATGTAGCCAGCTTACGCTAGGGCCTTGTGTCTGAGCTCTGGAAGTCCGCTCCCAAACGCCAAGGACTGACAGTGTTTGGATGCTTTGCTCTGGGGTGAAACAGGTGAGTGGGTCGCCAATTGCCCACTCATTCGCCTTTCCCAATTCTGCTGCTGCTGCTGCTGGTGGTGGTGCCAGTGTCTCTTCGATGCCAGTTCGCTTCCTGGCTAGTGTCATGAATCAAATGTCCCTAATGGTAAGGGCAGTTTCTCCCCCCTGGCTGCCTCTGTCTGCGGTGTGGCAACGCCTGCTACCTCCGCCGGAGTGGCCAGCTTACGCTAGGGCCTAGTGTCTGAGCTCTGGAAGTCTGCTGCCAAACGTCTAAGACTGACAGTGTTTGGGTGCTTTGCCCTGGGGTGAAACAGGTGAGTGGGTCGCCAATTGCCCACTCATTCGCCTTTCCCATTTTTCAATGCTGCTGCTGGTGGTGGTGGTGGTGCCAGCATCTCTTCTCTGCCAGTTCGCTTCCTGGCTAGAGTCATGCCCAAAATGTCCCTAGTGGTAAGGGCAGTTTCTCCCCTCTGGCTGCGTCTGTTTGCGGTGTGGCAACGCCTGCTACCTCCGCCGGAGTGGCCAGCTTACGCTAGGGCCTTGTGTCTGAGCTCTGGAAGTCTGCTGCCAAACGTCTAAGACTGACAGTGTTTGGGTGCTTTGCCCTGGGGTGAAACAGGTGAGCGGGTCGCCAATTGCCCTCTCATTCGCCTTTCCAATTTTTCAATGCTGCTGGTGGTGGTGGTGGTGGTGGTGGTGGTGGTGGTGCCAGCATCTCTTCTCTGCCAGTTCGCTTCCTGGCTAGAGTCATGCCCAAAATGTCCCTAATTGTAAGGGCAGTTTCTCCTCCCTGGCTGCCTCTGTCTGCGGTGTGGCAACGCCTGCTACCTCCGCCGGAGTGGCCAGCTTACGCTAGGGCCTTGTGTCTGAGCTCTGGAAGTCTGCTGCCAAACGTCTAAGACTGACAGTGTTTGGGTGCTTTGCCCTGGGGTGAAACAGGTGAGCGGGTCGCCAATTGCCCTCTCATTCGCCTTTCCAATTTTTCAATGCTGCTGGTGGTGGTGGTGGTGGTGGTGGTGGTGGTGCCAGCATCTCTTCTCTGCCAGTTCGCTTCCTGGCTAGAGTCATGCCCAAAATGTCCCTAATTGTAAGGGCAGTTTCTCCCCCCTGGCTGCCTCTGTCTGCGGTGTGGCAACGCCTGCTACCTCCGCCGGAGTGGCCAGCTTACGCTAGGGCCTTGTGTCTGAGCTCTGGAAGTCTGCTGCCAAACGTCTAAGACTGACAGTGTTTGGGTGCTTTGCCCTGGGGTGAAACAGGTGAGTGGGTCGCCAATTGCCCACTCATTCGCCTTTTCAATGCTGCTGCTGGTGGTGGTGCCAGCATCTCTTCTCTGCCAGTTCGCTTCCTGGCTAGAGTCATGCCCAAAATGTCCCTAATGGTAAGGGCAGTTTCTCCCCCCTGGCTGCCTCTGTTTGCGGTGTGGCAACGCCTGCTACCTCCGCCGGAGTGGCCAGCTTACGCTAGGGCCTTGTGTCTGAGCTCTGGAAGTCTGCTGCCAAACGTCTAAGACTGACAGTGTTTGGGTGCTTTGCCCTGGGGTGAAACAGGTGAGCGGGTCGCCAATTGCCCACTCATTTGCCTTTCCCATTTCCTTTTCCATTTCATTATTTTCCTTCTGATACACAACCAACCAAACATAACACACACAATAACACATATAACACATATAACACACAGTGACATCACACATAACACACATACACACACACTTACAATGCACAAAACACAAGGACCTTTTCCTTGTTATTTGCCCTGGCCTTCACTCACTAATAGCATTACATTAACACTATAACTCACACTTCACCCTATAACATTTTTCCATCCACATACCTGCCAACAGACCCAACTTTTTCAGGGACAGTCCTGCTTTTTTCCAGTCCTGTCCCATCTAATTTAGCTAAACTAGGTATGCAAAATGCAAATACACATAGGTAGTTATAGCTCGGTAGGTAACGCTACTATAAACATTTAATAAATATAATCAAGTACTAAATAATAAATCTAACTTTAAAATACATTTAAATAAACCCCTATTTTTTTTTAAAAAAAACCATTAAAATTAAATTATTATTATTTAGACATAATCCATCTTTAACCAAACCAGTGCACTGCTACTAATCTTAAACATAACCGTACATTAACCCTAAGCTATTTTTTAGTTCTTGTCCAACATTTTTCCATCAGCATACCTGCCAACACACCCAAGATTTTGGTGGACAGTCCTGCTATTTTCCAGTCCTGTCCAATAAGTAAGTTGGGTTGTTGCAAAGTATGCCATTGTAAATAGGTAGCAAATGTTAGGCATGTAAAGTGGTCCAAAATCAATTTAAAAATGTAAAATATTCCCTATTCTTTTATTAAACATCTATGGACAGTACACCTCGGTATGTGTGTGCAACTCTATTGGTCGTTTCGGCAGGGGGCTCGCCTGCCATCAACGAATGAAGTGCATTCTGCAGTTCTGCAATTCACTCGTTGATGCCAGACCAGCCCCCTGCCGAAACGACCAATAGAGCTGCACACACGTACCTTCACGGCAGCTGCTGCTGCTGTGATGTGTTATTAACCCCGTATTAACCCCTGCTAGGCAACCAGGAGGAAAACGAAGATTAAACGAGCACGAAGAATGTCCGCGAATATTCGCCCGAAGAGAAGACAGGAACGGGCGAATATTCGCGGAATACGAAGATTTTTTTTTCCCCGAAGACGAGCACGAAGACGAACACGAAGAGCCCCCTGGTGCCCAAGTCTAGTTATTTTATACAGTACCATTATGTTAGAAAGTCAGAAAAATATCACCTTGTAGTTTATATTTGCATTTTGTATAACTCAGGTACATCTAGTACAAAGATTTTGGAAAGCAAATATGGAATGTATAAAGTTACATTTGTACACCATGCAAAATTAGTTTAAAACATCTAATTACACTCAAAATGCAGTCTTATACATGTTGACTGTGGACACTTTCAGTGCTCAAACTCTGCATGTCCATGCCTGCTGCGTGAATGCTGGCAGTTTAAACATTAAACCATATTTGGAGGCTGGGACATGCTCCCTTAAATATTTCATAGTTCAAAATGAGTTTAATTGCTATCCAAATCTATGGCCAGCAGCAAAGTCACAGAACAATACAAAGTCAAATACAGATATCAATCCCAAACAAACAAAATTCTTGGTGCATATGCTGAAAAGTTACATGTACCAAAGAATTAATTTACATACCAAGCTTCACCAAAGAGCTACTAAAATGATGTGTGATATATTTATTTATTTCATGAGAGATCTATCTTTTTTAACATTTTGTGAGCAAGCTGCTAAATTACCATAATGTAATGCCACAACATATTTCTGGAAGTAGCTTATAGTCTTATGCAATGCATACCCTGGGAACTTCCCATCTAGGCAACCCGAACCTTTGCCTTTTCTGGGGGAGTGGCTTTGTAAAGCGGTGAGGTTTATTGTGTGTAGGAGCAGGACTAGCCCCAGTCTATGCTGGGAGAGAAGTAGGTTGGGAGTGGGTGTTGCTACACGTCTCTCTTCTCCTAGGGAAGGATGAAGCTGATCCTAAGAGTCTGAGTGGGTAAAGCCTGGAAACTTACCAACTCAGATCCATACTCACCTCAGGTGCAGCTGCGGGGGGGCATAGCTGCGCAATCATCAGCTGCAGACTAGCTGGGAGATCGCAATCTCCCTCTAGTCGGCTCAACATTAGGGAGCGCGAGGTCTGTCACTTCAGATAATTATAATGCAGATTGTGGAGATATGTCATCCCTGCGCTCTGCAGCAATAGATGGCGCGTATTGATAAGGGAGTAGTAAAACAAGGTCTGAAGTGACAGACCTCGCGCTCCCACCACAGGATGTAGTATACAGGATGGAGTCAGAAGGATGGTGGGCGAGGTAAGAGATGGGGAGAAAGGGCAGTGTATGTGTAAGCATGTGTTTGTAAGCTTGTGAGTGTGTATGGGCCGGTGTGTAAGAGCAGTATAGGTATTTGTTAGCTGGTGTGTAAGGGCAGTGTATGTGTATATATGTGTGTGCAAGGGCAATGTACATGTATATATGTGTGCGTAAGGGCAGTGTACGTGTATATATGTGTATGTGTAAGGGCAGTGTACATGGATGTGTGTGTGTAAGGGCAGTCTACATGTATATGTGTGTGTAAGGGCAGTGTACGTGTATATATGTGTATGTGTAAGGGCAGTGTACATGTATGTGTGTGTAAGGGCAGTGTACGTGTATATGTGTGTGTAAGGGCAGTCGATGTGTAAATGTGTGTGTGTGTGTAAAGGTGTATGTGTATACGTGTGTTTATGGGCAGGTACATGTAAGGGCAGTGTATATGTGTGTGTGTAATTGCAGTGTATGTGTTTATGGGCAGGTGTGTGTAAAGGCATTGTGTAAGGGGCATGGGAGGGAGCCTAACATTAGCCTTTTTCAATGATGCCCAGCCAGCATTATATTGGATACCTGGCTGGCTGAGAATCATAGGAATTTTAGTTCACAGCTAGCATCTGCAGCTTTACTATTGCTGCACTTTCCATAACGCTCAGCCAGCATCATGGAAGCAGTATGTCTGGCTGAGCCTCATGGGAATTCAATTCAATGTGTAATGGCTCACAATGCATTATTCTTAATTGGTTTAAGGGGTTAATATGCATGGCTGTGCTGACAAAAACGAAGCGTGTTTTAAGTGGCGATGTGTGGTCGCGACATTTTAAAGTGCAATTGCTTTTATCCGTGAGTTCCGCAAGATTTTTTTTTAAAAGTGTCCCTCTTTCACATTTTGAAATGTTGGGAGGTATGTATATGTATATATATATATATATGTATATATATATATATATATATATATATATATATATATATATACGCTAAGGAAAACACTTGGTAGCCGGCGCAAACACAAGGGCAAGGAGAAAATGAGCCTTAGCTGTTAAATAGCCTGAAAGGGGCTGGCTTATAATAGACAAGTGGGTAACCGTGGTAACAGAAATGGAAAGTCAGTTCATTAAACATCAGCTGAGTAAGTCTGACACAGTGGAAAAAAAGGCTACTTGTTAGGCCTTAGGTGAGTACCCTGATAGCTCTGCAGCTGAGCATTATGAGGTGGCCGTGTGAACGGTTCAATGCAGGTCTGTGGTGCAACAGCTCAGACATCTATTGACTTTACAGCTCCCTAGCGCAGTCAGTGGAGACCAGAGGATCTTACAAATCAGCCCAGCATCCTCAATGCCTGCAAAGGTGGTATACTGGACAAAAAGTGGACTTTACGTACCAAAACTGGAACTATTATAATGTATGACCTTCTAGCCCTTTGATGTTATAATTCATGATATTATGATAATAATAATTACATTACACTATATGGCCTTTTATGTAACTATTTAAGGAGTGTTCAAAATTACTATTTTTTATTATCATTATAAGAATAAATCTGTAAAAACAGAACGCCAGTGAGTTCCCTTAATGAGAAGCTGCAGCTCCAGAGCTACAACACAACTCCCGTCTTGGTGGTCCTATTTTTCTCACCACTGATGGCAGGACTGTGTTTCCATTAAAATCAAAGGGAGTATTTTCTGTGCATGTGCAGGTCTCCTTAACCCCTTCGTGACAAAGGCTGATTCTATTTTTTGTACCCTTCGTGACAATGGCTGTTTTATCGTTTCTGCGGTGTTTGTGTTTAGCTGTAATTTTCTCTTAACCCATTTACTAAACCCACACAAGTTATATATTGTTTTTTTCAGGACAAGAAGGGCTTTCTTCAGACACCATAATTTTTTATATATGATGTAATTTTCTATAATAAAAATAATAAAATATAACGAAAAATTGGAAAAAAAAAAATTTCTCACTTTTATTTGAAAAATCTTTTATTCATCATAAAAAACTACTGAAAAAACCTGCTAAATAGATTCTACTATTTGTCCCGAGTTTAGAAATACCCAATGTTTTTATGTTTTTTTGCTTTCTTCTACACGTTATGGGGCAATAAGTACAAGTAGCGTTTTGCTATTTCAAAACCATTTTTCTCTGAATCTGGTAATTCTGTCTCCATGTGGTATTTGGGGCATCTTTGAAGCCAGCAAATTAAATTTACTCCACCAAACCATATATTTTTGAAAACTAGACACCCCAGGGTATTTTAGATGCTGATAGTTTAACCCTTTCCATGCACTAATCCTACCACCAACCCTTATCAAAGTTTGTGATAGTAATTGTTTTTGCTGTTTTTTAAACATACTTTGTACTTCAGGTGTAAAATTACAGCTCCTGGTATGCTGTTGCTGTCACACAACACCCCAATATGTGTTCAGCAACATCTCCTGAGTACATTGATACCCCACATGCATGGGTTTGTCAGATTGTTTGGGGGCAAAAGGGCCAAATTTGGAACATGCCTCCTCAGCCGTATACCGCTGCATGGCAACAATTGCAGCAAAAATAGTGGGGAAGGAAAGGGTTAATGGCTCTAATAAAAAAAATAAAAAAAACCCTAAAAAAAAGTACAAAAAAAAAATAAAGTAAAAAAAAATGTAAAAAAAAAGAACCCCAAAAACAATTGCCACTATGCAAGATCACTGTTTATGCAGTGATCAATGGCAATGAAGGGGTTAATATTAAATGGGTGGCTCTTATAAGAGCCTTTGGATCAATATATATATATATTATTGAGAATACCTAAAAACACACTGATCTGTCTCTCTCCCTCACTAGAAGCAAGTGAAGGAGGGAGGCAGATCCAATACTGATCAAAGGCAATGTTTAGAAAACATTGCCTTTGATTTAGCAAATCATGATCACTCTTATGAGTGATCTGACCACTAGGGGTGTTATTCACTGGATGTCCATGACATCCAGCAACACCCCCCCCCGATGATGACAGCAGGCTCCGCCCCCGGCTTGATGGGCGCCGCCATCTTGAAACACCGCGTGTGTTTTGAAGACGCCGGTACCGGGAAGGTAAGTTAAGCATTTAGGAAGCGATCGCGGGTCGCTTCCTTTGCTAAACAGGTGTTGCAAAGATGCCTCGATACTGAGGCATCTTAGCAACACCAGCTAAGCAAAGGAAGCGACTCGCGATCGCTTCCTAAACCCGTTTTTCGGCGGCGGGCGCCGCCATGTTTGAAAGACGTGCAGTCTTTCAAACATGTTTTTTTATTTGCTCCTAGGAGCGAACGGGGGGGGCCGGGAATGTTTTTTTTTGGTGTTACTCAATGCCTCGATGTCGAGGCATTAGAGCAACACCGTTTGAGTGAAAAAATCGATCACGGTCCTGGCACGTCAATTGTCATAATCGTCACGATTTTCGGTGACGTGCCCGGACCGGCAATTGTCATCAAGGGGTTAAACCCAGAAATCTTGATGAGTCAGGACTGAAACACATGTCCTGCAAGCCAAGTAGCTAGTGGATGTGGAAAGAAGCAAATGCATATGGGAGGCTCTAAAGAATTTATACATTAAAGTACATATGATAGCTGTAGTGTCCCGTTAACATTTTGTCAACACAGAAATATACTTATCATGTTGAAATGTGCGTGTGTTTACAGAAAACAAGTATTGTATAAATCCAGATGTTGCAGTGGTTACTGCTCAACAACAAATTAATCACTGCTAACTATACACAAAAGACTACCAAGAAAAGAAGCAAGATATTTAATCGGAAAAACTAAAAAAATACTTATTTAAAAGTATCCAGTTTCTGTTTTAAATGTTTTTAATGCACTCATATTATGACAGGGGTTCATGTAAAACTAGATTAAAGTTACCATGCCAGTGTTCACATTAAACAAAATAAGAAATACAAATAAAATGCCAAATACTGTCCTTGTTTGGATTCTGTCACTATGCTATTAGGATTGACAGTATACTGAGAATACAATGTCCCCCTGTACTTACTATGTAAATACTCCCCACCGGAGCTATATCATACCAATATACAGTGCGTGGAATATATTAGGCAGCAGGTGAACATTACATTCTCAAAGTTGATGTGTTAGAAGCAGGAAAAATGAGCAAGCATAAGGATCTGAGGGACTTTGACAAGGGCCAAATTGTGATGGCTAGACTACTGGGTGACAGCGTCTCCAAAACCGCAGCTCTTGTGGACACTCCATTTACCTTTCTTGGTTGAACACCACAGCCACAAATCTAATGGTAATACATGATATTGAGGGTTTTTTTGTCATTGTTTTAAAATTTTTTGCACGAAATAAGAGAAACAGCATGTTTGAGTCCTTTTTTTTGTATGCATAAATTAGGGGTCTGGGGGCAATAGTTTTGGTGGACCTCATTCTCTGGGATTGGGGGCATTTTGAAAATGTTTTTTGGGGGTTCTCAGAACCAACTAGCGCACAACTAATTAATGTAACATCTTATGTAACTCTGCAGTCTAATTGATGATCAGCCAATAACCTAATCTGATCATCATCCCTATCACTAACACTATAAACTAATCCTTACCGCTAACCACACCTAGCACTATTCACTAACACTACCCCAACACTGCCCCTAATCTATCACCTAGCAATTGTGAAAAAAAAAAAATCTCGTCTTGGAGGATTCATGGTTGCTGTGGGCAAATAGGATGTCTTTTAAATTAAGCGGTGTGCTTTCATGCAATATATTAATATTAGTTTGTGGGGTTTATTTTGATGTTAAACTCCATTAATCACAAGGTGCTCATTTTTGTTTAAACTGTGAACATTTCATAGCTTGCAATGGCTGTGCCAAATACATTTTACTAAAATATGTTCCAGAAACAAAAGGTAAAGGGGAACTGGAATCTATATGCATACATGAATACAAATAAATATGTCAGAAGCAGGCATAGTAAACTATAAAGGTGCGCAACAATGTCAAATAATCATAAATGTCTAGTTGCTTTAGACAGCATGTAGGTTGTAGATGGAATTGCAAGTAAACACACACAAGAAGGCTTCATGTAGTGGTTTAACAATCTGTGAATCCAATCAGCTAAGGGGGTTGTTACTTCCTCTACCTAACTGAAATTGATAATTTTTGTCCTTTAGATGTTGATGTTGCCCAGGCATGATCACTACTAGTGATGGATCAGGATTTTGTGATAGGAACCTCTGGCAAGAAGATACAAGACATTAGGCATTGCTCATTAATTTGGAATTTAATGTCACATTTCTTAGATAATTATTGTGCTTTAAGTATTGTTTACTTGTTTTCTTATTAACTTCTTTATTCTAGATGTCTGGGCAGCCATCTCTAAATCAGCACATCCCCTCTTACAGCAATGGAATGCTTAATATTACAATCTTTTTGCCATGTTTTTTTTCTGCTCCCAGACTTTTTTAACAAAGGCTTTGAGTGCTTTGAAACAACATATTTACATTGTATGGTATATCCTGCCTTAATATTTGTAAATCAGTTATTTTGGTTTAATTTCTGGAACATAATCCTAACAGATAATTAGCAGTAGTTTATAGGACACGCTCACTGTTTCATTAGTATTTCAAAATGAAGAAAATGTTTATAGTAGATGCAGCTGTCTGAATGTATATTCTGTGAGCTAAGGTTTCATGAAGAAAATGAAGGGCTAGCACTTTTTTATGAACCTGTGGTATATTTAACCCCTGATGGGTGTATATTCTGGAAAAGCAGAATAGAGGTAATAACTGGCACAATACATTTTATTGTCATTTTCATTCATTTCTGTCTAGTCATTCTTAACAAGTGGCTATTTCCTATTGTGTGAAAAAAGCAAGTAGTTGAACCCAACATTAAACAGAACAGCACATTTATGGGGATATTTATTTATTGAGTAAGCAAGTATATTGTTAATAGAAAAGTGAATTAGATAATTATTTTCTTTAATTTAATATATATATCTATGAGTTCTTTTTTGTATTATTATTATTATTATTATTATTATTACTACCTGTCACCCAGCCAGTCTTGAATGTACATGCCTTGAAACAGACCAATCACAAAATCCCATAACTCCAGCCTGTGTTCAGGTGCCCCTTTTTCAGGTACAAATCCTGTTTTGTATTTTATGGCTTGGAACATGTCACTGCTAGTATGTTATACAAATAAAGCAGAAGTATCATAACAAACACCTTACATATGCCTGATAAATAATTACATAAATCATTAGCTGCAGATGCTATAAGTACCAGCTTCAAAGGGCCCACATGTGCAAGAAGCCTTGGGGCCACTTAACTCTTTTCCTGGTCAATATGTGAAAAAATCTTATGATACAACATCAGGAAGTGGTTATTGAAAATAAGATGAAAAGGATGCAAATTACTTCTTGCAACCAAAAGAGTTACTTATGTCTCCACATAAAACAGTTACTCACCTTACACTTGGGAAATATACTAGGCAACAGGCAAGATACTTTCAGTATGTCTTGTCTTGTAAATGTCTTTACAAGTGTCTTAGTGGGGCAAGTTCATATCACTGGCAAAGGCATATGACACATCCAGAATGCTTCTTTAGCAATATTATGTAAATTTAAAATACTAGTATGGTAATAAAAGAGAATATATATTCAAAGAAAGTCAGTAGAAACATAAATAGGGCCCCATGCAAGCTAAAATGAGAGATGTTGGTGGTGGGAAGTCTCTGCTATTGATGTAGGGCATGTTTGAGGATTTTGGAATCTTGTATTACATAATCTTATTGATTTGTAATATTTTGTTTAATTCTTTGTGTTTAATTTAGGTTTTGAAATATAGTCACTATAATTATTTATTTATTAATCCCACAGTACAACAGGTAAACGTGACATAACAAGTAGTACATTATAACACCTTGGATTTACAGAAACAAATGTAAGGGAGTTCTCCTAATCCATAATGAATGGTTTAGGTAAGTGAACTAGTCTAGATGAAAGTCACTTTGAATAAATGTCAATGGTGATCAAATAAGAATTGCCATATAATATATGTCCTTAATATGCCTCTGAAATGCAACATTAATTAACTTATTTATTTACCAAAGTAATACAAATAAAATATTATCCACTTATATAATACCGGTAATACCCACATGCCAGTTAAACAAAGAACTTCATTTCATATTCCGGTTAGGTATATGATAAAGAATAAAAGCTTTGCTGTATATTGTTGGTTAATATGCTTCTAAAGGAAGAACACCAGATGAGTCCACACCATATTGAACAGTGTTAATAAAGAACGTGCAACGCACTACACAGAAAAATAATACATTGTAGAGTAGAATTTTTGAAGTTAGGCAATATTTATCATACTTAGTTTATTATTATTGCTATTGTCTAATATACAGTTATTTACAAAACTACAACATATTAACATATTAAGCATTGTCAATAGGGGATATGCAAAAATAATTGGGAGACATTTTATTAAGTTAAATACCCTACAAATAGTATCAATATCAATATTTTTTCAATGTGTACATACTTTTATGTATATTTCTATGTATTTTGCACTTAATTAGAGAGTAAACCATGGTATTATCATAGTGCAAAGTGGTGATTTGGAGGAAAATTACTCTTCTGGAGTTGAGAATGGATTGTAGAGGAGATACACAAGTAGAGACACATCATATTCCAGCACTCAACTTCACTTAGACATGTAAAGACCCTGGGCTTGAGGGAGAACAGTAAACAGTGACACCGTGGGGTCCTCCTAAGAGTGGGACATCAGAAAGAATCCCTGCATGTCCCTCTATAAACGTGTTTAATGTGTTTAAAGCTTCAAGGTGCAAAGTAAGATGACACCTGTCAGGGTTCCACCCTGCCACCTTGTACTTCATTATATCATACCCTTGTCATGTTTCCTTGCAACCTCTAGAGGCCACTCTCCCATATGAGGAGTCAGGAATCATCTCGCCTGACTTCCTGCACCTGCTTACCTGGGAGTTACCCTTACTATAAGTAGCTGCTCAGCACCACAGTCTTGGCATTTGCATTTCAGTGTTAGCAGCCTATTGTTGTGGCTCTGTACCTGGTCCTGAATCGTTCCTAGCATCCTGCTTCTGATTTTCGGCTTCTGACCCGGCTTGATTGTGACCACTCCTGCATACCTTTCTGACTTTATGATTGTGTCATTCAGCTACCGACCCGGCTTGATATTGACCACTCTCCTGCATACCGTATCTGGTTTTTCTGAGCCCAGCTACACAGAGTGGGCCCCGCCAGTTCAGCTACACAGAGGGCTTCCTGCCGTGTGCCCTGCCAGAGGGCTTCCTGCCGTGTGCCCGGCCAGTAGGGTTTCCTGCCGTGTGCCCGGCCAGTAGGTTTTCCTGCCGTGTGCCCTGCCAGTGGGCTTCCTGCCATGTGACCTGCCACAGGGCTTCCTGCCTTGTGACCTGCCAGAGGGTCTCCAGTTTCACGCCTGTCTGGCAAGAATTTCCAGTCCATGTGTTACAATCAGTGGCGTCTCCAGCTTTCATATTTAGGGGGGGCACATGGGGGGTCAGGGACCAAAGTAGGGGGGCCAATTATAAAACGGCAAATATACACTATATATATATGTATATATATACATACACACGTTAGACGTGCATTTTTAACTACATAATATGCACTTATCTCTTTGAAGTAATGACCGTGATTGAAATATGATTTCAAAATAACAGCTAAACTGTCAGTTATTTTTCATTCTTTAATATTAGCCCCTGCTGACAATATATATAAATATTAGACCCTGCTTCCGATATATAGAAATATTACACCCTGCTTCCGATATATATTAATATTAACCCCTGCTGCGGATATATATATTAATATTAGCCCCTGCTGCGGATACATACTTATATTATACCCTGCTGCCGATATACATAAAAATTATACCCTGCTGCTAACATATATTAATATTAGCCCCTGCTGCCGATATATATAAATATTAGACCCTGCTGCCAATATATATATATATATATATATATATATATATATATATATAAATATTAGCACCTGCTGATATATATTATTAGTCCCTGCAGCCAATATATATAAATATTAGCCCCTGCAGCCAATATTTATTGATAATAGGCCCTGCAGCCAATATATATTAATATTAGCCCCTGCTGCCGATATATATAAATATTAAACCCTGCTGCCAATATATATATATATATATATATATATATAAATATTAGCACCTGCTTCCGATATATATTAATATTAGCTCCTGCTGCTGATTTATATTAATATTAGACCCTGCTGCCGGTATATATTATTAGTCCCGGCTTCCGATATATATTAATATTAGCCCCTGCAGCCAATATATATTAATATTAGACCCTGCTGCCAATATATTTGCCACACTGACTGCAGATCAGGGGAAGACAGTGAGAGTCAGTGCAGTGTTTCCTCCTTCTGACTGCACCGTGACATTGAGAAGTCCTCTCCCCTGTAATCATCCCCAGAGTCCCTTTGTCCCCTCATTCACTAAACCATACCGCTCTTTTACTTACAGCCTGTAGTTCAGGTATAGATCAAATAAACAACACATGGAAACAGCACATGCAACTGAATAAGACAAAAAAAAAAACGTATTTGCAGGTATACATAAATAATGTATGGAAACTCAGCCGATACAGATCAACAGAATTTGACACACTATTTGACATCCAAACAACTATAAATCATTCTTTTTTATCACATTATTAAAATCCCAGAAATCAAAAAAGTTAAAAGGCCCAAATAAATTAAGGAGATTAGACATAATGGAATCAAACATTTGCTACTGCAAAAATGTTTAGATGAAAAAGTCCAGTTTTATTCGGCGCAACAAAACAGTGATAGCATTATTCTTAACAATATTCTTGAAAACGAAATATGAAACTTCAACAAAACTTTTAGCCATTAATGCAACACAACCATCTTAGCACTGCATCACCAAATGAACACCTCATCACAGATAACAAAATGCATACAGCTGCATATAACTAAGCTGAATACCACTTGGTCTGTGAAGGCCTGTGAAACCAAAGGGGAATAGCGTCCTGTATACTGTAATCAAGAATTGAGTTTCACAAACTCTGAACCAACATCTACGTTTCCTTTTTAATAATATATCCAGATTGAAATAAGAGTAAATGACACAATACCTTTACTTTTCCTCTCACTGATTTCTAGGCCTAGAAAGTTTTGTTCTCTGAAGTGACCACAAAATCTGGATAAATAAAAATTACAAAGTTCTATTTAATCCTCTACAGCAAGTAAAGTGCCAGGAAACAGATTACCAGGACAGGCTCTGCCACACTGACACCCAAACACATACGCCAGGACAGGCTCTGCTGCCACATGGACCCCCACATCAGGATGGGATAACCTACTAATAGTATAAAAAAAGTGTATTTGTGCCCCTCCAGCCACCCCCCTTTGTGCATTTTTGCAATACACCCTTGTGTATTGATTTATTTGATGCCCCCAGCCAGCCCCCCTCCCTTGTGTATTGATTTATTTGATGCCCCCAGCCAGCCCCCCTCCTTTGTGTATTGATTTATTTGATGCCCCCAGCCAGCCCCCTCCCTTGTGTATTGATGCACCAACCCCTTGTAATGGTTACTATAATGACCCCCATACAAATGTGTATTAACCCCCCCGATGTGTAATTATGTCCCCAGCCTGCCAGCCACCATCTTTTTGTATTTAATTATAAATAATTACTTTTTTGATGGTCTTCGTTCTTCCGCCTTAACACCGCTGCTCTTGCTCTTCTACCGCGTGCTCTTCTCCCTGTCACGCAGTGACGAGCATCTGTTCCGTAAGTGCCCGCCCCCTTGAGCGTCACGGTGCATCTTCAAAGGAGCGGGACGAAGAGCCTCAGTGATCGGCATGCCGGCAAGCCATTAAGCGGACGGCGGCTGACAGTTTCAAAGCGGCTGTAAAACCGCTTCGGTTTTACAGGCGCTTTGAAACTGTCAGCCGCGTCGGCGGCAATTTCAGCTCAATGTCCCGGTTTCCCGGCGGTGGGCCGGGTCATGGTGGTATAGCGTTTCAATTGGGGGGGCACAGCATAATGTAGGGGGGCCATGGCCCCCTCTGGCCCCCCCCTGCCGACGCCACTGGTTACAATAAACTTTATCCTGTTTGTGCTTTCACTGTATATACTAGTCCTGTTCCTGATCAGCCAGCTTTGATCAATATAATCTGTTCTCGTATACCAGCCTCTTGTCTGCACTTACCTGTCTGTCAATATGCATCTCGGAGTACAGACAGAGCCTCAGATATCCCCAGCAATTGGGCTCCTACCTGACCTGTTGACCCGGGCCCTGACAACATCTCTGCTTAGTGTGTTTCCTGAAGATAATTGAACTTAGTTAATGTTAATTAGCTAAGTTAAAGTGGAACAGCACATTTAAGAAATGGTACACATACACTCACTGGCCACTTTATTAGGTACACCTGTTCAACTGCTTGTTAACACAAATAGCTAATCAGCCAATCACATGTCAGCAACTCAATGCATTTAGGCATGTAGACGTTGTCAAGACAACTTGCTGCAGTTCAAACTCAGCATCAGAATGGGGAAGAAAGGGGATTTAAGTGACTTTCAACATAGCATGGTTGTTGGTGCCAGACGGACTGGTCTGATTATTTCAGAAACTGCTGATCTACTGGGGGTTTTAAACAACCTTCTCTAGGGTTTACAGAGAATGGTCCGAAAAAGATAAAATATCCAGTGAGCGGCAGTTCTGTGGATGAAAATGCCTTGTTGATGTCAGAGGTGAGAGGAGAATGGGCAGACTGGTTTGAGATGACAGAAAGGCAACAGTAACTCAAATAACCATTTGTTACAACCAAGGTATGCAGAATACCATCTCTGAACGCACAACACATCGAACATTGAAGCAGATGGGCTACAGCAGCAGAAAATCGCACCGGGTTCCACTCCTGTCAGCTAAGAACATGAAACTGAGGCTACAATTCGCACAGGCTCACCAAAATTGGACAATGGAAGACTGGATTATAATTTGGTGGTACAATTTGGTTGCTTTTAGTGGCCATAGTAAGACAGTCACAACTGGTTTTGATCAGTGTTACAGAAGATATATCCTGTATGGCAGAAGCAGAAGGCCTCCTTGTGAAGTTTAGTTAAGTGCCAGTGTGCTGGAGATGACAGCTGTTTGCATTTCACCTTTTTTCC
Source organism: Sceloporus occidentalis (assembly GCA_023333645.1). Classification (NCBI taxonomy): domain Eukaryota; kingdom Metazoa; phylum Chordata; class Lepidosauria; order Squamata; family Phrynosomatidae; genus Sceloporus; species Sceloporus occidentalis. The sequence continues at coordinate 3,254,671 of JALMGF010000065.1, read as the reverse complement.
TCTGGGCGTGCTGAGGCTTGAAAATTATTTTCTTTCTTCTTTCTTGTTTCTCATAATAAAAGGAAACCTACTTTAAACAGCCATGACAGATATATTAGTTTCCTACCAGGATTAAAAACACACAGCCCTGTGAAATACTAAAGGTCAAACATACAATGTGATGAAATCGAAAAAAGAGCTTCGGTTTCAACCTAAATGGTAGAAACTACTGTTTTACATAACAATAATAGTTTTTATTATGTAGAATACATTAACTTTTTAACTTTCCCACTTTATAAATCAGTTGCAAATTTGTATTTTGTTTACCAACTATAATTTCATCGGTGATTACGTTATTTGATTTTACTTTAATTAATTTTGTTAATTGATGCTACGCATTTTTATAAAAATGAATGTCATTATTATTTTTTATATAGCTAAACACTACAGTCTTCTTAACATTTCCTTTCTTTAACCTGTTTTGTAATTGGTGCTGGTCAGCACATACAAAATGTAAGACACTTCCTGTGAGCTAAATTTTATGGTTTTAAATACTGATCATGTAAGAGTTCTTAATTGTTACCAGTTTTTTGTTTTACAAAGATAGCTGAGTAATTTAATTGTTAAATTACCATTTGTCTAGGGAACATTAGTAAAATTAGTAAAATGTTCTTCATGAAAAACTTTTGCGCACGTGCAAGAGAAATTTATTGAAATCCTAAAATTCTCCCCAACTTCCATCGGGTAGCGTTTGAAAAGGAGTTTTACTTATACAGGTAATCATCTCAAACTGTAATTAATTAATTTTTGATTAATGCCTTTTTATTTAACAAGTTGATTCTTCAATAATCGTAATTGTTTGGATGAGTTGGACATATTTTCAGGATATTTAACTTTTCTGTGCAAAAATTTATGTGCAATTCTTTTTTATTATAGATAGACAGGTCTGGTCACGTAAGAAAAATAAGCAAAAGGCTTTATCTGAGACAGGAAGGTGATACCGCATCTCTAGTGCTTAGGGTATGTCACACAATTTCTTAACTGGATGAATTAATACATGTCCAATTGTAAAACATGTAATTTTGAAAAAAACGTAATGCTCATATTAAATGTCTTGTCAATTAAAAATTGTTGAAAACATTTGGGACATATGCCATTAGCAGAAATAACTATATATACTGATATATACTTGAAGCAAAACTAGTGTCTTTGGATATTATTTAGCTATAGACATATGTGTGCAGATAACAACATTGCTTGCAGTATGTACCAAGGTGTACAATCTAATGTGTACCACACAAGCATTCCCAACACCATGATAGCCTGTGATCTGTATGCATTATAAAATATTTTTTTTTATTTAATATGTTCTCTATATGGGAGGATCCTTGCCTTTAGCTGGATTGTGTGGAAAGCGTCTTGTTTATCCCCATCAGCAAGTAGGTCCAAAACATGCACTGTTGGTGGTCTTTGACAGATATCAACAGGTAAGAGAGATATTTGACAGGTGTGGATACATCAGCAGAAGCAGTAGTTTTCAAGATACTAGACACAGGCCATTGTACCACATTCTCTTATTTTAACACATGTAATATATCCCTAGCAACCCATCTGCTTGGTTTAGTGGTAGCGTCAACTTACATAATGTTACAGAGTAGTCTAAGTAATGTGTCAAATCAAAATAATGAATCTATAATACAAGAATACAAAACCTAAATACATGAAGGAAAAACATAAAAAAGCAAGAGTCTTGGCTTTGCCTGAACCTCTGTGTTTTGTTTTTGGATTTTTGCATGCAAGCCAACATTTTTGCTGCACAGGTTGTTCTTTCTCTGTAGTCATGTTCCAATCTATAAATCTGATAGCATCCACAAATATTAAACAAGAAAGACAAAAGACATTCTTGTTTAGGCAAAAGGCTGCTGAATGTAAAAAAACCCCAAAGACTGTACATATTAGAACAGAAACCAGAGTAGGAAAAATGGAGTAGTCTTGAGCCAGCCTGAATCTTCAAAAGGTCAAACTGACCCTGTTTCTTTCTGCATCACAATAAAAAATTTTTAGTTTGTGCTGAACATTTTAACTTATATATTATACAGATTGTCCTTCAGAAATATGAAACTATTAGTAGAGAATATGCATGGTGGGTATAATGGGATATATCTAAGACTAGAATATTTTGTCACCTGTACTGGGTCACCTGATTGTTGGGCTTAATAGGTGGAGGAGCCCAAAATGCAGGGAGGCATAGTCAGGCAAGCAAAAGGTCAAGGGCAGGGAGTAAGGCTCACAGACGGTATTTCAGAGAAATGATACGCAAGACACACTGTCTTTAACAAACTCTAGCTCTACAATTGAGCAAAATGGTGAATGGCAGGACACATTATGCACCATAATTACCCCCAAGGTGTAAAAGGGAGTAATGTCTCTTTAAGAGGTGTGTATGGGACACACGCATGTGTATAAGCTGACCCAAGAGCTGCTGCTGTCGGGCTGCTAGAGGTATTGAAGGGACTAGCGGCTAGACATGCTGCCAGCGGAGAATGTTATATGGAGAGGTGCAAGGGACGGCAAGGGCGCCAAACCGCCAGTAACGCTTGTTACTCACCTGTCCCTGACACTGATAATAGATGACATCCCTGTTGATTTGTCATTGTGATGTCATATGTAAATCCTTTCATGCTATGTAGGCAGTGTTATGGTGGGCTTTTATCACAGAATCCTGGAAGTAAAATCAGTTGTCAAGACTATTGGTAAACTGTGTTGAGACTTAATAAGAGTTTCCACAGTGTCTTGGATAAAAGAACACCGGTGCTGACATCAATCAACTGTTATACACTACGCGTTCCCACACTGCACATCCTCCCAATGTCAGGTCCACCATATGGTGCGATGGTTTGACAGTGGGACTGGAAGTGACTTTTTACACGACTGACATGTTTTTGGTACCTTCTTTGGGCATCACCATTTTGTTGGTGTTATATAACATACCGGACACTCATTTAGAGCCAAGCTTGATTATTTAAACCACTGACTTCCCCAATCATTGAGCTTGCACTCATTTTGGTGATTTATCTGTAAATTTGACCTCGCTTGTTGCTCATGCCCTTTGTATCTTACTTCCAATATGGCTTGACCTCAGCTCGTGATTTGACCCTGCTTCTGAGTTGGCCTGGACCCTGAAGTCTGCAACAGTTTTATCCTCCCTACTTTCCCGTGTGATTAGTCTGTTCACCTTGTATCACGCTAGTGGTTTTTGGGCTAAACCCTTGAGAAAAAAGGGTTTGTCATCAGTGAAAACCCCCATATGGGCACTGACCCGAATCCTCATAGAGCGTCCAGCAGGACTTGACATAACATATACCTTCTTGACTATGTTTCTTGACTTTTCGTTCCTCTCCATTTCATTGGCCTTGTAGTATTACTATGTGATATAAACATTATAACTTATATAACACTAAACTTATACAGCTACACACTAAAGGTTGGTGGGAGTCACTATCTGGCTCAGACCCACTGGACATTTAACCTGTGTGCATGTAGGAGATTTCTGCCAGTTTCCCCCTAGAATGAGCAACTCATTGAACTACTGTTTTTACAATAGTTCTCAGAAGGGGCACAAGAAACTTTAGCACGTTTTTTGTCTGAGATGTGCCTTCGTATAGCCTGGTTAATCTGGAATGATTTTTTTTAGTTAGTAAACGTAAAGACATTATATGAAGCAAACAAACAATATATATATATATTCTGAAATTAGTTCCATTTATTTTTACTTAAACCATTTTAACTAACAGTGCCTGTAGTTGACTTTATTCTAAGATCTTCATTACTAATATTTTGGTATAGTACATTAAGCATGTTGATGATTAATAAATGCCGTCAACTTTCATTTTAGTGAAACACTTAAGATGTTCAAAATCAGACAACTAAAATGTTTGCAGTTAATGAGATCATACTGTTAATCTTCCACTTAATAATCTATTTGGCACAATGTTCCATTAAGAGGGCTCATCACTCTAAGGGATGCATGATCCATTGTGCTACATTTTAATAAATGGTTCAGAAATGGTAAGTCCCTCAGTAGTTACTAAAGATATATTTCAGTGGCTAACACTTGCATTCCTCTATAGCAGTTAACTTTAATGAGGCAGTATGCATTGCATCTTTATACATGTCTGTCTGTAAACCTTCACCTTCACTGCTCAGTGATTTACCCTGCCAGAATGAACCTGTCCAGTCAAGGGTGTCATGTCAGTGTGAATTGGCATATGTAGCTGCATCAGAAATTTGGGTGAAAAAAAATACTGCACCTGTAATCAGGGGCGTACCTAGAGTATTTGGCACCCAGGGCGGATCCTGTATGTGGCACCCCAAATTTACAGACATCCTTAAAAAATTTATTTTGGCAAGAATATTTATTTTATAAATGTATAAATGTAGATGTATGTCAGCTGGAAATAAATAAAAATCTGAAAAAAGAAATGATTAGCTTATAAATAAATAAAATAATTTTAAGTAAATAACATTTACTGAACAGATATAGTACAGCATATCTTCCATCACTACATACTGAGCCAGACATTGATGGTGGTACAGCAAAGTCCTATCTCTATACACTAAGCCAGACTTCGACAGTAGTGCAGCATAAGCCCCATCACTAGATACTGAGCCAGACGCTGATGTGGTAGGCCTCTGCCCCTAAAACAGACTGCCTGTGCCATCTCTGCCCTGAAAACAGCTGGCCTGCTCCACTTCTGCCCATTAACAATATTCATGTGCCACCTCTGTCCCCTAACAGCTTGCCTGTGCCACCTCTGCCCCTAAACAGCCTCCATGTGCCACCTCTGTCCCTCTAAAGAGTCTGCCTGTGCTGCCTCTGCCCCCCTAAACAGCCTGTATGTGTCATTTCCAGCCCCAAGCAGCCTGTGTGTGCCATCTCTGCCCCCCCCAAACAGCCTGCCTGCCCCATTTATATTTCTAAACACTCATTTACCCACTCAGCCTTCCGCACCCCCTTACCTCTCCTGCAGTTTTCACTGGTCCGGGGGCTGGTCGAGCAGCACAGGGCAGATGTCTATGCGGCCCGCAGCTTACCACCTGCACACTGTGTGAGGAAACTCTCTTTTCTTGCCCAGGAAGGAAAGGAACCTGGGCGAGAAAAGAGTTTCCTCGCACAATATGAGAGCTCCACAGCGCTAAGCAGCAGGCCTGTGTTAGGTGGCTATCAGGCTGCAAAGACATGTGCTCGGCTTCACTTTCCAGCAGCTCTTCTTCCTTTATCCACTTCTCCCTTCTTCACAGCCTGTATCACCCAGCCTTGTCATGCGTGTGAGAGAATCAGAAGCAGTGGAGTGGTGACTGAAGCCTCAATCTGAGATATTCTATTCAACATAATGGATGTGTTAAAGTGGGGGCATGAAAAAGAGATAATTGCATATGTGCATAGGTTTTCCATTAGATCTCATTTCTCTCATAAATTCCATTCTGTAAATTTTATTTTTATACCTTTCATTTCCTATTCTTTTGCTATGTTTAGCCCTCCAATGTAATTATTTTTGTGACTTAATGCCTGTTCTATGGTCTAGATGTGTAGCACATCTGCACAAGGTCTTAATGTATTTGTACTGAGCTGACAGCATCACTATTAATACTCAACCCACCTAAAGGTGATAAAATGACCTGCCTGATATAGATGCTGTGCTGCAAATGTACACTCTATGGACAAAATAATTGTGAAACATCTCTTAATTATTTAACTTGGATGTTTAAATCAGACCCATTGCCACAGGTGTAAAAATTCAAGCACCTAGCCATGTAGTCTGCATTTACAAACATATGTGTAAAAAATGGGTTGTTCTGAAGAGCTCGATGAAATTAACCATGGTCCTATGAAGGGATGCCACCTTTGCAATAAGTCAGTTCGTGAAATTGCAAACCCTGCTAGATATTCCACAGTCAACTGCTATTAATATTGGAAAGAGGAAGTGTTTGGGAATAGCAGCGACCACAGAGAGGTAGACCACCTAAACCCAGAGAGCGGCGTCACCGAGTGCTGAGGTGCATGGTGTGTAAAACTCACCAATGCTCTGCTAATTTCATTATGGCATTAATATCAGCACAAAAACTGTGTGGCAAGATCTTCATGGAATGGGTTTCCATGGCTGAGACAGTGCATGCAAACCTTACATCACCAAGTACAATGACAAGCGTCAGATTGAGTGGAGTAAAGTACGCTGCTACTGGACTATGGAGCAGTGGAATCACACTTCTCTGTTTGGCAGTCTGATGACTGATTGGTAACCAATGAGGTTAAATAGCGGTATTTCAGTTTAAATGATCCTGTGCCGGTGCTGCTTTTTTCTTTGGTATTTAAGTTATTTGAAAATGTTTGACCTGCTATATCAAGTGAGCTTTGACTGGATAGTTTATTAATTTATTATTTAAGGGTATTATTGGCCTTATTTTGAACCTAGAGCAAGTTGACTGCATGCAGTTGCTCGTAAAAGGTTTCCCATTGACAGCAATTGTCATAGGATGTTGTATTAATAGGAAGGGATAGGTATAGTAGGGAAATAGAGGACCACTAACAGGATGCAGTGGGTCATCACATCAGGGAAGGGTTTCCCCAACAGTAACATTGCACACTGAAATTAGCAGACCCCCCTCATTTGCCATTAAAGCAAGAGGATACAGAGAAAACCCTGAAGGGGCTGGGTAACTATCAGACAGCTTTGGAGAAAGAAGTAGTACAGAGTGGGCAGGACCAGGTGAAGACAGGTGGGTCTAAAAGTCCCATAGTCAGCATCAACTAAAAAATAAAACAAAAATAGCAGCAGTGAGACTAAAATACCTGTTTTGTTTTATGCATAGATATACACACTGACCCATATCATATATTTATCTATGACGGTACTCAACAGAATACCATAGAGTGCAAAGGATAAATATGAAGATAATAAATGTCATTTTCTAAACCTCTGTGCTCTTGTAACAGTTCTATGCTCTGAGAGACACATAGCACCTTGGATCCCCTCTCCCTAAATTCTATTTTACTATTCAGAGACTGGAATTAATACATGAACCGCCTTTTTATTCCCATCTCTTAGCTGAACAATGTCTCTTTCCATCTAGGCTAGCCTCTAGATTTATCATTCCTGATCATTCTCTCATGTCAACCCTGTCAACATACCCTTTTCTTTGTAGAAACTAGTCATATGATCTCCACTCATTCACACATTCATACATTTTCTTTCCACTCCTTCATTCCACTCCACCCACTCCTTTCAATCTCCTTTTGCATCTACTCACATGTCATAGCATGCCATAAACCACACGGGACAATGTTATACTTAACCTGACCTTCCTTAGGTTTATGGTGTGTGTTAGTGTACCATTATTATATAATTCATCATAATAAACCTATGTTTTAATGCTAAGTCTGAAGACTTAAAAATGCCTGCATAGCTGTTTCACCTCTTACACAACACAACCCTTCAGACTGATTTCTCTCAAACCTTAGTTGATAGCAAACATCATTTTAACTGAAAGTGAATGTGGAATTTCGTACGTTTTACACTGCTGTATTATTTTTTTTCCTCAGATTGTGTGATTCTGTGCATTCACATTTTCTACTGCTATCATAGTATTAAAACATTCTCTTATTATGACCGCAAATCAGTTAGATCTTCAGCCTGAAACATTCTGAGTTGATCACTGAGGCAGGACTTAGACTAAGTAGACACCTTTAGGGAAGATATTTGCCTCAGTATGAATCTGGAAATCCATAAATCTTTCTGCAAGTATAATTAATTAACCCTATCTTCCTGCAGATGTGTACAAGAAAAGAAGTACACAAAAGCTGAAAAAAACATAAACATGAGCATATGTTGTGGAGAGCTTGTCTTTCTAGAGTTTACAGTTTGCATCTGACTCTTTAACCCATACTGTATGTATTGCATTGTACAAGCATATGATCAAAGAGATACATATTTATGTGTATTATATATTGAGAAAAATCCGTAAGTAAAAGAGCTTACAATAAACAAACATACATTATTCAGGAACAAATAAAAGTTGACAATATTTTAGGTTGTGTATACAGGGATTAGGGTTATGAACTCTTGTTCAATGTCATGAGATATTAAATATAAAAAAAATATGTGCTACTGACTCAGCCTTTATAATCTTCCCATTTGGATTGAATATTTCCAAAAGCATTTTAAAAACTATGAGACCAAAAGAGACTTCATGGCACATTTAGGAAATGTCTTTGTTAAAACTTGCCTGTACATTCCTGACATATTTTCTGTTTGTTTAAACAAATCAAACTAGGGCTTTTAAGAGTGAAGCTATATCGTAATGCTAGAACACTGACACTCAGTACAGTTGCAGTTGCGAATCTGTAAATGAATTACAAAATAATGATATAAATATAAAATTAAGATAGGCAAAATGTAGTTTTAATGTGGCATTTAATGTCAGGAAAATGTAAAATTTATGAATATAATTTTACACCACATAAATATCCAAAATGAAATAAAAGCAATGTGAGGAACCAAACAAAGACTAACAAAGCATGTCAGGAAACTAACCAAACAATATATACCTTAAGCTTAAGATATTTAATATAAAAAATATACTAAAAGTACTAAAGTACTTAAAGCAGAAGACCTTTTGGTATAGATTATGTTTTGTTTTTTTACAAATCTATGGATGTGATCTAAAAAGGTGCCAGTCTTTATACATATTTTGGTTGTGGAAGTGTTCCACTGCTTCTGACGGTTATTGATTTTGCCAATTTTAGGGAGTGCAAAAACCCTCCAAATATTTATATATATAAGACGTGCCACTTCTTATGGAATAATTGTAAGCATTTTTGGCCATGCTCATTTGTTCCTGTACTTGCAACTGTCACAGTTATAACCCACCCCCAATGTTTCAAAATAAAGTGAAGTTTAACAAATCATTCATAGAATTAACAGAATAATTGATGATAAATGAATACTTCCATATGCCAAAACACTAATTTATCACACTAAATTGCTTTCTGTATTTCTGTATTTCAACTACTCGCTCAGTGATGCAATCACAATCTGTGAACATAAATAGCTTGCCATGCAATAACTAAGACATTCCTGGATTATTGTTACACTCCAATCACGCAATATAGGATAAAATATACCACGCAGTGTTTAATCCTTTTAAAATATATAAATTGCGTTTCCTGTTATGTTCCAAAGCTGTGGTCAGTACTGTGTGAATCATTAAAGGGTAAAAAGAAATGTCATTACTCATTACTACTTTTTTCTATTCTGTACATTACGAATATTAACAATTGCATTTTAACTAGATAACATTTATAGTTTTGGATGCAAGAAAGAGGAGGTTTATATTTCGGCGCTCAGCAGTGAAGCAGCGGGCACGAGCGAGCGGCTTTTAAACAGTCTTTATTTTTTTATTTATTTTTTGATGCAGAGGAGAGAGAGGGGCGCCTAGCAACGGCTCGGTGCCCCTCGTTCTCCCCCACATCAACAAAAAAAAAAAAAGACAGCGTTTAAAAGCCGCTCGCTGGTGCCCACTGCTTCACGTCATATTACGGCACTCAGCAGTGAAGCAGCGGGCACCGCAGCAGTGCAGGAAGACAGAAGACTCCCGTCACTGGACCTCAAGGTGAGAGAACTACAAAGGGGGAGAGGAAGAGGGTAGTAGGGAAAGGGGAGGGAAAGGGGTTAGAAAGTGACAAGGGAGGGAGAGGGGGTAGTAAAGAGTGTGAATTAATGTGTGGAAGTTTGGACAGGGGCTCAATTTCAGTGCTTGCCATAGGCGCTATTTTCACTAGATACACCTCTGCCCTTTATGTCCATATAAGGTTGCACTCTGAACCCCTAATGCGATTGTTTTTTTTTAAAACAAATATGTCTATAGTCGAACTGCCAGTTTCATTCTACAGCCGAGAGGCAGCCGTGTCCCAATCTCAAAGGATATAATATATATTGATATAATTTGGCATCTACAAATAGCTTAATTTGTTCTGTATGTTTTCATAAGGAACATGTAAGCTTTATATAAGAATCACATCTAACTATAGCAAAACTGTTAAATTTGACTCCAAGGTAGAAAAATGTGATCTCTTAAAGGGTGAACTATTTTACTAAGGGAAAGAAAGGCGATCATAGTCTTGTGACCATTCCCAGGGATGAAAATTTTTCATTAATCCACTTGTCTGTCACGGGTCTGGGACACAGATGTCTATGAAAAAACATTACTAGGAACTTGCCGGGTAAAGCCTCCAGATCATGTTCTTCTTTCTCCGGGCATGGTATTTGTCCATGTCCACCATTATCCTACTAAAGTCCTTCAGCAGAACTACCCCATGCTTTACATGTGACTAGTGTTGGCCATTCACTGAGATACTCCCACAAAACAGTAAAAGCTCTGGGTAGCCTATCAAGATTTGCAGGTATGATGACAAAGCACAAAGTCAGATCCAGAAATTACACTGTAGATCAAACATCTGGGTTGAAAAACATGTTTTGCTATAATGTACTAGACTCCAGTTTTAGAATCCCTCTGTAGGATTATTGCCTTTACCAATATTGTTTTTGTTTAAACTGGTGATCAGTCCTCAATAAATTCTTTTCAGTTCAGATAGAATGGCAAATACATCCCTTCACTCCAAAAGAACTATGAAAACCCTGACCTTTTATTTCCAACTGATTAAAAATACTGCTGTGTCTGTGTGATTGACACATATCACATTGACCCAGAATAATTTGCATACAAAATAAAAAAGGTATACTTTATACTGTATATGTATTCAACAGATGGGACAAGAAAATGGACTGATGTGTCCCAAAGGTGTTAAATATGGTTATGGGCAGGTCTCTGTGCAAGCCACTTGAGCTCCTCCAGACCACACTGATGAAACCATGTCTTTATGGACCTTGCTTTGTGCACAGGGGCACAGTCATGATGGAACAGGAAATCCCACAACTGCTGCCACAGAGTTGGATTAAAATGTCTTTGCATGTTGTAGCATTAAGATCAACCTTCACTGGAAGTAAGGGGCCTAGTTCAAACCCAGAAAACAGCCTTGACCATTACCCTTCTGCCATACTTTGCGTTCCGCTAGGTAGCATTCTCCTGCCATCCACTAATCCCAGATTTACTTTTAGATAGTATAACGTGATTTATCACTACAGAGAAGACTATTCTACTGCTCCAGAGTCCAGTGGCGGTGTGCTTTACACCCATCCAGCTGCTGCTTGGCATTGCGCTTAGTGATCTTTGTCTTGTGTGCAGCTGCTTACCTGTGGCAACCCATTTCTTGAAGCTCCTGTGCGTGGTCTCCAGTTTTGTTACTAAGATATTTTTACACTTAACAATAATAGCACTTACAGCAAACCAGAGCAGATCTAACAGGGCAGATATTTAATGATTTGACTTGTGACAATGCCATGCTTCAAGTCACTGAGCTCTTCAGTATGACCCATTCTACTGCCAATGTTTGTCTTTTTTATTCTACTTTCCTATCTGTTTCTAAAACCTGCCTCATCTTGCGTATGTTTGCAACAGTGCTTTTCTTGGAAATTTTCTTTTTACAAATGTAAATAGAAAAAAGTAAAAACAGTGAAATCAGAGTATAACAGAACTTTTACTCAGATTAGAATAACCCCTTAAGGACAATGGGCGGTCCCTAAACCCATTGAAAACAATGCATTTTGAGCCTGTACATGTACGGGCTTTGTCACTAAAGGGATAATCACATTTTGTTTTTTATATCTTTGTACATATTGTGCATATGTCAGGGGCGTCCAACATGCGGCCCGCGTGAGATCGGTAGCAAGGATCACAAGAGCCCTGCTGCTTACTTGTGGGAGGGTCTATTCTCTGCTTCAGTCCTGCTTCCTCTGTGGGGAGAACGAGGGAGGCCGCGCCCCCTGCTGAAGTCTGTGAGCGGCATCGAGAACTGTAGAGCAGGTAAAGGGGGTGGAGTAGGTTGTGTGAATGAGTATGTCTGATTGAGGGAATGAATCTGTGAATGAATGAATTTGTGTGTGTGTGATAGCATGGATGTGTAAGTGCTGGAACCTAGGCATGATGGGACTGTGATTGCTGTTAGCAATCACACTCCTATCATGCCAAGTCAGCCAGTACATGCTGAAACCTGGCTAGCTGCCCCCCTTGTGTATTGATGCTGCCAGCAGTATGGGGTCTGCACTTACAGCCACCCTGTACCAGCATGTATTGGCTGACTTGGGATGATAGGAGTGTGATTGCTAACAACTAACAGCAATCTGCTAACAGCAATCACAGTCCCATCATGCCTAGGTTCCAGCATTTACTGGTTGCCTGGGTATAAAAAGAGTGTGTTTGCTGTTAGCAATCACACTCCTATCATGCCAAGTCAACCAGTACATGCTGAAACCTGGCTAGCTGCCCCCCTTGTGTATTGATGCTGCCAGCAGTATGGGGCCTGCACTTACAGCCACCCTGTACCAGCATGTATTGGGATGATAGGAGTGTGATTGCTAACAGCAATCACAGTCCCATCATGCCTAGGTTCCAGCATTCACTGGTTGCCTGGGTATAAAAAGAGTGTGTTTGTTGGTTTTTTTTGTCCAATTGTGGTGTGTTACTTTTAATAAAAGTGTGGTTACACACTAAAATTGGACAAAAAATACAATGCCCAGCCAACCAGTACATGCTGGAATCTGGGTATGCCTGAGATTGCTGTTAACAATCATAATATATAATTTTTTTGTACAATTTTGGTGTGTAACTTACTTTTATTAAAAGTGTGGGGGGGGTCATTTTCAGTTTCGGCTAAGTGAACCCTGAATTTTCGGTTTTGGTCCAGAATTTTCATTTTAGTGCATCCCTAAAATAAATAGAACTATTTTATTTTTACTTATCCAGAATCCTGAATTTGTAGGCCCAGAAATCCCAGATTTTTTATACCCAGGAAAAGTAAAGGTTTTGTGTCATTTACTTTATTTTAATCTGCATATCTTATTAAAGGCCATATTTGAGTGCGGCCCTCGCACGTATACAATTCTGATGAAGTGGCCCACTGCAGAAAAAACTTGGACACCCCTGGCATATGTACTTACTATATACAAACATACTGTATCCATTGGTGTTCTAAAAAATTACGAAACATATTTACAGATTATATAAAATGTGGAAGAACTCAGAGCAAGGTAGGATTTCCATCAATGTTGCTGGAAATGTGAAGCAAATTTTACCTGGTGTTACCAAGTTTCAGTTAAGCAGCTCAGACCTATACAATTTCTAGATTGTTAGCTCATTTGAGCAGGGCCCTCCTCAGCTGTTGTCTCTGTTAGTCAATTTGATATGTTACATGCTACTTGTTATGTCCTGTCTACCCATTGTACAGTGCTATGTAATTTGATGGCGTTATTTAAAACAATAAATAATAACATGTTTATTCATTCATGTGAACTAAAAGTTAAATGTAGCTTTGGTACAGAAGTAGGTGGAATGCTATGCTTGCATGAAAAATGCTACGTCAATATACTTTAGATAGGTTTGATACATTTAAAGAAGGATGTGATTTAGCCAGTAGTGAGATTAATTAGATTGATTATATGATTTGTTTGATGTGGCAGATCTAAATAGAGAAATTGGGTCAATATAGCACATGGTGATAGAAAAAAAATTGTTAAATCATCATTTTATGGAACCTATGTCATGTAGTCTAGTTCAAGTAAGATATATATATATATATATTTTGTTGCATAACTATTATTATAGTACCACCAAACATAAGTAAAAAAACAAACAAACACAAACACTGTAAAAAGCAAGTAAAAAGGGGAAAGAAACCACAAAATATTTGTGGCTCAGTATCAGCTTAGGGGCCTTGCCACTAGCTTGCTAACAGCAATCACACTCCTCTCATGCCCATGCAGCCAGTACATGCTAGAACCTGGGCATGATAGGAGTTTGATTGCTGTTAACAATATTAATATTGTTGTTGATTTTTTTGTCTTATTTTGGTGTGTTACTTTTAACCCCTTCAAGATCGGGACGTACCTGGTACTTCCAGGTCAAAGGTCACCGGGATGTACCAGGTACGTCATCGATGATGCGCGATCCAGCGTCGCTATGGACGCTGGGATCGCGAGGGGTGGCTGCTACTGACCGCTGGGTGTCCCCAGCGATCCGTAGCAGCCACTCCCCCCTCAATTCCGTGCACGTGATCGCTTTGCAGTGAATCACGAGCACGGAATGTAAATACTTTTAAAAAATACTGCGGTCTTCAAGGGAAGACGCAGTTTGCCAACGCCGGTCCTGAAGTGGTTAATAAAAGTGTTTTTTTGTTTGTTTTTAAAGGTGTGGGGGGGGTCATTTTCGGCCAAGCGAAAGCAGAATTTTCGGTTTCAGTCCAGAGTTTCCATTTCGGTGCATCCCTATATACTAAGCCAGACACTGAAGTGATAGGGGTTATGCTGCATTATTGCCAATGTCTGGCTCAATGTAAAGTGATAGGGATTATGCTGTACCACTATCAATATGTGCCTCAGTATATAGTGATAGGTGTTATGCTGTACCCCGTCAATGTTTGCCTCAGTATATAGTGATAGGTGTTATGCTGTACCACTGTCAGTGCGTGCCTCAGTATATAGTGATAGGTGTTATACTGTAACCCTGTCAATGTTTGCCTAGGTATATAGTGATAGGTGTTTTGCTGTACCACCGTCAGTGCCTCAGTATATAATGATAACAGTTATCCTGTACCACTGTCAATGTCTGCCTCAGTATATAATGATAACAGTTATGGTGTACCACCATCAATATTTGCCTCAGTTTGTAAGATAGTAGTTATGCAGTACCACCATCAATGTCTGCCTCAGTATGTAATGACAACAGTTATGCTGTACCACCATCAATGTTTGCCTCAGTATACAAGATAGCAGTTATGCTGTACCACCGTCAATATCTGCCTCAGTATATAGTGATAGGTGTTATGCTGTCCCCCCGTCAATGTTTGCTTCAGTATATAATGATAACAGTTATGTTGTACACCCGTCAATGTTTGCCTAATGATAGAAGCTATGCAGTTTTAAAGTGTGTGTGCCACATACAGGATCCGCCCCAGGTTCCCCTGATGCCAGGTAAATGATTTTCCTCATTGTAGGGTTTGGGATAACCTGCTGGCTGTTACCCAGATCAGACTTGAGAATAAAATATGACTTTCTACACCTAGTTTGGGCAAGGAAATTGGTATGGTGTCCCTATTATAGGTGCTACAGGAATCAGTGATTATGGTATTTTTAACAACTCATACTCCCACATTAAGATTAAAATAATGAAAGACCAATAAAGGGTAATGAGTAATGAACAAGAAAGTTAGGAGGGGATGAAGAAAAAGGACAAGCCATTCCCTCTCATCTAACATCATTAGACAACTTCAAAAGCAACCGAGGGAAACTTCAACAATGATCTAAACTGTTTGGAGAGACAGGTTAACAAATATAGGCTTAAATCGGAAAAGCAACTAAAGTACTGTATTTGATCAATCACGTAGGACTACTGAGTAACCTTGAACAGCACTGAACAAAACTAGAAACTACTTCTGGAGAATTGAAAAGAGCGATTCAGTACAAGTATATTTTAAAGGAGAGGATATGTTAGGATGAGAGGTCTAAAACTTGAAGGTCTGAGGTTTACATGTAACATAAAGCAGTTTTATTCACTGGGGGAGTGGTAAGTGAAACAGCCCTCCATCTGAGGTGTTACAAGTTACTAGTGTGAGGTAATTTAAACACTTATGAGATAGGTATAAGTCTATTCTGCATTTAAGACTAGACCAAAGCTTTACAGTAGGAAAAAATGGGCAAACTAGATGGACCGTATAGGTTTTTATATGCCGTTAAATTCCATGATTCTGTCGAGACTTTTCCTCATAATTTTGTCTCCGAAGCCATGGACTTTTCAAAGAAACTTTCATAGTCATGTAGATTTTCTTGAGATAGAAATATACTTATAAATGACCAAAGCGTTGACTATAAAACAAGAGGGGAGAACGGAACTAGATATACTATAAAAGTCTTACTGCCAATCATTTTCATTTTCTTGGCTTAACTTGCTGCCAAAAGTTTCTGATCATCATCTGATTGTTTGACATTTGTGCTCTAGGCTGATTGAAGTGCTTTAGAGAAAATGTTGACTTTTTTTTTTTGAAAGAGGATGTAGATGAACAATATCAATGAGATCAGAAAGATAATAAGGTAGGTGTTTAAGCCATATTCAATATTGACAGCAAGTGTACTGTGTGATAAATATACAAGTATTGTTGAATTATATATTTTATTCTAAGGTGACAAGGCCTCCTTAATGTACATTTATTTATAATTTTGACTTGACTGGGTACTCCTGCCAAACTATACTTCCTTATGCTGGGACGCCAGCGGTTAACCCCTTCAGCACCAGACAGAATTAATGTGATAGGGGGATGCCGCTGCACCGGAGCTGCATTGGCCCTGTGGCTAACTGTAGCTTAGCGTATTCAGCGCATGTACTGTCCTGAAAAGAACAGTGAGTTTTTATAGCACCCCAAACATCAGACAGCACCAATATTGAGGTGAAAACAGGACTAAGTTTTATTGAAAACACACCAGTATTAAAACAGTAGAAGGGGGTAATTTACGTAAGCTTGCGAGCAGGGCTCTCTCCACCTAATGTATCGGTTTGTCAATTCTAGTCTTGTCATACTCCTTGAATATACTATATGTATTGTACAAAGCTCTGCATAAATTGTTGGCACTATATAAATAAAAGATAATAATAATAATAATAATAAAATAATACAATCGTCACAGCAAACCGCACATAGTTCTCTATCAGGCCCTCCTTTGCACAAGGCTCAGTATTTGCACTCAGCCCAGTAGGTGGTCGGTATTATAGTCTGTGGGGAAGATGGTAAACACGAGTGGTTCCCTGACTTCTGGCTGAAACCAGCTGGATATCAGATCTTAGTGCAAATAATGGCCATGGAGGTCTCTGTCCTGTAAGTCCTGACCCGATGAGGAGTAACATACCACACATAAAACTCCATCTTAAAATCAGTGTCCGAGCTCCACAGTCTCTAGAGTCTCTGGTAATCGGGGAAATGTAGCACTCTGTACCAGCAGGAAGACGTAGTCCCAACAGACCCCCAAGGCGTTTGTAGGGAGGAGGCTAGTCTCCAGGAGCACGGAGGCTTCTGTGACAATTATCTTCCATACTATTGTAAGCAATTAAGATATACGGTATAAATAAAAGTATTGGTTGAGGTATTGTAATAGCTTTGTAAAATTACTAAAAGTGAAGATTATTATTAAATGTTGAATTACACTATGGTATTGTACAAAGATAATAATACATGTAGGACTAATAATATTAGAATCGGACATTTCTGATGTCTACAAGCTATTTAAATAATTAATGAACAAAAGATAACTGATCAAATGATCTAAAGTGTGCCCGATGCATGCCATAATCGGTATGATGAACAGTATTTAAGTAACAACTTATTTTATAGAAGCTACATTTTTCTTTTAGCGTCCTCTGTCATCAGAGTTAAATAACGTAAACTGTGTATCATATATTGCACTTTACATAAATTTCTAGCTCATTCTTGTGTATTTCTAAAACCTACATCTGTTTTTTTTATTTATCAAAAAACCCTTATTTCCTCCCACGTTCATACCATGTAGTGTGTCAGTTTCCTGCTTATTTACGTGACTTCTGGTTGCCTTGTGAAAGACCCAAAGAGCTCCAAAATAATAAACACCAATGTTTTACATTCCCACATCTTGACATTTTCTTGGACTTCTCCAGTTGGAACCCATAAAGCCTGTGACAAATCAGATGTTGTCAGATCCTGATCACTCGTGTGTATATACAAACACATATATACAAACATTTCAAATCTTAGTTTCAGTAAAACACAGAAAAGCCATCACTGCCACCAACATGTACTGATGTCAGAATGACTTGTCTGAAAGATTTAACCTTAGAATCCCTCTGTTTGGATAACGTGTGTAATCAGGAAGTCACCGAAGGAAAACTATATTTGTATATTTCATTCTCTAGGGCAATTGTAATGTCAAGCATGTGGGAGTCATTGGTATAGAATGGCAATTAGAATACTCTTTCACATTTGGTTTATGTGTTGAAAGGATATTCTATAGCAAATATGTTCATGTTTTACCACATAAGAACAAAATTTACACAATTTCATTGTATGTTCTACATATGTTGTATAAGCAAACGAAGAGGACGAAATGTTATTTCTTCATAAAAACATCTACTATACGGAATACCAGATTGCTGTTGACTTTAATTTGGGTTTTCATTTTTAATTATTCTAATTATACTAATTTAATTAGAAAGTTTAAGTAGATAATTAGTAGCCATTTTCTTGCTGGGTTTCTGATATGGTTTTAGAAATAGTAAACATTACTAAATTGATCCAAACCTCAAAACAAAATAAAGAGACAAAAATATCTTATGAACCAACTCCTTACTCAAAACCCATGTTCTGTAACCCTAATTTAACCCTAATGTAACCCTAATTTAATATTATTTGTACTGTATATATTAAAGCCATGCAGTGGTTGCAATTTCAGATAACCTATAGCTATCCCTAAAACTTGCCTTAGGGCATATGCTAGATCCATTACACAAATGTTGCTATATGTCGATTAAATAAATACGATAGCAAATAAAAGCCAATGATGGTTTTACACACCGTTCAGTGATATGTTAACAAATGCATTCATTTTAGCTGAGAAGTCATCAGCAGAAAATATCATTAGTGCCAGCCCCAAAGGGCCTGCTTGTGCACCAGGATGTTGACAGGCATTACACCTCTGATAATCTGAAAACTGCTCCGATTTGTTCCTGGTAATTCTATCACGTGCTTCTCCAAATTTTGTTTATTTAATTTACACAGTTTATTGAACCAACTATTCCTTGATGGAGACTGGGGCATCAATATCA
Organism: Sceloporus occidentalis; assembly: GCA_023333645.1. Lineage (NCBI taxonomy): Eukaryota > Metazoa > Chordata > Lepidosauria > Squamata > Phrynosomatidae > Sceloporus > Sceloporus occidentalis. The sequence goes on along the minus strand of JALMGF010000065.1, from coordinate 3,235,681 downwards.
CCGATATTACATTATTTTCTTGCGATCTGTAAATGTTTATAAGCAAATGATTCCTATATATAGATTAGAAACTGCAGAAATGCCACAAATGTATTACCTTAGTACCATATTAGGTAAAAAGACACCTACATTAAAGCTTGTAAAGTACAGCATCCATCTCACATTAGCAAAACATGGGTATTACATGGGTTATTAAAACTATATTACATGGGCCTGAAGTCTAGTGAAGCCTTTGGGACACTGGAAATAAAACTATAAAAATCAGGTTTATATTCAGATACCAAAAGAATTAGTGTACCATACATCCCTGTCACAAATAATTGCTTTTTTTCAGCTATCCTTCAGGAGTTCTATATCATGCCTTTGAGGTGATGTGATGAAGTACATTGGTTTGGACATGTTCTTCTCTAGACTACATTCGGGTACACAATGTGCAAGCAAATGTAAAGTCAGCACTTATGAAACATGATTTATAAACCTTTTTGGCATACTGTAATATAGTATATTTCCTTTGTTCTGCATATAAGCTATATACAAATTACTACCATTCAAGTGATTTTTTTTAGCCTTCAGACTTCTAAAATAAATTACTAGAACACAATATCCACTTGGAAATCCATGTCATGACATTATGAATCTTTTTCTAGAGAAAATATTGTGGACTATATTATACAGAAACATAGCTGTAAAGAGTCTGGAATTTGCTGGTATAGTGCCAATAACTTAGATTGTGTCCCAGTTGTCACATTTTAATGGACTGCATCACCTCAGTGCTGGAAGAAGTACTGTTGCTAAGTAGTAGCCTTTTTCTGATTAGTCAAGTATTATAAAAGAGAGGCGAAAGAAACATTAGTAAAAATAAGTCTATATTATATGGATATATGGGGATATATCAAGTGTCCGTGATAATAGATGAAGCCCTTATTATGTTCAGCTTGTATGAGGCTTTGGTAACCATCCAACGTCGCTTATCACATATATTTACAACTATATAGGGCATATACTCACTTTACTAAATTTGAAACTAAAAATGTATCTGATGAAATGTATGTCAATATAAATGCAAAACTTTAGCTTAACTATAGGTATAAGATACAACTGTGTAAAAAAAACCTCATACTTAGTACTTTGGAAAATATAGTAATTTCTTTTTTATTTACAACACAACATAATGTGACATGACATCATTAAATATTCTGTGAAATTTCATCCCGTACCAATCATTTACTTATATTGGAAAAAGAAAGTTTTTAGAAGAAGTAGAACAAAAAACCATTCTCAACTTTTTTTTATTTTTAGCATGCATTGTATGATGGTTATATTACATTTGACAAGCAAATATACTGTATATAAAAAGCCTGTGTTATGAATATTTATCATTACAAGTTACATCAATGTAACTTTATTGCATCATATGTCACTATTTTTTACCCATTTGCATTGTATCATCTTCATAATCAATTGTAGTTGGATGAATATGTCCTATGATTTATATATATATATAAAGAGAGATGTTTAATTAAAGCAATTATTTTATTTGGTTCAATAGCCTTTACGTTCAATATAAACGGATTAGTATTTCTTGCCACTCTTTTTCAGTTGCTTAATATTAGTCTTGAAGGGATTGACAAAATACAAAATAAATAACATTTCCACTTCTTGTTGAAAAACGCAATGCTTTGATCCTATTCATGAGGCTTTTTCATTTCACTTGAAAGATGTAGCACCTAAAAGCACATTACACTCTAGCCAGAAAACATTAATTAGAATAATATCTAAACAGGGACAGACTGGGAGTGACACACACTGTAGCACCAGATCTGGTAAGCATGGGGCACTGTGTAAGAGAGCGTGACTAAGAGTGATGAAGATGTGAGAGTATGAGTGAGAGTGAGAAAGTGATGATGGGGGACAGGTGTTAGGCTGTACCACTGTCAATGTCTGGCTTGGTATATAGTGATGGGAGTTATGCTCTACTGCCCTCAGTGTGTGGCTTAGACAGGAACATCAAACAAGCCAGTGTCAGAACCAAAAAATCAATACATATTTATTATACGCAGCCAAATGCACAAGGCACTATCACAGGCGCTAATAATGCATAAGAACCAGGTTTAAATAGTCCTTGCAAATTAATCTTCACTCTTCAAAAGGTTCATGTCCCTTTAAGAGGCCACACGGGGTCGCGCACGTGCCTGTTAGTGCAAGAAACTATGCGGTCGGCGTCAGAGGATCCTGGCGGCGGCTGCCGGCATCGAGGGACCTCATAGTGGCGGTGGTTCGGGCGGGCAGAAGGTAAGTTATCGGTTGTTACAATAGTAATGGGATTTATGCTGTATTGTCAGGCTCACAGTGCTTATGCTCACTACATTCTGCACTGTATCATATTTAGGTCTGGCTAACAATGTGCTGATGAAGGCTGTGCTAATTAATTCATTTCAAAATCCTGACTCTTACTTGCAAAGCTCTTCATAGAGGTTTCCCTACTTACATCTCATCACTCATCTCTAAATACATTCCTAACTGGTTTCTCCGCACATCCAGTGATCTCCTTCTGTCCTTTCCTCTGATTTTGAGCCGTGCACGCTTACAGGATTTCTCAAGGGCTGCCCCTATCCACTGGAATGCCGTCCCCTGGCCTATCTGTCTTTCTCACTGCCTTTGGTTTTTCATAAAATCCCTTAGGACCCAGTTCTTTTAGGAACCTTTTAACATTACACATTAATGCCCCCCATATTCCTTTAGCTCACCTTTTAGCTCACCTATTGTACAGCACTACAGAATATGATGGCGCTAAATTCACCTGCCTGATATAGGTGCTGCACTGCAAATGTATCTACGCACTCCAAGGATGTATGGTAGTGTTAGTGGGAACTTGGTGATATAATCTGTGCCATAATAACTAGGTGGAGCTTAATTATACTTATACGTGGGTTGAGTATAGTGGGTGGGGCTTTTGGGGCAGTGGGTGTGGTACATTTTTCAAGCTATGCTGCAAACTGTCCCTGAAAATGTTTTTCAAACGTTGGGAACTGTGTAACGCAAAACTTATGTATACCCTCTAACATTGACCATAACAATGACAAATACACATTTTAATTAGGATTATACGAATCAAATCTTGATATCCTACATAATCTCTATTTTCTTGTGCAACAACTATTAGCAATTTATAAAGTGATGTAAAAATATGTAAGTATATACACAAAATTGAGGAGTCTGTGGGTTAGGGTAAATGGTGGCCCATATGAATGGTAATCTTCTCTAACACTCTTAGGCTAGGTTTCCACTTGGGTTTTTGTCCTGCGTTTTTTTTCTTGATGAAAAACGCCAGGAAAACTGCCACTGCATTTTCCTGCGTTTTGGCGTTTTTTTCTGGAGTTTTTTCTGGCGTTTTAGCCTTTCTGTGGAAATTGCTTTTTTTGACCTTAGGCAGTTTTTCCAGCCTTTACAAGTTAGAGGTTTCACCCAGCTAAAAGGGATTAGGATAAATGGCAAGTATCTGCCCCCTGATGTCATTTACTTGGTAGAGTTCTACTTAAACGCCCCGGCTGACCCTTTTGTCACTTTTCTGTGGTTTGTAAGGCATGCTTTATTGCGAATGTCTGCTCCTCTAGGAAGATTGGCCCCAAATGATGGTGCAAATTGTTTGCTGTTGCTTTTGGCACGCAGGATCCAGTTGATGCGTCGCGTATGTTTGTTTGTAATGGCATGTTTGTTCCAAATGGTGTAGAATTCAATATGAACTTTGTTTTGTGTGAAACTGTTTGTTTCCAGCCTATTTCTCGTAGGACACACAGATACCGGGTCCATCCTCTGCATTGTAACTGTGGAAAAAACGCCATAAAAAACACCAAGGCAATAAACCCACATGGCTTTTTCATGGCGTTTTTTCTCTCCCATAGACTTCTATTGGAGAAAAACGCCAAGATTTCCTTGCAAAAAACGCCAGAGTGTCAACATGCTGCGATTTTGAAAAACTGCCACAGAGCCCAAAAAAGCAGAAAAACGCCAAAGAGGACTGAAAAAACGCCAAACAAAAAAACGCCAAGTGGATATGGCATTCTGCGATTTCCTATTGAAGAACAGCTAACATCTGGCTGCTGCGTTTTTTCACAAAAAAAACGCCAGGTGGCGCTATTGGCGTTTTTATGGTCGTTTTTAGCTAAAAAAAACCAAGTGGAAACCTAGCCTTATAGCTGTTGATTGCTTAGATCATTCCATGATATAAAGGGCTGTGAATGTCCCTATGTCATTGGTAACTACAGGCATTTCAAATGTAAGGCCTGTCCTGGTCTTTATTATTTTCTAGTTGCCCAAACTGGATGTCCACATTAGTGATCTAGACTGTTGCTTTGCTGTTCCTATACTGGCACACCTCTACAATGTGCTTTAACCCATTCAGGATGACAGATGTATTGTTGCGTCCTAAAATTCCTTTCTTTTAGGATGCTCTGTTAAAAGATGTTGCTCTTCTGTGGTTTGCGGTCAGTGGTTGCAAGAAGGCTCTTGTTGGATGGCACACTGCCTACTTACCTAGTTCATACAGATACTTTGTTATAAGGGTTAGTTTTTACCCTTTCAGTTAATTTTTTTTAATCTTTTAATCCTAAACTAATTTAATATGGATACTCTGATTAATTAAATTAGTAAGGAATTTAGATAAGTAGTAAACAAGTTAGTAAGTTGTGTGAGGTAGTGGGGAATTGTAATGTTATTTTAAATCATTAATACAATTAATAACATAACATTAGTAAGTTAGCTAGTAAAAAAGTTGCATGGGTTAGTTAATTATAGTTAGTAAGTAGAGGATTGTATTAGGTTAATTGAATTTTATAAGGTTGTTTGGTAGTTAAGTAAATAATTACAGCTAGTGATGGAAAGAAAAAGCCATTTAGTTAGCCTATGTGTTTTTAGAGGCATTATTACATTTATGTGTAATTAGTGGGGTTATTTATCATGTCTTATTTGTTGTGTTGTTAATTATGTAATGGGTGATCATGTTGCTGGTAGCATGATGTAGTGGGTAGTGGTTATATTTAATTGTTAGATTTCTGTGTAGTTACTGTGAAATTTGTACATTTGGGGATAGATTTAGGTATTCTTAAGTTGTTACTGAATTATATTATAATGGTGAAGTTTTTTTTCTGTTGAAGAAGCATACGCTTGAGGGCATGTGTGAATACCAGCCAGAAGAATCTACTGATGATTCTTTTACTGATGACATCCTCAACAACAATAACGGATTTAATAACTAATTTTGGAAGCATATGGCAATTAATGATTATGTTTATTATATGTCAACAAAATAGTACTTGGGGTACCTGCTAGAAAAATACATTGAAAAAAACCAATACTTACATGCCAAGGAATGCAAAGGAATGCTCAAAAGAAAATCTGATTGACACAGATTTGACATTTTTTTCTTAGAATAAAGCAGATGCTAGACTTTTGACTTTGTGCCTGAAGGAATGTCTTTTAAATAAGAAAAGTACATTCATTTTGTTTAAAAAGCCTGCAAATTGTTATATTTGAGGCATTAAAAGTGTTAACAGTGAGAATGCACAGTTAAACTAAAAGGTTTTCCATGCAGTAGCTGCATAAAACTTCCTTCTTGCTGAGCAGTGACCTCTTCTGGGATCCCGAGGATAAACATACTAACTTAACTACGCAGATATCTTTCATAAAACTCATTAAGACCAGGCTTCATCAACCTGCATCCACTTATAGAAGTCTGGTTTCCTTCAGATAAATAAATGTAAATAAATGTAATAAGTAAATGCAAGAAAAGTATTCTGTGTCTTAACCTATGATTCCCCTAGTTACAAGGAAATCAAACTATCAAGTAATTCACCTTCAAAGTATAATCTGATATAGCAATTTTAATCCACGTAAAGCAAATAAACTACAACTTCTGAAATCATAACATTGCCTGAGGATCATGAGAATCATTGTTCATCAAGAGACAATGAACAAATGATAATAAAATATTTAATACATTTGTTGTGTTTGTTTTGACAATATATGTAGCCCCTTTGGCTTTTTAGGTGTTTTTGTAAACACCTAAATCTGTTTAATTGAAGATGTTACCATACATAGAAAGATACGTAATAATTCTATTTTAAAAAAAATCAGAACAATTATCTACACTAACTTTTAACAAACCTGATAAGATATAAATAAAAACATGACCACAGGTGGTGCAGTAACATGGGTTAATTTAGGAGCTGGACATTTTTTTAAGGCTGGAGCTGGTTCACTCTAGCCATATTTTCATGTTAAATGTAACAAATGCTATTGCATTCTCCTGTCTGCCAAGCAATGCATGTATTCTTTAGTCATTGAAGTTAGAAAAATGAGACTTTTGTCTCATTAACGCCTTTCCTGGATGCCTCTATTGAAAGGAGGAAGCACTCTGATGTGAATCAAAGGGATCTCAGCTGCTTTTGAAATAAATGGGAGTGGCAGCCGTGACATGTATATGCTATATGAACGCACATACTTTGCTAGAATACATGTAATTGGCTGCTGCTAGTCTCATTGATTTTAATGATAGCTCTGCTCCCATTGATTTCAATGAGAGTGCTATTGACCATGTGCAGGATGTTTGCTTTCTGGTAGAGATAGTATTACATAAGTTATGGTGGGTAAAGGTGATGGTAGAGATAGTGAAATGGTACTAAGGTCTTATACCAATAACCAAAGAATAAAAGATTTGGATACAGTCAAATGGACCACAAGAACTTGGGTTCTAAGCTGCTTTTTTAATAAATAAATCAGGGTCTTTATTATGAACTGCTCCTTCCTTTAATACACTGTAAAGTTCAAGCGGCCAAAAAGAGACATTGTTGCTCTAGAGGTACGGTTAAATGAATGGCTAGAGACAGGATTTTATGAAGACTTTGTTTTATGGCATGTTGACAGCTATTTATGTAGCTGAGTATTTTACTTGCACAAACTAATTTGGAAACATACAGTAATGTGTATAAAAACAGCATAAAGTAACAAAGATTCTGAGCTAAGAGAAGGAATGAGGATACAAAAGAAACCGGGGCAGAGCGATTTTAGTCCCACATGGTTATTGTTACTCCTTAAAGAGAGAACTAGGGAAACATTTACTATAAAACTTAAACAGTGAAGTTGTCATGTGTTAAATATTCTCTTCTTTTCCGATATTATTAACCTATTGGCTGATTGTTTACAAACAAATTATTGAATGTTTAAAATAATACAATTCGGGTTGTTATTATTATTACAGATATACATTATATAACGTGTTTTATGTAGGGGTGGGCTGACAATGGTGGTAGCCCAGTGGGCTGCTCTCATTTAAAGAATTTGGGCCACTATCTTAAGCTTTTACATATATTCTACATCTATTCACATAAAGCCACTAGGGAGTAACAAGGTAGTATTTCCATGATAGGATCTTCTCTGTGCTGCTTTAATGAATGTTTTATGCATCTCCTTTCTTTAAAGGTGTTTTGGACAGGACCTTTAATACAGGCTGGACCTCACCTTGAGCTGAATGCTCCAAGCTATCCTCTTCTTAGATATGTGTCGGTGTTCTTTTAAGATTCACTGAATACTGATAAAGCTGGCCAGATGTGAGAAACTTCAGAAGCCCTTATATTTTTATAGGGCCTTCTTTCCAACCTGGAAGATAGTTTGAAACCTCTGTTAGTTACAATTTGAAACCTTTATAAAATGGCTTTTAAACCAGACTACAACCCATGAATAGTTTTAGAGCAGTGGAAATGATGTGTGATGGTCCCTCAATTTGTTGCTGTGATAGTATTTACTGGATATCTGTGGTTTTTTTTAATCCAAGCATTTTAGTAATTATTGCCAGTTTATTTATGTTCTGACCCGAAGCACAGATGGCACATTTACCTCCTGGGCTGTTCAATCCTGAGCACAATGTGGGCTTAATTCAATTACCCGCTAATTTACAAATAAATGTTGCTTGTTTTGAAGAAGCTGTTTTTTGTCTTACAATTTTTGAGAAAGCAGCATGTACTTTAAGAAGTTGCAAGCTGCTTTATCAAAGTGACAAACATTGCCTTCTTGCAAATCTGGTTACCAACAGTGAGTTGTTCCTACAGTGAGTGACCTGAATTTCACTCAGATCAAAAGTAGATCAAAGCAAATTATCTTTTCAAGAAAAATCTTGAAAACACTTTAATAGAATGTATTTATTAATTAAAAATGTCCTATGGTCTGTGAAACAACTTACCATCATGTCAAGCAAATTGACATAATATTTGAAATAACCCTATTTTTGCAGATTTTTAATGATTGAGCTATGTTCTTGTGTGTGTATGTGTGTATAAGAATACTACTAAAAGTACAGTCTGCTAACTACCCTCCAGACCTGGAGTCGTTTTACTTAACCCAGAAACTTGTTTATATCAGTGTTTATTTCCTCTTGTGCGCACTTGAATTCCACATCTTCCATGTGTAGATCTACGTCTGTCTGTTAACTAATTACGTGATAAAAAATGTTTTTAAACTTGTGACAGTTTGCTTGTGAAGTATAATATGGCGTCAATCACATTAGTTTCTATAAGAGTATATAAGTAAAGTATATCCTAAACCTTTATGAGTAGTTACACTATAATGATAATTCAAGAAATAGTAAAATACTTTAAGTAAGATACTTTACAAATTAATGATTCAGGCTTTACGACAGCATAATTAATAACATTCTGTGATGATAGAAAAAAGCACCGTTTGATGAAACGTCCCAGCTGAGTAATTTGGAGTTTTCAAAGCCAGAATGGTAAATGCAATTTGGAGCAGTTGAAAGTTAGTTAGTTCTATATTTTCAGCATGCTGTTATAGAGGGGTGTGTGTAGGGTTAATGTGCAATAAGTTTTTTTTTCCCACCAAAGCAGAAATGTGGCTTTTTGCCAAAGTGAAGTTTTTAGATGTTGTAATTTCTTGTCATGAAAAAGGTTTTTGGTTACATTAAACAAAGAGTACATTTGATGTGAATTTGTTTTCAATTAGTATTTAGCTCTGAAAATGTAATATCAGGAATTATATAGATACCACTTTTTATTTAACATTTAATTCTGAGTAGCTGCACATCTACAAAACATAGTTAAAGAGGAACACCATAGATTTCAACCAAAGGTATGATAACTGATTAGGGAAATTTCAACTCCAGATGGGAGCATCTGTGTTGGCTCTGCCCTGCATACCTAGCTCCACCTCCCCAGTAGATCTACAATAAAGGCAAAGGGGAAACTGCCTAGAGTGCCATGCTGCAGATGGCGAAGTCAAAGTAGGCCCTGAGGGGGTGTGGGCACTATCCTGGGAGCATCCCACATAAATATATCTCTAAGGGTCACAGAGTGCCACACTCTTTCATCTGCATAGGTCATTAGAGGTTATGATTTTACACCTTATTTATACTGAACAGCTACTTGTGATTTATTATTCCGGTACAAAATGTCACTTGACAACCAAAATAAATACATTATGTTTCTTGTGTATTTTATGTAACTGATCTTTTAAATTGCGATTAAAAGTTTCAAAGGTTGTAGCTAATTTCTACATTTTCACCAGTGTGGTCATTTTTGGTAAATTGTCCTGCTCCTAAATTAAACCATGTTCCTGTAGTCAGATAGAAACCAGCTTTGTAAACTAGGGTGGAATTGGGATGTCTTCTAAACTCCATTCTACCTCTCTTTATGGTAGTGTGTGGGGCAATAGGGATATCTTTGCCACTAGATTTAAATGCTCCTGTGACAGTTAGCAAATGATGACATAATCAGCCATAGTAGGTAGTAGAAGACAAGACACATAACACTGGGATGTTATGTCATATGTACCTAGGACAGTGCCTGAGGTAAATACGTTACTGGAAAGCATATTGTTTGGCCTATGTGCATTATTCTGTGATGCATAAGGTGAGGTCAGAACAGGAATCAGGGTTAATGCTAAAATGCTAGCACAGGTAATTAGGAGGGGGTAAATGGAACGACATGATCCATGCCACTTGGTTCTACTGTATGAAAAAAAAAAAAAAGCTTGCAAAAATATGAAACTTCTGGGTGCTAGAAGAAATATACTGGTGTAGTCAGAGATCTTTTAAACCAGGTGATATGTTAAATAAAAGGAAACATGTAGAGTGAGATGCATGCTTTAGCTGTTAGTTGGGATCTTTTAGTAAGGAGACTAATCCAGCAAAAAAACGGCAATTAAAAGGTTATCCAAATTATAATTAATAGGAGTCACTATGCGAACTTTGTGATGAGTTGCAATGAAATATCTGTGAAGGAGAAAATCACTGAGAGTCTCTCATATATATCGATTTCTAAACATGAATTAATAGTTTAAATCCAGTTACAATAACTATATATTTACATATTCAATAGCATTTGAATATGTATCTGCTATGAAATATAGTAATGTTTGTGTTCAACACTAAACAAAATAGAGAAATAACAAAATATGGATGTGAAAGCAAGGACGTCCCTGAAAACCAAGGACAAATTTGACATGGAACTGTGATAGAAAACAGAACAAACAAATGTGCAGCTGTTCCAGTAGAAATACTAGCAAATGAAAAAAAAGCTTTCACAAAATGGTCATTTTTCGTTTATTTATAGTATGTTAATAATGAAATCCTGATGTTTTACTTGAATTGTAGATAGGTATACTGTTCCTTCAGAATGGTTGAATTGCAGAATGTAAAATGTGAATCCCATGTGAAACTGTAGTAGACTAAGAAAACTAAATATGAAGCCAGAGGGGAACCAAGAAAGTGGCAAATATACAGTATTCTGTAGTGATATCTTCAGTCCTGGGAATTCCTGTTCTGAGATACTGCTGGCCACACGCTGCTAAATTAAAACAGGTTCAGAGGGAGTCCTCAATAAAGTGCATCTTAATATTAATAATGATTGTAGTTCTTAATAATAATAAAAAATAAGAATAGGAACAAAGGAAGATTTTATTTAAGAAGTACAACTCAACTATTTTCAGTTTTTGTTTTTCTAAGTACATTTTTAACAAGTGCTTCTGCATGTAAGACATCTTACAATACAATGTAGACAGGACACATAGACAATATGGTGTCTCCTGTGAATTCTCTCTATAAACATGAATTCACATTCACAATAGTTGTTATTTCAGGAAATTCAGGTAGTTTTATTCAATAGTATGTCCATTTAAATACACTCAGTTCTGAATAAAGTGTAATAAAGACGGAAAGCAGGCTCAAATAATTTGGCAGAAGTATCTAGTATATTATCTAGTCATGTTAAATCAATAGTTTAGTATAAGCATGGTACTTGCTGGGCAAAAGAGGTGATCATATGTTGTGGTGCATTGTGCCAATAAACTAAGACATCAGTTAGGTGAAGGCACAATGCTGGTATCATTTTTGTCACAGTTGCTTAAGGACATTATCTGTTGTTGGAGTCCTTGGTGAAATCCCGAATTGTAAATGATAAAAGATACAATAGTAATATGAAATGACCATTTGTTCTTGGCGATACCATGGTCTGCATTGCAAACTTGATGGAAATGGAAGCACCTTTTCTGGAGAAAAACACTACTGAACCATATTTTAGAAACATTCAAAATGCATAGTCTGCTTCTTGTAATGTTGGGAGCTCTGGATTAACCGTAGGGAATCCATTTTTGGATGTGAATTGGAGTGGCTTTAATCAGAATGCTTATATCAGTACTCCTTAGTCGCCATAAGTAAAAGAAGATGTATGTCATCCGAGAATGGTGCAGTAGAGAATTTAAAAAAATATAGAAAAATATTACTTTGCTGTCAATGCCGTAACTAGGTCAGCTGGCCCTCTTGAAAGTTTCAGTCCCGTTTGCAACCACTGATTTCAACCTGTTAAATTTAGCTATGTATCATAACAAACATGCCAGTGAAAATGGTGGACAGTTGGGGTCTGGAACATTTGGATGACAAAATAGTATAGAACATGAATTTTAATTAAATATGAGGTTTTGTCAAGAATATAGAAAAATATGGTTTCTAGATTATGTTATTATTATGTACATAATATTTTATGTTAAAAAAAGTGACAAAGGCCCTTACAAAGTACAGATTGCATGTCTAATCCTTATTGACATTAGTATATTTTACTTCACTTGCTGTTCTCTATATGGTAGAGCGCCATTTTCAAAATTTTTCATGCCTTATCATCATCGCCAATAGTCAAGTGCTAACATTATGCACTCCACAACTTTGTGGTGGTTTACCGGTGAACTGGTCAACAGCTACTCCTGCCACTTGTAACTGTAATCCTGGAACTACTACCTCTGTAACTAAATAGAATGGCGTGAAAGTTTAAAAAAAATGCTTATTGTGTATTGACATCATCGCTGTTACATCTTTTTTCTGGGCGTCTGTTACTTTATTACATGACAGATCAGAGTAAATTTTTAAAAAGAAAAAAAATAACATGCGTGCACCAACAAAAACTTGTTTTTGCAAGCTGTATATTCTTCTATTAAAAGGCCAGTCGCAACACACATTTATTTAAAGTATCCCTCGATTTATACAATAGGAACAAAAGGATAGTTGATGGTTTAACTGCATTTAAAAGTACAAAGTGGTTTGGTTTTTTTGAGTAAATGACTAGCGACCTCTGGGGGAGATTTATATACTGGACTGTCTGTGAATTGACTGTGCAAGGAAAGGGCTGAACACAATAATAGCTCATTCTTGCTCCACCTAGAGGGGTGTGGAATTCTCTTGACATAGGTGGCTGGCAAGACTTTACAAACTCATAAGTACTCCTACAGAATGGGAGAGAGAAAGTTTTCTCCAGTCCATGACAGAACTCAGAAGGATTTCTAGAGAACGTGGAACAAGTAGTGAATGAGAAAAGAGGAGGGTGTTTTTCTTTACATAGAAGCAGAAAATATTAATTCTGTTAATACTTTTTGGATTTTTTTTTTGTAATTTGGATTTCATTTTTAAACTTTTGTTTTGTGACTTTAAAAATTTAACGAGTCCAAAGAAGGAATATAATTTTTCCTGAACATTTTGGCTAAAGGCGGATTTGTGGATATTCTCTGGTGATCTTTTTGTGTATTCCTATGGTCTAACTGTATTCATTTTGTAATTACGTACAAGTCTGCTGGAGCAAATTTGTGCAGCTTCTTCAGTAAAAAAAGGGAGGCTAATGACAGTGGGAGCCACAGCATTGTCAAGCCAGTGAGAGGATAAACTGTGTTGGGGTCAGTCCCAAGGGCTTTGGGTCAGCTACAGTATTCTGAGGTTATCTGCCACAGCAGGTAGAAGCAAGCAACAAGGACACATCTCTGGATAACTAAGAAAAGAAACTGGATTTTGCATTTAAATCAAGAAATCTGAAATCCCTTGCCATGTCAGAAAAGAAAAAAGAAGGAAAAGGGAAAGAAGGAAAAGGAAAAAAGGGAAAAGGGAAAAAGAAAGGTGATGGAAAAAAAGCAGAACGTACCGAAGATGTCCCAGGTAAGTTGTCCAATGTTTGAAACCAGTGGACCTTTCATTTGAGACAAGTACATTTTCTTAGATTAGCAGTTGCTGCTAAGAGCAAAGTATGTAGTTTTATATTTAATTCATTATCACAGACACAGTATAGTTACCTGGCTATAGTTTTACCATTCTCTAAACTGTCAAATGTACCATGCACTGTATAAATTTAGAAATAAGAATGTTTAGGGAAAACAAGAACAGGAATGCAGGGTTTTTTTTTCTCAGTGTACATAAGAAATGAAAGAGCAGTTCTCACAACCATTTAAATGTGCTGGGATTATCAGATCAATTACTGTGTGCAAATGTTGCCGGCTCACTGAGTTTAAACTCATCTCCTTTCTGAATCTGCCCTCTAGTGGTAAAATGACAGAGAAGCACTTGGATTATATTATTTCAAAACTAAAGCTATTGACTTTGCATTGAGATATTTAAACCAGAATTTATTAACCAAATCCAATTAGCAATTTACTGTTGTGTTTTGTTGTGTACCTTAAACTGTAAAATTCATATAATAGACTCTACTTGTATTAACGTAATTGTAAATTCAATTCAGAAAACACTTTTTGATAATTAATTAGAAAAAGCAAAAAAATACTCAGTTAAAACTATTATTATAGATAATATTATAGACAAATATGTAAATTACTTGTTTATGCATTAATAACTATCCATTAAAAAGGTTTCCCTTTCAATATACAATATTTATGCATTAAAGCTAAGTAATGTAGTCACCAGAGACTGCAAATATGACAATGTCTTAACCACCAGTGTGCCAGAGCAGATAGCGAAGCTAAAAAATAAGCAAACTGTTTTAAAATGAAAACCTACAAAACAGTAATTGTTAAATGATACAAAATTTATGCAACAACATATTGTTTGCTTTTATTTTTGGATTATATTTCTATATACTTAATAATTTAGTGTGTGGGGGGATATTTAGAAAAAAAAATCACCATTTAGAGTGGTAGTAGTTGTGGTATTTTTGCCAGTTGTAGCATTAGCTTCCATTGTATTGTAATTGTAAGTAAAGCCTGTGTCAAATGCTGCCTTCTTACATACCACGTGGGAGGTGTGAAAGAGGAAAGATTTCAATCATGCTGTAGATTGTAAGTTTGCAGGCAGGTTCCTTTCTACCTAATGTATCGTTTAGTCTTAGTCTGTCAATTCTAGTCATATACTCTGAATACATGTATTGTAAGAAGCCATGCGTAAATTGTTGGAGCTATATAAATAAAAGATAATAATAACAATAACAATAAACCATATCCCTTTTTCATTCACACTGTTCCTCTGCTCATACTGCTACATATGAAAATAAAGAGCAGTACATTAAATGTACCTTTTTCATATGGCTTGAGTAAATGTTACATTTTTGTAATAGAATCACAGTTTTTATGCTTACTGAATAGTTTCCCCCAATTTTTTTAATCCCTTAAATGGAGAGATTCACAGAGACAGATTTGTAATCCTTTTTTTTTCTGCAAGAACCCTAGAGCTGTGTATACTACAGCCCTTTGAAGACATAATTGTGTTATCGCTAGGGACTACTGGGTAGCCTTTTCTAATAGCCACAGAGAGGTCTTTTAGATTAGTGCACAAACATTCCAGCAAGTATGTTAGACGTTTTAATGCCTGTAATAAATAAGTCAGTAGAGTAGATAGCACTGCTTTTTAATTTCTTGTTATGTATGAAGAACAGGACATACAATTTATATAAAACTCTTACATAAGTCGCTCTGTAAAAGAGGTTTTGTGCTTGCTATCTAAAACCTAGTGTTACCATCTCAAATGGTTGGAAATGACCCTTAAGGCATTTTCTATCAAAATCCTACTGGAAGATGCTATCAGAAACATTTAGATGTTTGACCCATCAAGAGTACGTTTGTTTTACTAAAGTGTAGCACATCCATCAATTGGACAGTGATAGACTGGTGTAAAACTTTCACGATAGCTGATATCCTGCCACTCAGGGCACCACAAACTGTGTACAAAATGGTCATTGGTAGTTTTGAGAATAGCTCTCAGGATTCTGTTCTCAATGTTCTATTCTTGATGTAATATAGAAACAGTTATTAGCTAGGGAACTTTCTTTTGTTAAAAGGAGAACTTTTTAATTACAAGGGTGTTCCTACCCCTTGAAGATGTTACCTACTTAAGGAGTACATATTGTTCTGTTTCATTTGCTTATCAGAATCATCTCTGGTTTTAAGATCTTGTCAGCATAGCAGTCAGGACAAAACAGGAGCTCCTGCCTCCAGGGCTAACATTCCACTGGACAATGACCTGCTTACTGGACACAAGGCGGGAGGATAGCAGACACCATGCTAATTGCATTTCAGTTTTTTGATTTGTTTGGTTTTTATAACTGAAGGCTTTGCACTAAACAATTTATGGCCCACTTTCTTTATTGTAGCTGCTCTTTGATAGTCTTTGAAGTTTCTTACGTAAAGTAAAGTTTAATTTTGTATAATTGTGTAGCGACTTGGGTTTCTAATAGAAAACAAAGCATGCATGCTTATGTAACTTGCCATGTTCCCTGAACACACTAAAGACATCATATCGGACAGTTTTGTGCTAACTGGCATGTAATAGGTGAGAATTTTCCTTAAATCACATGAGCTGTATTCCTTCCACGAAATAAGACATTGGTGATACTATTAAGAAACAGAGAGTCTGTCTATTAATTATTAAGAAGCACAATTCCCTTTAGGAATTTTAAATATAGTAAATACTGTCCTTTATCGATATGAAGGGAGCAAGCAACTCAGATAGCATGAAGTGATCATATTTCCAGAAGATATTGCTTCTAGATTGGCCAGCGCACTATTATGCCTTAACTAGGCCATCACACCAACCTTGTGCTTAATTACTAACCATGCATTTCTGCTTATTGAAGAGGAAAAGGCAATATGGGAATAGAGGCTAATAACTAATGCATTGAAATATATTTGAAATGCACTGTTGTCTGCTGGTATGTTGTCAAGAAATGCAAATATATGTACATATATGTATAACAATATGTGTTTCTGCTTTACCTTGGCCTAAGTGTTTTCTCATCTATAATGTAATATTGCATTTTTGAGCATTTTCAAGCAGGTTAGACTAAAAAAGTAAATGAAATATATATTTGCAAAGGAATTTACATATGAACTCACGTGAGACAATTTCTTCCATATTTCAAACATAGTAAATTTAGTTTTCTTTCCTTGACAGGCGCATCGTCCAGTTAGGGCTAAAGGAACCGATAAAAACCCCCCAAACATAGACCAAATAATTGAGACCACACCATATATGTTGGAAAAAATATTGTCCACAGCTTTATTATAACCACAGAATTAAATATAATATATATATATATGATATAAACATACCAAAACATAACAATAAGTCATTGTCCAAACAAGATAACAATGAAAACCCCTTACACATTCCCACCTGTCAAAACACATAGACAATGACCCCCAAGATAACAGATCTAACAATAAACATCACCATACCTTTAAGGTACAATACCTTACCAAACCAACAGTAGGGGCATACCGTGACACCCCTACACCCCCAGGTTCTGAGCCACAGACCAGCTCGAAACCTACCATACCAACCAACACCACCAACCAATCAACCCAAATTAACCGAAACATCCCAATTATACCCCGCCTAACCAAACCGGCACCGCCGCTGTGACAAAGCGAAGCCAGAAGAAAAACAAAAATATAGGGAGGGAGGGTGGGACAAAAGCAGGTAAGTGGCTCAAATTAAAAGTGACCGTTATCTAAAATGTCCGCCCATTTATAGCACCCGATAAGCCCCACCTAATAAACCCTGCAACCAACCCCAAAACTAGAGGCATAACACCAGCCCTCCTCCTAGCTCTGTCAAGGCCTGCTCCGCTAAGCTGCGCTGCTCCTCTGGCCACATTCTACGGATGTAGATCTATAGCTGCCATCTTAAGTCAAGAAGCTAAATCATGAGTCATTCAGAGTGCAAATAGGGTACACATTTTCTGAATTTGAAATTTTACAATTTGCCTATATGCTCACAACTCTGCCAAGGTCAACCTGGTTGAGTCCCAATAGACTTCCCCTACTATGCATTATATCGTGAAGAAACTCTAGTTCAGCTGCTTGTGACAGCTGTTAATGGGATTCCATTAAACCCAGCATGATTCCAAGTGCCGAGGGGCTACATCTTGTTTAAACAGCAGGCTCACTTGCTGTAAATTTTCTCACTAGAAATATCATAATTCAGACTGACTCTTTTTATTTAAGCAGGACATTTTGTAGGGTACACCATGAGCATTCACACTTAATCAGCATAGGGATATCTTCCTGGATGAAAAGGGAACATAAAGGACAAAAATCTGAATTACTTTTGGGTTGGAGCTACTGTAGAAATGTTTATAAGTAATTTGCTAAATAAACACATTTTCTTCATTTTCTAAATGAAATTTAGAGGGGATTTAGGGGATTTCCTGATGTTTCATGAAGACGCACACATGCATATCCACCTTGTTCCGATTAGGGTCATAAAAAATAGCAGGGAGTTTGAAAAGAAACATCTTACATGTCTAATTAAGACATTTCTTTGAAGCTATTTAAAGACATATGTCAATAGAAATTGTTCAAGACGCAGCTATGGGAAACTCAAAAGAAGGCAGCTGTGTGTTATGTGCATATACTTATATCTGTGTTTTTCATGTAAATATGTGTCTGTGTGTAACGTGTGATGTAAATTTTTGCTATGGAGTACCAAGAATTCAGACACTAGCAGTGTGTAAGACCAGCTGTCAAGACTGTCCAAGCAATTTGGAGAGTGTTGGCAAATATGCAAACGTCCCTGGTTCTTGTGATTTTATATCTAAGTGACATACTGTAGAAAAAAGATTAAACATATACTGTACAACTCTCTGGAACTTAACGGTGCTATTTAAATCAATACATAATAATAAGCATCTACTCAAACTCTCCAACAAATTTAATCTTGTATTTTTTTTTTAGAATAATTGGCTACGGTTAGACTGTAAAACCAATGTGAAGTAACCCCTTCAGCACCAAGGTTATTTACACTAAAAAACCAGAGCAATCTTTTGTGATTTTACTATATCTTTTTTTTCCAACTGTAATTTCTCCTTTTCTCAATTAAGCAGGAAGGGCTTTCTTTTGAAATCATACTAACCTATGTGAGACATATAAAACTTTAAAAAGTTGGGAAAGATTAAAAGATTATATATTCATTCATTAACACCTTAGGGTCAAGAAAAAAATTGATCAAGTAAGAAGCAGAGAGACAGAGAACAGAGACAAAAACATTGCCTTTGTCCTAGTCCCTTTCTTGCAATATTTATAGTAGTGTGGCTGGTCCATCCCTAACAACAGCACTTTTACCTCTTGTACAATACACCCTAACGCTCTCTAGATTGTAAGCTCATTTGAGCCGGGCCCTCTTCGTCCTGTTGTTTATGTATGTCATCTTGTTATGTTATATACTGTTTTTTAGGTCCTGTCTACCCTTTGTACAGTGCTGCAGAATGTGATGGTGCTATATAAAACAATAAATAATAATAATAATCTGACATTATACCTGGATGTTAGTAGACACTGTAGAAGCAATCACATGCATGGAAATGTGGAGGTACAGGCTGTAGACCTCTCATGGAGTGTTTGGAATCAATTATGCCTCTACTGCGTGGTAGCAATTTCTGACTGATTTCTTACTAGGTACCTAGCAGGCCCTGTAGGATTAATTTTTTGATGTACATTTGATGTCATCGGTCACAGAGGGGTTAAGGGAAACATTTTATTTCCAGTTCTAATGTAGGTTAAGAAGTCATACAGAAAATGCCCTCATAATTGGAATCACTGATACTATAGTTTCTTCACAAATTCCCAGGAGAATAACATTATTCTCCACTTTCAGATAATGTGGAACAAATCATTTTCATCTTGCTTGTCCTGCTCCATAACTTTTGTATCTTCGTTCCTTACGGTACTTAAGTAGATTGCAAGTACAGGTGGTGGAAAAACTGAGAACGTTAGTAATACAAATTGCTAAAAACTGACAGCAAGCTCTCCACATGACCTCATGAAACTACTATGCTAAATAACTTTTGTAAAGAAAAAGAAGGCTAATATTTTTGGCCCACATCCTTGGACACCAGCAGAGTAGTGCTCGACCTCACTGAAGAATTGCATGCTGCATACTATCTGATCTTTTGCTTGTTAATTGCTTGTCTCGCTCTAAAAATAGTAGCCAAAGTAACAATGCATTATAGCAGAAATTGAAAACAAAGGATTCCAGATTAGGTTAGATAGTTTTTTAACTTCATTTACCTTGTATATGTGATGATTTGTGTTTTCTACACGATTATGTAGATTAATATATATATATTTATATATCAGTTGCCTTGTATCTCTCCCAGTTGTATTATCGGATAGAGTTTTGAAGTTTTGTGAACGTGTTTTGCGTGGGGATAATTGAGTATCATTTCCTTGCATGCTAATTCAGTGATTATTCTAGCATGCTGCCATAAAAGGTATACCCATTCAAAAATAGGTTTTGTGAAACACTTGAAAGTCAATTGGGGATGGGTTACTTGTTACAAAGCCAATTGTATAGTTTAAACACTGAGGTTTTTATTGAAGGCATTCAGTTCTTTTACTGCATCAGCTAACTTTATGGTCATTGTCTTATAAAGGAGGCTTCAAAGTGTTTTAAACTAACAATAAAACATTTCCCTTCAATTTAGTGTATCAATGTGACCATGTAGCGCTTCCAGTCCATGCAGCCTGCGAACAAAACATTTATCTGTTATCTTCACTGGATGTGATTAGCAGGGAAAGAATGAAGAACATTAGCAAAACAAAATGTTGTAATAATTTTTAAAAAAATGTCTGTGACGCATTTTTGTCACTGTGTATTTTCTTATCTCTGCTGGAGTGCAGGTGGTTTTGAGCTAAACTGTGAAATAAAATTTACGAAAGATTTGCCAGGAGCCCTGGAAGTGTATGGAGTTGCTACCCAATCAATGTTTTGTTAGCATTCCAAAAAGAACAATACTGAATACTATTCGAGCACCACTGATACATTATCATGTTCCATTATGGTACAGGAAAACAAACCATGTGTCACTATTAAGTGTGATACTCTCAAGCTGTTAGAGGTATTCTGTAGGGTTACACAGTAAACCCTTTAAGATAAGAAACAGTTTATTTGGGAAAGGTATATATATATATATGTGTGTGTGTGTGTCCATCTGTCTCCAATTTCTTTATTTATATTTATTTTACAGTGCATTGTATAATAATTAAACAGAACATTTATAGCATTTTTGTAATGATTTTTACTGACAGTTATTTTTAAGGAAAACTTAATTTCTAGTTAACCTAGCCTGTTACTATCTTTCTGCCAGTTAATAAAATATAAGGATTATGCATTGATTGTTACACATTAACAACCATGCCACCACATAGCATAGCTGTATTAATGATATAAAAAGCTAGAACAAACATAGAAGGGGTTCTTTTCTACCTTTCTTGACCTATATGAAGTTCTTGAAGAAGAAAGAAACATTGACCACCTGCTTTGGCCAGCAGTAAATTTGTTATTGAAGCTATATGTTATTTTTGTTTTGAAGGCTCAAATAGCACATGCATTGTTACATATGTACAAGTACCCATTAAGACAGGCAGTGTTTATTCTTAAACAAAGACTGTATCTCAAGCCTAGCAAATTCCTTTCTTCTATTCAATATAATGCAAAGTGAGCCCACATGTAGTCTACTCAACTGTTCTTAAACTACATTTCCCAGGATGCTTTGCTGTTCTGAATAGAGCTAAGTGAGATCATGGGAGTTGTAGTGAAAGGACAGCCAGGAAGCTACCTGGTGACTAATCTTGCGTTTTATATGTTAGTCTCATTAATAAGGTTCATCACATATCCCCTAGGAGAGTAAAGACAGTCTTCCCAGAGCTATCTCAATTCATAACTAGCACACGCAGCTGCTCGCCCCACACAGCTGTTGCTCTGTAGACATCAATATGTGGGAGAGGAGTCATTTTTTTAGCACCTTTAACATATTGAAATACTCCATGAGTAATTGAAGCTTAACAACTTTGTGTGGGCATTTTTTTCATGTAAACCTCCCAGTGCTAAAATTCAATCTTCCATACTTTACTTGGTTTTGCTTAATTGGAAAGACATTTGCCTTTAATTATTAGTATACCTCTGGCAATATACTCTATTTAAAATGTTGATTAAATAGTGATTAATTGATATATTGATTATATTGATATATTGATTTAATATTGATGTTTGGTTGTTTGCATCTGGAAGAATTGCAGTTTGCTCAAGGTGATAGTGTTATTGTACATCATTACAAGTTGCCTGTCTATCTGCCAACCTGGAAGCTGGCCACCCTGTCCTATGAGGCAGCCACAAAGTGCTGGGGAGAGCCTGCAGGTGCCCGAACAAGAAGTACAGGCATTTGGATGGACTAGCAGGGTAGGACGAGGCATTATAAGTGGTGGAGGTGGTTCTAAGCAAGTACTACCTCTAACTGGAGATCAAACGGTATATCTGCTATCCCAGTATTGTATTGAGGCTTGTACGGTACACTCTCAATTTGGGAAATATGTATGTATAGCCATGTGTTAGTTAGAAAGGATTAAATGTATATAACACTGGTAAAGTTCTGTTCATGAAGCATATTTGACCTTTGACACCTGTTTGAGTCACCATCACTTCCCTAGGCTTGAAAATAAAATCTGCATAGCAAATCTTTTTCTACTTTTTCCACTTGCTAGAGAAGATGTCTCTATTCTTATTCTCTCCCGGAAAGCAGCTGATGCTTCCGCACTTTGCTATTGATGATCAGAAAACCGCTGTCACATGAAAATGATATTAGCTACCAATAGTTAGTTTACTCATACACAAATATTTGACATCAGTGTATTTTGTTCATCAGGCACAAACAGATGTGTGTACTAAAGGAGGGCTATTCGTGACCTGTGCAAATACACCTACATTCCATTCAATATATGACACGCATGTATTTCATTTACCAATTTAAAAGAACACTTTTATTTCCATTGTTTACAGAAAGGTGCAGTCAGTATATGATATCGAGGAAAAAAAGTTATTTGTAACTAATGCATGTTAAATGTTATGTTTTAATTTGACATAATACCTTCTTGTGACACAATGGCCACAAATGACTTGTCAGATTTGTTTTAACATGATCAGAATTCATTAAAAATCAAAGCATAATGTTTGGCTTAATTTGTTTACAGTAATGTAAACATGTTTAGAAATAAGTTATTCTAATTAGTAGTCTGTACTTAGTAGGCTCATGTTTTGGAATAGTATACGTGTCAGTATCTTCCCTGAAATGCTGTCACATTCAACAAGCATTTTAGGTCCTACGTATTAAGTATAATGCACAAAGTATAATACACAATAAAAGGGAGGGAATAGCATATTGTAAAATCCAAACATTCCTCCTGTACAGTTCTTAAAGGGAAGGTTTCAATCCCATGCAGTCTTAAAGTGCTTTGTAAGTACTTTAATAGGCATTCTTGACCTGTAGACAAAGGAAATAACACCTACTTTTAAAGGAATCTTCACCTCCAGAGCTGCAGCACACTGCCACATCTATAGTGCCATTTTCATACTACTTTTGGCAGCTTGAAGCAGCCAATCAGTTGCGAGCACTTTCTTTTTATATACGCAGAACCACTGAAACTGCTGGAACTTGTTAGTGGCTAATACAGATTGGCTAGTGGCTAGTATTACATACCATTGTCAGGCATCATAAGAAAATGTATGTTATCGTTTATGTAGTTTATGTAATGTATGTGGTAGATATATTTGGTACAATTAATTCACGCTAAAATGGTCCACTTCAGATACCAGCTTGCCAGCTTAGCAGAGATAGTTGTAACCAACATCTGGCATTCAGCATTTGCATCCACTGATCCTCTGTCCTTTTATATAAAGGTGAAGTGTCAATGTGTGTCTGCAGTCAGTGTGTGCTGTGATAAGCGGCTGCCAGTAACATCATGGTGAGCAGAACTTTATTTCCTGTCATACAGTCTGTTTTCCTTTTGTCTTTAGATTAGTGGGTTGTATACAGTACACCACTTAAGAACGCCTACATGCATACGTTATTATTTCCTTTTGAGTGCCAGACACATTTACAAAAAAGAAGGATGCCTGTCAGCTGAGAACTTGTTTTTCAGTGCCAAAAAAAGGCTTAACAAGACATGGCATGGTTAACCAGACAGGACGCGTATGAAAAGGGGCAGAATGGTACAGATATGTGTATGCACGTATGTTTCATGAGGCTCAGATGCTCAATTAATTGACACTTCCCCACCTCTTGCCACTTTATTATTATTTATTGTTTTGTATAGCGCCATCAAATTCCGTAGCGCTGTACAATGGGTGGACAAAATAAGTAGTATGTAACATAACAATTTGACTTACAGAGACAACAGGAGGGCCCTGCCCAAATGAGTTTACATACCCCAATACATTGGACACCAGGAATTTGGGAGGGGGGGGTAGTATTGTAGTATACTATTACTTATTAACATATGTTATAGCATTATTAATGTTATGGATAACAATATATTTATTTGACCATCTGACATTAAAGGGTTTGCCTACTGGTATACACTGTTAGTTTCCAAAATTATAATATGCTGGAGATAGCATTATTTTTTATTTCACACACAATTAATAAAGACATGTGGATTGTACTGCAGATAAAGATGAAGATAAAGATGATACCCATGAAGCACACAGTTCTGCAGATTGTAGCAAAATAGGTAATGAAGCCAAATACACAAGATCAAGCGCGGTCTGCTTTCAAGCTTATAGTGAATACAACACCCCTGCATGCGGAACAGAGAGTACTCCAGATTAATGCTAATTTTTAGCACTGCAGTATGACTTGATGAAATAGAAGATTGGGAGAGTAGCCACTGAAATGTCTGTATAATTTACAGCCATATTTCTTTTATCTCATTAATTACAATTAAAGTGAAGATGGTATTACAGTTACAAAATCAATACAAATTAATACATGGTGCAATCAATTAAAAAGAACCTGAAGATGGTACCACCAATACGGTAGGACCAACTCTGTGCATCTTATAATTAAATCTCCTGCTCCATAGTAGGTAATAAAGATACTGAAAATTGAGGGTTTTTAATCATTAAAACAGAGTTGTGTTTTTTCCAATAGCATTTTGTCCATTTCACCTTACAAACTGGTAAAAATTGTCATCCTACGCCATTATGTAATCTATTAACAGAATAATAACAATTCCAGGAGGGTCGCCAGTACCCATGTGTTAGGAACCACCAGTCCAACTCACTACCTTGGACTGTGGGTTTTCTTTCCACATGCATTTGGTTAATGTTAGCAATTAAGTAGCATTACATCATGGAATTACTTAGAACAGGAAGTTTCAGAACACAGAAATGTGATCTCACGCTCTCATCTCTTTCTCTTTTTTTTCATTTTTAATTTGTGGCTTCATGCAAGTTAAGAAAGTTGTAAGATCAATAGTCCCTAGGGAACAGTACTGTGAAATCTCTCAGCAGCTGGATGGCAAGAAATCTGGATAAAGTTGCTATCCACAGATGACGCATGAGAAAATATATTGCATTCTATTCAGTTCACTAGTTGTTCTGCTAAACCTTGTATGCTGGGTAGATTTCGTCAAACGTGGATACATTATGTTTGTGCTGGCCAATTCATTTTTATAGTTGATAAAAAAAATGGTTACTGGAAAAGTTATCACTAGCTTACAATTACATATATAACTTATATACTGAAAAAATTCTGATGTCTTCTAATTTTACATTATTATTCAGTGAAAAGCATACCCAAAACCAAACCCAAAATGTTATGTCATATGGATGTTCCAAAAGAGGTAGGGCAAAACATTAATGTTCCCTGCATTATTCTGAAACAAAAGCAAATACAAAAGAAGATGGGCACAACTCTCACTATCCACATGTTGATCCAAAGTATGATTTCCATATATATTGCTTTAGAAAAGGTTTACATTTTTTAAAACCAATTTACAACTGATGTATGTGAACTCAATCGGGAAAACATAGCATGTTTGACATCATATAACTTTGGAAAGACTGTATTGTAGTTGTCTGTTGTGTACCATAAACCATATTCTAAAGTCTTGCTCACTAAACATCTAAACACACATGTAAGCCTCACAACCATTCAGCTCAAGTCCTTCCAGACATAGAAGTCAAAGAGATATGAATAAATTGTCTGAATTTGTGTTAATTAGAAAACTTGTAACATCTGTCACGATTAAGACTTGACATTCAGGTACTCTGTTGTGCTCCTTCAATCCATCAACTGTTCTTGGTTTCTCATGAACCAGGAAAACCGTTTATCATAAAGTTAAGAAATGTCATACTTTTTAACATGACTTGATCTAAAAAATGTACAAATAACCAGGTATACATTTTAAGTATGTACAGTTTACTCTTTAATAATCTTATAAACCATTGTAAGCTACATGTAAAAACTCAACATTATTCTCAACAATGATTAAACTAAAAACTGTTTACAGGGCATGTTTTACTTACTGGCTTGGTATAATCATTGAAGCTTCTATCTTTGTTTTAAGTATTCACTTTGAACAATGTAAAACTATAAAACAGGTAATAAAACAAGTGGGCTATTTATGTATTTCTCTTAATTCTTATGAAAATACAGGAACAGATGATGTATATATTGAATGGTGTAATGTCTAACTCTTGATAAGAGGCATAGACAGTTAACTGTTCAGAAGCCGAGAGGCAAATGTTAAAGCAGTAGAGACTATTCTAATTTATGGGGTGATACAAAGGCACTGATGGCAACAACCAGACAATTTGGCAAACAGAAGATAACCATAAAATAACATTGTGTGTTTGTTGCTAATGATCTAGAATGGAGTGTGCTACACAATATAATAATGCATCTGCTCGATAAGATCTAGACATCCTGTGCTATGCCTTTGTTGGTTCGATACAGGATCCAACTGGGACCAAAAACCAATACTGGCACTTTACACATAGGGGTCATATACTTCAAGCTTGTGGCCACAACCAAGACTTGTATATTGCTGATTTTGCAGTATGTAGCAGTGTAGTATACAAGGGAGTGTATTGTTTGATAGCTGATCACATTGTCCATCTGACCAGCTTGAAAAGTATTTTTAGGATATGTATTCTACATATTCTGCTCTGCAGGTCAAACCACTTTCATACATATGAAAGTCAGTACATTCTATTATATAAAGGTTATCCAACACATTACAGACCTGTTTCCCAACAAGCACACATTGAATAGCAAATATTGCTATGTATTCCCCATAAAGAAGCAACATAATGATGATATATATATATATATATATATATATATACACACACACACACATTTATTTAACCAATATAAAAATGTATTTTTGAAGGACGTATATATCTTATAAATATTAAGTTAAAATATAAATTCACCCTAAAAGGATGAAAGAAGCAAAGAGAATCATTGCCTAAATATTAATTTGCAAAGTAGAACAACACTGCCACATTGTGGATTCATTGGCACCGGCCTTTACCTTGGTTCTCTTTCATGTTGCAAACAAAATATTCTTATTGAGCCAAAATAGTGTTAATTATTTCATGATCTAATACTAAATTTGCTTTAGGTTAACTGTAAGATTATGATTTGGAAATGTGTCACTTTATTTTTTTTTTTATTTCTACAAAAAAAAAAAAAAAATTAGAAAAAGTATATATATTTGATGGCACTATACTGTATAAGCAGTATTGTGTGACTTTTTTGTTTTTTTCTTTAGCGCTTTAGCTTGATGTAACTCTTATTTGAAATAAGAGTTACATATGGAAAAAATAACAGTTATTTGTTGAAAGAAAATGGTGTATGAAGTACTGTATTAGGGTGCTGACATCGCAATGTTGATATAGTACACGGAAGACAAAGTGTTAATGATCCATGCTTCCTTTGAAAAGTTAAGTAAAAGATGACTTTGTTGTTGTGGGTGTAAATGTTGCAGACCAGGAAAAACTTGTTTTCAGAATAACCAAAAAGCATATATTTCTAACAAATAATCTGGCAAAGTTATATCTGCTAAAAGGTATGTTTTTGACAGATAGATGAGAGTACAGTTTATCTCTTAAGAAGCACAAAACTAAGGTGACAAGAGATACCAATATTTCTTCTTGGAGGGCAATGTATAAGTGAAATATCTGTCTAGCAAAAATGGTAGAGGTTATTAGATTAAGGGAATTTAAGCATTCCTGGGAAAGACCTGAGGCTATCGTGAACATAAGACAAGGTTAAGGTTTATAACAGGTAGAATATTCGGTACACTAGATTGTCTGAACAGTTGTTATTTGCCATCAAAAGTTATGCTTTTGTCATTCTGAAGGCACCCAAATCAGATGTCTTTTACTGTCAAGAGGTAAAGTGGCATGCAAAGTTGGAAAAAGACATTGTGCTTTGCATCTGACCGATGGGGCTACAGTTGACAACTCAGTTCCCTAAATTCTGCAGTGCTGTGCAGTGCTCAAAGCTTACAGTTTCAAAAAGGGACATATAAAGTAGCTGGCTAGCTGAGCTGTTGTAATATATCATGTACAGCTCCATTTAATACAAGCAGAGAATCAATATTACTAAATGCTTTTTCCTTTTATCTAGGGCAAGCATCCAGGAAGATTATTTTAATTGATTTAGTGCACTGAACTTAATAAGGAAACACAAAGAGAAGCCAATAAACCATTCTTCTCCTATTTACCCTCCTAGCTGGTAAAAATACACAAACATTCACTTTTTTTCTAACAATTAGTAAGCACGCAAATACATCAATTACATCCAATATGGATCCAAGATATCTAATTAGGAATGTCTCATTCAACACATGGAACTCTCTCAAATGTCTCAAGATGAAAAGAGTGCAGTTAATAACAATAAGTCGCAATGCCTTTTATGTACAAAATAGTTATAATCTAGCATAGAAAAACATGGGTGTTGTTAGTATTAGTTCGAATCTTATTATATTTAATTTAAAGACCCCCATAACGCTAAGGACTATAATAACAATAAAACCATATGCGTAGCATCTGTAAAAAAACAAAGGAAATCGTTTTTCCTTTTATAAATACATTTGCCATATAAATGTAAATGTATGGAGTTCATTAGAACGGTCACAAAACTAAGTATAAGAAGTTATAATGAATATATAATGAACAATAATGAAAATTGACCTTGCAGATATTTTTGTATTGGATTGGGACAAAATGAACAGCTGTTACTTCCCTATGACCCACCCATGCCATTTAAATTAGTTTACTATTTAGATGGATCTAATGGAAATTTCAACAGACCCACAAAAGTGTAATCTACCCCATGGAAAGATATTTTAATCATGCATTTTGAGTGGTATCCCGACATTGTCCTGTGTATTGTTTAACCTCTAATATTATAGCTAATGTGATGAACAATCTCTCATTGCTTCAATCCTAATGAGAATTGCATTCATAATAGCAATATGGCAATAAGAAAATAGCCTTCTTTAAGAAGTTTCTATATTTGAAAATGGAGAGCCCCAGTTGAGGTTTTTCTAGGAGCAACTAGTAAGGATGACAGTCGGAATGCCTATGTGACCTAACCTTGTATATCTCTTCTATAGACCACCTGTCATACCTATTATTTTGAGCCAACTAGTTTGAAGAGCTTGAAGTTTCCAACATCTGGAGTTTCATAAATGAAGAACTGCTTAATGAATTAGAGTACTGTCTTTTGATAAAGTACATATTAGGTCATGGACAGTAGAAGGTGTGAGAACAGGGTGAGCATAAACTAATGTACCTAAAGTATTTTAAACATTCATTTTCAACCATAATCAATCATGCATTGCATCCATTCAAGCATGCACTGTGAAGCTTGTAAATTTGCCTTTCATGTGCAGTGGCGGTGAAGACGTCTTTAAGTACAAGAAAATCTCACCATTAATTACAGTGTACAAAATTAATATTGCATGCTTGTCGAAGCTGATTAAAAGCTTGGATTTAGTGAACTTTAATAGTGGGAACATACTTGTGGCAATGCCGTGCTTTGTTAAGCCGTGTTATGTTCTCAGCACAATAAACAGTAGCTGTATAAACTTTATAAAAATGTAATATATGCTTAAAAGAACATATAGTAAGCCGCAGGAGCATCTTAGGCTGAAAGGGGCCCCTCGCTGGTGCTGATTCTCTTTTTGTGTATTTACATGCATTAAAGAGAGAAGTGGTCTGGGCTCAAGCCCCGTAATGGCCTTGTTTATCAAGAGGGAAGGCTGGTGATAAGCTGGCTAAAATACATTCTCCTCTTCTGTTTTTGAGTCTATTTGCCAGGAAGAAACATATCTGCCTCTCTGGAAATTATGCCGTGCATACTAAATTAATTCAGAAATGATTCTGGCTTGAAGATCTAGCTTTGCCCCTGCTCAACTGGTGCAGCACCTCAGCCTGCTCATTCACCTCTAATGGAAACAGAGGAGGAGATCTCTTGTCTTCTACAGCACAAACCTTTCCTTCTCCCTGATGGCCCACATAACAGTGTGTGCTGTGCCACCTTGCTTCAGTTTGCAAGGTTTGCCAAGTTCCTGATAAGTATATGTTGTCAACTGTGAATATTTATGCATTGGGTGTTGTAAAGTGTGTAAAAATATCATATTCATCTGCCTCTATGACAATTATGTCATGCAAGGAAAGATAATTCAGACACATTTTTTTTGTGCCTGAAGCACAGCACAGGAACAAGTCCTGCTTTGTTTTTAGCTGCTGTGGTGTGAAACATAATGAACAAACTCGAACAAGGCAGCTGCTTTTTGCATAAGAACTTCAGGCCAACAGCCAAATTTAACATCACTTTTTATGATTGCCTTATACTTTTTATAGTACACTATTCTATGTAATGACTTATTGTGCTTTTATTTATGGTACTCATGCAGATTGGGTAGAAACTCCTTGTACACAATCTACATTGGTTATTATTTGACTGTAGATGATTTTTATTTTAACTCATATTTGACCCTTGTACACAAGCGTATCCAGCCAGTGGCTGCATATATGTTCTTTATTCCCTAGTCCGACCCTGAGTCAATGTGTTAATCATTCTCATTTCCACCTTCCAATAATATGGCAATATTAACAATACCACACACACTAATAATGGCTCTTGTAAATCACAATCAAAGACAGGATTACTGGGTACTCAAACCCTAATAATTAATGAACTAAGAAGGAACCCTCAAAAATCCCCTGATGATATTGTAGGGATAACCACAGTCAAAGTTGCATCGGCTATTAGATACCTATCTTTTTAAGTGTTATGTTTTATCAGGTAAGGTTCTTCTCTGTTCATTATTAACAATGAATATTGCCATGGAATATTTGTTACAATTGATACCATAAGACATTTACATATTTTAGCACTGAGCCACATAAAAGATGAATAATATAAAAATATTGTTACATTTATTGCACTTTTGAAATTAGTAAAATAAATGTATTACCTCATAGAAATAGAAAAAAAGGAAAACTAGTGTATAATTTAAACTTCTCATACTCACGTAACAAATGGAATAATTTGATATCCTGTCTATATTTCAAACATGTCTGATTATAGCTAAAAATAAAATGAATAATGTTTTCAAAGCCTTATTGAAATTCCTGTGTCTATCAATCTGGAACTCGCACTGCTAAAACAAGACTGTAAAATATGTAAATTGTGCCCAAGACACTAAGGTCATTCAACCTCTTTAAAATTAAAAACTGGGCGGAAAAAATAAATAAATAATAAATTCGATTTGACAGATCCTGTTAGAATATTTCCTAGGCCTTTTTCTACATCTGCTAATTATAAATCAGAATGCAGCACACGTAAAAATAAACAAATATAAATGAATGCATCAGGATTTATTTCTCTGTTCCTGTTCGACTAAAAAACCCACAGTCCTTACGGAAAGTACAGAAATCGTATTATAATATTGGATCAATGTACTACTCACAAACTTAAAGGACACTTTAATACAACATACAACATATTAGTTATTTTAAGCCCTACGAACTTATCAGGACTGGTCCTTTTTTGTTGAATCAGACATGTCACCTTTAAAATGTCATACTGAAGTTTAAGATACCTAAAAATCGGAGCTGATAGGCTGTTATTACTCGTATTGCACAAAAGAGTGAGGAGTCTACCCCAGCAAGCATATTTCACATTGTATGCATTGTGTCATTACAGAACTCTGCCTTTTCTAGCTACTAAAATTAATTAGCTTTTTTTGTGGCCTGCGCTTTTTGTAAATGCACTGCTATGTCATGAGCCATTGGGTCTTTTGCAGGTCTCAGCCTGCCTGCAACACTTTGTGGATGATATATTTGGGACAAGTAGCTTTCTATATTTGATTGATAACAGAATCTATTTCCCAACATTCTTTGGACAGTATTCACCAATCCCTGATCATTTGTGAAACCTAAATTTGGGAATAACCTGTGCAGATTCTCAGAAGTTAGCAAGTGCTAAGGGTGTGAGTAATGATACTGAGGAACAAACTCTCGGCTACCATCAACTCCACCAGTTTCTGTATGTCTCTGTAGCTGTGTGTCTGTGTCCATCTGTCTTATTATTCCATATCTATCTATCTATCATCTATCTATCTATCTATCTATCTATCTATCTATCTATCTATCTATCTATCTATCTCTTTCTTTGTTTCTGTTCTAATCTATCTGTCACAGTTACTGCATGTGTAAGCAGAAATATAAATGTAATACAAAATACTGGACAGCATTTCCTAAGAATAGGAATCAATTTGAATTAGGTTTATTACTGGTGACTTAGCTCTTGTCTTCTCCTCCTGTTTCCTAAATGAGGGTTAAAAGGAGATCACTGCATTTTGCGGTTGTCTTTCTTTATGTTCACCATAAGGACACCAGCCCCATGTATTGTATCGTGTGGTCGAGCTCTTGTGCCCACACGCCACACCCCTTACACATGCCTTTCTGAGCCACACTATTTATCATCCAAATAGCTATAAATCATTCTTTTTAAAATTATATTAAATGGTTCCTTAACGATAACAGAATACCACATTATTATTAAAATCCCAGGAACCAAGTGTTAAAATGCCCAAATAAGTACCCGCCCCCAGCCTTCCCCCCATTGTGTATGTATTCTCCTAGCCAGCACCCTCTTTAGTATTGATTTATGTAATGACCCAGACTTTCCCCAATTGTGTATTTTTGCCCCCATCACCTTGTGTAATCATGCCCCCAGTCAGGCATTAGGCGGTGTGGCCAAGGTTGCCATCTGGCTTTTTAAAAAGCCAGATTTGAGCTTATTTCTGGCTTTTCCTTATGAATTAAGAGAAAACAGCAAAAAAAATATTTCATTTGGTAAAAGTATAAGGTTTATTGTTATATTTATAGTGTGAAGTATTATGTTTATTGTTGTAGCTGTACACCAGTCGGGTTACAGTGGTACTTGCGTTTTTCTCTCCATACCGAGTCTCCTCCTTAGGTCCCACCAATCACTGCACAAATTGTTATCAAGTTTATAATCCTCTATTCTATTTTCACACGGTGATGTCACACGGTGCTTTGGGAACCTGGTGTAGAGACTAGCACATTGTTGCCAATAACCTGGTAATTACCCGAAAAGGGGATCATTTAACTTAAGGTGTCTGAGTGTAATTTTCGAAACCTGTTGAATATCTCACCAATTTAGCTTCAGAGTCGTCTTTAACAAAGGGCAAAAGGGGCAGCTGCCCCGGGTCCAGGCATACTGCTGGGGCCCACTGAAGCTGCTTTTGGATCCCTATAGCCTCTGCCTCTTTTACTTCAAATTTTCACTTGCAAGAGTGGATGACAGTATATTGGTTTACAATATTATTCATTTTATTCTTTCTCTCACTTACCACTACACCTCTTTCATTATGATATTGCCAAGGTTCCCTTAGCTTCTTCCAAATACTGGTTCTTCAGTACCAAAATGTAGCGGGGAATGTTTATTTCGTGGCTTTGCGTTGTATGCCTTGACGTGCATGTCACTAACAATCAGCAATGCTTTTGTTGAGAGAATATTTTCTATGGTAACGAACTTTAAAATGAAACAACGAAATCGACTTGGTTTGAAGATGCTGGAAGCCATTATATTTATCAGAAGCTGCTTAGTGTTTAAAGATAAATATTGTTGTGATTTCTTCACAACAACCTCTATGTTAAGAAACATGAATTCTGATGTTTTGTGTGGTACCATGTAACCATCTCACTCTTGATGTAACTAATAACTATATACGTGGAGCATATTGAGATATACCATAATGTCATTTGTTAAATAAATTGTTTTTAAAAGGTGTAAATTATCATGTTTTTATTTGGCTATATTTTGTCTTTTTCAATTTCTTGCCTGGCTTTTTTTGGCCTATTTTTAACAATCCAATTGGCTTAATTCAATTTAATCTATCTGGCAACCCTGGGCGTGGCCAGTTCCTGTGCTCCACCGGCCCCAGACTGGCCGGCCCACCGGGAAACCGGCCCTGGCTTTAGTGAAAATGAATATAGGTGATAAGTTACTGCAAGTGTGTTAGGTCATTATATTATTGTATATATTTATATAGAGAATGAGTGGTATACATACCTAGGAATCTTTTATTAAGTTCCCTGTGAAGTTCTTTCTTGTATAGGAGACTTTGTCTTTAGATGGATGTTGTGTGATCATAGCTAATAGATGGTGCTATTTTGAGTCTTGTCCAACTCATCCAAAATAAATGGAGAAGCTTTTGGAACCTAGGGTCAACAAACGTAATAACTTTCTGGTGATTATGGTTTTACAATTTGTCATATATTACCTAAGGAGTTTTCCCTACTGCAGTGTTTAAACAAACTGCCATCACTATGTATTATGAGGGCTCATTTTGACACTTGACTCCAGCAAGAAGGGATGATTAAGCTCTTCTTGTAACTGCAGCTCAATGGGGTTGGTCTATTGTAATCACATTGAAACCCCAATTCTCCTGTAAACAGACTAGCTTGTTTTTAATATAATTCTGTGTATCAATATTCACATTCCTTTTTTTTCATTTTGTCCAGCTGCACCTCCTAGGCTGAAAGAGATGAAGAGTCAAAGTATACCGGAGGGCAAAAAGTTGGTTCTCAAGTGTGAAGCCATTTCCGAACAGCCCTCCTTGAAATTTAAGTGGTTCAAAGAAGAAAAAGAAATTAGTGCAAAAGGCAAATCAGACAGCAAGGCTGAAAACATTAGGATACGGAAAAAAACAAAGTAAGTTTTAGTTATATGAAAGTTGTGAAGTTGTATAAAATTAAAAGAGGAATGCTTGTGAAGCATTCACGGCCTCATCATCAAACAAAAGTGATAATTAAGTGCTATGAATTATCAAAGTGCAAAATAGGTAGGAGCTATGATTACATAAAAAAAAAAGAAATATCCAAAAACATTATGTTAAATCAAGTACATTTGTGAACTCAGGGTAGGTTGTTCTAGAGGCCTCTTAATCAGCTGCCACACTTAAAGGTTCTGATACAGATCCAGAGAGTTTGAACAAATAGTTATTTATATGGAAAAAAAGCTTACTGTATAAGCATATAAGTATATGTATTTCAGGAATGTCACCTAGTTAACCACAGTAGCTAATTATGGTCTACCATTCTGCTGTCATTGAAAACAGAGTTTACTATCACCTTAATGAAATGTGAGGCACAAATGTGAATTTATCTCTCTCTGTGTCTCTCTCACCCTCTCTTGCTCTCTCCCTATAAAATATATTTGCTTTGCTGTTTCTGAACAGCCCCCCTTGAATATATATATAAATATATATTAATTAAATGGCCTATGACATATGACTGACTTTTATCAAATAGCCAGACTGTATGGATCCTCCGTTTGTTAAGGGTAATGTCCTATCATATCACAAAATATGTTAGGTATAACTAAAATGATGTGGCACACATGTTTTTCTGTTGATTATGGTAAAATTATTACATGACCCCTGTCCTCTGTTTATCTTACAGAAAGTCTTCCGAACTCCACATAAGCAAAGCTTCTGAAACAGATGCTGGAGAGTATAAGTGTACTGTGTCCAACCAGCTTGGGAATGACAGCATGAGAGTTAACGTCACTATAATTCCATGTAAGCAGTATATCTTTCTTTTCTTTATTGCAATGAATCCTGAAAAGCTTTCTCGTGTTGAATATGTGAGTTCAGATCCACATGCAATGGAAACTTGAAAAAGTGTATTCCCAATTATGTATTTTAAGTGCTGCTCTAGATCTGACAGGGGGCAATGTCCTCACTGCAGAGTGACATCATATTACACCATATTCTGATGTCACTCAGGATATGACATCATATTCTGGCACTCCATGTCTTAAAGAAATACAGTATCTTTAATTGCCTGCTATGGAGCCTATACATGCTTGCCACAGTAGTCCATAATGTAAATAGAGATCTCCTCTGTAGGTGACTTATTGAGCAGTAGCACACCTGATAGCCCAAGAAAATGTCAATGGTTGTTTTTGCAGTCAACCATTTGCAACGTGTTGCATGCGATTACTGCCATATTGTTCTATTATGGATGCAATTCTCATTAGTTGTACACATTTTTGTTTTTTTCTTCTATAAGCCATAGCCATAAGCCAAATTCTTTATTGATTTATGGAAATGCACATTCCCACTGAATACACACAATTCAGAGACAATACGATTTCAGCAAGAGCTGTTGGCTCATGAACTAGAGCCAACAGCTCCGTCATTGGCCAAAACTTATCTTAAAAGAATGAAAACATTAACATTGTATTTTCTTTAGAGTTAAAGTATCCACTACTGTTCAAAAGTAGAAATTTCATTGTTTTTGAAACAAAAGAAAATTTGTTCCATTAAAATAAGGTCAAGTGGATCAAAAATACTGTGTAGACATTGTTAATGTTGTAAATGAACAACTGATTTTAATGGAATTTACCTAATGGCACTTTGTGTTAGTTAATCCAAGTTTTTAGTTTTAAAGGCCAATTGATCATTAGAAAACCCTTTTGCAATTATGTTAGACTTACTAGAAACTTTCTTGTTTTCCCATGAAAACAGGTAAGTGACTGCAATCCTTTGACCAGTAGTATGAATGTAACTGTATGCTTTTTTTGTAAATCTGCCAAAAAAATCAGTTAAAAATAATGGGAACTAAAGTTAAATATATGTATATACATAAACCCATATAATTAAACATATGCATAATAGTTTTTTTGAAATGACAGTAAAATGTTTTTTATATTTTTTAATATTAATAAAAATTACATTTAGCAAAGGTCTTTTTTTACTGCCAGTCCATGGGCACCAATTACATCATGCAGCATTATATAAAGCCACTGTATTTTAAGAGGTCAGTTATCCTTGCAGGTTGCTTACAATGGACATGGAAGTTTAGTTGTCTTTCATGCTTGATAACCTGGCACCATGTAGCATAGAACTTTTCTTTACATGTATGTTAATAGGTGTTTTTTCTTAAGTTGTTTTCTTGGTGGTATATGAATTAAATCTTGACATGTTTAAGAACCTATTGCTTCAATGGAACCATCTGCAGGGTAGGGCAACGTAGGCTCCCATTTTTCTTCCCCTTACTCCAAAAGCAATGTTTTTTTTGCAACTGACAGGTTAACTGGGATGTTTCTTGCACAAGGCCAGATGGGCCTTGGTGTTACCATTATGAATGCTTTACCTTACCTGTAAAATATGTGGGAATGCTCATTCCTACAAAACATGTTGTCATAGTTAGAAAAAAAATATAGTTAGAATCAAATGATCCCTCCTTCTAGAATCTATTCTGAGCCTCATAGCAAAGGAAATTAATTCTCACGAGTTCTACTTAACACAAACAAATGCATTCCTATAAGGTCAAAGATACATCTTATTTTTATATAATAGTATGGAAGCACTTAATCATGCATTCAAGTGCTCATTTTCCAGTCAATCACCATCATTATTACACATAAATTCACTTTAAATGAATGTATAGCACTTTTCCTACAGCATGCATTTTATTTATTAGTCTGTTCCAAGATTATTATTATGTCTAGTTTGGGATGGGTCAGAGCAATGTCTAAATTCATAATGATATACCTTCCACATGTTCATCTTTAGCAGAGATAGTCTGTCTTTGGCACTCATGTGCCATTGTCCCTCTTTACTCTCCTGATGTCCCTCTTTTTCCAGGAACTCACAATGGTTGGTGAGGACACTATCACAGTGTCCAATAGAAAAATGTTAATACAAATATATTTAGAAATGATACATTTTCTAATAATTGGTCACAAAGTAGCATAAAAAGCCCCTAGCCATTCCTCTAGCCGCAACCTCTAAAATTGAAGCATCCCTCTTTTCAGTTGATGGAATGTTTACCCAAGGAACATACAAATACAGTACAAGTGAATGGGTTATTGCAGAAGTTATAGACATTCTGTACCATCAAAGTGTGCTTTAAATTGCTTTCTAATTATGTACTATAGCTTTTTAAAATAGGAGACAAACTGGAGTATTTTGACTGACAGATTCAATAAATCCATGAACAAGTAGCATGTGCAATAAACAAAGCAGACATTTAACACATGCTTTGTTGTAAATTCCTGGTTATGCTAATTTCTTGCCATTCCTATGCAAATGATTTTTTAATTACATTGTGATGGCCCATAAAACATAGAAAATTTCACCAAAACATTTAGCAAGCAAGATCATATAATTTGGCTTGCAGTTTCCCCAATAAGGTAAATTACTCAGCAAGCCAGAGAGCTTAGCTTTTGATCTTGCAAAAACAGATACTGGAAACAGGACAAAACAAATAATAATGGCAGACTAGCAAATATTAATGTATACATGTAGGCAATACTGTACTAACATCTTGGTACCATGAATGCTTATCTGATTTCTTATAGAAACAATCTAGTCCCAAGAACGGTAGCCACATTTTTTAATGTCTGTATTTTTTATCCTTCACCCAGACGTTAGTATGTAAGCTTCTTGTCCAAGCTTAGCAGAAGTCCCATTGAAGTCACATAAACAGCGGTATGTTGTATTTAAATACAACAAAACATCCAAACTCCCGTTGACTTTAATGGGAGCTCAGCTTCCATTGACCAGAACAGGCATTCTACTGAGCAAGTTCAGGAAGTATACTACAGTATGCTCCCTGCTTTCAGTAGAGACAGCTAGTAGAGGCCAGTAAGTAAAGAATGCCTTCAATGATTTGCACGAAGTATTCATTGGCCAAATTTCATGTGTATCACCAAAAAAGAATAGATGGGCTGAGCATATAATCATGTCTGTCTAAAGGAGAATTCCTTTAAACGGTACTATAACTCCTTGTTATGGGAACATCATCATAACAATCAGAGAGAGAACAAGTAGTACTAATGCACTTTAGTTTGTCCCTTGTCAATATTGCTTATTTGTCTCTGTTTCCCAGAAATAAATTACATATAATATCATTTATTTTAGAGTTGTATCTGCATATACATATTTATGACATTCACAAGACACAGTCATCATAATTAGTACTGAATATATTACATTTAATTTATTACGTTTTCACTTCTTGCATTTACAAAAGGTTGTTAGAGGCTGTAACACATTTTTAATTGTTCTATTCACATTAAAGAAAAGACAACAGATTTATTTTACACATATAATGTTTTATATTACATATACATATTTGGATATGTATTCACACTATTTTCTGCTATGTCACACCTATTATTTTTTCTGATAACATAACACAGCTTTACCCTTTGTCCCCTTATAACATTTTAATAAAAATGGGGGTGGCAGTGGTCATTGTGTAGTCATTTGTTAGAATATCTGCAGATTTTTTTTTTATCGCTTACCTCCCTTATCTACGTTATGGTTACCTTAGACCATTTACTTTCTTAAATTTCTTATATCTTTACCATTGCCCCTGTTTGAAAATTCATTGGACATTATCCCCGACTGCCCTCTTCTGAGCGGCTCCACTTTAATGCCCTGATTCTAGTTTGGAGCTAGTTGATAAACTGAATTCTTCAGATAGGCACATTGAGCCGTGTACCATAATGATGTTACCCATAATGATGCACAGTTGTTGAGCCCTTAACGTATGATGCAGGCATATAAGCAATGTGACAAATATTAGGTTTAAACATTCTAAGAAGGAACACAAGATTTTCACTACAACATAGAAATAGAGCAAGTTAATACGATATACCACACATACACAATCCACTTTTGCCAATTAGTGGTATTACAGTTTGCAAGAATCCACATCCTTATCACTAGTACTTCTAATAGCAAAGAGGAGGGGGGTTACAAAGATTATTGATTTGTCATTTCTGTGTGTCTGTGTGAAAAAAAATATATTTCCTTTCATGATTCAATGAAGCAAGTGAACAAATCTTTAGTAATTGAAATTCTTCCTGCAAACATTAATAAGAGTTGCCGAGGTCAACTTAAAGCACCTATAAGCAGATAGAGAGAGGAAGTCATTTTTCTTTAATCTAAAGAGCCAAAGTGGCCTTAGAGAAATCCCTGACAGGCAACAACTCTCTTTTTCAAATCAATTAGGAATGGTACTGCACATTTTATGCTGGTAATTGCAGAATATCTGATATCATACAAAGAAAAAAAATAGATATAACACTTTTGTAATGGAATACTGACATCAATAAGATAAAATGAATTCTATCATTTGACTATTTACATACCAAATGTCCTAATTAGCCTATTCATTAGAAATGAATAATATCACACCATTTCGTAGCCAAAAAGCTTAACCAACCTGTTTAATAAGGGATATTAACAATATATGTATTTTTGTCTTATAAAATACATTTTAAAAAAAAGAATTTAGGTATATATAGAAAATGTAAGTTTGTATGTTGTATATTAATTTTGTGATTGACATTATGGTAATATAATTGGGGCTATATAACTACTTGTTCTGCCCTC
Organism: Sceloporus occidentalis; assembly: GCA_023333645.1. Taxonomy (NCBI): domain Eukaryota; kingdom Metazoa; phylum Chordata; class Lepidosauria; order Squamata; family Phrynosomatidae; genus Sceloporus; species Sceloporus occidentalis. The sequence goes on along the minus strand of JALMGF010000065.1, from coordinate 3,195,115 downwards.
TCGACTATGATTTCTTTTTCTTAATTCAAACCAAGTATGTCAAAGGTCACTATTTAAAGCAGCTAAAATAAATAAAGCACATTTAAGCAAGGTAGCTTGATAGCGGAGAACATGACTAAAAGACAATAGTCTTGAAATATTTGAGTAATTGCGCATTATTTATAATGCATATAGATGTTATCTGCAGTCACATTCTTTACTTGCAGACATACAACTGCAGTTACATGTTATTATAAGCATTCATTTCTATGTATTTGTATTATTAAGAATCACAATCAGTACACTACTTTTCCTACATTGGTAGCACCATTTAAATAATCTTAAATGGATAATCAGCAATGCAGATGTAATGCCATTCCATAATACTCTTAGCTAAAAGCACATTTACCTGTTATACTTAGCAGTTGGCTTTTAGAGGGCTTCACATGGAAATACTCTTTTAAAAAAAGATAACGATACTTAAACCTTTATAGATGCTGTAAAAGCTTCCATTTTCATCAAAGAGTTGTAATTGTAGAACTACATCATATTTGAACCTTTATACTTTGAAGTAATGCTTATTTCTGTAGAAGCAGTGAACTATTATAGAGCAACCTTGTAAAATGCTCTGTTGAATGGTGTGACGGGACGCCCTGTACCCCGACTGGGTACTTCTGCCAAACATTGCTTCCTCCTGCCGGGACACCAACAATTAACCTCTTCAGCGCCAGACAGAACCAGCATTGTAGATAGAAGGGGGGACGTCGCTGCACCGGAGCTGGGCCGGTACTGTGGCTAGCCAAAGCTTAGCCACACAGTCCTGAAAAGGTCAATAAAGGATCATAGCAGCCCACCCCAAGCATCAGACAACACTCGTGTTGAGGTGAAAACAGGACTCAGTTTATTTGGAAACACAGGGGTATTTAAACAGTACAAGGGGTAATTTATACACAATAGACACATAAAGCCACTCTGGCACGCTTTACCAGGGCCCATAGTCTGTAGGAAGGAGGCTGGCACTCAGTCCCCTCCAGGAGCCCATGGCACAGAGGCTTCCGTGACAAATGGTTATAACCTAGCAAGTCTGCATCTATGTCTACATCACCTATACTTAAAAAAACAGGAAGGTGGACAAAGGAGAATGGGATATATTGTCAGGTAGGCAACATACAATTTGTTATCAGTTTTCCATTGAAATATGCTGTTCAGCCCCATTTCACTGAAAAGGTTGAACCTGTTGGAAGTGAATTCTGCAACAATTTGCCAGGAAAGACAGCAGATAACACCATTATTATTATTATTATTATTTATTTAACAATTAGAATTAACAATATTAGTAATACCATAACAAGGTAGTGAGAATAAAAAATCTGCACAGTATTGTTTATTTCAAAAATTATATATAATATTCACCAAAAAAAATCAATCTTTATTACGATATAGTTTCAAGTAGGCCTGAATTTGACAAATAGTTTTTTGTATTATTATTATTAACAATAATATGTCCCACTGCCAATGTACAAGGGCAATTTATTCAGTACATAGCTCCTTGGCGCTGAAGATGCTGAGTATCCAGGGACAAACTGCAGCATCATCTACATTTTGACTTTTGTAGGACTTCAGCTTTTCGGAAAGAATTCTGGAAAATGAGATGATAAAACTTGAAATGCAATTAAAAGTCTTACTACAGTATAGAGACAAGCAACGTTTCTATTTTTTATTACAATAATTTACATAATACAAAAACTCTGGCGTGAAATTAGATAAAGTGTGATCTGACAAATAATTTTTTCAATTGTAATACTATGGACGTAGATATTATGAAAACAAAAGATGATGCTTGAGCAAAAGAAAGACAGTAATTGATTTAAAGTGGGAAACCTATAAAAAATGCACAGGGCCACAATTAAGCTAGACCCTCTAGATATATGCCTTTTCTGACTTGTGAAAATGTGGCCCTATGTATAAATACAATGAATTACAACCATATTTTGGAATGCTGGTTGTAATGGATCATGGCTACAGAATAAGGTCATAAAATAAAAAGGATTTTTAAAGAACATTGGAAGGCTAGAATATTTTCATATTCAGCACTACCACAAAGCAAATGGTAACATCTGTTCACAGGCTTGACATCATGCCCCAAGCAATTCTTTATTTTTAATAAGTTTTTATAAAAAATAATTGGTATCTAAAACATAACTGCCTAAGGATATGACGGTCGCCTGATTGCACTGGGCAGACATTTTAACTTCCTAGACAATCTTTTAATCCTGTCGTACAGTGCTGTGGAACATGATGGTACTATATAAATCAATAAATAATATTAGCTGTGAAAAAAAAGAAATAATATTACAGACCCTTTAAATAGAGAAAATGTAATTCAATCATTAAATACTGTTTAAATCTAAGATTTTATTGTGTGTTTCCTTTCATCTTAATTTTCCGCAGAAAGACAAAAAAAATGCTAGTAATATAAGAGGTGCAATGAAGTCAGATAGCACACTATGTTATGAGGTTATAAGACTGAATGTATGATCGTTTTTGTATTTATTACAACAACATGAAAGGATGTAAAAGTCTGCGAATGTCTGCTGGGTGCTGTTCAACATTTTGGTGCTGAAGGGCCTTTTAGAACCCAAAAGAATATCCTAAATAAGTTTGTCTTTAATTGATAACCACTTGGGGCAGATGGAGTCACCTCAAGATTTGCGGCTGTGCTTCTTCCTGCCACAATATCCATTATACATAGATAGTAGGTGAAAAGCAAACCAATACTTGGCGGTGAAAGCATCTAGTGGTTATTACTGTAAGACATGTAATGTTGTACTTAATGGATAATTATAACAGTACTATATGTCAGACTGGGTTTTTATAAAACACCCTCTCTATATTTCTTTGAGTAAGGATGATTTAATTAGAACATATTAATGTTTTCTGTAGTTGCTTTTCTTGTAATTCTGATAATGCATTTTTAACCCCTTAAGGACAATGGGCGGTCCCTAAACCCATTGAAAACAATGCATTTTGAGCCCGTACATGTATGGGCTTTGTCATTAAGGGGTTAAAAATAAAAAGTAAGAATTTCATATTATATAGCTAATGCTTGATAAAGGAACCAAAGTGAAAATACATGGTCCAAAATGGCTTGTTCTGATTGAGGTAGGGTCACTTGCTTTGCCTGGATAAGATTGTTTGTATCTAAAATTTTGATTTTTCATTGATTTTTTCATGTAAAGATGGTAACAATGAGATTCCGAAAGCTTGTGTGACTTCTCACTCAATGAATGTTGACTTGCTAAACATTATTCCACCGATCTTAAGACTGTTTACACTGAACAGTGATAAATCCAGATGTGCACTCTAAACCTAGACTTCTGGATTGCTTTAGTAATACATCACTGCAAAGGTTAAATTGTTTTCATATCAAAGCAGTCCTCTCACCTGCTTCGTATAGCTGAAGTTTTTGAGCCTGTTCAAGGTTGGCTTACCCCATTTGGTGGTGAAGAAGGTGGTTGTAAACAGGTCCAAGAAGTAGCGGGTGGAGCAAAATAGTCCTCCACACACCCTATGATCCTTTAGCTTAGTAATCAGCTTTTGTACCTGGAGAAGCTGGACAGATTTACAGTTCCCAGTTCTAATCACTCTATTTGCTACAGCAGTAATTATTTCTCCACATGCACATGGTGGAATTAACCCATGGCTGTCAAAATTTGGCAAACAGTTAAGAGATCAAATGACTTGCATTTTTTTTCCAGCTAACTGCAGTATGTTGGCAGACGCAGCAGGTGAAATCTGCCATTTTTAATAATTTTTATTACTATGCTATTTTTTGGCAAATGTCTAGTCTTTCCCTAATGAACTGGCAATGATCCTGCTGCCAATAGCTGAATCACACCACTGCAGTGGTTAGTAAGATAGCCTCTGCAGCTATTTAAATTATGCATTCCACTTCCTGTAACTACATGAGCTAGCAGACTGATTTGAATTTTTTATCCAGGATATTGAAATTATCAGACAGTAATGTGGTAGATGCAGTCGTAGCATGCCATTATTTAAGGTTCCTGTCTCTTTATGTTGTTCTACTAAAATAGCTGGTATAATTTTAGAAAGTAACTATCTCTGTGATGAATCTCTGTTTTTCTGATATTGTTACTGCTAATGACCATTGTTGCTGATTTTCTGATGGAATATCTTCATCACTCCTGTGTTCCAATGGCATGTTGTGTTTTCTAATCCAAGTTTAAGTTTAAAAAGCTCATTTATGATTAGAAAAGCCTTTTGCAATTATGTTAGCACGGCAAAAAAAAATGTATTGTTTTCCATAACACCTAAGTGACCCCAAAAATTATTCCACACTTTATTCAAGACCAACGTTGTCTTGAAACCACAAAATAGTTAAATAATTATTGTTCATGTATACTTTGCATATGCCATTTTTAAGATACTATTTTATTTAAGGTTGTCAGTCTGCCTTAAGAGAAACCAAAAACTTTTTCTGACAGCCACCAGCTTGGACAATCTCATTGCATTACCATGTAAGTATTTTATCAGACCGTACATGCAATTGCAGCTGTCAAAACTGAGCTAGATCACATACAGTAGGTCACCACCATTGGCCCCGATCATACCTTCAGCTTTGTCTTTGTTAATGAAGAAAAAAATATTTCAGGTCATCTTATTCTTGTCTATCACTCAGTACCATTGAAACCCTGGCTTCTGGGTTTTACTTATTGACCACATTAGAGTTGACATTGCATTTGAGTTATGGTGAGTAGAAACATTCTAAACTGCTGACTTTATTGTACATTGTGAAGAGTCATCCCTGATGAGCTTCTTCTGCAGGAAGGGCAACGTTGGCCCTGCATATTGTATAATTAAATAGTGAAATGGAATGTTCCATACTTCCTTAAACAGTTTGCAAGCAGACATGTACAAGCAGACACAACATATAACAATGAAGTGATCCTACTGTAAATCTTGCAAAAAATATTCAGACATTAAAAAGGAGTATGTTCCAGATAGAGATTTTAAAGCTCTTTTCAAAGTTATTTGAAATAATTTCAAAACCAAAGCTATTTAAACAGAATCTATGTTATTGTGTTGGTTATATTTCCATTCTAACTGTTACATATGCTCACACCTCAACATAAAGTCTCAGTGTGTGGGCAACTTGATGCAACACATTCCAGCCACCTGACATTCACTTTTTAATGTCAGCTTTTTAATTCTATTAGGTTAGAGCAGAGTGATTTCTGCCTTTGGTGGAAATGACAAGACTACTTCTATTTCAGTTCAGTGTGGAAAGATGTGAAATGTATGTGGGTGTATAATTGTAAAATCAAACCGTTCTAATGAGTGGCATTCTCCTCCAGAAACTATCCCTGTGGTTTTTTAGGATCACTGTGAAATCCAACTTTCACAGCATTCCATACATTAAATTCTTTCAATACAAGTGCTTTTTTTTTTTAGAAGAATACGGACGTTAATATTTGTGATTATTTCTCTCTAATGATTCATAATTGAAGTACAGAATGACAGATTGTGACTAATGTCTGCATATGAAAATAATGCTTACTGAAAAAACAGTAGGTGTCCATGTTACTCTTAACATCAGACCTCAAATCAAAGCAATTTTTGGCTTAGTTTAAATTATTCAGCAATTTTGTTCTTGCAACTGAAGTATGCCTGGAGAATAACCTTAAGCATAATATCGTCTTCTTAAATTGATAAAGCACTGTCTGCTTACCATACTTACAGAGCAGAATTTCTCAACCTGTTGTGTATATACTTTGGACAGAGCTACTGTAATATCTTTTTGTATATAGACGCCATCAGCATCTACTAATAAGGCTACTTATACAATAGTTTGTGGTTGAAGAATGTGTAAGTTTATCTTACACATGGTTACAAAACGAAGGTATAAAGAATCATATTGCATAGAATATCAGTGTTGCTCTGATTTTTTTTATTATATTGAGTGTTTGGGTAAAAGAGAGCCTGCATGTTTTCTGAATGTTTCCCAATGTTTCATTCTCCCAAAATATTGTAGTTAATTAGACTACAATCATTGTGTGAAGTAGTTGATTATTATGTGTTAATATTATAGAATGACAGATGTGCTACAGAGCTCAATTGTTATTGTATTTTTTTATACCTTATCGGGGTCGAATTTCATGTCATTCCTTGAACGTGTTGAAAATAAATCGGGTCTTGTAAAGTGTGATACTTTTTTTTATTACAGCTATAAAATATGTTATCTATATATAATCTATATGATCTAAATCTGTTAATAATTGATGTTGTCTGACCCATCTAGCCTTTTTTATCAAATGCAAAATGGTAGGATTGTAAAATGAAATGTTATCAATTATGAGCATGTTTCTTTGGGAGAAAGTTATTCTCAGGGCAATAGCAGAGTTGCCAGATTGGGATATATCTCTTGATGCTAACAAACATGGGGCTTTCTGCTAATAATAGTATGATATACAAATACACCAAGTGTGTGATGCATATACCCCAATTACCCTGAATATTTCTGGGCCGATAGCGGCATATTTTTAATTGATTGTATTGATATAGCAGTGATTTATCAGGATTATCTATTTGTGCTGATATATGAAAGTAATTGACCCTTTAAAATCTGCTAGACGTTGCCATTGTTGTTCCCATTATAATATTTTCAATTTCCACATGTCCATCGATTAGGATTCTCTGCATTATCCACCTTGGAGGCCCTGCAAGCAGATGCCATACCAAGAACAAAGAACAAGTGAAATTAAACCCTGTTATTTCCCCACCAAATTTCAGCCACCTACTCCACCCCTTTCCTTTTAGCTGTCAGTTACATGGTCTCATGGCTACCCATACATACCCCAGCCTAACTTTGCCCCACTTTAGGGACCCAAATAGAAAAAAGAGGTGGCGAGATCCCAAGTTTGCACTCATAATGAACTCTGGATTGCCTTCGTTCAGAAGTATTAAGTAATTATAATTTTCAATTGGGCAAAATCTTTTGCATTTGCTGTAAATTAAAGCTAATAGCAATGCTTAACTATCCCTACTTTCTAATTGACAGATCAAGCACTTTATAACGGCCGACTAAAATTGCATTGTAATTGTATTGTATGCCGTTTTAACATATTGCAGTATGGAAAAATACATTATGACTAAGCAAAATCCTAGCCACACCTTTCTTTTTTAATCTGCAGAAGTGAAACGAAAAGCTAATGTGGCATGCTTGCAATATCAATATCTCAGATTTCAGTTTTAATGGCTGCATTGTAATGGTATATATATACTCAACAAAATAACTGAGTGTATTTATGAAAATATTTACAATCAAAATGCATTTAATAATGCAGTAAATCAGATGTCTCTATGATTATATTGCATCCTCAATCGACTATTCTTTACAGTGTTATTATGAACTAAATAAGAACCTAGCTTTTTTAAGTTGGTTAGTGAATATACCAGAATATACTTAGTGGCTTGTCAAATTTAAAAATATATATCCTATCTATCTATCTATCTATCTATCTATCTATCAATTAATTTTATTTGGCTTTTGCTTTTTTAATATGGCTCAATGATATTCCATTCATAGATTTTACAAATGTATTGTTGAGGAAGAAACAGCAGTTTGAAAAAGTGCATCTCTTGGGAGGTCTCAGATATCAAACTAGCTGAGCTTTGTGACCAGCCCATAAAGATAATATCTTCACTTCCTCCCAATCCCTGCTTTGTTAGGTCTGTATATTCGATAGCTACACCTTTTTCTAACCAAGTCGCATGAACAGGGATTCTGAAGCTGAGAAAAAAAAAGATAGAGACAGAGAGGAGATCATACATGCTGCCTTCTGGCTCCTCTTTGATTTGATGGCCTTCATTCCTTCTAATTGGATAAAGTAGGAAGTCACTGGTAGTACTGTATTGCTGGATGTACTCGATTTTATTCAGACCAACCCTGCAGTGGGTGGGGGAGAGCAGTCAGAAGAGAAAGGAGAAACTAAGTGATAGAAATCGTGACAGGGAGAGTGGAAAAAAGGAAAGATTCTATGTGCAAAAAAGAGAAAGGCAGTACGAGGATGCTGAAAAGGACTAAAGAAGCAGAAAGGAACAGAAGGGAGTAACCTTCGAGCTACTGCTTGCCCTGCTTTCAAATCACACCCCTGCAATAATACCGTTAGCAGAGATGCTCATGGAGCAGGCACCTGCTGCTCTGTAGCGATTCAGGCTCTTTCACTGGTAGCTTTAACACAACAGGATGCTATTGTCGCTGTCACTGCTGCATGATCTGCTGGTGTTGTTGTTACAGCCTTTTCTCCTTTGGCTGCTTCAGAAGAGTTATTTTCTACCCAACAGATACCATCTTCAGAAGCTCCAGGTGAGACACCAGCAATTCACTCCGGGCTATTTGTATACCTGATAACTGATTTTATGTGCCCTAAACCCTAACAGAAGCCAGTTCTTTAAGGGCATAAAATGCACGTACTTGCAAAAACAGTAAAGAAGAACATAATAAGTTAAATACCTTTTTCAGGCTCCTGTTCAGCTACTGAAATATAATTTGTATCTACCCTGATAGAAATCATCTCCTTAAAATATACCTTGATTTGCCTTGTAAGATGAATCATTACTTTTTATTTTACGGACCCCTTGTTATTCAACTAATGGACCACATAAGGATTCAAGATTCATTTAGACAAGTCGATTGAAAATGTTTAAGATGCCTGGGGATACTGCAGAAGGTTTTCAGAATTTTTGCTCTGAGCAGAGCTCAGACCTGCCGCCTTCTGAAGTTCAAGATGAAGGAAACATGCCAGAGACTCAAGCTGAGGATGAAACTACCCAGGGGATGGCAGGCCTTGCTATTACCTGCTGCGTGTGCCTGGATGCAGACAGGCTTAGAATCTGCCTTAATTCTGAAAAGATCTGCATCCTTCCCATACTGGCATGTCTGATAAGTCTTTGTCTGTGTATTGCTGGCCTTAAGTGGGTATTTGTAGATAAAATATTTGAATATGACTCTCCAACGCATTTGGACCCTGGAAGAATAGGCCAAGATCCAATCATTTATGCTGACTCGACACCACCTACATTGGTAGCCTCATCTGTATATACTTTGCCTTTTCTTGTGCCTAAAACGGAAACTGGTTTTGTGGTAGAAGTTGGTTCATCTCTTTTACCCACGGAACCTACTTTCAATCCATTTTCACGTGAAAATTCGGTGTCTAAGGTCACTTCAGTGGAAAAGTTAATTGAGCCCTCTACTGTTTCAGTGTCACAATCTACTATAGCAAGTTCTACAAAAATAGGTAAGTATAGATGGTGTTACCGTTATGTTTAATTAATGCAAAACTATATTTAGTTGCTTCTAGGTTCAATGCAATCCTCTGATTACTAGAAGGGTGAAGGGCAACGCAACATGCTGCAATGCGTTGCATGCTCTTTAGCCACGAGACTGAGATACCCGAATCCATTTGGAGACAATGTAAAACAGAATGTTATAAGCTATTACGCTCTTCTTTGTGCTTCACACAGCCTATGTACATAGGAAACAGAGCGTTTACAAATTCAGGTGCACATGGAATAACTGAAAAAACTGAGTTTTTTCTCACTGCGGTAAAAACTTCTCTAATATTGGCAGCATATGGCTTTCCAGTATATCTATGTCAATGAACATAATGATGTATTCTGTCGAGTATATGTGTATTTATGTATATATAGATAGATAGATAGATAGATAGATACAGTTGACCTCTCTCTCTCTACTATATCGCTGCCAGGTATCTATTCGTTGAATAGCTGTCACCTTCATCAGTCCCTAGTTACACTAGGAAATCATGAATTCTCTTCTGGCCTTCTTGATTAGCATAGCACTTAATTTTATGTAAGGTGTTTGAATTCTAGCACAACATGACATATGTGCATTATATATCTGCATATATATGAAACATGAATGACACGCATCAGCTAGGTTTCATACTGAACCACTGTTTAGACAGCTGTACATACCGCTTGTTGAATACGTAAATTATCTACTAATGTTCTTGACAACCAGTACCTAATTAATAGGCCTTGTCTGATGACAAACATCTGATCTTTCGTCCATTTTGTTACTTACACAAGCCTGTTATTTGGTGGCAGAATGACTTACCTGTTTGACATCTCAATTAGTGAAAAAACAACCTCTATCTCTGTTCATTAATGTTTACATGCATTTGTTGTACTTGGAGGTATAAACTGATTTTCTTATGATGTCTTCACACTACAACAAAGTTTAGTACATGCCATCTAAAAAATGTTTTGACTTATGGAGAAAAAAAATAAATGTTGAATTTTTTGAGAATGTGTCCAATGCTTACTATAGAAGCAAGTTACTAATCCATAGGACAGCCTGTATAATAATGATACAATATAAAGTACTAAACTATACAGTATGTTAGATAGAGCTCCCTAGTTCAAAGTAATTTTTTAAGAAACAAATTTTTATAGAAATTTTAAATAAGCATAATATGTTCTTTGTTCCTGTCAAATTGATCACTACATAGTTAGCAGATACCTTGTAAGTATATCCTTCAAGGTCATAGCCCGGTAATGTATAATTGATTTTATTTTATCGTCGAAGATGGGGGAGGGAGACAAAGATTGAAATTAAGGTCGAACAAGGCATGCGAAAAGAAAGCACTAAAGTCATAACGGTAGCAATTCAACTGATAACTAAGATATACCATGTATACTCGTATTTTGGTATTTTTCTGCTTTCAGTATTGGATTTAATTTAAGATTTTATTTTGATGTGTATCTTCCTATCCTAGCTTAATGCTTCCACATGCATTATTAATAACCTGGGGAGGATGGAGAGAACATGTGCTATTCAGGAGGTCTGTAGTTTATGCTGCATAACCTCACTCAGGCCTCTGAATAGGGGATATGTGAATAAAATAAAATATCAGCAAAGGTTAGCATTTTTTGACACCTCAGTGTATACGATAGTTCTTTTTTATGGCAGTTCAGTATATAAGAATATTGACTGCCTGCAGTTTTGCATGTTTAATTCCAAACCAGTGTGCCATGCATGGGAGTTATCTATCTATCTATCTATCTATCTATATCTATCTATCTATCTATCTATCTATCTATCTATCTATCTATCTATCTATCTATCTATCTATCCATCTCCTGTATATCATCTGTGTTTGTAGATAGCATACTTGGTACCGAATCCCCACCACTTGGGAGACATACATTGGTACACACACTTACATTAAGATTTTAAACCTGTCACATGCATTTTAGTCTGTCACAGTATTGATTTGGTGAATTAACGTACTCTTGTAAATCAGTACGAATGTTCATTATGGCACGTAGGATTTTAGATTTTCCCCTTGATTTATTAAAGCAGAATCTGTTCACAAACACAGGGTTATACTGTTATATCAACAAATAATATTATTATGCAATTCACTCTTGGATATATATGGATATATATATATATATATATATATATATATATATATATATATATATATATATATATATATATATATCTGCAAAAAAACTCTTATTTAATAACTCTAATTTAATAATACAGACCTAGCCAGCATAACAGACTCTGTGGTTAACCATTTATTGGCATTTTCATTTTTAATGTATCATTTATGGGGAAAATGTGGAAAATAAGATTATTTATCTCATAGTAATTTTCAAACATTATTAAACTAATATTAAAGTAATATAGATCCCTAATACTTGGTCATACACAACTTTTACTCTTTGTACAATATAGTAAAATATTACTACATAGGTAGCATCTTTGTGGGAATTTTGAATTTATCTTGCCACTGATGTGTTAGTTGTTCATTGTCAACAAAGCCATTAAAAGCATTTGGGGCTATTCATCTCTTCAGTTACACATTGCAGGCTTTAATTAGTTTTGTTCCCCTATGATTTCCTAGCTGTTTCCTTGTAAGCAGCTGGATACCAGTTCAATGGAGTACTTGCTATTTGATATTTAAAGCAGCAGGGATACACATTACTCTAAAGCGTTAAGTAGATCAGCTTAGTCTAGTGATCAATTTTGTTTAATCACAAATACACATATTTAATTAGGGCGTTAATGTCTTAAACTATAGCTACATATATTTATTTCTATAATAATATTAAAATCAACAACATGTTGGCTGTTTATCATGAAAATTTTGGAATCTAGTTGATCTAGTTTTGTTAAACTGACTGTTTTTCTACGGTGCCCAAATTTGTAAACTATATAAATGAAGAAGAAAAAGTATGGTTAATGACAGGTTAACATTTTTTATTAAGAAAACAAATTACGATGAAGCTAAACAACAAAAATGGATCCCCATAAAGTACAACACCCCTCACACATTTCCACTCTGACCACCTAGTTCTTTATAATAGTCCAGATGGATTGATGATGAATAACTGGGACCGGTGGCAATACCCTAGTAGTGGTAAATTAAGATTCAATTATAATATCTGAAATGTATTAAAATTAATCTTTTTTGTCCATTGCAGTCGCCAGTGCATCAGATCACTCCTTGTTAACAAACTCTGCGTACTGATTTAACCATAAAATGTCTGTTCTAGCTTTACAGATTTGATGTTCTGCTCACCAGACATAATTATGTCATCTACATGGTGCAATGCAGTGCTTTTTTCATGTTTTACGTATTTTTTTCATATATGCATTATTGCATAGTGTCTGAATTCAACTAAAAATCTGCTGTTTTTAAAAGACTTGTTAGTGGTCAGTAGGAACAAAATGCAGCAGCTGTGGGTGTTGAATCCAGATGGCTGGTCTCTCTACAGCTTTGCCAATAATAGATAACACTTTAGAGAATAGAAATTAGGAGATAAAGGCTTTTTCACAAAAAATAAAATTGACCCTCAGGATAGAACCATAAAGCATTGTAATTTTAATTATTAATCCAAAAATTTAAATAGAAACATCCTGAAATATTTAAAATTAGTGTGACCTCCTTATATACCTGGCCAAAAATATTTTGGTAGAAAAAAGTAAAAATTAAACAGTTTATCATTATCCATGGAGAGAAGTAATAGTAAACTAGTAAACTAATAAAATTTGGTGATTTAAATTTTTTCAGCTTTGTATGACAGACATATCATTGTATACTAGTGTTGTGCAGTCGGTTGCCGGACACTATGAATTATACAGTGAATTGTGGATGGCTTATGCAGGCTAGGAGCCATTATAAATCCTAAAGGGCCTTATGCAGCCTTCTGGCTGCTATCCAGACATTAATGCTGTAGGTCATCCTAAATTAGAAATTCTAATAGTTCCATAATTCCTAACTTTGATATTGTGTTCAATTTATTCTGAACTAGGGAAAACTATTAGCAAAATGCATTAAAAAGTATATAATTTTATATTCTGATGAATCTTTTTTGGGATTGTTATTTTCATCTCTGCATCTAAATAACTCAGTACTCAAGTACTTAAAGCGAGAGTAAGTGTTGTTAACAAAAAATCTTGTCAGTTATGGTGTGAAGGGCTGTATGCTACTGTGTGATTTGAACTACTTAACACTTAGTCTACCTATCATGTGTCAGCTGAAGTTTAAGTACACATAAGGCTCAAATGTGTGGGTGAAAAAGTAAAAAAACACAACATTCATAAATAATGTTTTTTCTATGCTTATAGAACTAAATGTAATCATTTTAACTTCATGTACTCAGGACCCGCCTGATTATTATTCTCCATTAATTCCTCTTCCCGCCATTGTTAAGTTGCTGATTGTTGTTGGTTGGTGGGATGAGAAGAGAAGAGATAACATCAGCACAGCAAATTAATTAGTTATGTATCTTTTGCTACAAACCTTGTATGTTTAAACCAAGTGTCTCCAAAAAGTTATACATATAGGTACTTTTGATGGAAGAATTTTGTTATGTTAAAAACAATGAAGGCAATAAGTCTTACAGGCTTCATTGGTGTACAATCAGTGTTTCTTTTCAAACACTTTTCAATATTTCTAAATAATATTTTATACCCTATGCATATTAAAATTGTATACTATCCAGCCAAATGATCAGTTTCTCTTGCTGTGAATTATATGAACACTGTTTTTGTTGACACAAGTGCGGCCATATACTGCATGACACAAGTACGGCCATATACTGCACCATACAATATGACATTGGTTTGCCAGATCGAGTGATTATGGGGTGCTGCCAGACAGAGGACCACCGATCAAATGGCCTTGCACCAGATGGCATGCCCGGGCCTAGCCTACCTGGAATTGTTTGGTTTGGATAAAAACCTTGAATAGAAGGTCCACCTATTGCATTTACTGCAGCATACTGCACTTTACTGTCTAGGTGATGTGTGATAATATGCAAGTATTGTCTATTTATGGAGTTTCCAATGATTTTTGTATAGATCAGGGGTTATTTATCCACTCTATCCATATCTTACCCTCAGAAGGGATGATTTGCTACATAATAACAAGGCATGTTCAAGTGCAAAGTAAGCAACCCTAGAGATTCCTCTCTTGGCAAATATGCTTCTTCACTCTGGTTTGCATATTCAAGGCTAGATATTACAGGAAGCAAACTGATTACATGATTTAAGAACACAAGGAAGAAGTTTACAAGACAACATTTTAGTGAAAGTACGGTGATCTGTTTCCCACCCTTCAAAAGCCATCTCTGAATTCTTCAAGGCAGTTGTCTTAATACAATACATGTTGCAAAAACATGTATTTTTCTGTACTGGCTTATTTATGGGAAATCCAGATGTAATCTCATATTATAACTTATAAGCACTTATATATAATCTTATATAGCACTTTAAGGTGTGTTAAAATGTATATAGCCAAGTTTTTTTTATATGAAGACATTATCGACTTCAAAGAATAGCTTTTGCATTTTTTTTAGATCATTACAGGATGCTTTCAAAACAATTATAAAACAAAGAATGTTTTGATCTATCCCTGATTTTGTTTGTCATAAACTCACGAGATGGAATTTTCCTGGAATGAGATTTAATTTTAATGGCACGGTAGTAACATTTGGCTGTGACAAAAAATCCATTATAATATAATTATAACTCACCTTAAATCAGGCAAATTACCTATTTCAGACTCTCTGGCTTCAAAAAAAATTTTGTGGAGGAGATAATGTTATTTTGTTTAATGCATTTGTCTTCATCAGACTGTTTTTTTTTATTTTAGAGTATATTGGTTTCCAAGTAGCATGTGTTAGCTTGTTAAGACTAATCTTAAATAACTTGTTACATAAAGTGTATATTTTTATTTATAGTGAAAATCCATCTAAAATTACATATAGTCTGTAATTAGATATGTATAAAAAAAATATATTAGTGATTATACATCAAGGAACAAACACCACAATAACAAGGATATATATATATATATATATATATATATATATATAAATACACATTGTGTTCATTAGCAGTACAATACAGCTTTATAACAGAAAACTAAACAGATGCAGAATACAATGGTGCTATATAAATAATAAATGTCACTATAGTACAGTTTAAGGGGGATAATTGTTACTAAGAAAGCTTGCTCTTCACAGCATGGCCCTCTAGATAGACAGTGACAACTTAATTAACAGGATCACACACATAAAAGTTGCTTAGTTCTTTGTAAAGCCTTGGGTTGGGCAAAGACAACCGTAAGCATAAAGATATATATAACCTGATTTCTGCTTGTTGAAAAAACAAAACTGCAAAGCAAAACAAACAGAAAGAAGAATAGCACACAAATTGGTCAAAGTAGGGAAAACTTCAACTTAGCAGTCTACTAAAGCTAATAATTTCATTAACTTTTCTGGAAATGAGTTAGCATGCTCACGGTCAGGTTACTATCGTAACCGGAAGGAATACGTAATAAGATAGCAATAGAGATAACTAATGACCTTTTGGGAGCTTTTATCCTCAGGGGCATATTTGTGATCCCGGTTTAGTGTCGTACTAATGTAATTGCACGTGTCCACAAGCACATGTGGCTACTAAGAACCAATATGGAACATCTGTGTAACTAACATCCAAGCATAACAGTTCAGCTTGGTAGAACTATAAGGATAAAGATTAGCTTTGCCATGAGATTCTAAATTCACTTTTTTATGTTAATTTGATGTACTGTAATATTTTTTTCAGTCTTGTTTAAATTCCAAGACTTGTTTAGTAGAAGAATATTAAAAATCAATGGAGCACATTAATATGTACAATTCTGTTCTTCAGGATTGATATTTCTTTATGATCAATTATTTTAGCAGAAGGGTAATCCATTTAGGATTTCCAAAGCTTTTTAGTCATCTTCTTGCATCTCAGAATGCATAGCACGGTCTTCTTTTTCCAACATCCAGCAGATGCCTCATCGAATATTCTAGTCTTCCTAAACTAGACTAAGGAAACACAGTTACAATGCCTGTAACATTATATTATTTAAAAAATGTGTATCAGGTTGCTGTTTTTGAATATGTTAGTAGAATAACACTTAATCAATAATGTAATTATGAGTCTAGGAGGCTAATTTATTATTTTAAGCATGCCTTTTGACAAAATTATACATAAACCTTTTATACCAATGTCCTCATTCATGTTTTACAATTATTAAAATAACAGCAAATCCAGGCCAATAGGACAAAACCAGAAAGTGCACAAAGATGTGCTATACAATTTAACAGAGGGCAGAAATGTATTTTTTATTGTTAGCATCTTGGCTGACAAATGTTGTGTGAAACCTGCATCTTTAGCATCCATTACCTGCAAAGTAAAACTAAATGGCACCTTATCTCTGCCAGTATTGGTGTGTCATTCTACTATGTATATGTAATGATAGTTATTTGATATGTCTGGATGCACCTTCGAGTCACCTAATTAGCTCACACTTTCTGCAATCTTTAGTAGGAAACTGTAGCACATGCTGTATTCAGTCACTAAGGCAGACTAAACATTTGAAAACTTGAAATACTTTGATGTTACTATGTTTTGCATGCTTTATGACCACTATTATGACTGTATAGACTATAGTTGACCTCCAGAAAGAGCTAGTTGGTAAAGAAAATGAGGTTGAACCAGCATCAATATCTCCTTTGTCTGTAGGTGACACTGCAAAAATGTAATGAAGAATTTCTTGGATAAGGCATTTTAATAACCCTAATGGGGAGAAATTATAAACAGCAATACATTTTATCAATAGTATCAGTAGATTGATCATTGTAAGAAGATGCTATTATTATACACCGTATGTGTATTCAGTACGCAGAGTAACACACTTGCTGATTAAGTGACTTGATCATGTTTACTGTAAGTTTTATGGGTATTGATAATATGACACATTCACCAAAGGATTTATAATTGAAACCTAGACTCTTTTGAACTTCATCCACTTTTACTGTCTAGGTACATCAGGTTGTAGATTACCTTTCTACAATGTTAATTTATTGCCGTGTAGTTTTTGGTTGTAGTGCAGTAACTGAGACCAAAGGATACTGTGAAGTATCTGATATTGCCCTAAAAAGTGATTGTTCTAACATTGAACATAAATAGGTGATTTAAATATACTGATTTTATATAAAAAATACAATAAGAAAGATATAAAAAGCTGCATGTTTTGTTTCCAAATAGAATAGGCTTTCTGACCATGCCATATTTTTTAACTCTTTTTAAGATTTAATATAAACATATGTGGGGACTCATATACTTCAATATCTAGATTATATAATATGGAACTGAGCATCCAAATTGGACATGGATATGAATTCTTCACACCTCTATTATGCTGGAAGTAGTATTCCATTATCACATTATTTCCAGTAAACCACAGAATTGCAAACTCAAGGAACATGAGAGGTTAAGCTTGCCCTGATAACACATAATGTATTTCAATTCAAGAAAAAAATGTCCTGGAACAAGGCTCTGGTTTCTTCCATTTATCCTTGGTTGTAATGTAAGAGGTCAATGAGATGCTGTCATGTATCTTTAATATCCAGAGATTTATAATGTCTGTGCTGACTCACCACTTAACAACAGACAAGCTTTGAATGCTTGATGTGGACAGGAAAAACTCTCTGTAGACATAATTCATTGAACTTTAGTCTCTGCATTAAAAACTAGACATGGAATACAATGCTAAGTACTAGAATCTATATTCAGCATTGATTGTCTCTTTTAATTAAAAATTATATATGAAAGCTCTAAAACATTACAAACATATATTTTACAACATGTTAGTGTGATATCAGTCAAAACTGTTATTCTTTTGTGTTTCAGAGCTATTTACCTGGTGATATAAATAGCTAACAGCTTAGTATGCACTTTGCTAGGTCTTTTTATACTGTGGAGTTGTTTACTGACCAGTCTTTAACATTTGGTAAAGGGACAGCTCCCTTTTAGCTTAGGCGCTTATATGTGTAACAGCAGCACATTTCATAGTGGCAGCATTTATAGCAGGGCTCGGGTCACCATTAGGTTTGGGGGCACACTAAATGATGCATGTCCAGGAGCCCATTATGATTAAAGATGACACTGGAGAGAAGTGTCATACCTCAACTCATCTACAATTCCTATATTTAGTTAACAATCTCATAAATCTGTTTACTGGTGGGTAAAACCCATGCAAAGTGATTCTAATCACACTTATTTTTTTTTTACTATTTGTTAACACAACTGAACTTAAAAATCACATATTTCGAAAATGATTAAATGAGTTATTGATGTGAATAAACTGATCAAACAAAATAATACATTATTAGTTATTTTATTATTATTATCTTTTATTTATATAGCGCCAACAATTTACGCAGCACTTTATACAATACATATATTCAAGGGTATGAGAAGACTAGAAGCCAAACCGATACATTAGGTGGAGAGAGCTCTGCTCGCAAGCTTACAATTATAGATTATCCTTCCATATATGTCCTTTTCTTAGGACCTACATAATTTTTTCATCTCCATTAACGCTTTCCTGTTATCCTGTTATGATGCTGATTGTTGTTGATTGGTTTAGGTAGGCTTTATATTGGTGGGGGAAGAGTCAGGACAGGAAATTCATCAGATAATCGTGGCCCTGCCACAAGCATCCATGTGAGCAACTTTAAAACATCTGCAAACCAATTACACTGATAGAGGCAGTCTCAATAAATTAATACAATTATGCTAAAAGCTGCAAGGATGACTTACCATTTAACATGTCCCTTTAGGCATGATATAGAAGGGCGATGCACTATAAACCGTCTTTTCAAACTGAATGAACAAATTACATTATCCACTTCTTATAGCATGTGCTTACTTCGCTAGATATGAAGACATGTTATGTGTTTAAAAAGCTGTACTATTTTCCATTTCATACTGAGGTGCCTTGGCGCCTTATATGCTTCTCAAATATAGTAGTAATAAAGCCTTATAAGTATTTATGGTATCTCAAGGTTTTGTATATATGTATCTCATGATTCTTCCAAATACATAAATATATATAATTGCTGTTACTATATATAACTATAACAATACAATGCTTTTTATAAAAGAAATAATAGTTTTTAAGCTACTAGCAGTAGAACACACTATACAATGGATATTTTAGATGTAAACCTAAACAGCCTCACATTTTTCAAAAGATATATTATAAACAGCCAATCTGGATGACATTATTTGCTGGACATATTTGAGTTTATAGAAATTAAAATGAAATGGCACTTCTGATGTCATCATAATACTTGTTAAATAAATATGATTTTTCTTCTCTATGTGAAGTACATTTACACATTACAATTCACTTAACCCTAGGTCTAATTTGTACCATGTAAAACTATACCTTCAATATTTTATGAACTAGTCAAGTGTTTTGGAGATTACATATTACCATTATCTCATCAAGGTGTACTTTATTTTCATACACCTGTCTGCTTTCCAAGCAAAAATTAGCTTGGTGTTCTAGATGTCTGGTTAAAATAGATAGGATCTTGAAACTAAATGTTAAATGTATATGTTCTAAGTAACATTTCTTAAAAATACTCACATGACATGGTCACCCCTGACCTTTCATATTCAAGTTAGAAAACTTTCCATGATCGTTCATAGCTGAAATGATTTTATATTTTTATGTTTTAAGAACTATGTTCTAGGGAACCTTTTGGTCCAATAAAACTACACTGTAGATGTTAACATGAGATATAGCGTGAAAATGACTAAAACAGTTTAATTTGAGTAATCATTACACATAAACTATGCCAGATGATATCCATGCTTACATTTTTGTAATTTAACACACCTGAAATTGTCTGATGCATGTAAATCTTGCTTTTCTTCCAAACCTTATCTTAGAGAGACTTGCATAACTAAACAAAAACAACCCAGCTATTTGATTTACCATGCTAAAATTATTTTGTACAATGATTTTCATTTTTATATTTTTTCCACCTGCATACATTTTTATATGCAATGCTGCCAGGAAAGATTGGTTAGAATTACAAGTGTATACATTTTAGTCAAAATGGCTCTGATGTTAAACAATATTAGCAATGCCATTTGTGCTTTGTTAAATTTATTAAATTCATCATCCAATTCACTCAGAGGAAGGGGCTGTTTGAAATCTGATTGGTTTACCCTGCCTAGTGCTTGATGTGACAAAATGTTTTACTCAATTGTTAGCTTCTGGCACTTGTCCTAAAGATTTGCTATGAAGGACTCTTGGCTAGCAGGTTGGCTTACTGCCAGCTGTCTAATGGATCATGTGTGACTCAGTTTCATTCAATGGTTTTTGCAAAGTCAATCTGAGTGATGGCACATCATGTAGATGTGTTGCCTGGTACTTGCTATATCAAGAATGATATTAGTGTATTTGCCTTAGAAGTAGGTAATAAGCACATCAGACTAGTTAATGCTTTTCATCGAAGATATGTTGATATAATAGGATTCTCCCTCATAAGAGGAACCATCCAGTTCCACCAAAATGTTAAAAAAAAATAAAACTGTAAATAAAAATTAAAAATAGGTGCCCAAACAACTTGTGCCCCTCCCACTAAGAATAAACATTAAAAAAATTAGTGTATAATGTAAGGGGGCATTTTACACCCTTATAAAAAAGCAATAAGATATTTTACGCCAATAAGATATTCAACGCCTGGTCGAAGCCCGGAATGGGTAAAGCGCATTGCGTACTGGACTGCAGCATATTTTATTGTTTTGATTTTAATTATTGGTTTGCAAACTTTATTTTTGGATATAAGACCCTGAACAAAATAAACGGAAGACTTCGAATTTATATGTAAGATACTATTTTCCTTATTAAAGATTGGATGATTTAATGCCTCATAATTGATACTTCTCTTTTTTTTCAATTACTGTATACTTGGAGGTCCTAGTTATATACCCTGAGAAGCCTACACTATGCTCTCCTTTGCAAGTTTAACCATTATCGGGGAGGGCTAGCTTCAAGCGGATTGGTGGATTGTATTGTACTATTTTTCTTGTTTTATATTGTTTTTTGAAGATATCTTCACAAGATTTGCCATACCTTGGATACATTGTGATATCCAGGTTCTGTGTTGTTTTTTTGTTTTTTTTATTAGATTGCACACTTTATCACTGTTTTGGATTTTGTTTGTATTATTTGGTATATGTGGAATGGGAAAACACATTGACATGGTGCAGCTGGTGTTGTGGATAGGTGCTGGGAGAGTCACTTTTGGTGATATTGTGTACGGAATAAGATATTTTTACTTATTGCCCTATAACTTGCAAGCCAAAGCAAAAAGCAAAAAAAAATATGTAACAATATGGGAGGTTGTTTCATTAGCTTTTGGAGATGAGTAAAATATTTTTCCCCATATTATCTTAATTTTTTACAATATAATATCGCACATGATATCCAAAGAAAGCCCTTCTTGTCCTGGTCAATGTAATTATGTCAATTTATAATATGTGTACGCTACATTTACTTAGATTGCTATTGTACATAGTGTCTCTGCACATCCATCTGATGCTTTCTATTTGGTTTATGAATGAGTGATCTAGCCTCCCCCTCCCCAACATCCCCTGGGAAACTCGCATACCGGATGTACATCTTTCACTTATCACTTTTTATAAAATAGGCTTTCTTTGCATTAAGGAAACTTCTGTTCTTCAGCCACTTAGGCTAATTAAGTAATCATTAAAAATGAAACTGTTCCACTTCCAACTGGTCTGTAGGTGACATTGATGGAGTAGCTCAAAGAGGCCATGATGGTACAAAATTGAATCATTAAATTAGGGCAGTTGTAAAGACCCAGATATCAGTTAAACGAACAGCTTGCCGTTTGTTGGTGATTAATATAGTTTTAATGTAAATCTAGTCCTTAAGCACCTTCAGAGTATGAATAAAAACCCTTGAATGAAAAGTGAAGTCATGTCATCCTGTACAGTCAGATCATTATTGGGACCTAGTTAAACCCTCATCTATATTATCCAGTACGCTTAGGTGAGCAGCCTGGCCCTGAGTTAATTAAAAGAGGACTTGTGAAAATGTACAATATAAAGTTTTAATGAGTATGTGTTGCAGATAGTGATGAGTGATGATGCTCAGAGTTGTTAACAACAACACTGTTCCTTTATGATTTTACAAGAGGTCCCTTTTAATTTTTTAAGTTCATTGTTTCTAAAAACAAATGTGTAAGATTAAAGGATCTTTCTGATAAACATATCAATAAAATATAATGTTAACAAAGTGAATGAAGCTATAATTCAACAGGAAAAGGAAAAGGGCCAAGGATCCAGAATCAGATGTTGAATTAGTGAAGATTTGTCGGCTCATCATTAGGATTTAACCTTGCTTTTAATTTTGATGCGATGTTCTCAGAACTGGATAGTGTGTGTGCATTGATTTTAGTGTCCTCTTTTAACAATGCAGAGGAAAAAGCTTGTCAGCTTTAAATGATTGTAATAAAATACTTCAAAAAAAGGCAAAGTCAATTCTATTTTTGCCTCACCTTACCAAGCAATAATGTATTATAGAACGACCTTGGCTTTGTTTAGTGGTTTTCGTTGTCTCATTATCTCTCTTTAGAACATATTTTAAATAATTTAAATATTAAAAACATACCTACATAATTTAAATTGTATTAGAAAGTAGAAAGTCTGTATTACTTTGTGTTAATTAATAAGTCGTATTATTCAACCTGTTTGGAAAAAAATATATAGTATTTGTTGCGTGCATATAAATTATTTTCGTACAATGTTCAATTCCATACGTGGCTTTAATGTGCCCAACTATTGTTAGACGAAAAAAGAAAGGTATTGTGTCAATTATTGATGTTGGGATAACTTTGCCCTCATATTAAATATAACTAGGAGAGATAGAACATGTGTTAGTAAGTGGAGGTTTTGAAGTGCTGTACTGTTTAGACCATGTCTACACACACTCATGTTTCTAGACTGTGATAGGAGTACATACCTTGAATTTCCTCATTTAGAAAGTTGTACTCTGCTAAGGTGGTATCCAGAATTATGTGTGGACTTGGAATATTTTCAGACTGTGGTTAATCTACAGAGATGAAAAAGTGATTTTAACATACTCTCATGTTGGATGCACGCCTAACACATTTCCACTGAACCATGAACTACAATTTTTGGAGTTTTAAATAACCTCATGGCTCAGCTACTGTGGTTTTTCTATAAAAACAAGTAAATAATTGTACTTCTATTCAGCAACAGACACATGAATGTGCTTTTACATTCATTTGATAGAGGCTGTATACTGCTAAAACAACAGGGTAAGCAAAACAATAGTGTTTGAGTCAGCACAGGAAGTCCTTATAAGCTGCATCCTAACCATGATCTCTAAATGGATAACATAATTAGTGAACCTTAATTACGGATACTATCATTGAGCTCTTTCTGATCTAAATACTGATGCTGAGAGGACTATGTATTCTTTTTTTCTTGCTCATTACCTTTCTGAAGTATTGAATCCTAGGGCCCTATACACTAATTACGAACCATTAACACTTTCATCGGTGACACTTCACTGAAGCTTGTGCTATTTTTGTGCTGAAAAGCAATATGCCTAATTAGGTTATTGGCTGTTCCAGAAACGAAACTAGAATGGACAATGCCAATTCTATATGCTTATTAAATTAGAAGTTTTAATTAAACAATATCTGTATAATTGGACTATTAATTTATGTCTTTATTATAGCAGTCATTCTACAGCTTCCATATTTTTTACCAAAAATTTGTCATAATTTTCCCTTTTATGGTTATTTTGGAAACCACAAAAAAGAGGATCAAAGGACAAGGAATGTTTTGATGTTAAGATAAAAACCTACAACACAAAGCCCATTAATGTCTAGATTTAAGGTTAGGTCTCAGACATCAGAAGAAAGTGTTGTCCTCTTTCATTATTTTCTGTTCAGAACTAAAGTTAGTTTTATCATTTTACCATGACTAACATCAGTTCCCCGTGACTGTTCAGGTGGCAGAATAGTCTTCCTAATTCATACTTCATTAAATAAGAAACACGAGGAGGTGTTGGATATGAATTGAACACACAGACTGCAATCCCTTTAGCCTCAATCATTCCATGTCAAAAATACATATATATTTGCAGTGAAGTAACAGAGGCATCTAAACTGCAGTCATCAGATGGCTCTCATGCTTCTGCAAAACTGCAACTTTCATGATCATCAGCAGAGTCATACCTTTGGATCTCAGAACCTGGGGTGCGTACAGAAATACATGTCATATCTGTTACCAGAAACAGATGGAAGGGCAAGTGGGTGCATTGTGGCCAGATGGCTCGAGTATATCCTTCACCTTTTGTTGACTGGGGCAGCTGCCCATCTTGCACCATAGAAGCCATGGCCCCGATTATCAGTTCAGGATTATGGCCCCTGCCACATTTGATTTAAAACTCTGTTGGATTACTAATAAAAATCTCAATGTTAGCTTTAGTAAATCAAGTAAACAAAGTACTATAGATGCTTTTTGGTAAATAAATACTAAATTGTTTTCATACATTCAAAGCTGTCTTTCATTAAAATTAACAGTCCAACGTGAAAACAATTAAAAGAAGGCTCTCTAAAAGACTTGTATAGTATCATGTCTGGGACACCACTCTTCTTCAATTCCATTTAGAGGCCAAAGCAATACTCCAAAGCCAATCTGGAAAATAGAAAGTTCCCTGTTGCAGTTATATCTTAACATGATTTAGAGCACAGAGGAATGAACATACATATACATGCAGGCATAATGTATTTAAGCCTTTTCTAACGTCTCTTAAATATTTAAGTATAAAAATACAGAGATACTCTTGATATGTGTGTTCTTAAAAAAATGAAAACTAAGAATGTTCTGCAACTCATTTGTAAGATTTTTTAAAATAAGATATAAAAAAAAGTATTCTTCCTGAACTCGTGTATACCTGCGAGGCTGAACCTGCCAAGGAATGTGTGAGGCTCCTTGATAACACGACTCTTTTATCATCTAGAGACTGAATGTTTGAGCATTACAGTTTGCACAGGAAATCCTGAGATAACAATTTGGCTAATCTGCAGTCACAGAAGTGACTGATTTCAGCTCATGTCAAATCTGTCCAACAAGGCTTGAAATGAAGAAACTGTGCGGAAACTTCAGGATTTCTTAGGTTCGGTAGCTTTCAGCTGCTCCTGAAAGAAAAAAGCTTAGTTTATCCAATTCACCGTTCAATTAAGCCCATTCATGTGTATCTTTTTATTCAAAGAGAAGGGTTTTATTCATAATTAAATGTTTATGATTAAGTCACACCATGTAATATACAGTTTACCTGTGCTTGCATACGTATGTGTTATTTTTTGACATCTTGTATCAATATATGTCTGTTTTATTTATTTGAGGACACTTAGGCAGTGGGTGCATATATTATATGCAGGTACAGTAATGTATATACACAAAACATAACAAAACAGTAGCAAATAACAAAACTAATACATAATGGAACAACTAACATTTTTTTTTTACATATTGACTTGGGGGGCGCTCTTCAAAAACCATGGGGTGCTTTTTCCTTTTGTCTTATCAAAATGTTATTGCAGTTATGGCACATTGCGCATCTTAAGTTAAGTTACTTTTCAAAATATGCTTATTCATCCACTGGAAGTAGAAATCTTCAGTGTCAGTATCTGGCATGGTGTCTCAAGTACCTTTAAACCTGACACGCAAGCAGTTAGTATCCGCTGATATTACCGTGACGTAGCATTTTAAATACATATTAAGCAAGGAAATCATTATTGGTTGAGGCAGAGATTGGATTCATCTTTATAGTGCTTTGCAGAATACAGAATGTTTAGAACGTTTTCAGGTAAGACTTATTTGCTTAACCCTAAATAAAAAGTATTTCTTTTTTTTAAGGAAAACATGAATACTCGTCTGGTATTATCACTAAGTAAAATAAAACCTCATTCAATCTATTTTTTTGTCTTCTTGGACATGCTTTAAGGAAGTACATTGTCTTGCGTTATCTGTTAAATGTTTGTCCTTTAGATATGGTATCTGAGGCTTGTGCTGTGGTTATTCCCATAAGGAAAAACATGATGAAAACAAGAGAGTGTAAGAGAAACCAGTAAACTTCTTTGTAAGGTATCACTAGAATGGACACAGAGGCTTTAAAATCTTCTTATCTGTATTCTGCAGGGGGGGGACTAGCTGTTTTCCAATTTTCACAATTTTGAAATGATAAAGAGATGTTCTCAGGTATATTTTTAAAACAGTTTCTATATCACAAGGGAAGTTTCTAAGTCCAGGATAGTTTGAAATTGATGCATGTAAACTGGTTATTATTATTATTATTATTATTTAATCACGCCAATATGGCTGCATTTTGTTTTTACAACAAAAAAATGATGCAAATATTTGCTGTCCTCATTGTCAAGGACCAAGAACAAGGGTGAAAGGGAAAGAATGGAGAAAAATTAGATTTGTTCATTAAACTGACTATAGTTCAGTATATCAAAAGAGCACTGTATTAAAGAAAATATTTTTATCACATTTTCTTTGACCCTGTCCTATTTAACAAATTATATAACGGTGTAGTTTTAGTACACTGTAGACTTTAGTACACTGTAGGCTATGTTGTCATCGGTTACAGAGATTTGTACATGAGTTTATTCTTCATGTATCATGCATTTTCCACATTACAAGTAATTAGTAATGGCTGCATGTGGCATATCACAGTGGAACCATATTGTCTATGTCTTAAGGCATTTCAGTTTGTGATGACAATAGGGGTCTTAGTGCAAAATATGTTTCCACAGCTGGTCTTGTACTGCGCAAGAGCAGTACCCTTGTTTGTTAATATAGTTTGTATGATACTATGTAAGCTTAAGATTCAACGTTTTGATTGTTTCCATAAAATATAGTGTGGATTTCTTAGCCACTGTGGATAGATCAAAGATGAAACGCTTGTATCACCTATTAATGTAATAATTCAGTTTGAAGAATCAGAGCATTCAACATTGTCCTTTGGAAATTACAGTAACTTGTGGCATCCATTACTTACCTTTATGCACAGTAACGCAGAAAGAGCTGCTGGAGCTACTCAGGAACTACCACTTTTCAGCATCTGGGAGCTTAAAAAACCCACCGTTACATAACTTGCTAGTGATCAGTTACTAATGTATAATAGTAATATTTAATTTAAAAACTAACCTAAAAGTTTTGTAGTCATATTCTAGATTTCTTTGAAATCTTAGTTTGCATTTTATGCACTATATGTATGTTTTCTTAGCTCTGATCATTTATATATGCCAACTGTTCCAATAAGTGTAATTTAAAATTGCTAGGAGGTTGTTGTATTATGAAAGTCGTTTGCAAAAAGAATATCAAAAGTGACCACATCAGGGGTAAGATTATGTTATACCATACATCATCTAGAGATCAAGTTGTGTACCTGTAAGTTTACATAAGTCTGTTTTTTTTTTTACAGCTCCCGCTCCAGGGCATCTCATACGATGTCCAGAAAAGGAAAAGACATACTGTGTCAATGGAGGTGAATGCTATATGTTAAATGGAATTGCAAGCGGCACGAAATACTTGTGCAAGTAAGGACAACATTATCATGTACTTAAAAAGTTTTGTGTTTTTCTGTCAACATAATCTTTAACGTAATGTTACAAAACTATAAATGGGATTGTTTATTAAAATAATTTCGACAGTAATTAGAACACAGTTCTGTGCAGAATACTTTCTGTATCTGACTACCTCCTACACACAAACTCATATACAACTCTCCTCAACGTTTTTTTCTTGTTTTTTTGACATGTAGAAAAAAAAAGGTTCTCTTAAAAGTTAGTGGGGTTTTGGTAAATTTTCTGCAAGGAACATTCTATTGTCGTCAAATTTCTGTGATATACAGTTGAATTCAATGTGTTTTACAGTACAATGTGTTTAACAGTAACAATTTCAATGTGTTTAACAGTAATGTTCAATTTATCAGAATTTTTTTTTAAGTACATATTAAAGCAGACAGGGGAATTTTCTAATGATAACTGATTTGAAGGTGGGATGCACATATCAATATAGATATTTTGTGATTCTTAACCTTGTTCTGGATTTTACATAAACCCTTGCAAATTTTCAGAACATTTTTATTGAGTTATGTCATATATTTCTTGTGAATTTTATGATTAATCATTTGCCTCTGGGTGTTAATGCTATAGTCTTTTTCCACCTCTATGCCACCAATGTACCACTTAATTTACAACCATGTTATAATATGCTAAATAGTTGTGTAATTGATCCCCATTTATTTTGGTATTTGTATCATGAATATAACACATAATCCATAAAAGAAAGTTGATTTGCTAAACAAAGACATACGGTATGTCAGTGATTTAAGGAATTGTAACAGCATCCCAAGGTCACTTTGATTTTTGCTTACTAGTTATGGTCTCACCTGTATACATTTAAAGGGCACTGACATCAGTTTTTACATTCAACTCTGGCACTTATTCTAAAATTATTAAAAAAAATATGAATACTGTTACACCACTCAAAG
The DNA here is from genome assembly GCA_023333645.1 of Sceloporus occidentalis. Lineage (NCBI taxonomy): Eukaryota > Metazoa > Chordata > Lepidosauria > Squamata > Phrynosomatidae > Sceloporus > Sceloporus occidentalis. Next base: position 3,166,112 of record JALMGF010000065.1, on the reverse strand, counting down.
TGATAACAGAATATATGTTTTTAGTTTTTGTTTTTAGTTTTTGAGGAACATAACATTGTCAGTAAAAAAATACAAGCCAGATAAACATCATTAAATATATGAAAACAACTATGTTAAAGGAAAAAGAACATTGGCTGTAAGGTCTGAGCATTTTATTTTGGATGTTTCTGGTCTCTCAATTATACATTCCATTTAACTTAAATGAATGCATTAATTATTTGGACTTTTTATTGCATGCTAACAATGTATATCATTTAATTCAGATTTATTAACTCTTTCATTTTTATTAATTATTATCAATAATTTGTTTCATTCAGTAACCAAATACATAAATAGAAGTTATATGTATAGATACTATCACTGATGAGTTAACTTAAAAATATGTTATTCTTGACAAGACACAATTTGAAATTTGTAGAACATTTTACTTTTTTACAACTGATATGGTTATTATTTCTTTCTTTTTATGTATACATTTTATATTACATTCTATGTATCTGTATATTTGACTGGATCTTTTTTAAGTTTTTTTTTTCTGTACCCTGGAATATGTACTGAAGAACATAAGATATCTGTAAACTTCTACAACACTGTTTTTAAAGTTCTCTATCTTGTGTATGCATATTTATTTCAAATGCACTATTCTAGATCTTATGTTTAGCTTATGTACATTCCAACTTTGCTTTTTGAACCCTTTTTTCCTCCTAAGAATCAGGTTATTTAGAAAACTACTCATGCCCAATGGGAACGGTGCAGGTGGAAACCTCTTTTTTGTTTTTACTCTGCTCATCAAGTTTTTGCCATTTAGGTGTCAGCCTGGATACACTGGAGCAAGATGTGCTGAAAATGATCCCATGAGAGTCATAAGACCAGAAAGTATGTTAAAATAATCTGATCTTTGATTTTTTTCTCCCCCCAAATACAGCAACAAATTAAAAAAATGAAACGTTCTTATACTTGGTGCCATCACTTATCTGATAGAACTGTCTGCTCTTTTGTTCTGCACATGACTTAAAAGAGCCAAATTGCTTCATGATTTGAATCTTTAGACACCAACCACTTTGTGTTTACTGATCATGTTATTGATTAGAGCTTATATGGAATAGAAAAAATGCCGGTCAGCAGTACATAAAAAATGGCCATATATTGCCGGCCTTTATGTGTTCATGGATTTCATCACAGTAAAAAAAACAACAGCCATGCCAGTAACAGGAGCAGAGGTTCTGTCTTTGATAGTGAATCTCCAAGAACAATCAGTTTACACTTGAAGGTTCTCCTTTCTTGTTATATATTCATTTCTTCTCTTTTTTCTCTGTTTTCTCTACCCTTTTTGTCTTTCCTCTCAGGTGTCCAAATGAATTTACTGGTGATCGCTGCCAAAACTACGTAATGGCCAGCTTCTACAGTACGTCCACTTCCTTTCTGTCTCTGCCTGAATAGGAGCATGCTCAAAATGGTGCTGCTTTCCACTTGCTGCATCTTTCTTCAGATCTCACCTAGTACTTGGTTCATTGTTCTCTCTACTAGGCTTAGTACTGTTTGCCTCTGCCTGTAGCATGATACCAAAAAGCAATAATAATAGTTACTATTATTATTTAAATATATATTTCATTCAATGTAAGGTTATTGGGCATGCATGCAGTATTATGTTAATACATTATTAAATATTAAATATATAGCCATGTGGAGGTAAGATAAAAAATATATTATAATACATGTATTAGTTTAAAGATTAATATGTGTTATAAAAAATATATATAACACACACATATATACATATCATTACTCTTTACCCACAATAGTTCTAGCATATTCTATTTTCAAATGGATACAAGTAGAAATGGATAGGCTGCAGATAATAAATGTTGAGCTCTATTTTCCTGTTTTTTTTTTAATTGTTATTATTGTTATAACTCATACATGAAATGGTTGTGATACAAATCAAATGAGTGTTTGAATCAAATCCTGATCAAAATTGTAAAACATACAAGCTTTTGAAAGGCGAAAGAGCCAGTTTTTTCATTAAATGTTAGGACGCATAGAAAAACAGCAGAAGATAGACAAATCAAACAAAACAGACTACATTTACAATAACTGATAAAAAGCTAAAATGTTAGATGGAAAGAAAAGGCCACACTCTACACATCCTGAGCCTAATTACATATAATGAAGGCATCATGGACTATTGGCTCTATTATTAAAAAATAATTTTTCTTATGTGGTGGGAATACAGTGACATTCATATTTCATACTGAGGCATAGACTGGGATGCCACATCTGATGTACCTTTATTGACGCTTATGCGGTAGATTTCGCCCCTTTAGTCCATGCCACAGCCTGGATACATACTACAAACGTGTAATGGTGAAAAATGCAAGTGGCTGCACATACCTCATTTATCAGAAGCTGGCCTTTAAATGTATGTCTAATTTTAATCCTCAGTCTGTCACTTTCCATACCCCTTGCTATATGTTCTCCTATTTATCTCACCGTTTAAAACACCTGCCTTGACATCTGCTTTTGACATTTAAAAAGGTAAATATCATGTCTTAAGATAGTATCCAACATTAAAACACGATACAGAGAAGTACAAAACCAATAATATATTTGGATATAGGGGTTTTTAGGGATTACTTATGCTCCACCTGCTGGTGGCTTTAGGATCAGAGCAGAACGCAAACATGCATGAATTCAGAAAGTGGACCATAGCACTCAGTAGAAAATTGTTGCCAATCATTCTATTGGTTGATATGGTAATAAGACCACTTTTCAATTCTTGAATCAGAATTATTTTGCACCAGAATCGCCTTTTTAAATGTAACCTCTGTTTTAAAAAACAAATGTTAGAAAAAAATAGAATTTCCCACAAGTACTTGATAGTATTCCAAAAAACCTGTTAAGAGATTGTTTCGGTACTTTCGTGTTTTATGATGTCATATATACTGTATATTTAGAACATGTTGCACAAATCAATTACCTTAATTTCCAACAGCATTTGATCACAATATTTTTCATTATTTGTCATATTTGTTTTTAAGACCCAATGCATGCTGCATTGTAATACATCAGTAAAGCAATTTAATTACAATTAAATGTCCACATACAGTGAGTTTTGAAAACTTATGAGCCGTGTAAATAACCACAACAATATAATTGATATCAATCTTTCTTGTTATGCCATAACATATTCATTAACTAGTGTTGATAATATACCGTAAAACTAGAAAGTAGAACTAGATCATTAATCTCAAATTAGCTTTTAGTTTTAAAAATCATCAAATCTAGTGGTAAGTGGAACCACCATAGCAAGCAGTGTTAATGGCTTTATTTTTTTTAAAAACATGTTGCCATTTGTTGTGATTACTTATTTTGTTGTTTTCATCCCTAACCCAAAAAGTATTTGAATGCATGGGGCTAGATTCAATACCAAACATAAATATATCAAGTAATTGAATAGCTACCCTTGCACCGAGTGCAATGGAATAAATGAAATAAAACAGCAAATGAATCTGGGCACACTGTTTTTGTACCTGATGCTGGTGAGTTAGCAGTAAATTTTTTCCTTAGTCTAATTATGCAGTAGAGTATATTTCCTAACTATAGATCGCTGAATAATTACAAGTGAAATTTATACTAAATAATACAAAATATTTAGTAGCTCATTTGGAAACTGATTTTTTTTTTACTGCTTGCTTTTCCACACTATAATATTCCTCAACAAATAAAAGATCACTATAAAAGCAATTAGTAACATGCGTTAGATGTTTCAGTTTTAGCCACTATATACCGATTTTGACAGGTACAGAGGGGTACAATATTGTTATCCATATGTGATTTTAGGTCTGCAATCGTAGCTGAACTGAGCACAGAGTTGTGTTCATCTGAGCATCTGACAACCCTGTTTTATGCCTTTTACTGTAGTGTTTGCTAACATATAAAATATATTTTATTGTCCAAGACAATAAAAAACATACCACTACATTTTGTGTAGGACATTTTTGTGTAGGACTGCACTAAATGAACTAAAATGTATTTCAGGTTTAGACTTAGTTTTTGATAAAAATATTGCAATATACTGATAGTCTAGAATTTGATAATCAGTATCAGTTTCATTACAGAGCATTAATTCCAACAGTTTGGTCAGTGTTTGCTGAAAGAGTTGAGAGATAAACCAATATGCCATGTCTAGATGAAAGAACTAAGTGCAACGTAGTAAAATGAAACGATTTTTTGGACAGAAAAATAAAATCTAAAACATAAATGAATAATGTTTAACATTTATATTTACGCTATATTGTATAGACCAGAGTAAGGTATGACTTATCGTTTGCTTTATTTGTTAGACATGCATAAAGTGTGGTCTGACATTTGAGAACAGGACTTGTAACGAGCCAGCATTGGCCTTGTCACAAAGAAATTAGTACAAGGACTCTTTTCTTGTTCAGCACTTTGATCCACACAAGTATCCATACGGATATTCCTTCTGTTGCGATCGAGTCTGGCTTGAGAATTATGTGGTTGGTACCAACTCCGAGCCACTAACCATGGGCTTACCCCTGACACCAAATGCTGACACACAATCATAAATAACAGCATACAGTAACAGATACTCTCATACTATACACAACACCATGCTCCCGCAAATATCATACTTTCACACATCTAAACATACAGAACACCTCACATAGTACACCCGCCCTCTTACCTCACACATGGAGTCTTTCTCTTTTTTGCCACTCACACTCTTTATACAAGCTGCCCCTATTACCACAGGATAACATTAAATGTGTTACATGACCCTGCTGGGTGCCTCTGTTACCTGGTGCCATTTTAGTGTGCCCCTGCTAATGATGTAATTATTGTAAACATTAACTTATAGTCCATCCATTCCACCTTTCTCTTCCTGATGAAGGGACCTGAGAGGTCTTGAAAGCTTGCAATCTATATTTACTCAGTTAGCCAATAAAGGTATCATTCAAACTCCACTTGTCTCCTACCTTTCTCTTCTTAAGACAAAACAAAAGTTATAAGATTTTGTTGCAAATATATTTGTAAATATTATTACAAATCATTGTATTTTCTACACTAGGGGTTAAACTATGATAAATAAAGCAATATATTTATTGTTCACCATTCAGTTCAAGTGATTTCCGTTATTATAACAGCAACCATTGCTGTGAATTGTAGTAATGCATGTTTTCTCAGCATGTTTCCTTGTTAAGACACAATAAAGCCTGCTTCTACAGATCAATTTGAAATTGATTTATTTCAAACAGAAGCAGTCTAATAACGTATTTAAACATTAATCTAATAGGCTGAATTTCCTGCATATACAATTGCATAAAGCAAAAATATGTATGCATGGGCATGCCACTAACCTAAGCTTTCTGTGCAACTAATATGTTTCATTAGCAATGTCAATGTAGGCTTCTAATAATGGCTGTCTTTGGAAGAAATCTGGATGGATTCTATTTTATTATATAGCCCTTGAAGTGTTACTGATTGCGGACAAAAATCTGTTATTTAATTCATCTGAACTTTGCGAACAATGAAAGTTTCAATTTTTTTCTTTGTTGTTGTTTTCCTTTTTGGCTAAACCTTTTATGTTTTATTAAAAAAAATAATGCACTACGTTAGCTTTATAAAATATTTAATATTTTTGTTTTAATGACGTGAACATATAGTTTCTTACATATTATTGTACTCAAATGTATATTTATAACTTTAGTCATATGCTAATATTTTGTTAATTTTGTTTAGTTAAAAGTTTTTCATTTTTAGTTGTTTCTGCATAGGAAAAATGTTTGTTGTTTCTATTATATTTCTTCTAATACAAAGTCATTTTTATACATATCACTTATAGAATAATTAAATCCAATATTAAAATATCCAGATGTCTAAAAATTCGGATACCAAAATGTAAAATTGGTTATACGTAAATATTATGTTTATGAGCCAACCTTTATATACATTCAGATTTCTTCCTGTATTCATGTTGACATATAGTGTCTGTGTTACCACTTTAAAAACCCAAAGAGGACATAGACACTTGATCTGCCCCTTAATCACGAGTCACGTGTCCCGCTTCAATGTGCACACACAGAGTAGTCATGGAATTCATGTATAATTTGTTTTGAGTACAGTGTATTGCTCTTTTCTGAAACTTTTTCCCTTTTCTTTCTTTTTGTCAACTTTCTGCATTGGCAGAGCATCTTGGAATTGAATTTATGGGTATGGACCAATCATTCCTTTTAGCCTGCAGATATTAGAGCCTAAAAGCTTCTTTTTCCTTCAATTTCTAACCAATTTCCTTATGCTTTGGAAGGGATCATACAGCTATAACACTTTTCTCTGTCAGATTCCTAGATATTATTGGTTAAAAATCATGCCATTTATTATCTATATTACATAACCCAAGGTCAGACGATTAACTGTTGCATTGGCTTGCACTAAACTGATTTGACCTTTATCTACAAGTAGTTAATACTTAGGTAATGTTTGGAAAAACTGAACTGATGGACAATACTCACACGCCTATCAAAAAGAGATTATTAGATTAGATAACCAACAAGTATATTTTAATATTTATATTGTTATTAGTTATAAGGATATCTTACATCTTATTGTGTCACAGGTAGAAATTAGTTTACCTTGATTTAAACCTTTCAAGGTTTCTTTCTAGTGGTATTAGAAAATCTATTTAAATCATAATATTGTTAGTATGCTTCTTAATTTAAAGGCAAGTCTAGATTAATTTTTTTGGTCAATTTTTACAAAGCCTATGACATATGTTGTCAAAGTATTTTTTTCTTCATGACATCAGTATACGTTAAATACCTTAAATAATTAGAATTTAAACAAAATATGTGTTTCTTCTCCATGACATAAAGCAGCATAATTTAGGTACCCTATTAATGTAGGCTTTAAAAAATAACCTTAGTACATCAAAATATTTTTTTCTACACAGAATTTAAATGAAAACGGGAAATAGTAAAGTAGTTAACTGGAAACCTTTGTTTAAATACCATTGATTTTATGGTGTGATTGCTAGATATCTTGTTTAAATCCCGTTTTACTGATTCACAAACACAGCCAAGCTTGGATATTTTTATAATTGATGAAGGAGTTGAAGGCTTGAATTACAATGGAGCTTGTTTAAAAATTATATTGAGTGGTGTATATGTATTAACAAGATATATTATACATCTAGAGGTATATGAGTATTTATTAAAACATAATCTGTGGAAACAGAAACATTTCAATTTTAAAATGTATTATGACTTTGTTGCTCCTCTAATAAAATATAATTTGCAGCCATTAACAAATATTAGTATACACTAATATAGTTCAAAGAACATTTTTTGTATTGTAGAGGGAGGAAGAGAGATATTTTCTTTTATATTTTGTACTACTTCCTTTCTCAAGATGCTGAAATCTGCAAAGACTAAAGATCTATAAATTATAGTTTAGGAGCTAAAGTTACTAAAACGTGATTGATTTTTGGCATACTTAGAATGCTTTCTTTTTGATTCACATCAAAACATTTTCCTTTCTTTAATGCTACTAATACAGTGTCATTGATAACAATAACAATAATATGCTTTTTAAACTAAATTGCATTTTCCATTAATAATAATCCTATATATATTTAAAGAACCTCCGTATTTGAGAATCATATTTTTACAGAACAATGTTTAGATATTTATCATGATGATGATTATTATCGTGTTATAGATAATTGTAGTGGTGGTAGCAGTAAGGCTATGCATTGCCATCATCATTTTGGTACATTTTATCTATGATACAATAGATTCTAACTCAAATATTACCATGTTATGATATGTTATGCTATAAATCACACCCTTGGATAAATAACGAAATGCCAAGGTACCAGTTGCTTGTTTCCATAAACTTTGCTATTAGTATACGTAAATTAAAAAAATAATAATTCATAGCATCCATTTTAGAGATGTGCATATTTATTGCACACATATTTTTAACAGTTAATTCATTTATTTAAACATATTATATAAAATTATAAACATATTAATTACATTGAGACTTAAAAGCAAAATTACATTTGCCTAATTTAAACAGTATTAAAAATCTTCCTTGCGATGTTATAAGCCTAATACATAAAACAGATTTATTAGTATCAATTTACTAAATGAAACTTAAGTTCTTAAAAAATATGTATAATTTTTCACGATTCACTTTTTTTTTTCTTCAAACTGGTAGGGTTAGGTATTAATCATGAATATATAAAAAGAGACCCTCTTGTTTAAATGATACAGAATAAGGATGACATCAAAGTTAACCCTTAGCCAATAGAAGCAGCAGAGTCATAAACATTTTAAGAAAGCAACTACCACATCAGATTACTGATATATAGTATTATCACAAATATGTTTTGATAATATTTTTTATCCTTTATCAATCTACTTACAACTTTAGAAAAAATATTAATGTAAAATCACAGACTTTTCTATAGTTTAGTAATTTTTATGTAGGAACACTATTACCTTCAGCATTTAATAGGTTAATAAGCTTGTGTTCCCTATCAATGGGAAGGCAACATTTTTTAACCACCATAGTCATTCCTTCTCATACATGTTTATTGTAATTTAATAAATAATAATTAATCATTTAAGAAGTCCTGTACAAATAGGAAAATGTTTCTGTTTGTGTAAGGAAAGGGTAGGTTTAATTCTGCTTTCACATCACAAAACGTTCTATGCTGTTACTCCTACATGAATACATATTTTTAGATGTTGGTTAAGAGTGTACAGACATATAATTCCATTTTTAAATGTGCATTAGTACGTTTCTGGACTTTTGATCCTTGATATGCAAGTGTGATGCTTTGATGGGAGTTGATCTGCACACATCTGCGGTAACTAAAGGGGTCACTCACTTTGTGATGATGGTCACTGGTTATAATGACAATTAGCAACATGTGCCAATTAGTTTTTTTACTCACAAGGTTTATCAGTTCATCAAACATGCCAATTTTACACATTTTACTAGGCTAACAAGTGTATCTGCATCGACATTACTTGATCCAAGTAGATCAGGAGTTATGCTGTATGAGAAATCCCTTCAAACTCTGCTTCAACCTTTTTTTCAAGCATTTCTTCACTTTGTTTTTCCAGTATCAAGCATGCTGTGCCAGGCCTACAGTTGACTCCTTAACCTTTAACCTTGTTTTGCCTCTACTTTCCCCACTCTAACTCTTGTTTGCCCCTGTCCTTCATGTTTTTTATTTATTTTTTGTTCTCCTGCTTATGTTTTTCATGTTATTTTTCTTCGCTGTAGCACCTATTTTTATTTCAAGCTGATATTATTTATCTTTATTAATAATATTTGCAATTCATTTATGTTTGATAATGTCCACAATGTGTTAACTGTATATCTCATAATCATGACATTGGCTTGAAAGAACTTCATTTCCATTTAAGAGGTGCACTGCTTCATTGTACAATACTTATTAATAAATGGCTCCTGCCAAATCTGTCATTTGTCGATCGGTTAAATAAAGAACATGACTCCAGCATTAGACAAGGTGACACAGTATACTCAAATATAATTTATAATATTTTTGTTATTATTTATATATCCAAATATAATGATACATTTTATTGTAAAAGCTCGGAATCTCGGAAATACCAGTAAGGTATTTGTCACCCTTTGTGGAAGATTATTCAGTAAGCATTACAGATAGTGAGTTCAGAACATCAACTGCCTCTGAACCATACAGAGATGCACAGGTCCTGAAATTTCAACTCTATATCCCCATAACTGTTACAACAATTAAAAAAACAACATAACTATAGTATCAATAAATTAATAACACCAAAATAAATGTAGATTGCAGTTTCTTTAGCTCTTCTAAAACACACCAAAACATATTTAATTTATGCTATTTTATTCTATGACATTTCAGAATGTCTTCCATAACCTTAACCTATTCAGCTATAATGAAAGATTGATCTGTCAGCCCAAATGCCTTGATTGGATTTCAGATCACAGACGGGTCATGTCATCTGATTAATGCCTAACCTTTGTTTTCTAACTAAAAACTAAATTACAGTGCGTATATATATATATATATATATATATATATATATATATATATATATATATATATATATATATATATATAGTACAGGAACTCAGGAAAAGTGCTGTGTTTTATATAGAGGAACATAACTAAGTTGACTTTATGATAAGACACTTGCACTTGCTTTATAAAAAGTATGAATGCTTAGATATTTTATACATGGTAGCTATAAAGCTTTATTACAAATTTACTTGTTACAAATTTGCAATGTTGACCCAGGTCATTTGAGCCACATATATGGAACAAGAATACATGATACAGAAGCAAAAGCTGATTTTAGAGAGAAAAATAATAGGTAAAATATTTTACAGACATGTTTGTTACTGTAACATTGTACCTTTTTATAAATTTAAAATATTTGTGAATAGGTGTAGGGATTTAAATCAGAACACGATTTCTGTATATTACAATATCCCATGTAGTTGGCAGAAAGTCCAGTATATTTAGTATTAATAAGATGCAGTGCACCTCTTAAGGCACCAAAAAATTACAGATATACAATTATAAATGCAAGCAAGTATCAATTGTTTTATAGTTTTAAAGCTTTACTCTGAGTTCATCTTGTTGAGACAGCTGAGAACTGAAATGGTGAATTATATATTTATAAGCATGGTTTGTGTACTTTCCCCATAAACAAAAAGGAAATTAATAACTAATTTAAATGGGTTTCTCCAGTTTGAGGAACAATCATATTAAGTGTAAATGAGCATGTTCCTGAGAAATTTATCTATCTGCCCCCAACTTTGTTTCAGTTAATAAGAATGTTATATACTTTATGTCTAAGCCCACCAAGTTTTAAATGTGTGTATGTATATATATATATATATATATATATATATATACATATATATATATATATATATATATATATATATGTATATATATATATATATATATGAAAGGCTGTGGAGAAAAGGATTTTATTGGATAAAAATAACAGCAACCCTGTGTGGTGGCTAAGGGAAAGTCTGCCAAACAATAATTGTAGCCTTTAGGTCTGAAGCTGTCTGCAGTGCAAAATCTACATTTCTGTACTGCCTATTATCCTATTATAGTATATAATGGCTGTCTTCACAAGATCAACATCAGAAATATTTGTTTAAGTTGTCTTGAGTATTTCCAAAGTAAAGTAATTTAATTTCTTATATATTTTAACTATACCGGTGCATATATAGTGTTTTTCACTGGGAGTGGGTAGCATGATTAGTGTGGGGTTACAGATTAACACATATAGCGAATTTAGAATGTGAATATTTTTTTTCCCCATTCTAGAAGCCGAGGAGTTATACCAGAAACGAGTGTTGACCATTACTGGCATCTGCATTGCCCTTCTTGTAGTTGGCATCATGTGTGTTGTGGCCTACTGCAAAACCAAGTAAACGTTCCTATTTTTTATATTTTCCTTTATCTATGAATGTAGAAGTAAAAAAAGTAAATAAAAGTAACATTCTAGCCCTAGATTACTGATGATGTGGACACTGTATTAATTTTGTAACACGGAATGGCTTTAAGCAATAGATATTGTTTTAGACTTACTGCTTAATATAAGTTATGCCATTATATGATCTTGATGTCCATATTACAATAACAAAGATGATTAGGCCAAACCAGTTACAAGAGATGCATGTTTTTATATGAAGCTGCCTGACCTCAATAACTAATTTACTATTTGTTAAAATTTGATGGCCAAACATACGCTATATGGACAAAAGTATTGGGACACCTGATGGTTACACCAACAGGGACTTTTATGATGTCACCTTCTAAATACATAGAAATATAGAGACATAGACAATATGTCGTTGGTCCGTCCCTTTACAGCTATAACAGCTACTACTCTTCTGGGAAGGCCATCCACAGAATTTTTCTGGGGGATTTTTTTGTCCCATCCAGTAGAGCATTTGTGAGGTTAGGCATGATGTTGGATGAGAAGGACTGGCTCACAATATCTGTTCCAGTTTATCCCAAAGCTGTGCGGGCCAGTCAAGTTTTTCCACGCCAGACTCATCTAACCATGTGTTTATGGACCTTGCTTTGTACACTAGGGCACAAAACTGTTCCCACAAAGTTGGAAGCATAGCATTGTCCAGATTCTCTTGGAATGCTGAAGCATTAAGGTTTCCCTTTACTGGACGTGCCTAGCCCAACCCCTGACAGACAGCCCCATACCATTATTCCTCCATTAGCAATCTTTACAGCTGGCACAATGCAGTCAGACAGCTAATGTTCACCTGGCATCCGCCAACCCCAGACTCATCAGACTGCCAAACAGAGAAGCGCGATTCGTCTGCTCCAGAATCCACCACTCGATCCAATGCTTGGCATTGTACTTGGTGATGTGAGGCTTGCATGCAGCTGATCGGCCATGGAAACCCATTCCATGAAGCTCCCGTCGCACAGTTGTGTTTTTATTAATGCCAGTGGAAGCTTGGAGCTCTTCGGCTATGGAATCAGCAGAGTGTTGGTGACTTTTACGCACCACGTGCCTTAGCACCTGGTGTCCCTGCTCTGTAAAGTCATGTGGTCTTCCGCTCCGTGGCTGAAACACTTCCACTTTCCAATAATAACACAGTTGACCATGAAATATCTAGCAGGGATGAAATTTCATGGACTATCACAGTACCACACTTGAATTCATTGAGCTCTCCAGAACCACCCATTTGTTTCACAAATGTTAGTAAATACAGACTGCATGGCTAGGTGCTTGATTTTATATACATGTGGCAATGGGTCTGATTGAAAAACTTACGTTCAATAATTAAGAGACGTGTACCCAATACTTTTGTCCATGAAGTGTATGTCTGAAAGCATTAATGTGACAGAATAAATAATTGCATTGCAACATCTCATTTTGTATTTATAAAAAGGTGTATTAATATTGGCTGATATTCAATGGAGTAATAAGTATATAACTTTCAACCATCAGGAAACAAAGGAAAAAGTTACATGATCGTCTAAGGCAGAGTCTCCGGTCAGAAAGAAATAACATGGTAAATATGGCTAATGGACCTCATCACCCGAACCCCCCTCCAGAGAATGTCCAGCTGGTAAATGTAAGTTTATCTTATCATATGTTATAAAAAATACAAGTTATTCTTATCTTGGATACAAGGCCACAGACAAGTAGGGTAATTGTAAATATAGGGTTTTTTCTGCTCTATTCCTATATCAGGGATATCTGCAAGTGTGCCCTAATCAGTTTAGTAGTGAGTATTATTTTGCTGTAGAAGGATGTTTTGTATATATTTTAATTAGAACATCATAGATTTAAATGTAGTTTTTAGAATGTGCTCAAAATATATAGTATGTATCCTTCAAATGATGGAGTATAACATTTATATATTGGTTTTTTTTCTAGCAATATATGTCTAAAAATGTCATATCCAGTGAACATGTGATTGAGCGGGAAACAGAGACATCTTTTTCAACTAGCCATTACACTTCAACAACACATCACTCAACAACAGTTACTCAAACACCAAGTCACAGGTGTGTTTAGCATACATATGTTGAAATGTGTCCTCTGAAAATGGCATGTTATACTTGCAGATGGCATTGTAAATGTAAGCAGGTATTGAGGCATGTTGACTCAAATAAAATGTGTTTAGCACTGTTTTGTATGGTCAAACTTTATTCATACTTTACTTTGAATCTGACATCCACATTGTATGAAGTACAAGGCTGTCTATATCTTAAGTTTATGAATAACCAGGATGAGGAATCTGCACACTCCAAGAGAACCCAGGTGCTTAACTGTACCAGGAAGGGCCAGTTCCTCAATAAATCCAGTAGATAAATAAAGGCTCCAGGCACTCAAGAGTTCCAACGGCAGGCAGATTTATTGAGACAAGAAACAACGTTTCGACCTCACGATGAGGTCTTTTTCAAAAAAGATCTCATTAAAAAAAGACCTCATTGTGAGCTCGAAACGTTGTTTCTTGTCTCAATAAACCTGCATGACGTTGGAACTCTTGAGTGCCTGGAGCCTTTATTTATCTACTATATCTAAGTTTATGTCATTATATACCCCTTACAGGTATGAGCAGTGATGTATTTACTTTGGGCACTGCCCTAGGTCTGACCCACGGCAGTGTCCTTATCTGCCCCTTCGAGCCATGGTGCACTGAAATATGACATGATGTAGCTCTCCCTGGCTTAGATTCTCCTGTGCCGGTTCCATTGTGTAAATGGGCTTGTTGGGGAGATCTCCCTTGTAACCAGCCCATTGAGCAGCAGCACACTAAGGCGTCTGATTCCCCAACAGGGCAATCTGCCTCCCAGTCTTCCAGTTAGGGTAATTCTGGTCCCTAGTTTGTCTAGGTAAGAATATGTTGCTTGGTCTGGGTGCTTTTGTTCAAGATTGCTATTCATTATGCTTTGTTTGTGGCTATAAAAAACCATAGCCATAGCTGCACATTATATCTCAGTGTTACCTCAGAAAATAGCTAAATACCTTCTAGCTACACATATTTTCATCTGTACATTTGCTATAAAAATAGCTAGTGCAACATATAAGTACATTTATGGCACCTATGCAGTGACACCATGCTATTGTTTGATGATAAGAAATACATGTCACCCCTTTGTGTTTCTCAGATTATCACAACAGGCATATCAACAGTCATGCCAATAGATGACATTTTTCAACTTTTATTAAAATTTAATTTAACATTGTTTTTAAGTTGTGACAGCACCTAAAATATGTGGTCAGCAATGCAACATATTTCATAGAAATAGCAAATTGGCCTATTTTTGTAAGAAGAGCTTAAAATTAAATAATGCTAGTTAGTCAATTGAAAATGTTTTTATTATATCAATATGTAACCAGGGATAACTTCATATATTTTATATACTTCGGTGTCCATGTGATTTAACTAATTACTATGGTTTAATTTTATATTTTTCTATTTTTTTCTACATTTTTTTGTAATAGCTGGAGTAATGGTCAATCAGAAAGCATTATTTCAGAAAGTCACTCAGTAATAGTGACATCTTCAGTGGAAAACAGCAGACACACAAGTCCAGCAGGACCACGTGGACGTCTCAATGGCATAGGAGGTCCTAGAGACTGCAGTTATCTCAGGCATGCTAGAGAAACTCCGGATTCATATAGAGATTCACCTCACAGTGAAAGGTATGTTTTGCTATGATCTGAGGTTTATGGTATGTTCATAAAGTCTCTTTCTAAGCCTATCTCCCTATATCTATGGCAGTGTTCATCTAGGACATCGACTTGTTGGTGCCAGTGGGTAGTTACTTATTTACATGTTTAATTTGAGAATCTGTCCAGAATCATAAATTTTATTGTCAAGTAAGCCTATCTAAAAGTTTTACAGATTAAAAACAAAGATGTTATTGCTATACTGGCATACAAGCAGATGTGATACATCAGAAGTCATGGTGCCTTCTACAGATTCTTTAAAGTAATATGCAATTTTCAGATTGAGTTTGGATTATTCTTACCTTTTCTTAAGAAAGATGATTTAAGGACAGGAAATAATCCTTATGGAAGTTTTTTCTACTAAAGTAAAACATTCCCTTAGTACCAGCTACAATGATTTAAAAACAAATCCATAAGCTCATAGTAGTTTTAATAAATACATTTAAAAATCTGTTTAGTAGTCAGCCCCTCTTTAATTGTACTTAATAAAAACAAAAACATTCACAAAAGGGGTGCAAGGTGATCACTTGGTGGAAAAATGGTTGATAAATAATGTTCCATTTTGTACCTAATATGGATAGCTCAGACACTAGACATTTGGAGAAAGATCATAGGCAAATATGGTTTTCCTCTTTTGCTTTGCTAGGAACTAATAATTTAGCAAATGTCAAGCCCCTTATCGATTTGACATCCATACGCCATGCTTTAATTCTTAAGAGTGAGCAGAATATGAGAACTGATCATGTTACTCATTTAACAAATAAAACAGGAGCCAAGGCCAACATGTGTTGAGATAGAATGAGGACATATGAATCACAACCTAAGGGGGGTATGAGAATACAAAGTTTAATTGCTGTTAAACTGGCATTGCCCTTATACAAATTGCATAATCTTATTGCATTTCTTATTTCATAATTTACTGTGTTCTTCATGGTATAGATATGTTTCAGCCATGACCACGCCGGCACGCATGTCACCTGTGGACTTCCAGACTCCAGTCTCTCCAAAATCCCCTTCTTTGGAAAGGTCTCCACCAGTATCCAGCTTAGCTGTATCGGTTCCATCTGTAGCAGTCAGTCCATTTATAGAAGAAGAAAGGCCACTTCTTTTAGTGTCTCCACCACGTTTAAGAGACAAGCGATATGACTTGTATTATCACCACCATCATTTCAACCAGCAGTATAATACCTACCATCACAATCCTGCTCATGACAGTGGAAGCCTGCCACCAAGCCCTTTAAGAATAGTCGAGGATGAAGAATACGAAACCACACAAGAGTATGAGCCTGCGCAGGAACCAGTAAAGAAATTAGTCAACAGCAGAAGGGCAAAAAGAACAAAACCAAATGGCCACATTTCCAATAGATTAGAATTGGACACTGACACAAGCTCAGAGAGCAGTACATCTGAGAGTGAGACAGAAGATGAAAGAATAGGCGAGGATACACCTTTCCTGAGCATACAGAACCCATTGGCAACCAGTTTAGAGTCTGCCAGTTCATACCGTCTTGCCGACAGTAGGACTAACCCAACTAGCAGATTCTCAACTCAAGAAGAGTTACAAGCAAGGCTCTCTAGTGTAATAGCTAATCAAGACCCGATTGCGGTATAAAACAAGTAAAAATAGATACACCTGTAAAACTTTATTTTATATAATGAAGTATTCCACCTTAAATTAAACAATTTATTTTATTTTAACAGTTCTGCTAGTAGAAAACAAGAAAAAGAGTTTTATAAATTAAGTATATGTACAAATGTGTTATGTGCCATATGTAGCAATTTTTTACAGTATTTCAAAATAAGAAAGACATCAATGGTGCCTTTATGTTATATTATGTTAAGAACCGTTTTTGTATGTTCCAGTGATAGCTGTCCCACAGTATTTTGCAGAAGCTCTCTATCTTTCATTTTTCTAGGTGTTTTTGTGCATCACATTAATTGTTGACTGGATGTGTGATTTACAAGAGCTGCAGCTTTTCTCTGCAGCATTTGCTTTGTGGTAGTTCCCCAAATTACCAGCCCAGTAGTGTCTAATGCAGTACTCAGAAACATACTGTATATGGGAAAAAGCTATTTTAAATATATTGTTTTCAATATGTAAAACTGTTTATGTCTTCTGTCTGCCAGCTAAATCTAAAACTTTGCTTTATGGGGCATCTGATATAACGGTAGATTGAACAGCATGTTACTATTAATAATAGAAGGAGAACACAGACTTCAAACAATTAATGTTTAATTTTGGAAATACTGTGATATAACTTATTAAAAATTACGTAGTATAAACGGATTTCAACAGTGTTGAATTCCATGCTTTAAAACCAAATTAGTATGGGCTGAATGCATGAATCCCCAAAGTCATAAATTTATGTTTCAGTTACTCAGATACCTTTACAACAATCAAACAGAAAGGGTACTTAGGAAGTGAAAACAGAAATAAAGGCGCAATCTTTTTATTACCATACTTGACTATTTTTTGGGGGCTACGTAATATTACTTTCCTTTTCTGAGTAAAACAGGATGACATCAAAACACATTACAAATTATTTATGTGTGCAGATTTTTTATTCAAATTATTGATTAGCCTTTCAACAGTCATAGCTTGCAGATGTGTTTCTTACTATAGTATAAGAATGAAAGGAGTAGTATCTTTCATTATAAAAGCAAGTTATCAGTGAGGGGTACTGTTTTGATATGAAGACATTTACATTTATTTGACAAAACCCCTT
The DNA here is from genome assembly GCA_023333645.1 of Sceloporus occidentalis. Classification (NCBI taxonomy): domain Eukaryota; kingdom Metazoa; phylum Chordata; class Lepidosauria; order Squamata; family Phrynosomatidae; genus Sceloporus; species Sceloporus occidentalis. The sequence goes on along the minus strand of JALMGF010000065.1, from coordinate 3,148,105 downwards.
TATATGTAGACTGGCATGTTTGCATTCTTCAGGCCCACATGCATGAGCATCTAGTTTTTGAATGTGCATGGCACAGAAATTACATGAGACTTAGTGACTGTTTAATTTTTAACACTTTGGGATCCGTTTTGGAAATATTGCACTTTTTTTACAGACAGAAGGATCCTTTTTTCTTTAAATTTTTCCCATTTTTTTGTTGAGCATGCATACTGCAACCTACCTATTTTTATTATAATAACAATAAAATAATACTTTCCACAATTAATAATTATTAAGAAGTTATGCGGAGAGAAAATAAAAAACAATTCTGTAACATAATAACCTTGTAAATAATATCACATATAAAGAAAAGGATATGGATATTGATTTCATTGTCATCATTTTCACTGTAATTTGCTGGGGAAGGGGGGTAATGCTGTTCAATTTACATCTTTCTTGTCTCAAACATCAGGTTGCATTGCAATACAATTTTCTTTCATTAGGTCAGGGATATAAGGGAGTGTGAGTTTGGAATGTATGTTATTGGGGAAAATACAAAGCATAGTTAATAATAGCTTATATGTGGTCTGCCCTAGCAAATGCTGGATGTTGTTTTGCTTATGTGATTCTGTATGTTTTTTTAGCGTTTTTAAAAAAAATTTCTTAGTTTTCAGTTGCACACATTGTACTTACATTTGTGGGACCCTGCAAAGCCAATACTGATTCAAATAGTCTGCTTGTTTAATATCTGCACCTGTAGTTCTAAAGGGCATATCTAATATTAGTGCATAGTAGCAATGCCTGTCTCTGCCTCATAAGCCACATTGGCTAATATAAAATTGTACTTTATAAAACAAAAAAAATAAAATAAAAAAAGCTGCAGAATAATGGTAACAACAAAACTGGCACATATCACCAGGTCCAATATATATATATATATATTTTCTTTGTGTAAATACATATTCATAGATATTTACTTTTTCAGTTATCGTCTATTAGCTCTTTCCTAGTCATCTGTGTACAAAGATATATATGTAAGAAATAAATTCCTTTTATTTATGTTTAGGCTACTGTGCTAGGGAGAGATATTTCAGATTATTTTATGATAATTGTCTTAAACGTTTTAATTTCTACATTTATTTTAGAATGTTATGTATCCTGTTTTTTTCCCAGTAATTTATTGTTCACAAGAAAGAATGTGATAGGAATGAGTGACAATAAGAGTAATATGTTGCAAGGTACTAAGAAAGTCCTAAAGAATTTACTATTCCAACTAAGCAATAAGTTATCAAAGAATGATTTCAGGTTATTTTCTGCAAAAAAAAAAATGCTGATGTAATAAAATGCTACTGAGTACGATGGAGATTTTGTTAGCGCAAGATGACATGACGACATCAAATGTAACACATGAACATAGTCTTAGTCTAGATTTGAGAAGATATATCAGTGTAAGTAAATGTTCTCCCTTACAAAAGGATATTATATATATATATATATATATATATATATATATATATATATATATATACACCCCCGCACACAAATGTTGCATGTGAAAATCAGTCTGACTCCAGTGAGGCAAATACAATGGAATATGGTTTAGCTATATTCCACTATTAAATACCAGAGGCATCTTAGTATGGTGAAGTCAGTTAAAGTAGTCTCTACATCTTGTTTAATGGTCAATCTAACAAATTAAGAGCAGTTTTAGAAAAGTAAAATTTCCTTATGATCAAGTGCAATATAGAGTTGTGAAGAGGAGCAAAACCCAAGCAGGTTTTCAAATGGTGTTTAGAGCCTTCAATGGTCTAAGGGACCCTTCAGAGGATACGGGTGGGGTAAGGCACAGATTCCTCTTTAATTTATTTAAAAATAATGTATCTAGTTTATTAATAAAGGTGGGATCATAAGTATTACGTTTCTTCACTTACATATAATTATCCATGACACGAGACACTTTACTTTACCAGGAAGGTAATTACGTAGGTAATCGGATACCTGAAACAAGCAGATAGTTACAAACATTTAAACTTTTATGCCGCTCGTAGCCAACCTGGTTATGGTTCAATCTTTTTATGGAGATCCAGCCAGACCAATCGCAGGTAAGCCAGCCAATAGTCATCAATTAACTCCCTAGCCTGCTGGTCACCAGCTTAAAGGACCCATCTTTTCCATCCACCTTCTAGTATAGTTTAGTATATTATAGTAGGTTGAAAAAAGACTTCAGTCCATCAAGTTCCACCTTTCACTCATACCCACTTCTAAAGTTGATCCAAAAGAAGGCAAAAAGACCTACCAATTATGCCACAACAGGGAAAAAGATTCCTTCAGATTACTTCCTGGATCAACTTGCTAATACGACTGTCCTTTTAACAGCTGTAGCCCTTTATGTTATGTATCCAGATCTTTCTTAAAAATATCCACAGTTAGATAACTGTACCATGACATATCCCATTAACTACTATCCACACACCATACCCAGACTAGATATTCTCCTTGCTCCACCCAGCATCCAGTGCCCCTTTCCCCTGACCCCACTACCTAAAGATGAACCCCTAATTGTTTTTGTGGTTTTCGTGTCCCAGTGGTAGGTAGACATTAATTAGTAAGAGTATTAGAGAGGGAGTATTCGATTTCATCAACAAGGTATTTTATGTATTGTAAGTAGAATACTTCAATGACACAGATGTCATTTAAACACGTAATTCCAAAATCTGTAGAAGCAATACTGTAATGTCCATCTCAATAAATAAAGCAGAATATCTATCTATCTCTCTATCTATCTATCTCGATAGATAGATAGATAGATAGATAGATAGATAGATAGATAGATAGATAGATAGATATGGAACATTAAAGCTTTGGTTACAAAGGTCACACATACTTACAGGTGAAATCCAAGGACAAAGGATAACAACAGGAGAATAACAGGAGGAAAACAGACTTATTTTTACCTGCAACATCATTCTCAATATGTAGACAACAGTGTAAACGTAATACTTGCATGCAACATCCAACATTCATATTCAATTGTTGTCAGAGTATCCAAATTGTATATATATGGGATAATTTAATAATAACTCGCACTTGCAAATCGAAATACCACATCTATTTTGTCGTTTTCACAATATTATTGGTATATTTTATTCAGATTATTCTTTATTTTGAACATGCACAAAATTTGAGACGTCGCAAAGGTTTTGGTGAATGTTACAGAACACTACAGAATTGTACAGACTGTTAGTAGTTAAAATACTCAAAAATGACTATGTTTTTGGATATTTTTTTGTTGTCATTTATTTTGTGAAGGCAAAAATATTTGTTTCCTGAATATTTCAGGTTGAATTTTTTTCAAATTTTGTACATGTGAAAAATAAATGTGCTGATTCACAGCAACTCATTAACACTTTCAATTGATATGTAATAAGGTTAAATACAAAAAAACTACCTGTTTAATAATCATTAAATATATGTGTAGCCTTCTGTTAATGCAGCGAGGAAAGGAATACATCATATTGAGTGGCATGTAGAATGCTTTTTTTGTTAAAACTGTACATAATAATTTAATGAAATTTATAAACTCTGGGATTCATTCCATCACTGTGCAGCAATGGTATGATGTGTGTCTATCTAATTTTATATTTTGACACTTATATAAAAAGTAGTCCCATATGCAATGCCATTTTACCAATGATTAACTGAGAAAGCATGTTATGAAGTATGAGTAGTTGTCATAATCCATTCTTGAATTATTTGTATTAATGCGCCTCATCAGTTACCTTGGCGACTATTGTCATATAAATGGCAGAAAACACACTAAAAATAAACTTAAAAGGTGTATTAATTTAATTGGTGGTATTTTTATTTTCACATAATGAAGAAGACAATTTCATTGAGATTTGGCATGTGTAAACACTGAAATAATGCAGAGCTGCTACCTATATATTTGTGCACAGCTAGTGTGGTAAAATTATATTTTGATGAGTGACATTACATTCCATCTAGATATTTCTTCTAAATTGTTTTGGAAAATGTTCTTCTACTACTTTTGAATGCCTAAGTTTATCTATCTATCTATCTATCTATCTATCTATCTATCTATCTATCTATCTATCTATATATAGAAACTTAGGCATTCAAAAATATTCATATATATATATATATAGAGAGAGAGAGTTTAGAATTTTGCTACAACATTCAAGTGGAAATGATGGCATGGACAATGATTTCTTGAATGAATGGAAAAAAAACCTGATAGAATTTATGATTATATAAAACAATATAAGAACAATCCTCAACTGAATCTTCACATGATAGACAAAATAAACGAATTGAATATAACAGTTATGTTTTTAACAGTTACAATTTTAATATTGGTTATAATTTTACTAACACTATTAATGTCATTACACACACTGCAGATTTACGGGAACTTAAGGGAACAATAACATGAATGTATTTAGCCTTAGCCATACATAATATAGAAATGTTTAATTTATGTCTAATGGAAATAATTTTAACAAGGCTAACTAATTTGTACTGTACCATTTTTTCCCCCACACGGAAGGATGATAATTTATCACATTATCTAGGCAGATTTGAGTGAGCTACATTAAACCAAACCTAAATGGTAATTGGTTTTATCAATCACATCCTTGGGTTTGTTCTTAGGTACTTGGTTTCACAAGTACCAGGTTACATATAGTATATGTGCATACTTTTTCTAACAGAAATAACGGCATTTTCTAAATTCAAAACCCGATTTTCAGTAGTCACAACTTTTAATACGTTTGTCCTCCTTTGTTTTAATAAGAGCTATAGCATTTGTAATATTCACATGTGTGTACTGATTTTTAAAACTCTATATTTATCATGAATATATTGACCAAGAAAAAAGGTAATAATTACTGACTCATACTTTACTTTAAACAACAACAATAATAATATTCAGAGTTAGTATTCAGAATGATAATTGTTATGTGTTGTAATCCTATGTGCTCCAGATAGAATACCAGTAGTTTAATACAACCTTGCTTTATTGCTGAACATTACTGAATAATCAGGATATTAATGCTGACACAAATATAAGAGTATCATGCTATACTGCATCACTGCTTAACACTCACTAGCTTACAAAATGGCCACTGTGCTCTCTGACCTGTGAGGCATTAAAGAGGCGGAGCCACTAGTTAAAGTGAGAGGGACAGTGAGATGCAGTATCCTACATTCCAGGCATAACACCTCCTTTCCAACAAAACCAAAAAGAAAAAAAAAAAAAAACACACAGAAGAGAAAATAAAAAAAAACAACAAACAAAACATGTCCCAATAACAAAAACAACAAAAATCCATTTTAACACAGTTAATCCACAGGAACAGTGTCACTGGTGTCAGAAGGCTAGTCTTCTGAAGGAAGGTGAGGGGGAGAAGAGCCTTCAGGATTTTTCCGTGTCCTATGGAAGGACCGACTGAAGTCACATATTCGTTCTTCAAGTTGTAAGCGGTCAGGAGGGTTGCGGTGGCGTTGGGGACGGCCCCCATCCGTCAGGGTGTCAGGACAGGAAGAAGGGGTATGTGGTGGGTTCAAGCTGGTAACCTCAGACCCATGAGGAACCTCAGAACCAGAATCACAGGCCACCCCAGAAGATGAATTGAAGTTTTCAGAGTCAACCCAAACGCCATTCCAGATGTCCTCCGTCTCATTGGATTTGAAATCGGGAAGTTTGGGGTTCAAGGGTTCGGGTAACCGGGAACGGGACCTTAATTGGTCTACATGTCGCCTGGTAACAGAACCATCTTCCAGACGGACTGTGTAGCCACCGAGTATTGGAAGATCCATAAGATCGTGTTCAGACTGCTTGGTGGACTTCAAAAATGGGAGACTCTTTGGACGTGACCATTTTCTCCTGGGAGTGCAATACATGGTCATGGACAGTCTTAGGATGAAGCATGTCAAAAGCAGTCCATGGCCGTCAGCCTAAAAACAACTCAGCTGGCGTTGTACCAGTAGTAGCATGTGGTGTTGTTCTATAAGCGAAAAGAAAAGAGTCCAACTTCTGAGGAGATAGGGACCCTTGGCTAGTTGAAGCCACTGTGGCCTTGAAGTAATTCTTGAAAGTCTGTACAAACCGTTCCGCTTGGCCATTGGTCGCTGGGTGATAAGGCGCGGTTAACTTGTGCTTTATGTTATGAACAGTAACAAAACTCTTAAATTCATGGCTTGTGAATTGGGCCCCATTATCTGTGACAATCTCTCTAGGGTATCCAAACGTGGCAAAGAGATGCAATAATATGACAATCGGAGCTTTTGTAGTTGGCTGGGTTATCGGAAACACCTCGGGCCATTTCGAGTGGGCGTCAATTATAACCAAGAAGGTTTACCCTTTTATTGGACCTGCAAAATCCAGATGAAGGCGAAACCAAGGAACCGTGGGCCAAGTCCAGGGCTGAATACATCCTTGTGGTGGGTCTCTGGCAGTTTGTGCACATCCTATACAAGCATTGACATAGGCTGTGACATCTGCATCTATGCAAGGCCACCACACATAGCCTCGTGCTTTCTGTTTCATCCGTGTGGTACCAGGATGACCAGCATGTAGCAAGTCCAAGATATGTCTCTGCAGGGTTTTTGGAATGATCACTCGTTCTCCCCATAAGACACAATTGTCATTCACAGTCAATTCCATCCGCCTCCGGTAGTAAGGTTCATAATCCTCTGTTATAGTCACTGGCCAGCCTGTTTGTGCAAAGGAAAGCACTGTTTTCAGAACAGTATCCTTCATCGTATGGGCTGCTATCTCTCCAGAAGTCAGGAGGTGTGTGGTGGTGTACCCACAAACCTTGACAGATGGAGAAGAGTTTGGAAGCATTTCCGTCAGCCGGGACATTGCATCTGCATTGGCATTTGCATCATGGCTTCGATACTGTATACGGTAGCTATATGCGCCCAAGAACAGGGCATAGCGTTGCAGACGGGCTGCAGTTGTCTGGGAGATTCCTTTGTCCGGGCTAAAGATTTGAAGCAGAGGTTTATGATCCGTTAATATGGTGAACTCTCTACCATAGAGGTAAAGGTGAGACTTTCAATTTGGGCATAGTTGATTTCTGTCTTTGTCAAGGATCTCGAGGCGAATGCCACTGGTTTCTCAGAACCATCTGGTAGGAGGTGGGAAAGAACCACACCCAGACCATAAGGTGAGGCGTCGCAAGCCAAAGTGAGAGGCTTGTGGAGGTCATAGTGTGCAAGCATACGTGAGGCCAATAGTTTACGTTTGGAGAACTCAAAAGCCTGTTGACATTCTGCTGACCACTCCCATCTGGAGTGTTTCTCTAGAAGTTTATGCAGTGGGAACAAGGTGTGAGCCAGGTCTGGAAGAAACTTATTATAGTAGTTGAGTAGGCCAAGGTATGATCTTAGTTGTTGGACATTTGATGGGGCTGGCGCTTTGACTAGAGCGTCGACCTTGGCTTCAGTGGTGTGTATACCTTCAGCATCTACTAGGTGGCCACAAAACTCCAACTTGGGCACCATAAATTTGCATTTTGCTAAGTTCACCTTAAGACTATGGTCCTGAAGTCTTTGTAAAACACGCTCTACATTCTGCTTGTGTTCTTGGTCCGTACGGCCAGTGATGAGCATGTCATCTAAGAGACACTGTGTGAAAGGAATATCTGCTAAGATTGTATCCATCTTCCTCTGCCAGATGGCTGGTGCAGGTGCTATGCCAAACACCATACGGTTGTATTCGTACAAGTCTTTGTGCGTGTTAATGGTGAGGTATTTCCGGGAAGAGGGGTGGACCTCAAATTGTAGGTAGGTGTTAGGGACCAGGAACCAGACGGACACAAAACGTAAAATGCAATCACCTTTATTGTAATGACAATAGTGAACAAAGCCAAATCGTGATCCAAAAGCATATACCAAAAGACAAGCCGGGGTCAGGAACCAAGACGGGTACTCAGACAAGCCGGGGTCAGGAATACAGAGATCAGCGAAGTCAGGAACAAGCCAGGAATCAGGAGCTGGGATGGACGTCAGAGAAAGCCAGGTCATACACAGGAATTCAGGAACACAGCAATAGCACTTGCAGCCGGAAACAACACAAGGGCCAGGAGGAAGTGAAGTTTAGCTGCTTAAATAGCCAAAAGGGGTTGGCTGTGGTCTGGACAATGGGCTGAGTCACAGGAGTGACAGGAGTGTAGCCATGGCAACCCAGCCAGGCTGTAAGCCTCCAGCAATGCAGCAGAAAAGCAGCTAGACCATAACAGTACCTCCTCCTCAACGACCCCCTCCCCGCGGAGCAGGGCCGGGTTTGAGGGGAAAACGCGAGTGAAAGGCACGAAGGAGAGCGGGAGCATGGACATCTGAGGCTGGAACCCAAGATCTCTCCTCGGGACCGTACCCCTTCCAATGGACCAAATACTGGAGCCTCCCATGGAACCAACGAGAGTCGACTATGGAGCGGAGCTCGAACTCCTCATGATTGTCTACAGTCACCGAACGGGGGCGAGGAGTGACTGTAGTAAAACGATTACAGACCAGAGGTTTCAACAGTGAGACATGGAACACATTGTGGATGTGCATGTTAGAAGGAAGATCCAGGGCATAGGCCACAGGGTTTACCCGTCGCAGGATACGGAGGGGCCCCACATACCGGGGAGCCAGTTTCTGGGAGGGCACCCGGAGGTGGAGATTTCTGGAGGATAACCAGACCCTCTCCCCGACCTGATAGGAAGGCGCGGGTAGGCGTTTACGATTAGCCTGGAGCTCCTGACACTGTTGTGAGCGTTGAAGTGCCTCCTGAACCTGCACCCATGTGGAACGGATCTGCTGGAGATGATCCTCCAGTGCCGGAATCCCCTGGGAAGTGAAATTATCAGGAATCATGGAGGGCTGATACCCATAATTCACCATGAAAGGGGAGAACCGGGTAGAGGCCGAAACAGCACTATTATGAGCAAATTCCGCCCAGGGTAGCAGATCCGACCAGTTATTTTGGTGGTCCGAGATGTAGCACCGCAGGAATTGCTCCAAGCCCTGATTGGCCCTTTCCGCAGCCCCATTAGATTGTGGGTGGTAGGCCGAGGAGAAGGAGAGTTGGATACCCAGTTGCGCACAGAAGGCCTTCCAAAATCTCGAGACGAACTGGCTACCCCGGTCAGAAAGTATGACTTTGGGAACCCCATGTAGCCGATAGATCTCCATGATAAAAACTGTAGCCAACTCCTTAGCGGAAGGGAGCTTTTTGAATGGGATGCAGTGTATCATTTTAGAAAACCGGTCAACAACCATGAGGATAACTGTGTTACCGTTAGACAGCGGAAGATCGACTATGAAATCCATGGCAAGGTGAGACCATGGCCTCTCACCAATAGGTATGGGTTGGAGAAGGCCCACTGGAAGGTGACGGGGTGATTTAGTCTGCGCGCAGACAGGACAGGCTGCTACGAAGGCAACAATATCTTTGTTAATTCCTGGCCACCAGAAGAGACGGGAAACCGACCAGAGAAGTTGGTTCCTCCCGGGATGACCTGCTGATTTAGGATTATGATAGGTTGGAAGTAACTTGGTACGCAGGTTGACAGGTACAAAACATCGCCCTGAGGGGGTTTCAGCAGGTGCATCTACCTGAGCGGCCCTTATTCTGTCCCCGAGGGGAGATGTTATGCTGGTACGTATGGTAGCCAGTACTCGGTCTGGGGGAATAATCGGACTAGGAGGACACTCCTCTTTAGCTTTCGAGAACTGTCTAGAGAGAGCATTGGCCCGGACATTTTTGGTCCCCGGCAGGTACGAGACCACATAATTAAAACGGGATAAAAATAATGCCCAACGGGCCTGCCTCGGAGTTAAGCGTTTAGCCTCGGACAGGTAGGTGAGATTTTTATGATCTGTGAGAATTAGGATTGGTACGGAAGTTCCCTCAAGCAAATGCCTCCATTCTTTGAGAGCCAGTATTATCGCAAGCAACTCACGGTCACCAATTTCATAGTTGCATTCCGCAGCACCTAGCTTCTTGGAGAAGTACCCACATGGGTGCAACTGGCTCTCAGGAGTAGGACGTTGAGACAGGAGGGCGCCTACCCCTGTCTCAGACGCATCGACCTCAAGTATGAATGGAAGTTCGGGTTTCGGGTGTACCAAAACAGGAGCTGCGGCAAAAGCGGCCTTCAATGACTCAAAAGCTTTGATGGCCCCTGGGGACCAAAGAGAGGCATTGCCATCTTTTTTGGTCATGTCTGTAAGAGGCTTAACAATAGAGGAAAAATTCCGAGGAACCGTTGAAGGGAGCGGAGACCTAAAGGTCGTGGCCACTCGAGAACAGACGAGAGTTTTTCAGGATCCATAGCGAAACCGACCTCTGAAATTACGTACCCCAGAAAGGTGACCTGCTTGCGGTGGAACTCGCACTTCTCCAATTTGCAAAAGAGATTATTCTCTCGTAACCTCTGTAGGACTCGGGCTACATCAGCGTGGTGGCTTTCTATGGAGGTGGAATGGATCAAAATATCATCTAGGTATACCACCACACATTGTTGGAGCATGTCCCTTAGGACATCATTTATGAATTCCTGGAAAACCGCGGGGGCATTGCAGAGACCGAAGGGCATAACTAGGTATTCATAATGCCCACTCCTGGTGTTAAACGCGGTTTTCCATTCGTGGCCCTCCTTAATCCTTACTAAATTATACGCCCCTCGCAGGTCGAGCTTTGTAAATACCTTGGACCCTTTTAAGCGATCGAATAACTCGGTAATGAGTGGAATCGGGTAGGCATTCTTAACCGTGATACGGTTGAGCCCCCTGTAATCTATACAGGGTCTCAGTTCGCCGCTCTTCTTTTTCACAAAAAAGAATCCGGCCCCAGCAGGGGAAGAGGATTTACGGATGAACCCCCGGGACAGCGCATCCGCAACATACTCCTCCATGGCCTTATTCTCTGCGACAGATAATGGGTAGACTCGACCTCGAGGGGGTATGGCACCAGGTTGCAGCTCAATGGCGCAATCGTACGGGCGGTGAGGTGGGAGCTCACCAGCCCGGCCCTTATCGAATACATCATGAAACTCTTGATACTCCTCAGGCAACAAAGAGACCGGAGAAGTGGTTAGCACCTTCACCACTCTCCCTAGGCATGTTTTGGAACAATTAGGCGACCATGCCAAGACTTCGGCCCTTAACCAATCAAACACGGGATTATGTTTGCGCAACCATGGATATCCTAAAACCACAGGATAATGAGGAGAGTGTATCACCTGGAGTTGAATAATTTCATGATGGAGAGCCCCAACAGCCATAGACAAAGGAGCGGTTTCATGGGTGACCTGCGGGGGCTGTAACGGTCTGCCATCGATCGCCTCAATGGCAAGTGGAGCAGTCAGAAGCTGCAACGGAATAGAGTGCTTCTGAGCAAAGGTGCTGTCAATAAAGAGGCCCGCTGCCCCCGAGTCAATGAGTGCCTCTGAAATGACGGAAATCTTGCCCCAAGTGAGACCCACCGAGACTAGAGGTTTATCCTTCTGGATATCTGGGGACGCCGAGACGCCACCTAAGGACTGTCCCCTCTGGAGCCTTAGGTGCAGGCGTTTCCCGGACGTGTAGGGCAAGTTCGCAGCAGGTGCCCTGCTTTACCACAGTAAAGACAAAGACCCTCCCTCCTCCTAAAGGCCCTCTCCTCAACCGAGAGACGAGTAAATCCAAGCTGCATGGGTTCCACAACGCCCGAAGTGTCGAGACCAGGAGGCATGGGAGGAGAGGGAGGCACGGGTGGGGATGAAAAGCTCGGGGCTAAACGTATAGGAGGCCTCCGCAGGCGCTCCCGGAAGGATGGTCTCTCACGGATTCGTGAGTCAATAAGGATACAAAAAGAGACCAATTCCTCCAAATCACTGGGAAGGTCCCGGGCCGCAATCTCATCCTTAAGTATATCCGAGAGCCCATTAGAAAAAGCAGCCACGAGAGCCTCATTATTCCAACCAACCTCAGCGGCCAGGGTGCGAAACTCAATAGCATAGTCCGAAACCGTCCTTGTACCCTGCCGAATGGACATTAATCGTTTGGCAGCCGAAGCAGAGCGTGCCGGTACATCAAATACCCGTTTTAGAGACGCAACAAACTCAGGGTAATTGTGTACTAAAGGTTTCTGTGTCTCCCAAAGGGGATTCGCCCATGCCAAGGCCCTGTCTGAGAGTAAAGAAATCACGAAGCCCACCTTACTCCTGTCAGACGGAAAGGCCTGAGGTACCATCTCCAGATAGATACTGACCTGGTTCAGGAAACCTCTGCACAAATTAGGGTTGCCCCCATAACGTTCGGGAAGCGGGGCAGACCCTGTCAAGCCTCTGGCAGTATTAAAATCACCAGTGGCAGACGGAGCGGAAGCAGCAGCAGGTGTAGAGGCAGCCTGTGCCGTGGGGACCTGAGCTGGCAGAACCAGATGTGCAGTACGGAGCAACAAGGTCTGGAGAGCTAGCGCAAATTGGTCCATGCGCTGGTCTACCTGGTCCAGCCTGGTAAAAACATTTGGTGGATTGCCTGCCCCTTCTGGGTTCATGGCCCTTGTGTAATGTTAGGGACCAGGAACCAGACGGACACAAAACGTAAAATGCAATCACCTTTATTGTAATGACAATAGTGAACAAAGCCAAATCGTGATCCAAAAGCATATACCAAAAGACAAGCCGGGGTCAGGAACCAAGACGGGTACTCAGACAAGCCGGGGTCAGGAATACAGAGATCAGCGAAGTCAGGAACAAGCCAGGAATCAGGAGCTGGGATGGACGTCAGAGAAAGCCAGGTCATACACAGGAATTCAGGAACACAGCAATAGCACTTGCAGCCGGAAACAACACAAGGGCCAGGAGGAAGTGAAGTTTAGCTGCTTAAATAGCCAAAAGGGGTTGGCTGTGGGCTGGACAATGGGCTGAGTCACAGGAGTGACAGGAGTGTAGCCATGGCAACCCAGCCAGGCTGTAAGCCTCCAGCAATGCAGCAGAAAAGCAGCTAGACCATAACAGTAGGCTTGTCGGAGATCAATCTTAGTGAACTTTTGTCCCCCAGGAAGTTAGGCAAAGATGTCATCTACTCTGGGTAGAGGATACTGGTCTATATCCAGTTGAGAATTCAGTACCATGCGAAAATCCCCGCAGATGCGCAAGTCCCCATTTGATTTCTTTACTGGCACAATAGGTGATGCCCATTCACTGTGTTTTACTTTGGAAATGACGCCCTGTTCTTCTAGCCGGATGAGTTCAGCTTCCACTCCTGCTCGAAGGACAAATGGTACTGTCCGGGCCTTGAAGAATCTAGGATGGGCATCTGGTTTCAGCTTGAGCTTCACACAGTCATTTTTTATTTTTCCCAACTGGTCATTAAAAACCTCAGGAAAACGCTTTTTCAAGGATTCCACCCATCCATCATTCTGTGTTGATGGGACTGTAAGGGTGTTGCAAGGGTTCTTGATGTCTGGCATTCCCAGATGAGCAATCCAGTCTCTACCGAAGAGAGGTGGTCCTCCATGCTTCAGAATATATAATGGTAGTCTCTTTGTCTGACCCTTGTATGATACCCGTACCTTTGCACAACCAAGTGGGTGGAGTACTTGTATGGAATATGTCTGCAGCTTGATTGGGGTTGGGTGGATAGTTGCTTGAATATGTAGTTGTCTCCAGTGTCTTTGTGTGATGACCGAAACCACAGCTCCTGTATCAACATCCATGTTTAGTGCCTTTCCTTCAATGGTTACTTCTACTGTCATTGCAGGGTTTGACGAGTGTAGGCGATGTATAGTTAATCTGTGTAATGGTTCATCGTTGTCTGATTCAGATGAAGAGGTAGGTTTCTCAACTCTGTACGTGTTCTTCTTGGTGTACCGCGGTTGTTTTTCCCTTATGTTCCTACTACGGCAGACGCGTCTGAGGTGGCCCATTTTTCCGCAATGGTGACAAGGATGGTCCTTAAATCGACAGGTTTTGGAGTCATGGTCTGTATTGCCACACCGGTAGCAAGCTGATTTGGTTTGGGGTGGAGATCTGTTTTTCCAGTTGGATGCAGCAGAAGTGACTGCTGCTCTGAAAACCTCCTCTTTAACTCCTTGTTTGTGAACCTGATGGTTTAATGCCTCAGTATCCCTGACAGCCATTTCCATGACTGATGCAATCTCAATTGCCCATGTAAGGGTGAGTCCTTGTTCAGTCAGAAGTTTCTTTTGAATGGTTTCACTATTTAGTCCCAGGACAAACTTATCCCTAAGAGCTATGGGTAGGTATTCCCCAAATGAACAGGTGGAGGCCAGTTTGCGAATGGCCACCACATAGGCCTTAATATCTTCCCCGGATTGCTGCCGCCGCTGATAAAAGCGAAATCTTTCTGCAATTTCCAGAGGTTTTGGCTGGAAATGATCCTCTAGTAGTTTTAGTAATTCCACTAGTGTTTTGCTTGCTGGTTTCTCAGGAAACAGAAGGTCTCATACAGTGTCATATGTTTTAACTCCCACCACTGTCAGGAATACAGCTACCTGCCTTTCAGGTGGTATGGTGTTTGCACTGAAGTAATGTTCTAATCTTTCAGTCCAGGAACTCCAGGAGGTCTGCTCTCCATCAAACTCACATAATGTGCCTATCAGTGCCATGCTCTTACTGGGCTGTCTGTGGATGGCAGTGTGTAATGATTACAATACCTCTTGTTATTTTCTAGTTCAGGCTGAGTAGGGCCTTTGTAAATCCCATCCTCGTCACCACTGTTGTAATCCTATGTGCTCCAGATAGAATACCAGTAGTTTAATAAAACCTTGCTTTATTGCTGAATAATCAGGATATTAATGTTGACACAAATATAAGAGTATCATGCCATACTGCATCACTGCTTAACACTCACTAGCTTACAAAATGGCCACTGTGCTCTCTGACCTGTGAGGCATTACAGAGGCGGAGCCACTAGTTAAAGTGAGAGGGACAGTGAGATGCAGTATCCTACATTCCAGGCATAACATTATGTATAGGTATCACACTGATGCATTTTTTTTAAAGTCATAATCCTGCTGCTACTCTCAATAAATGCCAGCATAACTCAGCCCCTCTAAACCCCAAATGAAGAGGGAATATGACAAAGAGAAGACTCTAGGAAAGTTTGGAAGTATGCACACAAGAAATAAAAGAAAGGCATGTTTATGTGATCAAAATGTAAACAAAGATGATGAGGAATTACACTTTTTTTAATTTTGAGGTATATAACATGCAACAGTGGGAAAAACAGTAAAAAAAAAACCAGACACCATGTACAGTATGTCAAAGCAGAGGTACATTTAATATACAATAGGGGAGGACTGGAAGATTTCAGTCCAGGGGGTAAACCCTGTAATATTATAACCTATAACACATTGAACAGGCAAAGGAACCTAATATATACTTGTGGATCTGTCCAGCAGAAACTGTATGGGAAGTACAATGCACCCCAATAAATAAAGAGCCATCCAAGCCTTGGCCCTAATATCCTCAAATCAAGGCCGCCGTGGGAACCATTACCCTTATGCCCAGCCTTGCAACAATGCATAACAAAGCAAGGCAGAGATCAAAACATAACAAGGCATAGTGCTGAACAGGACAAGGGTGACCAAGATACAGCAAAACTCTACAATGACCAGGTGATCCAAAATATACTTAAGCTTCTGTGTTTTTAAAGGTGCTGTTCTACTAACACAAAACACTAATCACACTTTAGTACGTTAAACAAACAAGCCTTAGCAAATCTGACAATTCAGCAGTAGAAGGAATAATATTGCATTTAAGTGCTAAATTAGGCAGACGGGGTAGAACAGCACTTCTAAATTTCAGCACCTAAAATGATACTGTTGTTGAATAGACATGCTCAAAGCTGGATAACTACTGTTCTTTGAAAAAAGGTAAAAAGGGAGCCAAGACCCGCTTAGTCAATGGATGCATGGGATCTCCTTAAGCACAAAGAGTAACTGTCTGGTTTGCCGATGCCCTTTATGCCTCTGGCCTCCAAAGTACCCTTATCATAGGCTATAAATGATAGAATAATTAATATTTCAGAGCTTCTTAATCCAAGGATCAATGATCTAATTGCCTTTTGGATTCAAGAAGAGCCCTCCCTGAAGCAAAATTTGACAAATAACAATGTTTTTGTGTGCCTTCTTATGGACCAAAAGCAGGAATGACAGGTAGAAGGGTTGAACTTGGTTGACGAAGGTCTTTTTTCAACCTGAATTACATTGTTACTTTGTTACTAAGGCTCATTTGAATAATACACTCCTGTCCATCCATTCCATACCAGGAAATTTAGGCATGGGGCACCTGGTGCAGTGTGGAGGTAAAAGTAGTATTCATGGGGCCTTTAACCCCTGTATTTTATTATCCACCCCCACCGCTCATGTGGAGGTAGAGGAGGGCAATCATTGCCCTTTTGGTTAATAGGGGTCCAGGGATCACTGTTTCATATTTAAATGCATTTCTTTTTCTTAAACTACATATATTAGGAGGTTGTTATGTTTTAAAACAGAATTGTTAAAACTAAAAAAAATGAAGTTGCAGAAATTCACAAAGAACTATTATATTAGTAATATAAAATACTGTGTGTCTGTGATTTTATTGCAGGATAATTAATCAGTTAGTAAACACACAGCCAACCCTTATTCCTATACGGACTTTGGGGGCACAGGTCAACTTTTTCAACTAAGCAATTTTATATGTGCCACTAAGTAGGATTTTACCAAATAATTTTAGCAAAGAGCTCCTTAGGTTACAAGAAAGGAAAAAGAGGAAAGTACCCCTTCAATCAATACCTCACTGAACCTTCATCAACTCCTTAATAATGGTTTAGATTTTGTCCATTTCTCTCCACAATTGTCTTGTTGCTATTCTGAATCTCGTGTCAGGATAACAGAATCAAGACGGAGACAAACAAAATTTGGAAAACACACCTTTATGAAAAAATGGTAATAATAACAACAACAAGCCAAAGAAAGGAACTGGAGTAGGTAGTCAGAAGAAGCAGGCTCAGAAGTATGGAAAATCACGATTTCAGGAACAAGCCAGAGTCAGGAACCACAACGATAATCAGCCAGACCAGGTCATACATGGAAATCCACATGAGATAAAAGGAATGCAATTAGAGGTCTGAAACCACATAAAGGGCAATAAGTTACTGAACCAGCAAGCTAATTATAGGCACAACCTGAAGGAAGAGGAGTGGTTTAGCAAGATTCAGACGCTATAACAAGAAGTGGGTGAAAAAACCACGAGGAGGAGGAAAGCCAGTGCAAGTAGACCAGAACCATGACATCTCCTCTGTTATCATTACTGTAGAACAGTTCACTCTTTCCAGTCACTAGCACAGCCAAACTATATTTTTACTGCTCCCTCCGTACATTTTTTTTCTCCGCAACTCTCATTCCAGGCACTTTTTACTTTGACTAACTCTTTCTCCCCTATCACAGCCATTCACTGTCTTCTACTTTAAGCAGCTGTGGATGTCTTTCAAAAGCATGGGCCTCCCTTACTGCTCTCTTCCCTTTCCTCTGTCACTCAAGGTTTTAGAAACCTCAATAATCTTATCCACATAACCTGCCACTCCTCGTGCCCTCCTTTTAACTGTACTTTACTGGAATGCATGTTTTGCCATACATGACCACTACACCTCTAGTACCCTACACTTTTGTGCTGTAACTCAAACCTCATGTAGCACTGCTTCTCCCGTTGTTCTCTCCAGCTCACTCATGCCAACGCGTCCCCCATCCAGTAAAATAATATTTCCTGATATTACTTTCAAACCTTGGCCCCTCTAGCTTAAGACAATGTCCTCTTGTTGTGGTAGTATTTAGTCTTTTAAATAGTATGTATGTGGTAGTATTTATTCTTTTTATCTTGTTGATTGCCTTTAAGTAGACTTGGGCACCACCGGAAAGCTCCTGCTCATTTTCGGGGATAAAATTTCGTTTGTCCGGTTACCATGGAAACAAAAATAAGAATGTACAAGAAGTTCAATAGAGAAACCAATGGATGGAAGAAAGAGGGTCAAAATTACGTTATAGGGTTACAGTTAAGGAGAGTAGTGAACTGGTTAAATGATCTTAATTAACTTATTTAATTACATTCATTCGTTAATTTCATTAAGTATCTTAATTAAATCTAAACTTTAGAGAGTCTTAGGCACTGTAAGACATGGCAAGCTGAGGCTGACACAGAAGAATCTCTGTAAAATGCTCAGATGCAGCACAGCAGTGTTACAATGAAATGAACGGATCCCCTGCCTGCTCTGCTCTTATATAGGCTCACTTCTTACTAGTCTGCTTTTATTTCCTTTGAAAGCCCTCAGCAGGCAAAATAGCCAGATTCTCTTTCTCATATTGAAGTTAAAATGGCGTCCATGACAACAGAACGAATGAACGAAATTTTTCATTTTGCACACATTTGTTTTTTTGTTTCTTTTGTCCAATGTTGCATTCGTTCATTCGTTGTTCTGAGGCATATACAAAATGGTAAAATTTGTCAAAAAATTAATGTGCATGTCTACCTTTAAGTATTTAAATGTTTTTATCATATCCTCCTGTCACGTCTTTCTTCCAGGCTAATTATACCGATCAGCCATAACATTATGACCATCTGCCTAATATTGTGTAGGTCCCCCCTTTGCCTCCAAAACAGCCCTGATCTGTCGAGGTATGAACTCCACTAGACTTTTAAAGGTCTGCTGTGGTATCTGACACCAAGACTTTAGCAGCAGATTCTTTAAATCCTGTAAGCTGTGAGGTGAAGCCTCCATAGATGCATCTTGATGCCATATGTTCTCCAGGTAGGTGACGCACACCCCCCCGCCATCCACGTGATGTAAAAGAAAACGTGATTCATCAGACCCAGGTAACAGTCTTCCATTTTTCCGTGGTCCATTTCTTATCCTCACGTGCCCATTGTAGACAGGTTTGGCAGAGGACAGGGGTCAGCATGGGCACCCTCACTGGTCTGTGGGTACACATCCCCATACGCGACAGACTACAATGCACTGTGTGTTCTAACACCTTTCTATCAGAACCAGCATTAACTTTTTCAGCAATTTGAGCTACAGTACTCGTCTATTGGATTTGATCACATGGGCCAGCATTCACCCTCCACTTACATCAATGAACCTTGGCCGCCCATGACCCTGTTGTCTGTTCACTGCTTTTCCTTCCCTGGAACACTTTTGACCACTGCAGGCCGGGAAAACCCCTGAGAGCTGCTGACAGGTGCCATGATAACAAGATTATCAGTGTTATTCACTTCCCCTGTCAGTGGTCATAATGTTATGTCTGATAACATGTATGTTAAGATCCTTTAACCTTTCCTGGTAAGTTTTATTCTGGATTATGAACCATTTTTGTAGCCCTTATCTGAACTTTCTCCAAAGTATCTATATCCTTCTGGAGATCTGGTCTCCAGTACTGTACACAATACTCCCATTGAGGTCTCACCAGTGCTCTGTAAAACCTCTCCCTATACAAACAAGCATTCTGCTAGCATTTCCTGCTGCTCTATTGCATTGTCTACCTACCTTTAAGTGCTCTGGAATAATTACCACTAAAAACCCCTTTCCTCAGATTAGGACAGGTTAGGACGGTATCAAATATTTTATACTCTGCCCTCTGGTTTTTATGCCACAGGTGCATTATCTTGCACTTATCTACATTAAGTGCCAGCTGCCACAGCTCAGACCATTTTTCCAGTTTACCTAAATAATTTGCCATTTCACCTTTTCCTCCAGGAACATAAACCATGTTGCAAATCTTTGTGTCAAAAGCAAAAATACATATCTTACCACCAAGACCTTCTGCAATATCACTAATGAGTCCAAGTACAGATCACTGAGGTACCTCACTGGTAACAAGACCTTGCTCTGAATATACTTCATTGACTGCAACTGTCTAATCTATGAAACAATATTGGAATATTGCTTAATAATTGTATATATATTTTAAAGTGTGAGGGGTGGTGCCACATACAGGACCCGTCCCGGGTGCCAAATACTATAGGTACACCCCTGTTCCTCACTACTGATGTAAGACTCACAGGCCTGTAATTGCCAGACTGCCTTTCTTGTGAATGGGCATACAATTCTCTAATTTCCAAACTTCTGGGACTACTCCCGTTAACAATGATGAGTTTAATAAATCTGTTAACCTTTTTGCTAGTACACCAACACATTCTTTTAATAACTTGGGGTTTATACTATCAGGTCCCATCAATTTATTTGTCTTTAGCTGAGGTAGAACGTTATCCTTGATTAATTCATATGTATCAATGACTCATTAGTCTTTTTCTAACTGAGGTCCCTTTTCTTCATTTTCATCTGTAAAAACTCAACAGAAATATTAATTGAGGCAGTTAGACCTGTATTCTCTTCTGCATACCTTCCTTCTTTTGTTTTTAATCTAACATCCTTGTTTTAGTTTCCTTTTCATATTTATGTATCTAAAATGTTTAATCTCCCTTTTTTTCCACTAACTGGGTAATTCTCTCTTCTGGTGTGCTTTGGCAGCTCTTATAACTTGCTTTGCCTCTTTCTACCTAAATTTATAGATCTGTCTATCTTTCTCACTTTGTATTTACAAAATGATAAAAAGGTTTTGTACCGTGTTAGCCGTTGAGAAAACAGGAGAAAAGTATCATTAAAATGATACCATTTATTGGCTAACTGAGAGTTTAATTGAGAGCTTTCGAGACCAAGTTGTTAGGTCCCTTCCTCAGGCATTAATTATTAATTATTTCACACCTTCATGGATCTGGCATATGTCAAATGGTTTTATGGCCCCTCTAACCAGGGAGTAAACTGACCAAGGATGCTTTGATTGAACCATATCTGTCCATTGGATCTCTGCTACTCCAGCTTATTTACTGCTGAAGAAATTCTCCAATACCTCTGTGTTTATCTAAAGTCTTTGTTAATGTGTGAATTTTACACATTTTGTATTTTTGTATTTAGAAAAGTCTGTGTTAGCTTCATTAATGCCTGAGGAAGGGACCTAACAACTTGGTCTTGAAAGCTCGCAATTAAACTCTGTTAGCCAATAAATGGTATCATTTTAACTATACTTTTCTCCTATTTATAAAATGCTAACTTTTAGTTTTTTACCATCATAGTCACTTCTGAGGAGTGGATTCTTTTATTTTTTGCTCTTACTAACAAGCCTTATAAAATGTTCTGTTTTCTTCAATAATCCTATTTCTCCTGGACTCCATTTATATGGCCCCACTCTGATAGTGACTCCTTTACAGGTATTCTCATTTTAGAAAACTCAGCTTTTCTAAAGTTTAAAACTTTAGTTTGACACTCCAACCCCGTTTCTTGTTTCTGTAAATCAAAATCTTAAGTTTTGCACTACTTGTTATGTCCTGTTTACCCTTTGTAAAGTGCTGTGAAATATTTTAGCACTATATCAAACAATAAATGTTATTAGAATACATGATGTAATGGGCCCCAAAGAGAGCTGTATAAAATAATGAGAGATGAGCCATTGTATTTTTATTATAATTTTTATAATTTGTTTTAGATTTATCTTAATTCTCTCTTGTTGCACTTTAAAATACATCCTAATTCTAATACTTTATAAGTGTTAAACATATCCAAATTGATTCCTTAAAATGTTCAGTGAGTAATTATGAATCACAGTGAATATGTAGAAGAAAAGTGAGACTAATTGCAGTTCATTTGAAAAAGTCTCAAAGTCATTTTGACTTAAACATAATGAGGGTATTAGCTCCACAGATAAGGAGCTGCTCTGCAGAATTCTAGACATTCATTACGTTACACGCTTTTAATGTTCACCCAACATAAACCCACATATCAGTTCCACTGGTCTCTGTTACTCTGATTGTTCCTGGATGTAAAATGGCACCCATGAATCTATAGGATTTATAAGTATTCTTGTTTGCTAGTCCAACATGTGTCCCATTGTCAGGTACCCACCCTGTTTTCAGCCCCATTCTTTTACCATAATTAAACCTCTGTTTATATCGACTGTGACACAGTCAGTTTGCAGATTTCTTTGTTAAACCTAACTGACGAGTTCATTGACAGCCAAATAAACGCGAGTTATTTGTAGAAAGTGGTGTACAGTGGTGTCCAGCTGGATGTTATATATGATGCTAACTCTTAATCCTTATTAAACTTGTGTTTAAATATATGAATGTAATATAACTACACAGAATTGGAGACAAAAATAAATAAAAAAGTATCTTAATTCATTCCATAAGTAGACTTAAAAGGGCAGCTCTCACAAAACCCCCAGGTATGTTGGTTACCAAATCTCTTATAGTTACTATCCCCTGTAATAGCCCACTTTTTGTGGTCTTAGTTATTCCCCTAGGTCTTATTTGATTTATATAGATATACAAGGCTATGTAAAAATTGAATATTCTGTCCACCTACCGTCCCATTTCTCTACTTCCTCTTGCCTCCAAGCTTCTTCAAGGAATTGTTCACACCTTACTTGCCCACTGAGACCACCCTTACAAAAGTAACTAATGACATACTCACTGCTAAATTCAAGGGTCACTACTCCATGCTACTCTTACTGGACCTTTCTGCAGCTTTTGACATTGTGGAGCACCTTCTTCTCCTTCAAACTCTTTGTGATCTTGGTCTCTGTACTCTCTTCTGGTTAACATCTTACCTTTCTAAACATACCCCCACATTCAGTCTATCTCAAAAAATTGCTGTCTCCATTTTAAAATGGACATTGCCAGTATTTGTTCCCAATAATGCTCTTGTCCATGCCCTCATTATCTCAATCTTAGAACGTCTCCCTCATACCCATCTTACCCCTCTAGGATCCACCATGAATGCTGCTACAAGGCTTATCTTTCTGCACCATAGGTTTACTAACACCTCTCTCCTTTTTCAGTCTCTTTGCTGGCTGCCTGTGCGCTTCAGAATTTATTTTAAAATCCTTACCTTCAAAGCTCTTCATAGTGGTTCCCCTTCTTACATCTCCTCACTCATCTCTCCTACCCAGTCTCTCTGCTCGCCCAATGATCTCCGCCTGTTCTCCCCTCTGATCTCTAGTTCTCATTCACACTTGTAAGACTTCCTTTACCTGGCCTATCCATCTTGCCCCCTCAGAGCCGGACTGGCCCACCGGGATACCGTGAAATTTCCTGGTGGGCCGGTCACTCCGTGGGCCGGTCAGCGGCAGATCAACCTTCCAAACAGCCGCAGAGCGGCATTAAAAGTGGCATCCTTCCGCCGCCGGCGCCTAATGAAGTTAAGGGGGCCGGTGTGCACTTCGTTCCACGTCTTAAAAGGGGTGCGGACAAAGAACTGAGGCATGACCATTGGGCGGCGCAGTGCGTGAACACCGACCCCTTTAACTTCATGAATGCCGGCCTACACCCGCTGCCCTCACCAGACACCAGAAGCAGTGATAAGTTGGGGAGGGGGGTGTGTGTGTGTGTTATATGGGGGCTTAAGGTTTTTCTGCAGGCAGAGTGCACCATGATATGCCTTTTAACCCCCTTCATGTCACTCTGCCTCTAGAAATGCCTTTTAACCCCCTATATGTCACTCTGCCTCCAGAAATGCCTTTTAACCCCCTATATGCCACTCTGTCCCATTTCTGGACGCAGAGTGACATATAGGGGGTTAAAAGGCATATAATGGGGCAGAGTGGCATATAGGAGGGTATAAGGCATTTCTGGGGGCAGAGTGGCAAGCCTGGGGGCAGATGTGCATAACTGGGGGGGGGCAGGTTGGCAAATGAAAGGAAATAAAAACAAAAACAATATTTTTCTCAATCACAGCTTTTCTTAAATATGAAAAAATAGTTATCCCTAACAGTAACCCTCTCTAGATTGTAAGCTCATTTGAGCTGGGTCCTCTTTACCTGTGTTTCTGTAAGTTAAATGGTTATGTTATATACTACTTGTTATGGCTTGTTTACCCATTATACAGCACTGCGGAATATGATGGTGCTATGTAAAACAATAAATAATGATATATTAAATGACTATATGTTTATGTTATAAATTCATCGCTCTTGAACTTTTAAAGGCTACATTCCAATAGAATGTTATTTCTAGATAGCAAAATGGCTTCTATAGTATATCTCAGAATATATAAGGTTTTTGGAATTCTTTGTATTTTCTTATATGGCACAATACAGGACAGTTGTTCTAGAAACAACATTTTTTAAAGAATTCCCTGATATAAGCATTAATCTCAGACAATCAGACGATGCAGCCACACTTGCAGGAAATGTCTGAATGTTTTTGTTCTTTTAGAAGGTCGTCACTGATGAACTATTTGTCAATGAAAATTGTCATCAATCAACATTCAGATGGAAACAAAAAGTACTATTTATATAAAAACAACAGAATTAAAATAGGCAATTTGTGACTGCAGTGTTTTCTTCTTTTATGAATTCGAACAACTGATGCATTACTTTCTATTTTATTAACTGTTATCTTGTATAAAATTGTTTATAGAACCTTAAAATATTAAGGGTCTCAATTGTCGTATTTATTAAAGTTTTTCACACCAGAGAAAGTAGATGGGTCTAGTTCTTACATAACATTACATATTATTTTTTTAAATATACTAGCTGTGTGTCTGTGTATATACCCAGGAACTCTCTGGCTCTATCCTAAAGCTTTTGTGTATAGATTCCTTCAGGTAAAAATTTAATCTAAAATACCAACTTTTTTCTGCCTGGCTTGTTCAACTCACTCTTCCCAACCATTAGTGGGTATAATCCTGAGATTATTACATAGGGATACATTAATATTGAGGTAATTGTGATCGTTACCTCAAGGTCCCTAAGCTGCTCCTGTAAAGGAGGCCCTTCGCAAATTGTGTAATGTGCCTTCTCTCTATGCCAAGTGATACTCTGTGGAGGGAGATGCATATCTGTTACAGAAAGAGAGTGCAGGCCTATGGCATCATATCCCAACATGCTTTCTTTCAATGAAAATACATTGCAAGCAAAGTGCTAAGGTAGATATCTGTGCTTCACTTGCATCTAAATGATAATGTCCCTTACCTAATAAAAATGTTTGGACCCTAAGCTCTCCTCTGGTAGCCTGGGGTTGACAACACTCCCTCAGAATCACCCTAAAATAGTGACTATTTGTTGGGTGGGCATTGCTGGCTGTAGAACTGTATGGATGCGCCGGGCCCTCTGATGGGATTATACGCCTGATCTAATTATGCTTGTGTCTATAAAAATCTGTGCTGTTCCCAATAAAGTCAGTCCTGTTTTCACCTCAACATAGGTTCTGTCTAATGCTTGGGGTGGGCTGCTCACTGCCCTTTTCAGGACAGTACAAGTGCTAAATACGCTATGCTATGGCTAGCTACAGCCTCAACGCAGTTTTGGTGCAGCTTCATCCCCCTTCTCTCTACAACACTTGTTCTGTCTGGTGCTGAAGGCACTGGTGTCTCAGTAGAAGGAAGCGCAGCTTGGCAGGAGTACCGAGTCAGAATACAGGTCGTCCCGTCACAGCAAGAATACAGTGAGGTCACGTAACTCTGTGTTATGTGACTCCGTGGTTAAAGCAAAGCTGCTCGCCTGGTGTGTAAGCAGCCATAGAGAGAGCTACAGGTGAGTTACTGGAGTGCAGAAATACATGTGGGGGCTGGTGGCATCAATACACATAGGGCTGGCTGGGGGCGATACACAAGGGGACAAAAACACAAAAGACATTAGGAGTGTGAGAAAAAAATATACATTGTTAGCTTAGCCAATGGGTCTTAAACTAAAGTTTCAGACATGAGCATACCTGGCATTTTCCGGGTTTGACCCGGGGATTGCCGGGTGAAGCACCGCTTCTCCGGTTCAAGACCCAAATCCTCCAGGTCAAGGGAGCGGGGTCTTGACACGCCCCGCTCCACGCCAATTTTCCTTTGAATTAGGAGTGTTTCCAGCAGACGTCAGTGGGACTACCCACCGACGTCAGTGGGCAGTCCTGGTCGCGTCCCACAAGGGAAGGCTCTAGTTAGCCAGAGACCAAAAGTTCACAGGTATGGTCATGAGGATGTAAGGTAAGAACGTTTTATGTCACAAGGAGTATCTATGTGGAATATGATATAGGCATAATCTAAATAGGCTATCCTAAATACAAGGCAAGACCAAGAATTGAATAAGGTTTGAGGTTTTCACAAATGCAAAAAGAGGCAGACTAGATGCACCAATTAGTTTACACTTGCCTTTAGATTTCAAATGATATGCAAATTAATGATGTTATTTATATTTTGAAGCGACATAGCTATAGCAAAGTTAAGGAAATCCATTTGTAAGGCATCTTAATAAACATTTTCTTAGAGTTCATTCACAGTACTAATCTTTCAATTTTCATAAAAAAGACTATATAACATATATTCATAATAGGTAAATACTCATGAAAAAACAATTTAACTCTTAAAATTTTATCAGGTCCTAAACTCCACATGTTGAATATATAAATTGAATATTACTGATACAATACCCCATGCAAATGTTTATGTGTGTAATAAAATAAATAAATAAATAAAATAAAATAAATAAATAAATAAAGAAAACTTGCCTTTAGATTTCAATATATACGAGAGAGAGAGAGAGAAAGAGAGAGAGTTTAACTAGGGAAAATGCTAATTGTGTAGGTAATATTTAAGAATAAGAACTGTTTACGGGCAGAAAATTGAGGATGACGTGATGACGTGCACGTCATAGGAGGTGGAGATGCGCACTCGCTGTTTGGAAGGAGGGGTCTGATGGAGAGGCGGGTGGCTGGAGATAACGCTGCTGTTCTCCCGTTCTCTCGCTCTTGTGGCTCTGCAGTCTGGCGGCATGCGGTATTGTGCCAAGCCAGGCCAATTGAGCAGGCTTACCGTTCGGGGAGCTGACCGCCGAGCGGAATTGTCTTCCTGCCCCCCTTCTGCCTGCGGGGAAGCGTCTGGGTTCCAGCATCGGCTCCGGTGGGTGAGAGGAGGCGTTGGTGGATTTCCCGGGAGTGCCGATGCTGGCCGATGTCATCCGAGGACGGCCAATACTGAAAGGGCGCCAAATAAATAAAAAGATCTAATGGCCGCTTTGGTCAGAGGAAGGGAGACGGCTGTGCTCAGGCTGTGCGCAGGCTGAATGAATTGAATAAGAAACGAAGCTAATAGCAAGGTGCTGGCTGGAAAAAATAACCTGGAATTTACCTTATCTTTTTTTTTCTTTGCATTTGGTCTTTGTTTTTTGTTTTTGTTTTTTTTTTTATTAATTTGGGAAATTCTAAACATAATAATCTGAAACATATATGATATAGTGACATTATACTGATCTGCTTTGTGGAGATATACTCTCCTCTTACAATATGGCAACTGAAAGGAATTTGAATAGAGATCTTCCTAAAGAACAACTAAAAAGAGACAAAAAAGAGAAACAACTAGGATCGGTGGCGGAATTTTTTTCTCCTTCCCAGGATAGAAATAAAGAAAAAAATCTAAATATGTCAACAATTTCTCAGCGGGATGAATCTCAGGACCTTCAAACTCGTAGCAGTAAGACATCATCAGTGTCTCAAGATTTTATGCTCGCTCATTTTGAAGAAATTAAGAAGGAAACATCTAAAGGCTCTATAAAAATTAAACAGGAGATAAATGAGCTGGTTAACAAATTATCTGATGTTGAAAATAAAATCTCAAATCTTGATTTACACTGTTTAACCTTGAAGGAAACTATTTCAAATGTCACCCAAAGAGTTGATAAGATTGAAACAAAACTTAGAGATTTGGAGGACAGATCCAGAAGAACAAATCTCTGTTTTCGTAACATCCCAGAGAAAGTTTCTCAAGATCAACTTAAACCTTTTTTATTTGAATTATTTCATGCTCTGGGTGTGTCCCTAAAAGACTCTGACTTAACAATGGACAAATTCCATAGACTTAGACGACCAAATGGGTTACCAGGAACAATACCGCGAGATGTTATCGTCTCTTTTTCAGCTCTATATATTAAAGAGCAAGTTCTGCGTGCAAAGAGGAACTCTAATTTGAAAGACGGGCATATCAGAATATTCAAATAAATCACTTATCGTATCAGACTTGGACATGGAGGAGAGAATTCTCTACATCGTTATCTACTTTAAGACAAAATAATATTAAATATAGCTGGACTAGCTCATCCAATGTGAGACTTTGGTGGGAAGGTCAAATAAGATCTTTTGACTCCCCAATTTCGCTGGCTGAATGGTGCAAGTCCCTAAACATAACTCCAATACACTAATTATCTCCTTTTTTTTAAATGTTATAACAATAGAAATAATTGGATCATGCACTAACTAATTAAGTAAAGGCTTGATATTTATAAGCTGAAGTCACTAATTTTCAATGGTTATATTTTTTATATATATATTTTTTTTTATACTGTGGATGTTGTCTGATGCTATCCTAGTAGAAAAATCAGGGGAATTGATGATTCTGTATAGAGCACTATTTATTAGACTTGGGCACCAAGGGGCTCTTCGTGTTCGTCTTCGGCAAAAAAAAAACCTTCGTATTCCGCGAATATTCGCCTGGTCCTGTCTTCTCTTCGGGCGAATATTCGCGGACATTCTTCGGGTTCGGGTTTTCTTCGTTTTCCCCGGTTAAGGGGTTAAAACGGGGTTAAAGCCGCTCTGGCGCCAGGAGTTTAAATGTCCGTATGAGCAACTCTATTGGTCGTCAGCAGGGGGCTCGTCTGCCATTGGTTGATGGCAGACGAGCCCCCTGCTGGCGACCAATAGGGTCGCTCGTTCAGACTGTTAAACTCCTGGTGCCGTAATTGTCCGGCAGATCCCGCTGGTCTCCCTGTTCTATCATTTATTAACTGATAAATGATAGAACAGGGAGACCAGTGGGATCTGCCGGGTAAGTTGCAGCATTGGGATTTTAAAAGTCTGTACGAGCGACTCTGTTGGTCGCTCGTACAGACTTTTAGGGTCCTGGTGCTGTAACTTACCCGGCACATCCCACTGGTCTCCCTGTTCTATCAGTTAAATGTCCGTACGAGCGACCAATAAAGTCGTTCGTACGGACATTTAACTGATAGAACAGGGAGACCAGTGGGAAGGGGCCGGGTAAGTTGCAGCATTGGGGTTTTAAAAGTCTGCACGAGCCACTCTGTTGGTCGCTCGTGCAGAGTTTTAAAACCCCAATGCTGCAACTTACCTGGCACATCCCACTGGTCTCCCTCCCTGTTCAATTAATTAAATGTCCGTACGAGCGAACAATAAAGTCGCTCGTACGGACATTTAACTAATTGAACAGGGAGGGAGACCAGTGGCATCGGCAGGGTAAGTTGCAGCATTGAGGTTTTAAAACCCCAATGCTGCAACTTGCCCTGCAGATGCCACTGGTCTTTAACTAATTGAACAGGGAGGGAGACCAGTGGCATCTGCAGGGTAAGTTGCAGCATTGAGGTTTTAAAACCCCAATGCTGCAACTTACCCGGCACATCCCACTGGTCTCCCTCCTTGTTCAATTAATTAAATGTCCGTACGAGCGAACAATACTCGTACGGACATTTAACTAATTGAACAAGGAGGGAGACCAGTGGCATCGGCAGGGTAAGTTGCAGCATTGAGGTTTTAAAACCCCAATGCTGCAATTTGCCCTGCCGATGCCACTGGTCTTTAACTAATTGAACAGGGAGGGAGACCAGTGGCATCTGCAGGGTAAGTTGCAGCATTGGGGTTTTAAAACCCCAATGCTGTAACTTACCCGGCACATCCCACTGGTCTCCCTCCTTGTTCAATTAATTAAATGTCCGTACGAGCGAACAATAAAGTTTAAAAAATAAACTTAACCCCTAACTAATTGAACAGGGAGGGAGATCAGTGGCATCGGCAGGGTAAGTTGCAGCATTGGGGTTTTAGAACCCCAATGCTGCAACTTACCCTGCCGATGCCACTGGTCTCCCTCCCTGTTCAATTAGTTAGGGGTTACGTTTATTTTTTAAAGGGTTAAGGGGCCGTTCAAGTGAGCCTATTGGTCGCTTGCACGGCCCTTTAACCTATGGATTTCCGCTCCCGTTAACCCCTTCGATGCTGTGTTAGATAACGCAGCATCGAAGGGGTTAACGGGAGCGGAAATCCATAGGTTCGCTGGCAGGGGTTACAAAGACCGTGCGAGTGAGCCTATTGGTCACCTGCAGGGTCTTCCTCTGGCATCAACCAATTGGTTGATGCCAGAGGAGGTCCCTGTAGGCGACCAATAAGCTCATTCGCACTGCCCTGTAACCCGTGACGGCGAACCTGCGGATTTCCACTTCCGGGAACTGCCGCGAAGACAAGGTAAGTTAGAAGAGGGGGGGGGAATGGTAGACGAAGACAATCACGAAGATCTTTTACATAAGCAGGATCATTAAAAGCACTTTAAGGCCTCATGTGGGCCATACACTGTAGCAATGAGTTAAAGTAATTGGCAGATATTTTTTGAATATGTTTAATGGTATAATAATAGCAATAATTAGAGATGGAAGATTTAGCTGTGTGCACTAATTAATCAAGTAAATGCTTGATATTTATAAGTGGAAGTCACTAATTATTAAGGGCTAATTTTTTTTTAGTTTATTTTAGGATAGTAGACTTCACAATAGTATTTAATATACTGAACAAAGTGATTTATATAATGTCAATACAATCTTTAACCAATTTTACACAGGGGGATATCTTATAGAATCGTCTATCCTTCTTATATTTATAATCGGTATAATATGCTTAGTATCAGTGAGTGTCGCGATCTCAACTACATGTCTTAAATTAGACATAGGAGGTGTGTCAGTTTTGAGACTCCTCATCTGGGGGGACATAGGTTGTATATCTACGGTTCCCTATAGTCTTGTTCTATGTTTTCTGATGAATGAGTTCCTGGCCTCAGTTATACTGAGGCTTAAGGAGGTTTTAATCTTTCTTTCTTCATTCCCTCCTCCTGGGACCTTTTGGCGCTTAAGGAGGAGAGGGCTGAAGGGTTGTATTATAGGATTTTTTTTATATAGTTTTTCTTTTTTGTGAAATGGTTTGTGCTTAGCTGCATAAGGAAATAGAGATGTGTGATCCCTATAATCTTTGAATGATTAAGGTGTGTTCAGTCAACACCCAAGGTTTAAATTCGTCATACAAGCGCTCTATTGTCTATAATTTTCTATCTAGAGATCATATAGATGTGGGCTTCTTACAGGAGACCCATTGGAGAAGAATAGATAAAAATAAATGGGGAGGGAAGAAATATCCGGTTTTGGTTCATGCTTCAAATGAAACTAAAAAGAAGAGAGGGGTAGCAATAGTCTTCTCTTCTACACTTGAAATTCATATTTAATTTCTATTTGATGACCCGGAAGGTAGATTTATAATTATAGTCTGTAAATTAGATGAAGAGTGGTTTACCTTGGTAAATGTATATGCCCCAGTACATCTTTTGAATAAGATCTTAGAACGAGTAGACAATACTAAGAAAGGTTGTTGTATTATAGCAGGCGATTTTAATTGCTGATTTTTAATAGATAGTGAATTAGATACTAAAACTTCAAAAAAAAGATTCAATGAAAAAAAAATAAAGTCTCAAGCAAGAGCCTTTAATAACGCCTTAAATAATCACGAGCTTATGGACACCTGGAGAGTTTTTCATCCAATCAAAAGAGATTTTACTAATTTTTCTAATGTCCATCTATCATATTCTCGTATTGACTACATACTATGCTCTCCATCTCATTAATAGGATTCAAAACATTGAAATTAGAAATAATACTTGGTCAGATTATAATATTATTACTATGGAAATTAGAAATAACATAAATAAGAATGTACGAACTACTTGGAAATTAGATGACTCCATCCTTCTCAATAAAGATAATGTGAAACATTTATCTGAATTAATACTTATTTTTTAAAGAGAATAATCCCAATGATACCTCGCCAGAAAATAACTGGTGTGCATTTAAAACAGTCCTGAGAGGATACCTAATTAGGCTTAAAAGTAAAATCAAGAGGAATCAAGGGAGAAATCTCGTGGAGTTATCTTTTGTATAATCAGGAAGTTTTAGAGAATAAAAAAAATCCTACTACAGATAAACTTGAAAAAATTAGACAAATTCAAGCTCGAATTAATGATAAACTGATGGAGAGAACAGTTAATAACATGGAGAAATTAAAAACTAGATATTATTGTTGTAGTAATAGAGTAGATAAAGTGATGACTAATAGACTAAAGAAATTAAAAACTAACAATCGGGTTCATAAGATAATAATGGACAATAAGATATATTCTACACCAGAATCTATTGGTGAAAAGTTTAATCAATATTACGAGAAATTATATAATCTGAATAATAAAGTTTCATTAGAAGAAATTGACAATTATCTTGATAAAATAAACTTTCCTCAGATATCTATAGAGCAGAGAGCTATTCTAAATACTGATATAACATCAGCTGAAATCAGAGTAGCAATATCTAAATTAAATAAATATAAAACCCCTGGTCCAGACTGTTTTACAAATCTATTCTTCAAAACATTTAGTCAGCAAATTTTAGATTCTCTAACTCTTTTAATTCTATTGCTAGTCTTGGTAAATTTCCCATTGAAATGTCTAGAGCCAATATCCTTCCTATTCTTAAGCAAGGCAAAAATCCGACAGATCCTGCTAGTTATAGGCCTATTTCTCTAATTAACGTAGACGTTAAATTATTGTCAGAACTCGGGTAGGAGCCCATGCGCAGGGGATACTTGGGGTTCAGTATGTAACCCACGGTGCATGATTATGCAAACAAAAGACACCACAAGCAGAAATCCAGGTAATGCAGTGTATTTTATGTATAACAGGACCAGCAAATAAGGGTAATATAGTCTAAGCAAGTAACCGGACGTATGGCAAAATAAATACCGGTAATAAGTCTTTTGACAGGGAGCCCGCTTGGAAGGGCACGGAAAGGCACACAGCCCACTTGGAAGGACACAATAGCAGGGAGTCCACGTGGAAGGACACAATAGCAGGGAGTCCACGTGGAAGGACACAAAGCAGGGAACCAGGAAAAGTACAGGTGCAGAGCCACAACAGGACGGTCCATAGACTTCAATACAAAGGCCCTGACTGAAGGGCAGGGCAGGTTCATAAAGGCAGGGTAATCCAGGTAACAAGGCCCAGCTGGATGTAGACTAGGGCTCAACCCAGGTAACAAGGCACACCTGAGTTCTGAGTGCTCCAGAGGGCGGAGGGTGGCCACTAGTGGTCACAGATGTAAACACCACAGGTATAAAAAAGCCATGGTTCAGGTAGTGAAAAATTGGTTCCTGACAGTACCCCCTCCCCAAGGAGCGGTCACAGAACGCAAACAGTGTGAACAAAATCTGTACACCTTTAAAAAACTGAGCAGGAGGGTGTACTTAAAGTGATTTGTTCTTCTTCCTTTTTTTTCGGTAAAGCTTGTTCGCAGATCTCCAGGTCTTCCTTTCTGATTATATTGCCATTAGAGGTAATAACACAATCAAAGGAAAGGTTATCTGTGGTGCAATCGTGGGTCAAATTAGGACTGGATGCTGAAGAAGTTGATGAGAAGGTATGATTCAGTGCTTTCTCTTTCCATGTACCAGGGGTCACATAGCTGCCCTGTACCCAGGGCACTACTGGGGGCAGGGGGGGTAGTACCAGAACTGCACTGGTTCAAAACAGGAGAAGCAGACTTGGTATGGGAAGCACTGATGGAAGGCCCCTTCTTCCTCAGAGATGGAATAGGGTCATGTATCTTTGCTATCAGTCCAGAGGAGATATTAGGGGCTATGATAGTCTCTGGTGTATCACACTTTGCTGAGGTAGCAGTGATAGGAGTTGCAATCACAGCTGAACAGAAAGCAATAGGAAGTTCATCCATATGGGAGGAACCCACACTGCCACAGACTGTAGAATCACAGACGCTGCATTCCATCACAGAACAGTCATCAGGCTTCAGCTGGACATCCACTGGAGTTTGAGAAGCACCAGGAATCACCAGGGTTGGTATATACTCCATGGGTTCACTGTCCTGGGGAATAAAGTTACTTCCCCTTTTAGGAGAGCTCTGTGGTTGTGATGTAGACTGCTCAATTGGTACAGAGGGTTTAGGAGGTTTCAGAGGACATTGGGTGATCCAGTGTCCCTTTTTGCCACAGTAAAAGCAAGATTCCTCATCACGCCTTTGTTGTAATTCGGTTGTGGTAAGGGGTTCACGTTTCCTAGGAGATTCCTTTTTAATACTGGTAACAGGCTTGTTGGATTTCTCAGGTGATGTAGCAGGTGTAGGTGAATGGTCTTCATGAGAGTGATTGGAGTTGGAGTCCCAGATTTGCATTAATGATTTGCACAGTTCAAGCAAGCATTCTCCTATCACTTTGATGACTGAAAGTAACCCCGCAGACTCCTTGTAATGGCCTTTGTATTCTGTCAGGACTCGGGTGATCAGGTCGGGTAGGAGCCCATGCGCAGGGGATACTTGGGGTTCAGTATGTAACCCACGGTGCATGATTATGCAAACAAAGACACCACAAGCAGAAATCCAGGTAATGCAGTGTATTTTATGTATATAACAGGACCAGCAAATAAGGGTAACATAGTAACATAGTAACATAGTTCATAAGGTTGAAAAAAGACCAAAGTCCATCAAGTTCAACCTATATACATATTGTGTCCCTACTGTGTTGATCCAGAGGAAGGCAAAAAAACCCTTATGAAGCAGATGCCAATTGCCCCATACCAGGGGGAAAATTCCTTCCCGACTCCAAATATGGCAATCAGAATAAATCCCTGGATCAACGTTCTGTCCCTATTAATCTAATATCCATAACTTGTAATATTATTGCTTTCAAGAAACACGTCCAGGCTCCTTTTGAACTCTTTTATTGAGTTTACCATCACCACTTCCTCTGGCAGAGAGTTCCATAATCTCACCGCTCTTACTGTAAAGAACCCCCGTCTGTGCTGGTGTAGAAACCTTCTTTCCTCCAGCCGTAGAGGATGTCCCCTTGTTATAGATACAGTCCTGGGTATAAATAGGTCCTGGGAGTGATCTCTGTACTGTCCCCTTATATATTTATACATAGTTATTAAGTCCCCCCTAAGCCGTCTTTTTTCCAAACTAATACAGTCAAAGCAAGAAACCGGACGTATGGCAAAATAAATACCGGTAATAAGTCTTTTGACAGGGAGCCCGCTTGGAAGGGCACGGAAAGGCACACAGCCCTTAGACTAGGGCTCAACCCAGGTAACAAGGCACACCTGAGTTCTGAGTGCTCCAGAGGGCGGAGGGTGGCCACTAGTGGTCGCAGATGTAAACGCCACAGGTATAAAAAAGCCATGGTTCAGGTAGCGAAAAATTGGTTCCTGACAATTATATTCTTCTATTCTCGCTAACAGATTGAAATCTATTCTTAACACTATTATTAATTCGGATCAAGTCAGTTTTATTCCGGGTAGATCATCGTGTAATCATATCAGAAGAATTATCAATATCTTAGACCATGCAGAGAAGAAGAAAATTCCTATTGTAATAATGTCAGTTGATGCAGAGAAGGCTTTTGATTGGGTAAATTGGGATCTTATGAGTAAAGCCTAAAGTTTGGAATTATGGGTTGGATATATGTGGCAATAATGGCTCTCTACTCTAATCCATCTGCTAGGACAGTACGACTAAATATTTGTTCTGACTGGTTCGCCTTAAAAAATGGAACAGGACAAGGTTGTCCTTTGTCCCCATTGTTATATATTATCTGTGGAGCCTTTAGCCATTTGTATTAGAGATAATTGTGATATTCAAGGCTTTCCTATTAGAGATCTAGATTTAAAAATTAATTTGTATGCAGATGATATACTAATTTCTATCACCAATCCACAGGTCTCTTTAAGCTATTTTATGGCAGAATTTAAATACTATAGTAAGGTCTCGAACTATAAAATGAATATAAACAAAACAACATTACTAGAAATCAACTTAGAAAGCTCTCTAATTGAACAGATTAAAAGAGAATATGATTTTGTTTGGGCTAAGTCTGATTTCATTTATTTAGGTATATATATATAACAAAATCTATGTCTTCATTATTAGAGACCAACTTTATACGACTATTGAAAGTAACTAATATCTGGCTAAAAGAGTGGAGAAATAAAGAATTCTCCTGGTGGGGAAGGATTAATATATTAAATTCTTATATAGTTCCAAAATGGTCATATATGTTCTCAATGCTTCCACTAAGTGTGCCTGATCCCTGGATAAGAATGGTACAGGCGAGTTTTGAATGTTTTGTATGGAAAGCTAAAAAACCTAGATTAAAAGCTGTTGTTATGGCACGCAAACCGAAGTGTGGAGGCTTGGGTTTTCCCATTTTGAAAAATATATTTTGGCAAATATAACAGTTCATATATATAGACTGCAATCAGAGAATTTTTTTAAGGAAGGGTGGTATGCAATTGAGCTGGAGAAATGTGGTTTTAATAACCTGGCTGATATTATATGGTATTCTCTAACATCAAAACAACTTCTAAAACTAAAAAGTTCCAATTAAATTTTGGGACAGATTCTTCCAATTTGGGAGTATATTAAGAAACATTTTAATCTTAATAAAGGGATCCCGTCTTTTTCTAAATTTAAATCTGTAGAATTTTTTATTTCAGACATAAACTTTGACGATTGGAGAACTAAAGGTATATTAACGTTAGATCAACTTATGACCTCTATAGGACCTAAACCTTTTTCTCAATTGATACAAGAATATGATTTATCTAGTGATGACATATTCAAATATCTGAGAATAAAAAATTTCTTGATGAAAGACCTATGGAAACCTAGCTGGGAGCTTTCTACCCGAATTAATAAAAAATTCACAGGAAATGATGTAGACAGAGTGTTATCAAAATGTCTTGACTTAATAAGTTTTGCTATGCTTGAATATATCTCTCCAGCTATCAATACATGGGAACAAGAATTAAATATAAAGATCGACCAGGATAACTGGCATAGATCTCTATATGACGTTACGATATCCATCCATTCATTGTCGTTAGCTGAAACTCAGTTTAAAATACTGAATAGATGGTACCTGGTACCTTCGAGATTGCATAAAATGTATACAAATTGTTCAGATATTTGCTGGAGATGCAAAGCAGAGAAGGGGAATTTTGTTCATATTTGGTGGAATTGTACGGGCGTGAAAAATTTATGGTTTAAGATTTATGATTTAATCTTTGCCTTAACAGCAAAAATTATTAATCGATCCCCTGTAACAGCCTTACTACATTTAGAGTGGCCAAATTGCAGTAATAAAGAAAAACTGTTTATTATTCACTGTTTTATAGCTGTGAAAATCACGATTGCCCGCCTATGGAAACAAAATCTTCCAATTCCATAGAATATGGTAATCTCCCAGTTGAAATTCCAAATAAAAATGGAGAAACAGCTATATATTTCTGAAACAAAATCTAGGATATGGGATTCTTGGCTAGCTAGGTTGGAGGAAGCTGCGAGATAATGCCTGTGTGTGTTGACTGTTTACTCTCATTCTTTACATGATGAAATGATCACGGGATACTGAATCCATAATGCAGCTATTAGAATTTTTTTTTTTCTCTTTTGTTGTTTTTTTTTGTATTGAATACATATATGTGTATGTATGTTTTGTGGGTTTTTTTTTGTATTCTTATAATGGAAAAAAACAAAATAAAGAAGTATATAAAAAAAAAAAAAAGAACTGTTTCACAGATGTTTGTCCATTGAACCATTGATTTGTAAACAGATTGATTTACAGGCTTGGTAACTGATCCTGTTTTTTGCTCAAGGTACAGCAAAACTCCACGATAGTTCTTCACAATAGTCTTTCCTTCTTTAATCAGTTGCAAAATAGATGGACAGGCACCATCTGGGAAGCATATGTTTCTGTTCTAAATGGGTGTTCTCACCAGAATTGTTGCCTAACATTTAGGACTACACTCGCATTACTTTTCCTGTGTAGGGACAGGTGGGAAAACTTGCTGATTTCTGCTTTGTTGACAGTAGTTTCATATGTTTTGGTATGTACTTATGTCATTTTCATTCATCTGTTTAAAACAGCATCTGGTTTGAATGACTAATTTACAAAATCTCTATGTAAATTCTGATCACTACCAAGGAAAAGCTATAAATGCCTAATCAGAATCTCTATGTAAATCCTGATCATTATCAATGAAAAGCTATAAATATCATGAAAGAAGACATTGTATAATGTTAAAAACCCATTTTGTTTATATGTGCATGAATTCAGTAAAGTCAACTCACTTAATGATAAAGCCTGAACAAATAGGGCAGGCTGACATGAGGTTGTGGGGACAAGTTAGGGTTAATTTAGTGTATGTGCAGGTTAGGCAGATAGGTCATAGAAAGGTCTGGTTAACTGTTTTAAAAAAAAAAAAATAGGGCTTATATAACTTTAATTTAATCTGCGCCTGCGCTAGCGCCTTGCCGCTCTTTTGGAGTGGCTCGTGCTGCTTTTTGGTGCCCGCGCGGGTGCCTTGCTCTGCGCTAAAGGGGCGGGAATTGCACCTATAAATAGGTGCGTTCTGAGGGAATATTTCACTTACCTGGCGATCCGCTGAGCGATTACCACACTGACCGTAGAGTCTGGTGAGCGGTAGCGAAGTGGTGAGCCAAAGAATCAACATGGAAGAGTTGATGAAGATGCTGCAGGAGCGGGTCTCAGAGCAAGGAGGAGAGGAGTTGCTGCGGAGATGTCTGCTGTCTTCTTCAGTCTCCGACTAACTGTTTCAACTTGGTCCTGGCGGCGCTGAAGAGGAGGTGCCGGAGGAGGAGCCGAACGCCGAAATTATGCCGGCGAACATAGCGCAAGATGGCAGTGTCTCGCGGGATGTCAGCATTTCGGGCAGATCACGGGACCGGGTCTCTGTTACGTCTAAACGGCATGACAGACCCTCTGGAAGTGCCCCGGACGTTGCCCAGAAGAAGAAAAGACCCGCTTCTCGGGTGAAGGTGGCTGCTAAGCGGCACAGGAGTCTTCAG
The DNA here is from genome assembly GCA_023333645.1 of Sceloporus occidentalis. NCBI lineage: Eukaryota > Metazoa > Chordata > Lepidosauria > Squamata > Phrynosomatidae > Sceloporus > Sceloporus occidentalis. The sequence continues at coordinate 3,109,128 of JALMGF010000065.1, read as the reverse complement.
GACCCGGGAGAAGGCTGCAGTAAGCAGTTGAATGACCAGGGCAGGTGTCAGTCTCTGGCTGTCCCGGTTGCTGAGCAACAACAGGACGCTTTTCGGAAGGAGTGTGGAGCTGAAGGCAGAGCTGGTGATGATGGGGGTGAGTCTGCTGGTGTTTCTGTGAGAAATCTTAAAGATGCAGTTGCTGCTCTAGTGAATGTTTTAAAGAACATTCAGGGACAAAGTCGAGCTCAGGCTTGGGTTAAAGACAATGCTGTTTTTAAGACAAGTTTGGTGAATGAATCTTGTATGAAGGAAGTTATGTCTTGTGAGGTGTCACAAGAAAAAATTTGGAATGACGAATACGTGGATATTTTATCATTGTTGCCTGCGTCTAAGGAGTTTCTTATGAAAAATGATAAAGATGAAGAAAGACGTAGGCCGGTAGTGAGGTCATTTAATAATTGGTTACAGTCGTTTTGCATTTTCTCTAGTGTTTATTGTGAGAAGCATAAAGAAAGTAGCGCTGGTCTTTTTCAGCATTTAGATGCGGTTTTAGAAGCCTATAAGAATTTGGACTAGCGTGGTTTTATTATGACGAAACATTTAGACAGAAAATGTCGGTGCACAAAAACTTGAAATGGGGTATGAAGGATGTGGGTTCGTGGGTGAGCATTATGTTACCCCAGAAGAATGTTAATTTCAGAATGGGAGGTAATGTGCAGCAGCAACATAGGCAGAAAGGGTTTTGCTGGGCATTTAATGAGAATCAGTGCAAGTGGCCCAACACTTGTAAATTTAAACACTAATGTTCAGTATGTGCAGGGAATCATCCGGCACAATGCAGGAAAAGAGGTATCAAAAAGCGGTGACGCCAGTGAAATTAATAAATCTGCTCCCCTTTTTAGGCAGATACCCATGGCTGAGTTAATTTATGAAGGTTTTAATGACGGTTTTAAAATCCCCATTTATAGTAAGAAAGGTATGGTTTGGGTGGATCATTTGCGATCTGTCATGGACAATGAAGATGTTGTTAGAGCTAAAATAAAGAAGGAATTAAGCTTGGGAAGGATTGAAAGGCCTTTCACTGAACCTCCTTTCTCCTGCTTTCGTTTGTCTCCACTAGGTTTGGTGCCTAAAAAGGAACCGGGTGCTTTTAGGCTCATTCATCATTTGTCCTTTCCTAAGGGTGGTTCGTTGAATGATGAGATTGTGAAAGAAGATTATTCAGTGCATTATGCATCTTTCGACGATGCCCTCAAATGGGTCCGTGCAATGGGAAAAGATGCGCTGTTAGCCAAAGTTGATATTGAGGCAGCTTTTCGATTGCTACCAATTCACCCGGATTGCCTTCGATCGTTGGGATTTCAATTTGATAATCTATTTTATTTTGACAAATGCTTGCCTATGGGTTGTGCAGTTTCTTGTTTTTATTTTGAGGCTTTTTCATCTTTTTTGGAATGGGTTATAAAGGATGTTTCTGGTTTTGAATCCATAGTTCATTATCTGGATGATTTTTTATTTATAGGTAGGGCTGGGACTTTTTTTCATTTTTGCAGTTATCAAGTTGTTTTGGTGTTCCGTTGGCTAGTGATAAAGCGGTTTTCCCAACTACGGAGCTTCAGTTTTTAGGGATAGTGATAGATACTAACAGAATGTGTTTCAGGTTGCCAGTTGATAAAATTGTTAAATTAAGGTCATTTATTAAAAAAGTTTTAGGTAGTGATAAGTTGAGAGTTAAGGAGTTTCAATCTTTGTTGGGTATGTTTAACTTTGCAGCAAGAGTTATGCCAATGGGTAGAGTTTTCTCTAGGCATATAGCGAGAGCTATTTCAGGTAAGAAGCAGCCGCATCATCGGGTTAGGGTGACTAGACAGATTAAAGAGGATTTGAAAATATGGGATTTGTTTTTGAGTGATTTTAATGGTTCAACTATTTGGCAGGAAGAATTCATAGATAGTGATGCTATGGAATTCTTTACTGATGCTGCTGGTTCGACGGGTTTTGGGATATTCTGGAAAGGGAAATGGGCTGCGGCTGAGTGGCCTAATTCGTAGGTTTCAGCTGGATGGGTAAAAAATATGGTTTTATTGGAACTTTTCCCGGTAATTGTTGCTTTTGAGATATGGTCTAAGGAATGGGTGAATAAAAGGATTTTGCTTAATTGCGATAATATGGGAGTGGTCTGGGTGATCAACACTTTACATCCTAAATCTATCCCGGTTATAAATTTATTGCGAAGATTGGTTTATTTATGCTTAAAAGGTAATATTTGACTTAAGGCTAAACATATCCCAGGTTGTAGGAACGTTTTGGCTGATGCGCTGTCTCGTTTCAATTTCAAGGTTTTCAGATCTTTGGCTCCGCAAGCAGACAAAGAGATGATGGTAATTCCTGCATACGTATGGGAATTGACTTCACCCAGCTGAGAGAGCTTTTGGCAAAGTCGGTATCCAGAAACACATGGGACTGTTATTCCAAGGCTTGGAAGGCTTGGACTTGCTTTGTACAGCAAGAAAATTGGGATATTTTTGAGGATAGTATTGAGGGAGTGTTAGCTTTCGTGGTTAGTTTGATTAATAAGGGAATGGCTAGATCTAGTATAGATATGCATTTGGCTGGTGTGACTTTCTTTTTTAAACTGGCAGGTAAGCAATATGCATTTAGAGATTTTTTGGTTAAACAAGTGTTTTGGTTTAAACAAAGGTTATAGTAATAAAACTAGGGTTTTAGATAATAGAAAGCCGTTATCGTCAGCTGTGTTAAGAAATTTGGTTAGCGTGTTGCATAAAGTTTGTTGGAATAGTTTTGAATGTAAATTGTTTATGGCTGCTTTTGTTGTAACTTTTTTCGGTGCATTTCGGATTAGTGAGTTAGTGGCCAATAATAAAGATGGTGGTTCTGGTTTACAGTTTGGTAATGTTATTTGTTCTGAGCAGTTAAGGTTGTTTGTCGAAACGTCTAAAACAGATAAGAATCGGAAAGGTTGTTGGGTGTCTTTAAATAGGTTACATGATGTTGATATCTGCCCAGTTGCGGCTGCTGAGCTTTTTAATGCAGTTAGGCCTGCAGTCAAGGGTAATTGTCTGGTGCATCAGTCGGGGTTACCATTAACTAGATTTCAGTTTAGTAGGGTTTTAAGTTTGGGCTTGAAGGAGTTAGGTTTAGCTAACGAGAGGTATACGTCCCATTCCTTTATGATTGGTGCTGCGACAGAGGCAGCTTTATTGGGTTTGGATGATTCAGTTATTAAACGTTTAGGTAGATGGCAATCGGATCGTTTCAAAATATATGTACGTCCTAACCTGTTATTATGATAGGTTATTATGATGTAAACTGTGAATTTCTTTCAGGTCGCCAGGCTTTCATAGTCTGGATTGTTGGGCATTCTTTCGTGTTTTGGGCACAAAGAAGAGCAGCGGAACGAAGATATGGAAAGAATTTAGGTTTTGACGAAAATAAGTTAGTTATATTTTGGTTGGGTATACGGGGTTTAAGGGTGGAACAACTTAACATATTTAGATGAATGTATTAAGTGTTTTCCTTGGCCTAATGCCATAATAATACATTGTAGTGGTAACGATATGGGGAAAATGAAGTCGTTAGAGTTGATTATGTATTGTAAAAGTTTAATTTTGTGTCTGAAAGCATGTTTTCATAATGTTTTATTAATATGGTCTGAAATAATACCTCGTCTTCTGTGGCTTCAGAGGCCAGAACTGAAAGCTTTAGAGAGAGTCCGACGTAAATGGAAATAGAGCGATGGAAAAATGTATGTTGCTAGAGGGTGGTTTATCTTTTCGACATTCTGAGTTAGAGGGTGGTAGTGTAGGTCTATATAGGCAGGATGGGATTCATTTGTCTGACATTGGGAATTATATTTTTAATGTGGATCTGCAATGTATGGTGGAACAGGCCGTGGTTTGGTGGGGTAGGGCCTCAAATGAAGTTTAAGTTCATTTGAGGCGGTTGGGGTGAACTGAAAATATTGATATGCTGGCTGGCTTTCAGGGCGGTTGGCAAGGTTAAAGTGTTTATATGGTGCTCTGGGCTTGTGCCAAGGGCTTGTGTTTATTTATATTATATTGGTTACAGAGTTTAAGAAGTTACAGTTTATGGTTGTTGTTATATTGGTGAAACTAAATAAAAGCCACGGCCTGATTTATCCAAAAAAGCAGTGTGTATGTCTTTATTTAATGGGTTTTCATTTAGTGGTTTATGTCCCTTACAACCTCATGAAATACGGTATATATTATGAGATCGTCTGTACATGAAGTATCTTTAGAAATGTCCATATCACACTTGAACATATTAATCATGTGCTGTAACTTAATTATTTTATCGTAAACTCATAAGAGATACATGACTGGCAAAAAGGGCTTATGTGCCACCCACATATTTCTTATACTACTGGCATTTTTCAGATTTCCATGTACCTGCGGGCTCCAACCATTAAAAAATGAAATTAGCAGCATTCCCATCTGTATCTACTGTGATCTTGCAGTATTTAGTAAAAGCAGAAGTCTTCAATGAATGAATTCATGGCTTTTATTACATATTATCAAAGATAACAGATAGGCATATTAAGAGTAAGGTCACAAGAAAAATAAAGGTTCATATGACACAACTGGTAATTAATATGAAATCACATTGTTTCCAGCCAAAATGTAAGGAACAGAGGTTTCAGAAAACTAGTGGACACTACTCCAGTTTTTGTTGTGATGTGGCATGTAAGAAGATCACATAAAAAGAATGCTGCTTCATCCAAAGATAATACCGCACCATCCATAAAGTGCAACCCACTAGCATGGTACACGTGGCTAAATACATTTGAATAATAAAGCTTTTGTTGACTTGCTATATGTTTTTGTTGTGAGGAAAAAAACATCTTTGGGAATTTTTTGTTTTGTATAGATAAACTGGAGTCATAATTTCCATAATTTGATTATATTGTAAATTGAATAATTTATAGTTATGGCAAGTCGATTGCTGATTCAGAGATTAACATTAACAGAATGCAGAAATTTTTATGTAAACCATAATATTGTAATGTCTGGAAGAAAATGTTCAGTTAATTCAAGTAAAACGTAAAATTCTTGACATTCCAGGAAGGTGACAAGGATGCTAACAAGATCTGAAAAGTACACAACACTAGTACCGTGCTTCAACCAAGGTGATTGCGAAAATGTCATGTTAGCATAGACGACTCTGATTAAAATAGATGATTTCAGCTTCAGGTGCTGGAATCATTTTTTTCATCAGTATGCTGAATTCAAAATATGAAATACATTCTTTTTGCTGAAATTAAAAAATAAAAAGGTCTCTGAAAAACATGTATGGCAACCATCCAAATCTCGTGCTTTCAGTAAAGAGCAGTAATTAAGGTAGAAAATTATATATAATATGTGTTGTGTTGGGGTGCATTTTAAATAGTTATAGTTATAGTGGGCCAGTTTAAATCATAAAGTTAAAGGAAGTGACAGTTTGGATTAAGAATAGATCTGCTATAGGTCCATAGGTTATTATTTGAAATTAGAAGTTGAAATTATGTTAGTCCTTCACAACTATTTTATTTTTAGATTCTTGGCATATTTCTGTGTGAACAACTTTTTTCAAGTTATACCACCCAAGAGCAAACTCTTGGTTCATGGTTATTTATGGTTTGTTGAATGGTGTATCCAGTATCTTAGATTACAAATAATTGTATGCAACGGGGTAGAATGTGCATGACACATTCATTACTCATATGTTAGAACATCAAATGAACTTGTACATTCTCACAAGAGTTGAGTGACATTTTTGAACAATTCTTCACTAACATTTTCCTATGCCAATTGACTCTCAATATTTCCATAGGCAAATGCCAAGTAGTTTAAAATGGTGGGTTTGTCATCTGTATTACTGACAAATGACATACTACCAATTAACCAATTTAACATACACAAAAATATCTGTAAAAGCATTTTTTACAGATTAAACAGACAGATTCAAATGACTTTTAGAAAATCAAAAAGTCAATGTTAAAACCATCACATAATGTGATATTTGATGTCTTTATACTTTATATTGATGCATAACGCACACTTTTCAACCATTAATTTAAAATGTATAGTTTAAGTATTTAAGTTAAGCTATCAGTGAGCTTTCTGCTCTTTTGAAAAACATGCTAACATAATTTGTTAGATGTTGTGCTAAAATTAGGCTTACAGGGAATTTTATATTGTGTCTTATCATGTTATATAAATTAGACACTAGATGGACAGACTCAATGTGCCATATGTTTTTTATCTGTCATTAAATTTGATGTTTCTATGTCTTCAGCCTTAGAATGCAGTTCAGGCCAAAGGTTTAGGTGTACTAATTTGCTGACAAGCCTTTAACTTGGTCAAGTGATCCTTTAACTTCCCGCCAGTCATGAAGTTAAGTGGTAGGTTGAAATCCAAGCTAGTCACACAAACACAAGAAGCCAACCTAGGGCATGAACATCAATTCCCAGAGGTTAATTAATGAGCTTCCTAGTATTTCTGACAGACATGCTTATACTAAAGAACCACTCATCATGTGAGAAGACCCTGAAAATGTGCCCAGGTGGAATAAGCTGTGAGCTGATGTTAAGAAGCATGGCCCTATGTAATTTACATATATACATTTATTATTATTATTTATTGTTTTATATAGCGCCATCAAATTCCGTACCACTGTGCAATGGGTAGACAGTACATAACAAGTAGTATGTAACATAACAAATCGACTAACAGAGACAACAGGTGAGGAGGGCCCTGGTCAAATGAGCTTACAGTCTAGAGATGTACAGGTATACATTTGTAGAAATGCTGGCACAGAGAAAAAAGGCATTAAAGGGCAAGTAAAAAAAATCTGTTTAGTTACTAATGATATCAGATTAATATTTTGTATTTGTTCTTAGCTGTGAAGTTTATTAGCATATCAGTAAGCTTTCTATTATTTTGAAATATATCCTAACCCATATCATATTTTTTAATCAAGATGTTGAATCATGAGTAGACATACAGGTAATTTTATATTGTGCCTTATCATGTTTATATCAAGTAAAAACAGAAAGATTACATTTGTCCTGATTGACATTTTCTATGTACACTGCTTTTGTTTCTCTTTGAAATATCATTTTAATCTGTCTTCAAAAATGTCACCAGACACTGCCCTTCTCATCTACAGAATTTGATTGTACAGCAGTCACTTACACTTAATGGCCTGGTTGATGGAATTAATGTACAAGAAGAGATCATTTCTTTCTGGAATCTATAAACCTTTTAGAAGAAAGGCAATTTGCTAAAAATAAAACAATAAAAATAAGTAAACAGTTCCATCCTATTCTTATACTATGAAGCAGCAAAATGTCAGGGCAAGAAGAAGCCTTGACTTATACCACATGCACAGTATATACTAGTTAGACAAATGGAATCTATATGTATTGTTACTCTTTGGCATCAGACAGCAATCTTTTTAAATTATATATCTTATATATTGTAACATCCACTTGTTAACTTTTTGTTTGTGTTTAAAGTTATCTCATAAACGTATATTTTCCATGAACTGGGCAGGGGAGCAATACTTAATAGATAAGGGGTTAGCTATAAAAATTATCACTTGAAACATGTTCTTACCAAAAAATGTTTCTACTGTCATACCAGGTACAGGTGTTGGGTATAGATCTGCAATGCAGAGCTTATATAACCTGATGGGCAAGACATGACATAAGAACAGTAAAAGGAAGAATCTTAGTCAAGGAAGTCTGAGGTTAGGTATGCCGCAGCAGAACTTGAGACATCAGTGGTAAGGGATCAACAAAGGTCAAGGCCAAGCAGAGGTCTGGTAAACAGTTCAGAATCCAATGGTGACAGTACAACATGATAACTTGTCAAGGCAAGGAACTGAAAACTGGTGCATGACCCAGGACAAGGTCATAACAAGGAATATAACCCAGAGACTCTTTGATGGACAAGGGCTACAAGGTAAGTAAGGGTATACAAAGGTATAAGGGAATACCAGCAATTAAATCTGGGCATGTATTCCCCATTAAAAACATAGGGTAGGTGTCACCCTATAAATCTTTGCAGATTAGCATGGTGAGACAAGGTAAAAACATTCCTGCCATGCACCGCTGTACAGCAGGGACCTTACTCTTGAGGAACCTGCTGTGGGACGGGACCGGCGGGGACCTGGGGGTGTGACAACTACTAACTGTGCCGTTTCACCAGATGTTATGGAGATAAAACTAGTTTTTACCAGCATTATTTCCTATGCATAACTTTTGTTGTCTGCTTTCTAGACATGAAAATACATATTAATATATTAATATAATTATAGCATTTCTATAATTACTGCATTTCTATATTGTTAAATAGAACTAACTTAACCATATTCTATTGCTATAACGTTAAAAGGAAATGCATTAAAACATTACTTAAGTGACTTGAGAAAAGAAATGAAAACATATTTGTTTCCTCAGTTAAAAAAAGTAATAATTTTTTGATTACTTTCTTGTTTTTGATTGAATAGTGGCAGCTGATGACATGTCAAACTGAGCAGCTAATCTGCATTCTAAATCAGGCAATAAATGTAATGTTCTGGCATCAAAATAAATGTAACTTGTATGACCTAGTAAGGATTTTATGTGATTACAAAGAATTGTTGCTGCAAAAAATATTTTGGCTAATTTAATGTAGTATACTGTATACTACTGTAAACATTTTTACAATGTATAATTTTGCTCTTAAAAAAACAGAGCCCTTCCCATCAGGAGTAATATTTTTTAGCAGATGAGATCTTCATTTTGTCACTATTTTTCAAAAATATGTTTCTTTTCTTACAAGTAACACGTTTAAGAAAGAGTACTACTTTATGCAAAGTTAAAACTGCATACCCAAGAGTTTTTACATTTTAGATTTTTTGGCACTTCAGCCTCTAAATTGAGATATTCTCACACTCCAGAGGTTTCCCCTTGGAGTAGAAAGGCATAAACCAAATTTCAGTCTAAACCATATTAACCAAGAACGACAAGATGTAGGTATGGCGTATTGATATTTGAGCCCTATCCTGTCTTCATGCGTGGGATTAGTCACTGATGATTGTTTCACATACGTGTGAAAATCACCAAAAACGTAGCCTAACTTTTAAACGCGAACTCTGCATTTAACAAATAAAATGTATATAGACCTAGCATCGCATAAGCTTATGGGACCTCATTGAGAGTTTATGCGACACTATGTTGACCCAATAAAAGTCACTACCTTCAAATAAAGATGCTGCTGTCTCTGAGACAGTTCTGAATCACATTTGTAGTGGTTAGAAGTTACAGTAGAACTTTAATAGAGTTAACTAGAGTTGTCTCTATTCTATATAAAATACTTGAGTTATTTATACAAAGCAGACTGAGAAGACTACAGAAACAGAAATTGTTTATCAGCATGCTTTTTAATTGATACAGTGGAAAACAAAATGAATAATCCATGGAAAATCATTGTATCCAATGACAGAATGTGAATTGTAACCCAACAACTGTGTAATGCTTTTGGAAACTAACTTTTGTTTAACAGCTGTATTCCTTCTGTCAGTATTAGATTAGATCACTGATATATTAGGTGCCCAGGGAAAACAGTTCCACAGAGCATTCAGTTAATGTCCCTCTGATCTAACTCTATGCTAACCATTTTTTACCATACCTCCACAATATTTGTCAAGGCCACCCTTAGTAAAAAAGCCTCCCTTAGTGAGGCACCCACAGCCCCGTTTTACCTGCCACCAGCAGCATGCATGCATACAGCAATGGAGGTGGGGTGTAAAAGGGAAAGCTGCGTTGGGTCCTTAAGGTATATCTAGCCTGGGCCAACTGCTACTTTTGCCTTACATTAAGTCTAAAAAAACACCCAAATGCTTTTTTCATTATGTTCAAATACCAAATGTAACAAAATTCTCTTATATTTTACAGTTATTTTTATGATATTGCCTGTCATGTAAATATCAGGAGTAATGATGATAAGTATAGTCAGAGTCAAATTTATGAAGAAGGTGATTAGTCTTCTTTCCTGTTATTAAGGAACAAATGGAGCTGAACAAATGAGAAAGCAAGCAAGACGTAGTGCAGAAAATATTTTTAGACTGAGCACTGGAAGCACCAAAATGTTTTGAAGAAATGTTGTCAAAGGATTTCATTACTAAGCATTCGTACAAATCTTCAATAACAAGGAGGTCCCCCAGCAAAACAAATAAAACCAAATAGCAAAACCTCCGAAATTCTTGGTAAGATTTGTTCATTCTAAGGAATAAGCAGTTTTACAGCATCCACCAAAGCTTCATGAGACTAGCTGAGCATATTAGGAGGAAAGCCATCCCCCTTAACCCCTTAAGGACCGGGCTCATTTTTCGTTTTGTACCCTGTGGGACCGAGGCTGTTTTGACACTTTTGTGGTGCTTGTGTTCAGCTGTAATTTTCTCATCAACCATTTAGTGTACCCACATAAGTTATATATTGTTTTTTTCAGAACAAGATGGGCTTTCTTCAGATACCATTATTTTGATCGTATCATCTTATTTACTATAAAAAAAAACAAAACATGGTGAAAAATTGAAAAAAAAAACATTTTATGAATTTAATTTGAAAAATCTTTTACTCACCTAAAAAAGCAAGTAAAAAAACTAGCTAAATAGATTCTACTACTTGTCCTGAGTTTAGAAATACCCAATGTTTTTATGTTTTTTTGCTGTTTTTTGTAAGTTATAGGGCAATAAGTACAAGCAGCGTTTTATGATTTCCGAATCTTTTTTAACAAATCTGGTCAGTCTGCCTCCATCTCCTCTTTGGAACATCTTTGAAGCCGGTTAACTCAATTTAACCCTGTCAAACCATATATTTTTGAAAACTAGACACCCCAGGGTATTCCAAATGCTGTTATTTTAACCCTTTCCATGCACCAATTATAGAACTACACTTTGTCAAACTTTGTAATAGTCATTTTTTTTATTTTTTTTTTTCACACAAATTGTACTTTAGTTATAGATATACAGGTTCTGGTATATGTCACTGTCAAACAACCCCCCAATGTGTGTTCAGGAACATCTCCTGAGTGCAGTGATACCCGACATGCATGGGTTTGTCGGGTTGTTTGAGATTTAAAATGCCACATTTGGGAAGTGCGCTTTTTTTCTCCATTTTGTTCAGTCTGTACCTATGCCCTATCTTTGAGCTCGGCCACTCCAATTTACCCCATCAGCCATTTTTTTTATATATATTAGACACCCCTTGGGTATTTGAAGTGCTTTTATTTTAACTCTTTGTTGAGATTTTTGAGAAATTTTAGCACTTGCTCAAAATAATAAACTTTATTTTTTTATTTTATTTTATTTTTTTAATACTTATTTTTTTTTACACATTTTGCTGGTACTGGATGGTTCATCAAGTGACATCACTGCATAATTATTTTTAAATGTTAGCACATTTTTTTTTATTTTTTTTTCCATTTTTTTTTATTTTTATTATTTTTTTTAATATTTTACTAATCACATAGTGATTAGAAAGCTGGGTTCCATTGACTTGCTTGGTTGAATGCAGTACCTGTATTCAACCTGAAAGTGGAGCCAGAGTTCTCTAGAGGGTCAGGAGACCGTCTAGCGAACTCTTTCTTCTTTATTATTTTTTTTCCCGGGCCGCCGCCATCTTGTTGATGGCGAAGATCACCGGCAGCTGCGGCTGTGACCGCTCTCCGGAGCGGTCACAGCCCATCCAAAGGTAAGTGTTTGGTGTCGCTGGATGCCTCCTGATCGAGGCATTCCAGCGACACCATTTAAGTTTAGGAGGCGATCGTTGATGACATCTGTTTTAAACTTCATGTTCGTTTTAAAACACACCCTTCCTTCTGATTAACCAATTAATCAATTACAGTTATCACAAGGATAATTTAGAAAGGAATCCTTTATACAGCACCACGTCATAGTATGTCCATACTCCTGAGGAAGCTGCATGCCAGAGAAAAAATTTGAGATTGATCCTTTATTTTGGTCTATTGCTAAATATTTTCATTTTCATTTGGAACTAAATCAGTTTTTTAAATTTCTCTTCGGTTTGGTGAGACGCTCAGGCAGCTTTGAGGTTGCGATATGCTGGATATCAACGGCTGCTTAATACTGAAGCAAGCCAACTGCAGCAACGCATACTTTAAACTAATAAATCACTGGAAACAAGCACCAATCCACTTTCAACCAGCGCATCAAACTTCTCCACACCCTTACGAAAAAATTACTGCAGTTTTTCTGAAGTAATACTGCAGTTTTTTGGACTTGAAAAAACTGCAATACTGCACTTTTACTGCAGTATTACTGCACATTTACTGCATTTGTACTTCACTGTACTGCAGTATTACTGCACATTTACTGCGCTTTTTTTTTTTTATATATATTGCAAACCTACAGTTGTACTTCAATGTACTGCAGCTTTATTGCATTTGTACTTCCGTACAAAAATAACTGCAGTAAATGTGCAGTAATACTGCAGTAAAAGTGCAGCATTGCAGTTTTTTCATGTCCAAAAAACTGCAGTATTACTTTAGAAAAACGGCAGTAATTTTTTCGTAAGGGGTACAACATTTGCAATAAACAAAATGGAGCTACATTGGTCCACCAACAAAGCAGTTCCACATCAAGATCTTGGTGGATATTAACCCTCACATCCAGGAGCAAATTATAATCGTTTAAGGACTTCTGTTGACAGGACTGCTTGGCACCTTTTTATTTTTGCTTTCTACAACATTACTAGTTTTTTCTTCATTATTATGGGTATTATTTGATTAGTTTTACATTTGAAGCTTTTGCACATTTTTTCACATTCTTGCACTTTTTTCAGTGCGCAAGTTCGGCCATTTACATTTTTTTTTTCATAATCATAAGATACTGGTCCAACTGATTACATTCAGAGAAGCTTGCTACCCTCCCAGTGATCTATGGATGGTAACTGGGGCTTGGATATTGGTTTATTGTGTTTGACACCAAATGTATGTAAAGCTCTGTTATCTAAGTCTATCCAAGTATGTCATATGTTGCAGTAATCCCTTTTAATAATATCTGCAGCACAGTGAGTGCAGTTTTTTTTTCTATCATTTTACTTCATAAATAAACTTATAAGCTTATCTGTTTGTTTTCTCCTCAAAGACAATACCCAAAACAGTCATTGTGAAAGAATGCAGTTTCTGCAGGTCATACTTCACATTTCTTCGAATGGAATTTTCTGTGTACGGTAGATAAAGCCAATAATAGCAATGAGGACATTTCCTTTGATAAAGTTCCCTTTGTTTTACTAAGTATAAATTAGCATTGTCAGTCAATATTTTAATGTATCTTCAAGGAAAACAAGGTGGTTCTTTGTACTAAATAAATAGATGAATAATGTCACTTATTATGAAATAGGTCTTTATTTCCCATGTAGAAACAATGCAAATACTTTTTCAATAGTTAATAATATGAAACTGTTTTTAAAGTTAAATTATTTTCTCCATAATCTTTTTATTGCTAGTGATGGTTTCTATTCCATCTCTTTAATTACTAAAGATATTTGATCATGCTCATAGAAAATAATTAGGTGGTTGTTTATTGCAAGTGCACCTCCATTTAAAAAAATATATTATATATATCCTAGATCTTTAAAACACTGTATAACAGTAAAATTCTTGTTTTGAGCTTCGCTTTGACCATAATGATTGATTACATATTTTTTCTTTAGGCAGTTAAAGTCCACAAGACATTGGAATCCTATTGCATCGAGCTGTGCTTGTCAGCATCGAGCGTTTGTGTTTTTTGTGTTTCTGTAAACTACTGTCTCGTGCTGTGTGTCTCATGTTGTATGTGTTACATGCTTTTTCTTTGAGTGTATATCTGTATCCTAATCCACGGGACGATAGGAATTGGAACCCTGAATAAGGAGCTGCATGAATTCAGAAGCAACTGAAGCAGAATCACACAAAGGGTAATACCAACCAACGGCAAGGCAGAACTGAAGAACAGCTGCTTTAAATACCTTGCTTCTGGGTTCAATTGAGGTTACCAGTAGGCAAGAATAGGGTAAATGTTTGCGGTGATATCATTTGCGTGTGCAGGATGCTGCCTACTCACAAGCATGATGGGAATAGCGGTTTGCCGCTATCTAAGATCCTAAGGACCAGAGCCAGTGCAATCCAGCAGTTTCTGGAGAGAGTTCCTACAGAAAGTTTATGATACCTTGAATTCATCTCCTGCCACTGTCCTCACAGGTGCTGGTCAAGGTGAAACAATTGCAAACAATTGTTTAAAGGAGACATGTGAATACAAAAGAATCTCGGTAAGGAAAGCACATTGGTTACATGATTAACACATCTAGAAATACAGAAAGGGCCAATTAATTATTGGGCAAGCCTTATAAAGGGTACTCGTAAGCAGAGGTATCGGATAGACAACCAAGTAGACGCTTGTGGTGTGCCTGAACCTTCTGTCTCTTAGATGCCATTACCAAGGCTAACAGTGCTGAATTCCACAGGGAGTACAGACAATGTAAATGATCGTCTAACCCCAGTCAATATATTTCAACAGACTTCAACATCCAAGTAGACACCACTTTGAGTCCAATGACATCAAAAGTATTTTCCATTATCTCTTCCTTTGATCTCACACACCATGCTAACTTCCCTACTCACATTGATGGTCACACCCTATGACCTTATTTTTTCTAGCATGTGCTCACCCACTCACTTCTCAGATTCCTCCTCAATGACCACCATCCCATGACCAATCCCATTCTTTCAATTGGCTGTTTCCCTTTCTCCGTCTTCAGAAATTCTCAACTGGTTTACTCCCTCTCCTCTCTCCCATAACAAACATGTCATGCCCTAACCTAGCTACTTCTCTCAATAACTTCCCCCTTGCATCTGCTCTTGAGAATCTAGCCCCAACCACCTCTCGCTCTTCATGACACTCACGTTTCAAGCCTGGCACACAACACTAACCCGACACCTCAAAGTTGTTTCCGCATTACTGTACCTAGTTGGCAGAAGTCTCATCCTATGTCTGTTCTCCTGCATTATAAATTCTTGCTATGTTCCTACTACTCTGCTCATACCCATGCTAATGAAACCTAATTCACCTTCCCTATCTTTTCCCTGCCTCATAACCTTAATTGCCTATTCAGTACTTTCAATTCCCTTCTGTGCCCTATCACAAATGCCGCTTCCACTAACCTTACTGCCTCTGAATTTCACAAAATTCATGTAAAATATCTGCCTTTGCCCTCCCTCTGACTCTGCACCCTCTCATTCATTGAATGTTACTTCTTCACTTTTATCACTGAAGATAAGGTTTGTGCTCTTCCTCTTTCCTTTGACCCAACCACATTTGCCCTTGATCCTATCTTTTCTCTTCTTACACAGTCTCTCTCATCTACTCTTCTCCCTAAATTAGCTCATATTTTCAATCTCTCCCCCTCAACTGGATCTATCCCATCCTCCTTCAAGCATACTACCATAACTGCAATCCTGAGAAAGCCTTCCCTGGACCCGACTTATTGGTCCAACTTCCTTCTCATCTCTACTTCATTTCGCCTCCAAGCTCCTTAAACAAATTGCATACACTCAACCTGAAGAGGTTGAAGAGCAAATACATTATATCCCTTTAAAAGGGACTTGGATACTTTTTTAATGAAGCAGTACATAGAGGACTATGTATGATAGCATAGGAATTAATATTTATTTAGTGCTTGTTGATCCAAGGAGTCAAGAAGGATTTTTTTTCCCATTGAAAACACAATTCAAAATTGCTGTTTTTTTTCCTTCTTTTGGATCAAAAGAGGTAAACAACGAAAAAGGGTTGTGCTTGATGGACGCCAGTCTTTTCTCAACCTAAACTGCTATAAACAAAGTTTCTTGACTCCAGCTCAATCCTATTCAATCTGGATTTTGCTCTCGACATTCTACTGAGACCACCCCTGCTAAAGTTACTAATGACCTACTCAATGCTAAATCTAAGGACCGCTACTACATAGCATACTAACATAATCCTATGCTAAATTCAAGGGTCACTACTCCATTCTAGTCCTACTGGACCTTTCTGCTGCTTCTGATACTGTGGACCACCCTCTTCTTCCTCACACTATTTATGATCTACCTTCAGCGTCTCCCTTTTCAGTACCACTTCCCCCTCAGTTGGTATACCCCGAGGCTCATTTCTAGGGCCCCCTTTGTCCTCACTTTACACTGCCTTACTTGTCAAACTTATTTCAACCTGTATGTCGATATCCCAGATCTACATATCCTTTCCTGATCTTTTTCCATCACTCTTTGATGATTTAACTTCCTTGCCTCTGTCCCTAACTGGATGTCTGCACAATTCCTGCAACTCAATCTCTCCAAAACCGAATTACTTATCTTCCCTCCCCCGAATGCTAATATTCTTTCAACAGCTTCCCTCAAAGTCAATGGTTCAATCATCTTTCTATTCCCTCACACTGTCTTTGGTGTTGTCACGTTTCACCATGCGATAGCTGGACTTGTTCAAACTTTCCATTTTCATTTCACGTTTCCTGCCACTAGTGGCCGCCCTAGCCAATCAGGACATCTCAGACTGATTATCAGGTCCAGCTGCAGTGGCTTACCTGATCAAGTCAGCCTTGATAAACCTGCCCAGCCCTGCAGTCTGGGCCTTGACATTGAAGTTGGAGGACTACCTGTTTGGTTCCTGATTTGTTCCTGTACCTGCCTTGTTTCAGAACCTGTCAGTACCTGCCTTGTTTCAGAACCTGTCAGTACCTGCCTTGTTCCAGTACCTGCCTTGTTCCAGTACCTGCCTTGTTCCAGTACCTGCCTTGTTCCAGTACCTGCCTTGTTCCAGTACCTGCCTTGTTCCAGTACCTGCCTTGTTCCAGTACCTGCCGTGTTCCTGAGTTGCGGCCAGCGCCCCACTAAGTGGACTCCCAATAGGAGTGCCCTGCATCGCGACTCCCAGGATGACTGCCCACTAGCGGACTACCCTGGTTGAGTGCCCTGCAAGTGGGCAACCTGCCGTGTGCCCTGCAAGTGGGCAACCTGCCGTGTGCCCCGGAAGAGGGCTTCAAGTCATGTGCCCCGCAAGTGGGCTTATCTGCCGTGTGCCCCGCAAGTGGGCTTATCTGCCGTGTGCCCCGCAAGTGGGCTTATCTGCCGTGTGCCCCGCAAGTGGGCTTATCTGCCGTGTGCCCCGCAAGTGGGCTTATCTGCCGCGTGCCCCGCAAGTGGGCTTATCTGCCGCGTGCCCCGCAAGTGGGCTTATCTGCCGCGTGCCCCGCAAGTGGGCTTATCTGTCATGTGCCTTGTTCCAGTACCTGCCTTGTTCCAGTACCTGCCTTGTTCCAGTACCTGCCGTGTTCCTGAGTTGCGGCCAGCGCCCCACTAAGTGGACTCCCAATAGGAGTGCCCTGCATCGCGACTCCCAGGATGACTGCCCACTAGCGGACTACCCTGGTTGAGTGCCCTGCAAGTGGGCAACCTGCCGTGTGCCCCGGAAGAGGGCTTCAAGTCATGTGCCCCGCAAGTGGGCCTATCTGCCGTGTGCCCCGCAAGTGGGCCTATCTGCCGTGTGCCCCGCAAGTGGGCCTATCTGCCGTGTGCCCCGCAAGTGGGCCTATCTGCCGTGTGCCCCGCAAGTGGGCCTATCTGCCGCGTGCCCCGCAAGTGGGCCTATCTGCCGCGTGCCCCGCAAGTGGGCCTATCTGCCGCGTGCCCCGCAAGTGGGCCTATCTGCCGCATGCCCCGCAAGTGGGCTTATCTGCCGCGTGCCCCGCAAGTGGGCTTATCTGCCGCGTGCCCCGCAAGTGGGCTTATCTGCCGCGTGCCCCGCAAGTGGGCTTAGCTGCCGCGTGCCCCGTAAGAGGACTTATCTGCCGTGTGCCCCGCAAGTGGGCTTATCTGCCGTGTGCCCCGCAAGTGGGCTTCCTGCCAAGTCGCGTGACTCTTTATATATATTGTTGTACCACCTCATTCAATACAACTCTTGATCCAGATCTGTTGTCTGTGGTTTATTCCTGCGCCTGTCTGTAACAACCCCAGACCATAGATCATCGTGGGGTACAGACAGAGCCCCTCGTATCCCCTGCACCTGGGCTCCTTATCAACCTGTGTCCTCGGTTCGTGACAGAATGTCAAGGCCAACACAAGGAGTTCGCGGGGATACCTGCAGCACGGGAATCGGTGGTGAACACGAAGACCCAGACACAAAGAGACCACAGGTCCGCAAGCATCCGGAGGCTGCTCCTTGCAGTGGGGGTATGTCACGTTTCACCATGCGCTAGCTGGACTTGTTCAAACTTTCCATTTTCATTTCACGTTTCCTGCCACTAGTGGCCGCCCTAGCCAATCAGGACATCTCAGACTGATTATCAGGTCCAGCTGCAGTGGCTTACCTGATCAAGTCAGCCTTGATAAACCTGCCCAGCCCTGCAGTCTGGGCCTTGACATTGAAGTTGGAGGACTACCTGTTTGGTTCCTGATTTGTTCCTGTACCTGCCTTGTTTCAGAACCTGTCAGTACCTGCCTTGTTCCAGTACCTGCCTTGTTTCAGAACCTGTCAGTACCTGCCTTGTTCCAGTACCTGCCTTGTTTCAGAACCTGTCAGAACCTGCCTTGTTCCAGTACCTGCCTTGTTCCAGTACCTGCCGTGTTCCTGAGTTGCGGCCAGCGCCCCACTAAGTGGACTCCCAATAGGAGTGCCCTGCATCGCGACTCCCAGGATGACTGCCCACTAGCGGACTACCCTGGTTGAGTGCCCTGCATGTGGGCAACCTGCCGTGTGCCCTGCAAGTGGGCAACCTGCCGTGTGCCCCGGAAGAGGGCTTCAAGTCATGTGCCCCGCAAGTGGGCTTATCTGCCGTGTGCCCCGCAAGTGGGCTTATCTGCCGTGTGCCCCGCAAGTGGGCTTATCTGCCGTGTGCCCCGCAAGTGGGCTTATCTGCCGTGTGCCCCGCAAGTGGGCTTATCTGCCGCGTGCCCCGCAAGTGGGCTTATCTGTCATGTGCCTTGTTCCAGTACCTGCCTTGTTCCAGTACCTGCCGTGTTCCTGAGTTGCGGCCAGCGCCCCACTAAGTGGACTCCCAATAGGAGTGCCCTGCATCGCGACTCCCAGGATGACTGCCCACTAGCGGACTACCCTGGTTGAGTGCCCTGCAAGTGGGCAACCTGCCGTGTGCCCTGCAAGTGGGCAACCTGCCGTGTGCCCCGGAAGAGGGCTTCAAGTCATGTGCCCCGCAAGTGGGCCTATCTGCCGTGTGCCCCGCAAGTGGGCCTATCTGCCGTGTGCCCCGCAAGTGGGCCTATCTGCCGTGTGCCCCGCAAGTGGGCCTATCTGCCGTGTGCCCCGCAAGTGGGCCTATCTGCCGTGTGCCCCGCAAGTGGGCCTATCTGCCGTGTGCCCCGCAAGTGGGCCTATCTGCCGTGTGCCCCGCAAGTGGGCCTATCTGCCGTGTGCCCCGCAAGTGGGCCTATCTGCCGTGTGCCCCGCAAGTGGGCCTATCTGCCGTGTGCCCCGCAAGTGGGCCTATCTGCCGTGTGCCCCGCAAGTGGGCCTATCTGCCGTGTGCCCCGCAAGTGGGCCTATCTGCCGTGTGCCCCGCAAGTGGGCTTATCTGCCGCGTGCCCCGCAAGTGGGCTTATCTGCCGCGTGCCCCGTAAGAGGACTTATCTGCCGTGTGCCCCGCAAGTGGGCTTATCTGCCGTGTGCCCCGCAAGTGGGCTTCCTGCCAAGTCGCGTGACTCTTTATATATATTGTTCTACCACCTCATTCAATACAACTCTTGATCCAGATCTGTTGTCTGTGGTTTATTCCTGCGCCTGTCTGTAACAACCCCAGACCATAGATCATCGTGGGGTACAGACAGAGCCCCTCGTATCCCCTGCACCTGGGCTCCTTATCAACCTGTGTCCTCGGTTCGTGACAGGTGTACTTGTCTCTGACCTCTCATTCCCCCCTCACATCCAGTCTGTCTAAAAAAAACTGACGTCTCCATCATAAAAACATTGCCTGCATTTGTTCCTTCCTAACACAAGATGCCAATAAGGCTCTTGTTCACACATTCATTATCTTCCGTGTAGACTACTGTAACCCTATCTTAGCTGGTCTCCCTGATACCTGTGTCACTACTCTACAATCCCCCTTAAACCCTGCTTCTAGACCTATCTTCCCACCCATCACTTTACAAACAAACCCCTCCACAGTCTCTTCACTGGCTGCTCTTCAGGATTAATTTCAAATTCCTGACTCTTTATAGCGGTTCCCCTACTTACATCTCCCCACTAATCTCCAAATACACTCCTACCCAGTCTTTCTGCTCATATGTACTCTGATTTGTAGTCCTCATGCACACTTTTTCAAGAGCCGTCTCTATCATCTGGAATGCCCTCCCCCAGCCTATCCATCTTTCCCCCTCCCTTCAGTCCTTCAAAATAGCCTCTCTCCTACCCTTGGACAATACTTATACTAGTGTGGCTTGTACTACCCTGACAGTGGCATACTTGTGTAATACACCCTAACTCCCTCTAGATTGTGAGCAGGGCCCTCCTTACCTCTTATTTATGCAAGTCAATATGTATGTTATGTTAAACACTACTTGTTATGTCCTGTTTACTTATTGTATAGCACTGCGGAATATGCTGGAGTTTCCTGGCTTATGCGGACAGTTTCAAGTAAAATTACTTTTCTTGTCTCAATAAAGACAAAGGCCATCTCGACATCTGTAAAAATTCTCCTCATCAGACAGACGCATTGTCTCAATCTTCATTGGTTCCTCATATGAAGATTAGGGAACATCAGGGTGAGAAAAGCGAGGTGCTAGGCAAATAAGGGAAGTAATTTCTCTTTAACCTTTATTTAATTTAACCTTTATCGAACTAATGCTAAATATAATTTATAATAAATGCTAAAGCCCTCCTGCAAATAACGATAATATTCACCCTGAATGTCATCTACCTTTCTTTCTAAGGACCTGCTTTGCGGCCCAAACAGCCACAAGGTCTGGCTGCATATAGGAATTATATACATGGATGCTATACATGTCTCCAAGTGATCCCAGGCTTACAAAAAATAATGAATTGCTAAAAGGGCAATGAATAAATAACCAGATATGTTAGACAATAGACTTTCCCTATCCTTTCTATTAGCAATGCTAAAGTCCATTGGATATCCTGTTCAGAGTAACCTCTCATTCTAAAACTATAAGGTCTAGAGCTCGTTTCTCAAAAAGGCCCCGAGAGGAGCAATTCTTCCTTAGTCTAATGAATTGACGTACTGTTTTTAATAATATGTCACGGATGGCTGCTCCTAGTGTGTAGGAGTTATTTTTTGTTTAATACCAGGTTTATCACTAAGCTTTAAATCCAAAAAAGTTTAAGCCATATTTAAAAAGTTAAATGTAAATTAAGGTCTTTATGATTTGCATATGTTACAAAAGAATCAATAACTTCCACTTCTCCTGATCAGACAATTAGAAAATCATCAATATACCGCCCAAAGAAAATAATCCGTTCCATGAATGGATTACTTAAATTGAAAATGGCTTGTTCTTGCCAAAACGTCATGTATAGATTAGCATATGAGGGAGCAAAACCTGCAAAAATTCCCTTGCTGTAGATAAAGGGAATCTTCAAACATAAAAAAGTTTTGTGTGAACAAAAATTCCAGGGTCATAATCAAAAAAAATCGATAGTCTCTGAGATATAATCACTGATTATATATAAACACTATGACACAGCCTCAAGGCCTTTTTATATGGTATACAGGAATAGAGTGAGACCACATGCAAAGAGCTTGAGGCGATAAAAATCAAGAGTACGGATTTGCAGGATAGTTCATAACTTATTGAGTTTTCAATACATCTTAAACAATTTAAAGAGAAGCTGGAAAATAAAATTTCAGCCTGAAAACAATAAGAAATTCAGCGGGACCAATTGGATTATATGAAAGATAAAGTTTACCTTTGGATGAGGCATAGACTTAAGGCAATTTTAAAAGCCTCAGAAAGGAGGAAGGAGAGATTATTATTATTTATTGTTTTATATAGCGCCATCAAATTCCGTAGCGCTGTACAATGGGTGGAAAGGACAAAACAAGTAGTATGTAACATAACAATCTGACTTACAGAGACAACAGGTGAGGAAGGCCCTGCTCAAACGATCTTACAATTGAGAGATTGCAAAGTATCATTTTATTTTACAGAAGCTTTAAGCACAGATTATGATTCAACCACAGATTCACCTTTTTCTTCCATTTCATCTTTTGACTCAGGTAGTTCTGAGGTTACCCAAAAAAGAGTAAGCCGCCTACCTGTTTTGATGCTGGAGCATTGTTTAAAACAAAAGAAGGCGACGCAAACATAAAGCAACAAAAACACTATGTGAATATTATTAACTTATTTGATTCTTTTCTTCTGTACACCATAAAGTACTAAATTTAGGTTTATCATTCCCTACAACCACCCAATGTAATCTTTATTCTATGTTAGTGGATGTGAATAAGTTTATCAGAAAAATTACATTGAAGGAACATTTTAGTAACGGGGTACAGGGTCGGACTGGCCCACCGGGATACCAGGAAATTTCCCGGTGGGTCAGGCGGCTGCAAAGTTCAGAACGGCCACTGAGTGGCTGCGAATAGGATTGAAAGTGGCCGCCAGTGCCTAATGAAATTAAAGCGCCCGCCGTGCATGCACCGCGCCACCCAAAGGCCGTGCCTCAGCTCTTCGTTCCACTTAAAAGGGGTGGGACAAAGAGCTGAGGCACAGCCATTGGACGGCGCCACTTTAATTTCATTAGGCGCTGGCGGCCAGCGGAGGCGGCTTGACTGCAGCACGACGGCCGCTTTCAATCTGGCTCGCATTATCTCAGCGGCTGTCAAGTTCCTCGTGACAGGGAGAGGGAGGGGGATTGCCTTGGAACATCATTAAAAACTAAATAATACAAAAGGGGGGGTGGCTGGGTTGTGGCATCACAAAATCATTATACATGGCAGTGGGGGGCATCAACAATAGACAAGAGTGTGCTTGGGCATCACATTAACCAATACAAAATTGGTGGGGGCATCAATACACAAGGGAGAGGGTTAGTTGGGACATCACATAAATCAATGCTGGGGGGCAATACACAAGGGTGTGGGGGAATAAATGCACAAAGTGAGCAATACATAAGGTTGTGTTGTGGGGAGAGGACAGTAATTAATACTATTGGCTGGGGCATCAATACACAAGGGGACAAAAATACAATAGGGGGAGTTAATGACAAAGGAGTGTAGAAAATACATTTTTATGCTTTAGTGTGGCAGAGCCTGTCCTGGTGTGTATTTGGGTATCTGTGTGGCAGAGCCTGTCCTGGTGTGTGTGTGTGTGTGTGTCTGGGTGTCGGTGTGGCAGAGCCTGTCCTAATGCTCGTTTGGGTGTGTCTGTGTGACAGAGCCTGTCCTGGTGTGTATGTGTTTGGGTGTCTGTGCGGTAGAGCCTGTCCTGGCATGTGTTTGTCTGGGTGTCGGTGTGGCAGAGGCTGTCCTGGCATGTGTGTGTCTGGGTGTCGGTGTGTGCACTGTACTTACTGTAGTAATAAATTGATTTATTTAATGTTTACAGAGATAAAACGCCCTCCTGAATTTGTAGTCACTTCAGAGGACAAAACTTTCTAGGACCAGAAATCTATGAAGACCAGAAGCCATTACCATACCTGGCCTAATAAACAAGCTTTATATCCCTGCCACTCAGTAAAATAGGTGGTGAGTTCATTTAGTAACTTTGGAGCTATAGTTCATGTCTGACTCTGGATCTGTCTCTTGGATTTACCTTTTTGCCTGCCTGTTACTTTTTTGACCCCACTGCCTATTGGATTTACCCTTTTGCCAGCATGTTACCTTTTTGACCTGGACTGCCTATTGCAGGGGTTGTCACACCAACTTGTGTAGTGCATGCATGGACTTGCTATCTGGTAGAGATGGTATGGCAAATTTCAGTATGAGAGGGGTTAATTTGATTGTATAGGCATGTGGTGCCAAAAGGTCTTGTAAGATAAATTTGTCTTTTGAAGCTCGGACTCCAACCAGGGCTTTCTACAAGGTGTGAAATCCTACAGTGGAGCTGCCGCTTTGTCTAGGTTCAAATGTAGATGACCATATGCCTGTATCCCCTCATAGATACTGGATTTTTTGATATGCTAAGTGACCACTAGCAGTCAGGAAAACCATCTCATATCCAGGTCATATCCAACACATATCAATAATAACTCATATATTCATTATCATACCTCCTTGTGTGCATACCTAGAACGGGGAAAGCGCATCCTACAAAAAGAGTACAAACATGGCGGTGCCACTTAACCAGTTTGGAAGGAATTGTGAAGTCTATGATGTTCAGTCATAAGTAGCAAGTGTGACATATCTATGGACTTCGCAATTTACAGGAAATTCATAAATAAATAAAAGTTATTTGGACTGATATGTTTCCACTACACAAGGGGGAGGTCACTTATGGTACACCTTCCCTCCGCTTATACCACCACTGGGCCGGCTTGGAAACTCAAGATGAACTGGGAAAGAGTATAAAGTTAATGAGAGAAGATTGGTCATTGTGCTTACTAGGGGCCAAGATCTAATTTTGAGT
Organism: Sceloporus occidentalis; assembly: GCA_023333645.1. Lineage (NCBI taxonomy): Eukaryota > Metazoa > Chordata > Lepidosauria > Squamata > Phrynosomatidae > Sceloporus > Sceloporus occidentalis. Next base: position 3,084,505 of record JALMGF010000065.1, on the reverse strand, counting down.
AAGTCCCCATCTTTCCTTGTCGGAGCCCTACGGACAGAAAAACTGTTACTTTACCATTCAATTGAGTAGTTAGGTTTTCTGTAATTTTCTCCTTTTTATTTTATCTGTTGGTGTAAATAATCTGTTTATCATCTTTTTTGTATGCACTGTGATTTTTTGTTCATAATAAATATTCCTTTATTAAGTTCTGCCTTTGTCTGGTAAAGACTCACGTTACCTGATGAGACCATTTTATCGGTAATCTGAAATCACATAATTATTGTGTTAAAATATATTGTGTGGGTTTTTAGTCTGATTCGCTTGGGGGACCAAGGCATCCCATTTATAAATTGTCTTGGTGGTGGCAGCGTTATTTTGATATTAGTTATATCATTATAGTTAATTGCGGGTGGTACTAAGGGTGGATATTTGTATTTTTATCACTATTTCCAGTCTAGGGCAGACAGATAGTGAATTTTAACCCTTGCCACCAGAACCAGGTCACGCGCACACTTGGAGTAGAGTGCGTTCGTGACAGGGGTGTCCAACCTGCGGCCCTCCAGCTGTTGCAGGACTACATCCTCCTCAGCCAGCCCCTTAGCTGAAAGAGCATTATGGGAGATGTAGTCCTGCAGCAGCTGGAGGGCCGCAGGTTGGACGCCCCTGGCCTATTGGATTTACTCCTTTTGCTTGCTATCTGTCCCAGACCCTTTTGGATTCTTACCTGGACTATTCTACCTTTGTACTCCCCAGCAGTCTGTATAGTTGATATGCCTCCGACTCCGCTACTTATGGTGAGATGTATGTGCTTTGGACTCCAACATCCAATAAGGGCTGAGATATGATGAGCCTGACAGAATGATAAAGAAAATGCTTGATCTCCAGATTTTGATGGACTAAAGGGTACTTGGAAGAAGTGATCCTGGTGTCCGGTGATGGGTAGGAGGAAGCCATATCAAATCCATGAGTTGAGCAGAGAAAACAGACTCCAGGTCCACCCAAAGTGGAGTTTCTGCTACTTTGTAGGCCTAAAGTATTTGTACCACGGCAGAGGCTTTATTATAGAGTATTACATTCAGTATCGTAAGTCCACCCCTTTGCTTGGACAGGTGGATGGTATTGGCAGCTATCCTGAGTTGGGTTTTTTTTGCCACTTTTTTGTTCATAGTGTTTTGGAGAGACTTGAAGGTCATTGGGGGGATATGTATTCTCCGCTGCTATCCATCCTAACCAGGAGATTTTGTCCAGGTTTGAATTGCCTGTTTTATTTATGGCCACATTTTGCCATAATTTGTTCGGAATAAGGAGGTATAAGACTTTGTGAATTATACCCCCCTGAAAAGTTAAGGAGTCTCTTCTCCTTACAAACTTGTATTGTGGCCAGGATGAAGATGAGGGATGAAAGTAGGGATCAGATATATCAAATGAGTCTGAGTAAAATTATGCATAAGCCACCCTAGCTAAAGGAGAGTTGTATAATGCTGATATAGCTGGGATAAATGGAAATCCAATGTAAATCCATCTGGTCCTAGAGCTTTATGTGGTTTAAGATCGGAAATGGCCAGTTGGACTTCTTTTACGGCTGTAAGCTAGGCGGTTTCAATTTGTGAGACTGAAGAAAGGTGATGCTGTCTAAAAATAACTGGATCTTGACAGTATCTGGGTGCTGAAGGGATGGGTCAGTTTTTCAAATGATACTGTGGAGCGTATGGTCGTAGGCAGCAAATTGGTTCACAATGTGTTTTGGGTTCATGTCCAGTGTATTGTTCAGTGAGATATTTTGTTCTCACCGAACACCGAACTTATTACATAAGTTGTGGGCCAACAGTCGGTCTGCCTTGTTTTCCTTAGAATAGTTGAGTTGTTTAAGTCTTCATAGTGAGGTGTTTATTGAGTTCCGCCATATTATTCAAAATCTGATGCTGCAATTCGGTAAAAGGGACTGTCTTGTTTCTCGGGTTCAAAGAGTTTAGGAGTGAGGTCAACTCTCTCTCTTTTTCCACATAGTGCCTTGTTGAATGAGAAGGCTTTATAAATGCTTTATGAGCTGTCCAAACTGTTGATAACCTCAGTTGAGAGATTGTTAGTGAAGAAATTCTGCAAGGGAGCTGTTCTGCAAGGAAGGGTACAGTATCAGGCTGGTTTTGTAAGTAGTGATTTGTTAAATTGCCAATGGCTATGTCCCCGAACTGGTAACAATTTAGGGAGAGTTATAGTCACCGAACCGTGGTCTGACCACTCGATGACACCTGTTGTCGAGTGTTTAATAGATTGGAGCATGCTGGCGTCTGTAAGAATATAATCTATCCTTGTCTATATATGATAAACATTCCTAAGGAATTGGATTTGTGTGGAATTGGGGGTGCCGATGGGGGTACTGGCCATTGGAAATGTTGTCTCTTGGCAAACATAGCTTTTTCTGTCTCACCATAACAGGTTTTAGGTTATCATTGGTAGTGTGCTTTATCATTGTAGGTTTTCCTGTGCACGACATGGGATAGGAGCATTGCAACATTGCCAGGTGTGGAGAAGACAAATGAGAGCCTTCAGTAGTTGTGGTTTCCATTAGTTCTTTTGTGTTCTGTGCTCCGCGGTGTTCCAGGTACTCATCACTAGACTTGTGCATTTGTATTCAGGCGAACATGAAAACGAACACGAAGGGTGCGTTTTCGTTTTTCAGGCCGAATACCGAAGAAACGAACGTGGCGGCGGCAAAACGTACACGAAGACAAAGACACGTGTTCATCTTCGTCTTTGTTAATCTACTAATCTCCCAGGTCCCTTCCCCATCAAGCCTATCTTATCTACGCAGCATCACAGGGGTTAATGGGAGCGGAAATCCGTAAGTGCACGCAAGGAGTTAAAGGTCCGTGCAAGCAACTCTATTGGTCGCCTGCAAATAGAGTCACTCTTATGGACCTTTAACTCCATAGGTTGAAACTCCGCCTGGGGAGACAATTGGGCTCCCCGATCCAGGAGTTAAATGTCCGTACGAGCGACAATAGAACTGAAAGGCAGTAGAGTAACAATTGAGAAATTCAGGTGGTGGAGGAAAGCCAACCTTGAGAAAATGTGTGATAAGGTGGGGAACCTGTGGGAATGCAGTGGTTAAAGTTAGGGTTATAGCCAGGTGTGGCAATAGTGAAAAGACAACGTGTTCAATTCTTGTGCTGCCCAAACCTGGAAGGGTGTGAGGAGTTACAGTCACCAGATACTATTTTAGTTATGAGGTGGACCACGCATGAGCAATCTTAGTAGGGGTTGTTGTAGGTAAGCTACTTCCCTTCACAAAGGCATGTGACATAACACTCGAATCATGTGCAGGATGCTGCAGGCTGGGAGTATGGAGGCTAAGCAGAGTATATAGCAGAAACATAACAAACAAGGGGGACAGAGCATGAAACAGGAAGACCAAGAAAGAAACATAACCAGACAAGACATTATACAGGGCACAACAGGAAACAAGACAAGGAATACCCAAGATCTGACATGAACAGGACAGGACACCCCTTTACCGGGGATACAGGACAGGACACCCCTTTACCGGGGATACAGGACAGGATACCCCTCTACCAGGGATACAAGACAGGACACCCCTCTACCGGGGATACAAGACAGGACACCCCGCTACTGGGGATACAAAACAAGACACCCCGCTACCGGGGATACAGGACAGGACACCCCACTACCGGGGATATAGGTTACATCACAGACTATTGTCGCTCATACGGACCTTTAACTCTTGGAGCGGAGAGACCAATGGTCTCCCCAGGCCAAGTTCCGCCATCAGGAGTTAAAGGTCTGTACGAGCATAAATACAGGAACTAGCCTAGGACTATATGATAACTATTGGAGATTTAGTCACATCTTATGGCCATAGTACTCCAATATTCGGTAGGCCCTAACGCCAAACCCTGCCTACGGAAGTACTAATAAACTGAACATTGAAACTAAACACATATCGGAAAGACATACCTGTAGACTGCAGACTGAGAAACAGAACACATGGGTTCCCTTATAAAGGGAACAGAGTTAAAGCAAAGAGCAAGACTGGAATCAAGGAATCAGAGGTACAGGATGTCACGACCACCACCACACTGGCACTTACCGCGGAAGTTTTTCTACCCAAAGTACTACTGCTGAATGAGAAGCCCCTGGCGGCAGCACCCTAGGATTTAGAGGATCCCAACAGTAAGGAGGCCAGGTAGAGGTAGGTAATATTGGAACGGAGTTGGATCAACAAGGTACTGGAAAAGCATAGAAGAATCTGGTAAAGGATCCCGTAGGGTGGAGATGATGCCAAAACGATCGTCAGGAAAGCCGGGTCGGAGCACCAAAATCGGGTAGTCATACAAGCCGTGGTCAAAATCCAGAGAGGGTAGTCGAACAAGCCGGGGTCAAAATCCAGAGAGGGTAGTCAGACGAGCCAAATCGGTAGCCAAATCGGAGAAGGTAGCGGTACAAAATCAGCAGGCAAGAGAGACGTCAGGCAAGCAAAGGGTCAAAATACTCAGGAGACTAAACAGCACGGTGCATACAGCAAAGACCACAACAGGGTGACTGGGAGGAGGATTTACTGATTTTTAAATCTGGCACCAGACCTAAGCTCCGCCCACTGGATGACATCACTGATGCAGCTTCAGCCGGCCATCAAGACCACGCCTCCAGCTATGCTGTGATGACACGCCCCCGTCTTCTACACAGGAACCATGGATGTGCCGAGATCGGGTAAGTACTTGTCTCTGGGGGTCTCCACCTCGTGGTGCCCGTCGCGCACGGGCATTAGCTTGCCCGTGCCGACCGGGACCCGGGACTGTGACACAGGACAGAGCATTGGGAAATCCAGGAATGGATTATTGCAAAACAGAGAAGCTGTAGCAGCCTGGATAGAGCGTGACAGACTTTAAGCTTACAATAACCCAGTTAACTTGTGACATCATTTGCATAAAGCAAATTAAGACAAACATAGCTTTTGCAAGATAGTGACAGATTCAGATATCTCTACATTAAACACTTCCTTCTCTGAGATTTTATATGGAGGAAGTAGTGGCTTCAGTGTGTCTAGCTGAACCTTTTAATACTAAATGCATATCCATTTGGTTCCAGCTATTGTTTATCAATATATGGAAACTAACAACAGAGGAGCGAGAGCGGGCAAGCAGCATACCAAACACCAGGTGGAGTGAAACGCCTTAATAGTTTTGTGCTTGTGGCAAGCACTTAATCATATGGCTATCACAGTTACGAGTGCGAAATGCGTAATGCATTTCACTCCACCTGGTGTTTAATATGCTACTTGCTCTGAATAATCTGAATAATTGCTCTTATAATCGGGGTCGTCTTATAATCAGACCTCAAATAGGTCTGACTATGAGACGACTAAGATCCAGATCCCCCGCAGCTGCAGGGGACCTGGATCCTCCTGTCCCCCACCCCACTTACCGGTACTACTGAGTCCCCGGTGTGTAGCTGGGGCAGCGTGTAGATGTCTACGCGATTCGCGTAGACAACTTCCGCTGCAGCAGGAAGGAGGTGTGGCTAGCAGCGGGGGTTGTCTGTGTCCATTGCGCAGACCTTCCCCGGCTGTCAGAGATCAGAGTTCCCCGCACCGGTGCCAGTGCCGCACGATGGACGCAGACATCCCCCGCTGCTAGCGTTGCCTCCTTCCGGCTGCAGCGTAAGCGTGTGGGATCTACACGCTGCCCCGGCTACATGACAGGGAAGTCAGAAGCACCGGTAAGTTGGGGGGGAGTGTTAAATGGGGGGCATAAGGCATTTCTGGAGGCAGAGTGCTCTGTGAAATGCCTTTTAACCCCCTTAATGCCACTCTGCCTCCAGAAATGCCTTTTTAACCATCTATAGCCACTCTGCCTCCTGAATGCCTTAAACCTCCCTATGTGCCACTCTTCCCCATAATATGCCTTTTAACCCTCTAAATGCCAGAGTGGCATATAGGGGTATAAGGCATTTCTGGAGGCAGAGTGGCACATAGGGGGTCAAAAGGCATATCATGGGGCACAGTGGCATATAGGGTTAAAAGGCATATCATGGGGCACAGTGGCATTTAGAGGGTTAAAAGGCATATCATGGGGCACAGTGGCATATAGGGGGTATAAGGCATTTCTGGGGCAGATGTGCATAACTGGGGGGCAGGTTGGAAAATAGAAGGAAATAAAACCAAAATATTTTTCTCAATCATAGCTTTTATTAAAAAAAAATAGTTTAGATGAATTAACATTTACTGGTAAAACTTTTTTCCTATAGGGTTGTCTTATATTCAGGCTTTTTCTTTTTTTCCTAAATTAATATTCATATTTGGGGGGTCGTCTTATAATCGGGGTCGTCTTATAATCAGGGTCGTCTTATAATCGAGCAAATACAGTATTTATAAGTAAGTCAGGAGTATCTCTTTGCATAAATGAATTATTACGGAAACATTTACACAGATGGTATTTTGTGACATTTTGCTCACCCAAAATGTTTTTTGTAACTAGGACCAATCATGCTGGAGAAGACGTGGTAGCAGAGGTATGATGCTCCACGTTTGGTGGTCCTGTCTATCTCTTGAAAAACGTTGTTTTGTTTTTTGTTTAGTCAATAAACCATTGAAAAATGGCTAAAGATACAACTGTATTTTAAGCCATCATTCAAGAGAGTTGTCATCTTGCAGGACATTTGTAAAACTGCAAAAGGTTTGTCTTTAAAACTACCAAGGAATGATTCAAACTCCTCGTGAAAATGTTCACCTTTCTCTTTTTAACTTGGCATCTGAATGTCTTAAAGTACCCTGCAACAATCCAGTAATATGAAAAACATGCTGGAAATGGGTGGTCATAGTTTAGTGCTTTGTACAATGTTCTAACCGATTCATTTTGAAATATTAATTAATATCTTTCAGGTTAGTATCCTACTTTTATTAAATAAAACGATAAAGTTTCAATTATGGTTCCTATTCAGAAATAAATGTGACCAATTATATTTTCACTGAGTCATCAAATTGAATCATTACACAGTAGAAAGTACCTACATGCTAAAATATTTATAAAAATTATTTCACACAAATGATTGTATAACAGATCAATCATAAAGTTTGGTGCAGTGGAAAATCTATACATAATGCATCCTGAGAAAAATACCAATAATTAATGATTTGATATAGTTTTGTCTCCTCATGTTCCTTAAATTGTTCTTATAATATGATTTATCATATTGATCTCAAAATCTTATCCAGTGTTGACTGCTTTTAACCTATTGAGCAGGGGTTATTGTGTGTGATTTTAAATAATGCCCCTGATTGTAACAGCCATATGGAATCTGCTGCCACTATAAAAAAATGTAATATTGGCCCCTATACACTGAGGTTTACTTGAAAAGTTTTAAAAATAATTAGTCTTGTGTGACTTGCATGTATCTCAACTTGAGATAGGGATAAGGCAGCCCCCTCAGAGATATTCCTCCAGAGTTCTGTTCATTTGCCATCAGTGCAAGTTGGACAGTCCCACTCTATACATGAACTGACGCATTTTGCCCAGTATTGGCTTTTCCAAAGTGCTAATCAGGACAAACTATACACTTAATATAGAATTAAATCTATTATGTTTTCTATAGAAAGGGAAGATGAGGAAAAGTAGGGGAAAAGGATACAAATTCAAATTATATCATCTATAAGCTTATCTATAAAGTTATCTGATGGCTGCCTTTTAAGGATGAAGCCAACATGATCTGCATGAATGAAATTAGGGATAAGTGGAGCTAATCAGTTGGCCCATATTTTGGCATATATTTTTATGTCGCAGTTTAAGAGTGACATTGGTCTGAAACAGGCACATTGGTTGGGGCATTTACCAGGTGTGGGAAGTGTTATACTAGTTGATTTTAAATTTTCTGGAGGAACATGGCTCTGCAATATGTTAAAAGAATGATAATAAGTGTGGGGCTAAAATATGTGAACTTTTTATCATGTAAATAATAAAAAAAATGCCTGTACCCAGAACAGAATTATGTTTCAGGTGCTTAATTGCTATTTCTATCTCCTAAACTAAAATGTTTCCTGGGCAGATGCAGATGTAGCATACCTGAAGGGGCTTGGGTGGCGGTCCGCCTCGGGTGACATTCATCAGGGGGGTGACACCAGGCAAGCATTGGGTGCACACCCCTCCAGAGACGGACTATAATGTCTGTCGCTAGAGGAGCAAGCTCAGTTGGGAAGATCAAAGATCTCCCTCTAACTGGCTTAAAATCAGTCAAGAGAATGGGAGGCCTGTTAATACATACCTCCAATCCTGTTCCCTTGCGAAGGGTGCTGGCAACTGCGCACAACACTGAAGCCGTGCCCACCATACTGGAAGAAGACAAATGTCTACAAATGGCTCACAGTTTAGGGAATAAGATCCATGAACTTGTAGTACTAGTGGCAACTGAGAACGTTGATATAGTGGCTGTTACTGAGACATGGTATAATGAGAAAAATTACTGGGACATATCAATACCGGGGTACTCTTTATATAGAAAAGACAGAAAGGGCAAGATAGTGGGAGGGGTGGCTCTATATGTGAAAAATAACATAAAATCTAACTTAATACAAGTTGGTGAGGAGAACATAGAGTTGGTTTGGGTTATAGCGCAATTTGGCAAAAGTAAAGTAAGTAGAAGAACTAGATAATCTACTAGTGGAGGAAATAGCTAAAATGACAGTGAAGGGGGATGCTGTAATCATGGGTGACTTTAATCTCCCTGATGTGAACTGGAAAACGAAAGTAGCTGGTTGTGCCCGGAGTGCAGATATTCTGAACTCCCTACTGGGATTATCTTAAAAACAAGTAGTTGAGGAATCAATTTGTAAGGAGGCCATGTGACGGGACCGACCTGTACCCCGACTGGGTACTTCCGCCAAACATTGCTTCCTCCTGACGGGACACCAACAAGTAACCCCTTCAGCGACGGGCAGAACCAGCGTTGTAGATAGAAGGGGGGAACGTCGCTGCACCGTAGCTGCATTGGCACTGTGGCTATCCGAAGCTTAGCTACACAGCGAGGCTACAGCCCACCCCAAACATCAGGCAACACTCATGTTGAGGTGAAAACAGGACTCATTTATTAAAGCCAAATACAGAGTTATATATACACAAGTAGAAAAGGGGCAAGACAAATATCACATGATCTAATTACCATGTCAGGAAGGAAGTAATTAGATCAAATCCTGCAACACAATATCCGGGGGAAGGACAGGATGACACGAGACATAAATAATTACATTAACTGGGGACGTAGACGTGGAATGACGATAGACATATAATTGGCTTGAGACAGACAATGGCCAGGACACAGGGATAACAAGAGCTCACAGGATTAACAGCTACCTGTTATGTAATTGATAATTAGGTATGCAGCAGTGACACCTAGTCATACCTACAGGGGGTCTTAAAACAAGGGCTAACTCACACAATAACAGAGGAAACACTTCGCACCTATACAATTAACAATGCTAAGACAATCAGCCTTCTTCCTACCACAGGATGTCCAGCTGACGTTACAGTTTTGAGACACTGAGTGCTAAAACATGGGGAACATCAGCAGAAACTGAACCCCTGTATTCACACACAGAAGTCTCTACAAGGCCTGGGCCCATAGTTGATAGGGAGGAGGCTGGCTCTCAGGCCTCTCCAGGGGCCCCAGTGATGGAGGGTTCTGTCACAGGCCATATTGGATTTAGTATTTCTATAGGTGAAAGTCTGGGATCTAGTGATCATCGGTCTGTGTGGTTTAATGTACAAAGAGTCGCACCACACAAAAACTAAAGTTTTAGATTTTAGAAAAGCTGACTTTTCTAAAATGAGAATATATGTAGAGGAGTCATTATCAGACTGGGACAACTTAAATGGAGTCCAGGAGAAATGGGATTATTTAAAAGTTGTATTATTGAAGATAACAGAAAATTTTATTATGCTGGTCAGTAAGAGTAAACAATTAAAGAAACCACTGTGGTACTCTGCAGAAGTGGCCAAAATCATAAAAGACAAGAAGGTAGCCTTTAGTAGATACAAAAATACCCAAAGTGAGGAAGATAGACAGATGTATAAAATTAGGCAGAAAGAAGCAAAGAACGTTATAAGAGCTGCCAAATCACATGCCAAAGAGCGAATTGCCCTGTCAGTAAAAAAGGGAGATAAAACATTTTTTAGATATATAAATGACAAAAGGAAAGTAAAACAAGGATTAGTTAGATTAAAAACAAAAGGAATGTATGTAGAAGAAGATAAAGGTCTAGCTGACTGCCACAATGAATATTTCTGTTCAAATGAAAATGAGGGAATGGGACCTCAGGAAAAATTTCATTTTCAGTTGTCTAAGGTAAAGACAAATAAGTCGATGGGGCCTGATGGAATATACCCCAAGTTATTAAAAGAGCTTGGTGGTGTACTAGCAAAACTGTTAACTGATTTATTTAACGAATCATTGGTAACCGGAGTCGTCCCAGGGGATTGGAAATTAGCAAATGTTGTGCCCAGTCACAAAAAAGGCAGTAGGGAGGAGTTGGGCAACTACAGGCCAGTTAGTCTTACATCTGTAGTGGGGAAAATAATGGAAACCTCATCTGGCTTTTGGTGTCTTGGCTTGAACTTCCTCTGATCACATTGGCAGCTTTCTGTGAGGGTTGTGGATGTTTTATATTTTGGTATTTGTTTTACTAAATCTGTATCTGCGCTATACCTGCATTACTGTCATTTTCTTTGCCCTTACTTCACCATAGCCTTCTTACAGTACCTGCCAGATTAGTGTCTACTGGTCTGTTTCCCTCTGCCTGACCTGTTTGGTGCCTTCCTTTCTCTCCTTGAGTGTCCCCCTTCTCCAAAATCCTTCCTTTTCTCTTTATTCGTATTGTCAGGGGGAGATTGGTGCCTTCCAGGACCCATGGAGAAATACATGGATCCCCCGCTGAAATCTTCCACCAGGCAGGGAAAAACTCGAGAGAGGCTGTATGTCTATCTACACATATGCCTCCTTCTCCGAAAAAAGATCTTCTTAACTGAAACTTTGGAAACAGCCCCACTCATGGCGCAAGACATAGTCAATCGTATTTCTCCACCCCTAGACATGAAGCTCGACAAACTGGCACTGTCCATTGGCAATACACTGGCTGAACTTACCTCACAGAGTCAGAGAATCGGGGAGTTGGAGTCGCGGGTTTCAGATCTGGAGGACGAACGCACTACTTTGTCAACAACAATTCAAAGTCAGGAAGCTGCTATTCTTCAGCTACAGGACAGTCTGGAGGATTTGGAAAACCGCAGTCAACGCAACAATATCAGGCTGATTGGGCTTCGTGAGACTGAAACGGCCTCCTCTATGCTGGGCATAGTCAGTGACTGGTGGCCGAAAGCGTTAGGACTTCAGCCTCTCCAATCATAGGGTAATTGTGGAACGAGTCCATCAGATCAGGCCTGATACTAGAGGACCTCAAGCTAGGCCTCGAGCGGTAAACTTCCAAGTGTTGAACTATCAAGATAAAATGAGATTGTTAAAGGCATACCGCAAAACTATGGACCTCCGTTATCAAGGGCATTGTTTGTTACTCGTTAAGGATTTTTCTGCTGCTGTTGCAGCGAAACGTCGGCAATACTCGCAAGTTTGCACCGAGTTGCATGGTAAATAGATAAAGTTCGCTCTGGCGAAGTTGAGGGTGCACCATGATGGAAAAGCCTTCCTCTTCGATCCCCCAGAGGAGGCCAGGCGCTTCCTTGCTTCTGGTCTGGATACAGTGGTGGAGATGCAGATATCACTGGAGGGTACTAGGTCTCCCACTCGTCGCTCATTTCCTTCTGCATGTTCCAAGTAATACATGTTATATCTCTTCAATGGTTTGGAAATTGAAGTGGTTCTTGCTGTACTGTTTCTGGGTTCTTTGTTTGTTTTTATGATGTGTTATGTTTCTATACAACTGTTTGGGTTACAATGTAGGATAAAATTAAGAGGATAAGTCTTGGTGATGGGCGAGTTATGTGTGATACTTATTTATGCTGTATTGTGCTTGTCTGATTGGGGGATTGCTGGGACCCTACAGGACAATGGATCTCTTTCGACTTTCGTAGGTCTCCTTTTCCCCGGAGGGGTGTGGGTTGATGGCTCCTGTCTCTACTCCCCTGCCCGCTTCCATGAGTAAGGTACATACTGTCAATTCAATTAGCTTTTTCTCCTGGAATGTTGAGGGTCTCCCATAAAGCGTAGAAAGGTTCTGATCCACCTCCATAGATCCTGCCCTGATATCATCTATTTACAGGAAACACATTGGTGTGACCATGCCACTAACCTGCTTAAGGCCCCCTGGATAGCTAATTGTTATTCTTCAATTTATACCAACAAATCCAGAGGCACTTCTATTATACTCACAACACGCCTGCAGTGTTCAGTGGAGGCGGAGTTCTGTGATCCTAAGGGGAGGTATACTATCTTGAAGTTCCGACTGGGGTTTGACACTTCACTCTGGTTAATGTATGTGCTCCAAACTCGGGTCAATATTCCTTCCTGGCAAAAATCTATAGTACCTTTGTTGAGATATCTGCTACTAATATCATTCTGGGTGATGACTTTAACCTAGTAGCTGATCCGGGCCTGGATGCTTTGCGCCCAGGTTCCCCTCGTGGACCACTTTAATCTCGTAGACGTTTGGAGACACGGCCATCCTGTAGATAGGAAATTTACATTTTTTTCCAGGTTAGATTATTTTTTTATTCCGGAGCCTATGTTGCACAGGGTTAAAGACACAAAAATACTCCCGATAGTCATATCTGACCATGCGCCGTTATGTCTGGACCTCAAATTAGACTCCCCACGCCATTTCTCCTTCAATTGGAAGTTTCCCCCCAATCTTTTCCAGTCTGACAACTTCCGGTCCTTTTTGGAAAGGGAGTGGCTTAACTACGTTGATGATAATCTAGAACAGGTTGATAATATTAATTTGTTCTGGGAGGCTTCCATAATTATCAGTTATGTGGCAGATAGCAGGAGGGAGGCCGAGGAGAGGCTGTTATGCTGTAGTCGTGCGTGTGGGTACAAGAGCTCGACCGCGAGATAAACAATATGGGGCTGGTCTCCAAATGTTTTCAGGGCTGCCTTTCAGTCCCAGTCCGGCCCTGGTTAAGGATGACTCTATTAAGAGGTCCCTTTACAATAATTTTTGATTCACCCACTGGTTTTGCCTTCAGACGTTGCACAGTTTCAGCCTTCTTGAGTCACAGTAGGGGTGACTGTGGGCCTTCTGTATTGCTAGAATGTATGTGTTATAGTTTTGCACCCTGATTTCCTACACATGTATTGTGTACTTTCTATGTTTGAAATTGCAACTCATATGCCTTGTGTACTACTGAAAACAAGAGACAGCGCTTGGATAAATGTAAAAACAATATGTTTAATACAAAGACAAAAAAATATACAATACATTAACTAAAAGAAATACAGAGACAAAAAAAAATATATATATATAAGACCTCAATAATTGGGTACAAATATATAAATAAAACAAGAGCAGTGGAGTGATGTTCAGCCTGCCCCAATAGCGGTTAAAACAATGAATATACAGGGAGAACAAAAAAAAGTATATACTATATATATCTAAAAGAAAAACACTTACCACTGGTAATGACTGGAATGCCAGGCTTGCGCCAAAAAAAATAAGCAGGAAGCGTTTCATTTGCACTTCCTGTATTGTATGCTCTATATATGCCTTTTCCTCTTTAAATAAAGTAATTTAAGAATACCTCTTACCTGCATAAAATATTCGTCCAGAAATAATTCTTTTCTACAGTGAGACGTAGTCCTTCTATAATGAAATGTATTTGTGGTTGTGGTAAATTTGATGTGGTTTCTTAAAAATGTTTTACTGCCTCATATCCTTTATCGTGTTTGATTTTGGTATATAGGGAACTAACATCGCATGTTACTAGAATATAATTGTTAGGCATAAGAAATCATAGAGAAGGGTTCTTTGGTCCCCAACAAATATGAAGAGCAGCCGCAAACCTCCTCTGGTGTGTTTACTCCTCACAAGTTCTTGCGGATCAAATCAGTCAAAGTTGCTGTTAGTTAAGGTTCAAACTGCTGCAGTGCGCTGATGATGATCAGTTCACATAGTTACATAGTTATTTAGGCTGAAAAAAGACATGCGTCCATCAAGTTCAGCCTTTCCTATATCTGTTAATTTGTTGCTGTTGATCCAAAAGAAGGCAAAAAACCCCCAGTTTGGCTCTTTCCAATTTTGCACTAACCAGGGAAAAAATTCCTTCTTGACCGCAAAATGGCAGTGGGATTTCTGCTTGGATCAATAAGCTGTTTCCCCATAATTAAAGATTATATCCCTGAATATTATGTTTTTCACAGTATTCATCCAGTTGCTGTTTAAATGTCTGTACACACTCCGATAAAACTACCTCTGCAGGCAGAGAATTCTACATCCTTATTTTCCTTACCGTAAAAAACCCTTTCCTCTGCTTTAGACTAAATCTCCTTTCTTCCAGTCTAAACACATGACCACGTGTCCTATGCATAATCCTTTTTATGAATAGATTTCCACACAATGGTTTGTATTGGCCCCGAGTATATTTATATAACGCTATCATATCCCCTCTGAGGTGCCGTTTTTCTAAACTAAACAGATTTCAATTAATTAACCTTTCTTCATAACTAAAGTGTTTCTTTTATTAATTTTGTAGCCTGCCTCTACACCTTTTCCAGTACTATAATGTCCTTTAGAATGGGTGCCCAAAATTGCACAGCATATTCAAAGTGTGGTCTTACCATTGATTTATAAAGAGGCAAAATTATATTATATTTTTATCCCGCAAATTGATGCCCCTTTTTATGACAATACCTTACTGACCTTAGCAACTGCTGACTGACATTGCACATTGTTTCCTAGTTTGTTGTCTATAACAATTCCCAAATCCTTCTCAATTGTTGCTATCCCTAATTCACCACCATTTAGGGTGTAAGTTGCTTGTGCATTCCTTACCCCGAAGTGCATAATAACTTTGCATTTATCTACATTAAATTTAATCTTCCATTTGTATGCCCAGTCCCCCAGTCTATCTAAATCCCTCTGCAGCAAAGTAATATCCTGCTCACATTGTATTACTTAACAGAGTTTAGTGTCATCTGCAAACATGGAAACATGACTTTCAACGCCTATTGCAAGGTCATTTATAAATATGTTGAATAAAATCTCTAAGCCAATGTTCAACCCAAGAACGAGAATTTGCATCTAGACCAATTTCTTTCAGTTTGAATACTAACCTATTGTGTGGGAAAAATCCACGTAGATTACATCCACTGCAACACCCTGATCTACACTTCTACTTACTTCTTCATAGAAAGCAATTAAATTAGTTTGGTATGACCTATAATTCATAAAACCCTGCTGATTTTTGCTATATTATCCCTTAATATTATCCCATAATAGCCCTTCAAATACTTTTCCAGCCACAGAAGTTAAGCTCACAGGTCTATAATTCCCAGGCAAAGAGTTTGAACCCTTTTTGAATATAGGAACCACATCTGCCTTCCTCCAATCCTCTGGCACAAATTCTGAAAGAAAAGAATCCCAAAAGATTAGAAACAGAGGTTCACTTATTTCCAGACTTAGCTCCTTGTGGGTGAATACCGTCAGGCCCCGGAGCTTTGTTGACATTAACTTTCTTTAGTTGCTGCAGCCCCTCGTCCTGAGTCATCCAATCACAATTTGTCTGCAAATTTTTTGCAGTAGTCATTTGCATATCCATTGCCATAGGTTCCTCCCTAATATATACTGAGGAAAAATAGTTATTTAAAGTTTCTGCTTTTTCCTGGTCCTCATTAACTAACACTCCCATCTCTGTTTTTAGTGTACCTACACTTTCATTTTTTTTTTTTTTTTTAGAATTTATGTACTTGTTGTTGCAGTGGGCCCCTCTAGTAAGGTAAGTGAGGTGTCTTTGAAATCTTTAAGAGGCGTGCTTTTAGGAAATATGCCGTATTTGCTCGATTATAAGACGAGGTTTTTTTCAGAGCAAATACCCCTCGTCTTCTAATCGGGGTCGTCTTCTAATCAGACCTCAAATAGAGGTCTGATTATGAGACTAAGATCCAGATCCCCCGCACCGCTGCAGGGGACCTGGATCCTCCTGTCCCCCCCCCATTTAACACCCCCCCACACACACTTACTGGTGCTTCCTGCTGTATTGCCGGGGCAGCGGGTTGACGTCTACGCGATCCGCGTAGACAACGTCCGCTGCAGCCGGAAGGAGGTGTGGCTAGCAGCGGGGGTTGTCTGCGTCCGTCGCGCATACCTTCCCCGACTCTGATCTCTGACAGCCGGCGAAGGTATGCGCGACGGACGCAGACAAACCCCCGCTGCCAACACCACCTCCTTCCGGCTGCAGCGGAAGGAGACGTCAACCCGCTGCCCCGGCAATACAGCAGGAAATTGGAAGCACCGGTAAGTGTGTGTGTGTGTGTGCGTGTTAAATGGGGGCATAGGGCATTTCTGGAATGCCTTATACCCATATATGCCACTCTGGCACTTAGGGGGTTAAAAGGCATATTATGGGGCAGAATCGCATATAGGGAGGTATAAGGCATTTCAGGAGGCAGAGTGGCGTTAAGGGGGCATTTAATAGAGCACTCTGCCTCCTGAAATGCCTTATACCTCCCTATATGCCACTCTGCCCCATAATATGTCTTTTAACCCCCTAAATGCCATAGTGGTATATAGGGGTATAAGGCATTTCTGGAGGCAGAGTGCTCTATACAATGCCTTTTAACTCCCTTAATGCCACTCTGCCTCCTGGAATGCCTTATATCTCCCTATATGCCACTCTGCCCCATAATATGCATTTTAACCCCCTAAATGCCAGAATGGGATATAGGGGTATAAGGCATTTCTGGAGGCAGAGTGGCACATAGGGGGTCAAAAGACATACCATGGGGCACAGTGGCATATAGAGGGTTAAAAGGCATATCATGGGCCAATTCATCAGAATTGTATACGTGCGCGGGCCGCACTCATTTTTCACTGTGAGAAAATATGGCCTTTAATAAAATATGCAGATTCAAATAAAGTAAATGACACAAAACTTTTACTTTTCTTCTCACTGATTTCTGGGCCTAGAAAGTTTTGTGACTACAAATTCAGGACTCAGGATAATTAAAAATGAAATAGTTCTATTTATTCTAGGGATGCACCAAAATGAAAATTCTGGACCAAAACATTCACGGTTCACTTAGCCAAAACCGAAAATGACCCCCCACCTTTAAAAATAATAATAAAAACTCAAATTTTTAATAAAAGTAGGTAACACACCACAATTGGACAAAATAAATTAGCAATATGACTTGGCATGATAGGAGTGTGATTGCTAACAGCAATCACACTCCTATCATACCCAGACAGCCAGTACATGCTGCTACAGGGTGGCTGTAAGTGATGTGCAGACCCCATACTGCTGGCAGCATCAATACACAAGGGGGGCAGCTAGCTAGGTTTCAGCATGTACTGGCTGACTTGGCATGATAGGAGTGTGATTGCTAACAGCAATCACAGTCCCATCATGCCTAGGTTCCAGCACTTACACATCCAACCAGTAAATGCTGGAACCTAGGCATGATGGGACTGTGATTGTTGTTAGCAATCACACTCCTATCATGCCAAGTCAGCCAGTACATGCTGGTACACGGTGGCTGTAAGTGATGTGCAGACCCCATACTGCTGGCAGCATCAATACACAAGGGGGGCAGCTAGCTATGTTTCAGCATGTACTGGCTGACTTGGCATGATAGGAGTGTGATTGCTAACATCAATCACAGTCCCATCATGCCTATGTTCCAGCACTTACACATCCATGCTATCACACACACACTCATTCATATACTCATTCATTCACAGATTCATTCCCTCAATCACGCATACTCATTCAAACACCCTCCCCACCCCCTTACCTGCACTGCAGCTCCTCGATGCCGCTCACAGGCTTCAGCAGAGGGCGCAGCCTCCGTCAGCGTTCTCTAGTAATGCACAGAGGAAGCAGGATGTGATGTAATGTCACGTGAACTCTGCTGGGTTCCGGTTCCTCTGTGGAGTACAGAAGACCCTCCCACAGGTAAGTAGCAGGGCTCGCGGGCCGCATTTGCGGCGTTTCTATTGGGTGGGGTCCTACGGCCCTGGGGGGGATTTCTTAATTATCGGTCCCCCCCGCATGAGTTACTGGGGGGGATCTGTCCCCCCCGGTTCCTACGCCCATGCTGGCATCTCTACAACCCCTATCCGCGTCCCCATCTCTTTTGGATCTTTTCTTGTATCTTCTTGTTCTGTCTTCTTTCTAAGTCTGCTTCTTCCTGCTATCCGCTCCATTAACCTGGCCTCCCAGAGCATGGCGGCGCATCCACCCACACCCTCTTTATGTATTAAAGGGAAGTGGGAGAGGCTCCAGCCTTTTGTGGAAGTACTCCAAGAGGCCAGAATAATGAAGATGGATTCGCGAGGAAAGGGGGATGTAGAAACGAATGAGAGAGAATGAGAGAGTATGTGAGAAAGCGTAAGTCAGCAATGAAGTTAAATGAAAATCCAGAGCTCTCTGCTTCGTTCTTGTTTTTTGTTGGGATCCTTCTCCGTTATTGGACATTCAAAATTGGCTAATTTCATTAAAATTGTACAAGCAAATGCATAACAAAAAACACAAGAATAAAATTAAAGGTGATATTCATCTATTAAATGCATTACAGCTGGAGCATTCTCTTAAGCATTCTGTTAATTTTCTGCATTGCTGCATTAGGCAACTACTAATGATGATCTCATGTCCTACTATTGTATAGGCTGTGGGCAATTGAACAGAGCCTCATACGGTTGATAGGAGGGTAGAGGTTAACATCCATTATTGTTTACTATTATTATATAATAGTATTCAAAGTCTTAAAAAGATTCACATTTTCTTGGCTTTTAATGGGGTTATCGTCACTTGCTCAGTTCCAATTAACCTTCTGGCTTATAGGGTGAATGCCTGTATCGCAAAGGTTTATGTACTCTTGGTGTAGGCCAAGAGTTTGTATAAGGTTTGGTCTTTTGGAATATTTGTTGGAGAGGAGTCTGCTGCTCACTGAGCAAGGTCTCTCGCGGGTAGAGGTGGGGGAGGATAGCGGGATGGAGGTACAGGACAGTCAGGCAGCTAGCTGGGTTACGGTTAGAAGGCGGGGTAGGGAGAAAAGCGCCAGGGAGGCTAGTCCTGATCTAGCACACCCCAACAAGTTTGCCCGGTTGGCAGATGAGGGGGATGTTAGTTCAGAGTTAGCAGTACTGCAGGAAGTCACTGCCTCTGACCGCCAGAGGGGTGTCTGCTCCAGTAAGGAGGGAAGGAGGAGCGCAGGGCAGGCCAGACAGGTGCTGGTAGTGGGGGACTCAATTATTAGGAGAACAGACAGGGCGATCTGTCACAAAGACCGGGATCGACGAACAGTGTGTTGTCTGCCTGGTGCTCGAGTTCGGCGCATCACGGATCGGGTTGACAGATTACTGGGAGGGGCTGGAGAAGACCCCGCAGTCATGGTGCACATTGGCACCAATGACAAAGTAAGAGGTAGGCGGAGTGTCATTAAAAATTATTTCAGGGACTTAGGTAGCAAGCTTAAAGCATGGACCTCCAAGGTAGTATTTTCTGAAATATTACCTGTACTACGTGCCACACCAGAGAGGCAGCGGGAGATTAGGGAGCTAAACAAG
Organism: Sceloporus occidentalis; assembly: GCA_023333645.1. Lineage (NCBI taxonomy): Eukaryota > Metazoa > Chordata > Lepidosauria > Squamata > Phrynosomatidae > Sceloporus > Sceloporus occidentalis. Next base: position 3,064,788 of record JALMGF010000065.1, on the reverse strand, counting down.
TGGCTCAGAAGCTGGTGTAGGAAGGAGGGGTTTAGGTTCATGGAGAACTGGGCCGACTTCTCTGTCGGATACAGGCTCTACGGTAGGGACGGGCTGCACCTCGGGGAGAAGATGGCCGGAAGGGTGGAGGAGTGTTTAAACTAGGGAATGGGGGGGAGGGAAACTACAACATAGAAGGGGAAGATAGTGTAGCTAGAGAGCTGGGGCTTATAAATGTACCTGGGGGTGGAGCGGAGGGAGGGGTTAGAATAGTTAATAGGGATAGGCTTCATAGGAAAAAAAAACGTACACCTCTAAATTGCATGCTTACTAATGCCAGAAGTCTGACCAATAAAATTGACGAACTGGAGTTAATAATGTCTGAAGAAAATTATGACATAGTGGGTATAACAGAGACATGGTTGGATGATAGCTATGACTGGGCGGTTAACATACAGGGTTTTAGTCTATTCAGGAAGGATCGAAAAAAACGAAAAGGGGGAGGAGTTTGCCTTTATGTAAAGTCCAGCCTAAAGGCCACACTGCAGGAGAATATATGTGAGGGAAATGATAATGTGGAGTCATTATGGGTAGAAATATATGGAAAGAAAAATAATAAAATACTGATCGGGGTTTGCTATAAGCCACCAAATATAATGGAAGCAGCAGAAGATCAATTTTTAAGGCAAATAAACAAGGCAGCAAATCACAATAAGGTGGTTATTACGGGGGACTTTAACTATCCCGACATAAACTGGGAAACCGAGACCTGTGAATCTCATAAAAGAAACCGGTTTCTGACTATAACTAAAGACAATTATCTGTCCCAAACGGTACAGGACCTGACCATAGGGGGCGCCCTACTGTAATATTAACCAACAGACCTGACAGAGTAACTAATGTGCAAGTCAGGGGGCACCTAGGAAATAGTGATCACAATATAATACATTATAACTTGTCCTTCAATAAGGGAACTCTTAGAGGAGCCACAAGAACTATGAATTTTAGGAAAGCAAAGTTTGATCAACTAAGAGAAGCCATTAACACTGTAAATTGGGAAAATGTCCTCAAAAACAAGAGCACAGACACTAAATGGGAGATTTTTAAAAATATCTTACATTCTCACTGTGAGAGGTGCATACCGTATGGGAATAAAAGAGTCAGGAACAAGAGAAAACCAATGTGGATAAATAAAAATGTAAAGGGGGCAATAAATGGCAACAAAAAGGCATTTAAGATACTAAAACAGGAAGGCAGTGAGGAAGCACTAAAAAGCTATCGGGAAAAAAATAAAATATGTAAAAATCAGATAAAAGCAGCAAAAGTGGAAACAGAAAGATTCATTGCCAAAGAGAGTAAAACAAACCCCAAAATGTTCTTTAACTATATAAATAGTAAAAAGGTTAAAAATGAAAGCGTTGGCCCCTTAAAAAGTAATGAGGGAGAAGTTATAGACGGGGATCAGGAAAAAGCTAATCTATTAAATATATTCTTCTCTGCTGTATTCACAGAGGAAAATGAAATGCCAGGTAATATACAGCAGGATGAGATACACGCCCCAGTACATGTCACCTGTCTAACCCAGGAAGATGTGCAGTGCCGCCTAAAAAAAATCAAAATAGACAAATCACCAGGTCCAGATGGCATTCACCCCCGCGTTCTAAGGGAGTTAAGTAATGTAATAGACAGACCCCTATTTCTAATATTCAAGGACTCTATAGTGACAGGGTCTGTTCCCCAGGACTGGCGCATAGCAAATGTTGTGCCAATATTCAAAAATGGGGCAAAAAGTGACCCGGGGAATTATAGGCCTGTTAGTTTAACCTCTGTTGTATGTAAACTGTTTGAGGGTTTCCTAAGAGATGCTATTTTGGAGTATCTCAATGAAAATAAATGTATGACTCCATATCAGCATGGGTTTACAAGGGATCGGTCCTGTCAAACTAACCTGATCAGCTTTTATGAGGAGGTGAGCTCATGACTGGACTGTCCCGTGGATGATGGCAAGCTTTCCAGGCCCTGAGGCAGCAAAGAAGCCCTAAAGCATGATGCTCCCTCCACAATACTTTATCATTGGGATTATGTTTTTGTTTGGGTATGCAGTGCCTTTTTTACGCCATATGTAGTGCTGTATGTTCTTCAAGAACGATTCCACCTTAATATTATTAGTCAACATTTTCTTTGTAGCGTTTGGCAAGCTTCAAGTGAACAGCAATATTACATTGAAGAACATCGGCTTCCTCTGTGGTGTCCTGCCATGGACTTCATGCCTGTTCATATTTTGCATATGGTAGACTTGGACTCATCTTGGCTGGGCAACCAGGTCTAGATAAGCGTTGCCAAGATACTAAATCGTCTCAATTTATAAACAATTTGTCTAACTGTGAACTGTTGAACATGTAAACTCCTTGAGATTACTTTGTAACTCTTTCCAGCTTTATGCAAATCAACAATTCTTGATTGTAGGTCTTCTGAGATTTATTTTTGAGACATAGTTCACATTAGCAGATGCTTTTTGAGAATATTTTATATCAACGCAGATGTAAAATACACCTCCAATCTTGTTTGATTGGACTCCATTTTAACCAACTCCTGATTCCAATTACCTTTTGTTGAATTGATTAGCCTAGGGGTTCACATACTTTTTTCAACCCACTTTGTGAATGTTTGAATGATGTATTCAATATGAACAAGAACAATACAATAATTTGTATTTATGTTAAAACAGTTTTTTTTTATTATTGTAAGTTTGATGACGATCATATCCTATTTTAAGACACATTTATACATAAATGCTGGTAAATCCAAAGGGTTCACTTACTTTTACTTGCAATTGTATATATTCATCATGTTTCATCAATAGTTTAGGATTTAAAGGTCAAATATTTTATTAATTTATCAAAGTAAACAATATTTTTAAAAGTGACAATATTAAATTGACAACCTGGTTTTATAGGAGAGCCTATAAGAGAGTCGGTAGGAGTTTTCAGCAAAATTGAGGTTTCAACTTTTTCACTTCAGTATATATTGTGAAGGCTCATCCTCAACAAGCTTTTGCTGCAGGAATACCTTGGCTGACCCTGTATAATGAATACTTAAATTAATGTCGCAATTAGTAGAGACCCCAACCAGAATGGATGCCTGTCTAGATCTGGTAATAACTAACAATGGGGAACTTATCTCAAACATTAAAGTAAGAGAACACTTGGGGAATAGTGACCATAACATGGTTTCATTTGAGATTAATTCCAAAAAGCAAATGGGTAACTGCTCTACCAAAACATTTAATTTCAAAAGCGTAAACTTTGATAGGCTAAGGTCAACCATGGAATATATTAACTGGGATGGATTGTTCTCTGGTTTAAACACAGAGGACAAATGAAATACCTTTAAGCACACATTGCAAAGTTACACATCCCAATATATACCTATGGGAAACAAATACAAAAGAAACAAATCAAAACCAATGTGGCTTACCTGGAAAGTAAAACAGGAAATAAGGAATAAACAATTGACATTTAAGCATTATAAAAGTGAGGGGTCGGAAGTATCATTTATGGGATACAAAGATGCCAACAAAGCCTGCAAAAAGGACATTAACCCCTTCAGGTCCGGGACGTACCTGGTACTTCCTGGTTACCGGTCACCGGTAGACCGGGACGTACCAGGTACGTCTCCTCCAAAAACCGCTCCCACATCACCACAATCGTGGTGATCGTGGGGGCGCTGCTGCTGCTGTCTGCCCAGGAGTCTTCCAAAATGTCCCAAATGGGATATGGGCCCAGGAAACCAATTTCTGAAAATTCCAAATTTGAAAACTAAAATGCGCATGTTCCAGTTTTGCCCTCATAGCTTCCTCAAAAAATGCATGAACCATGCATGTGAGGCCTTGTTGGAACCGGGGGATGTTGGTGAACACAATTTGGTATTTTTTTCTGCAGTTGCACATATTCTATACAAAATATAATATAAAATCTAAAGCAACATTGCAACATATGCAAAAAAACCCCAAAAATATAAATACCTCAAAATTTGGCAGCAATTGGCGATAAAATCCCTGTTTGAAAAGTGTCAAAATGACCCTAGTTGTACACCTTGACTTATCTACTGTTCATAAACATATAATTTTGGGGGGATAATCAGTATCTGTGACAACTATTGCAGTTATTAGACTACCTGTAAGGACGAGTATAAGGAAGTCCGGTATGCAGGAACAGGTTAACTTGTTTAACCACAGCTGAAATCAGGAAGCGCTGTTTAGGTAATCGTGCCCGAAATTCAGGGAACAAGCCGAAGTCAAGGGCGCCAGAAACGTAGCAAAATCCGTTAAACAAGCCGTGGTCAGGGTCTCCAGAGAAGTAGCAAAAGCCGTAAAACAAGCCGTGGTCAGGGTCTCCAGAGAAGTAGCAAAAGCCGTTAAACAAGCCAGGGAAATAATCAGAAATAAGGAACTCACGAAACAGCAGCCGAAAATACATCAAGCAACAAGCAGTAGCGAAGATGGAGTTTTAAATGTTCCCGGGCGATGACGTCATCGAGCGCGCGCACGGCCCCCTCCTTCCTGAAGCAGAGAAAGAGGGGGTGGAGCTAGCGCGCACGGCGGCCAGAACCGCAAGCACGCCGGCCAGAACAGCGTGGACGCGGCAGGGGACCGACCCGCGGGTACTCGGGTGAGTGGCTGCGGGTCGGGTTCTGACAGATCCCCCTCCTAAGGCGGGGCCTCTGGACACGCAAAGGACCCGGGCGTTCAGGATGTTCAGAATGAAAAGATCGCACCAGTGTGGAAGCGTGTACATCTTTAGCCGGTTCCCATGATCTGTCTATTGCCTCATAGCCCTTCCAATGTATGAGATATTGCAATTGTTTTTTGTGTATTCTGGAATCTAATATTGCCCCCACTTCGTATTCTTCAGCGCCGTCTAACATGATAGGTTCAGGCGGGGAAACAGGTCTTTCTGAGAATTGGTTTTCAATCCATGGTTTCAATAAAGATACATGAAATACAGGGTGTATTTTCATGGTATGAGGAAGGCGCAGTTTGATGGTTAATGGTGAGATGACCTCACAAATGGGATACGGGCCGATAAACCTTGGCCCTAATTTCCTTGTGGGGTTGGATACCTTGAGGTGTCTAGTAGATAGCCATACTTTATCTCCGACTCGGTACACAGGTGCTGGGGATCGATGTGAGTCCGCAAACCATTTATAACGTTGCTGAGCCTGCCGTAGGGTATTGCGAATCAGGGCATATGTTTGCGTGAGACCACGTATATGGTCCGTGACGGAAGGAACTGGGCTGACAATAGGGGAACCCGGGAGCATGGATGGATGGTAACCGTAGCAGGCAAAAAATGGGGACATGTTAATGGTACTATGAAAATGATTATTATAAGCGAATTCAGCTAAAGGAAGGAATTGTGCCCAATTATCCTGCAGATAGGTAGAAAAGCAGCGTAAATATTGTTCTAAGGTCTGGTTGGTACGCTCCGTTTGCCCGTTACTTTGCGGATGGAAGGCGGTAGAGAGGCAACGTTGGATATGAAGTTCTTGACAAAAGGCTTTCCAGAATTTAGAGGTGAATTGGGTTCCTCGGTCAGAGACGATGTTTTCAGGTAGTCCGTGTAATCTGAAAATCTCCCGAGTGAACAAGATCGCTGTCTCACTAGCGGAAGGAAGTCCGGCATGAGGAATAAAGTGAGCCATTTTAGTAAAACGATCCACAACAACCATCAGTGTGGTGAAACCTTGAGAAGGAGGTAAGTCAGTGATAAAATCCATGGAGATGTCTCCCCAAGGTCTTCCTGGGATGGGAAGTGGTTGAAGCAGACCTGAGGGTCTAGTATGTATGTCTTTAGCCCTGGCACATGTAGTACAGGATGAAACATAAGAATGGACGTCCTGTTCCAAATTGGGCCACCAAAATGAACGTTTGATTAGTTCCTTAGTAACTCGAATACCTCCATGTCCTGCAGCTGGAGAGTCGTGATGAAGCTGTAAGATCTGAAGACGGACCTCAGGTGGCACATAAACCTTTTGATGAAGGTAATATAGTCCTTGGTGAAAGGAGAGAGTGGGTCGAGTAGGAACATTGGAGGGAGTAGAATATTTGTGTAACGTGTCCCAAATAGATTGGGTAGAGGCTAGGAAATGCTTGGGCTGGAGAATGGTGCCCACTTCGTTTTCAGCAGGTGTAATTTTATCTGTCATACGGGACAGGGCGTCAGCCTTCCCATTGCGGGAACCTGGGCGGTAGGTGATGTGCAGCTGGAACCGGGTGAAGAAGAGTGCCCATCTGGCTTGTCTGGGTTGCAAACGTTTGGCCGTGCGCAAATATTCAAGGTTTTTGTGATCTGTAAAAACCGTGATTGGATGAATAGCTCCTTCGAGTAGATGTCTCCATTCCTCCAAGGCCAACTTAATCGACAACAATTCCCGTTCTCCCACATCGTAGTTACGTTCAGGTGGAGTTAAGGTACGTGAAAAGAAGGCCACTGGGTGTAATTGTCCGTCCTTCTCTTGGCGTTGAGACAATATAGCTCCTACCGCCAAGTCCGAGGCGTCAACTTCCAGGGTGTATGGTTTGCAGGGTTCGGGAAGTGTCAAAATAGGAGCTGTGGTAAATTTTCTTTTTAGTGCTTCAAATGCAGTTTGTGCTGCTGGAGTCCAATGAAAAACAGATCTCTTGGAGGTGAGAGCTGTAATAGGTTGGATAATACGGGAGAAATCTCGGATAAATCTGCGATAGAAGTTGGCAAATCCGACAAAGCGTTGGACCCCTTTTCGGTCAGTGGGTGGAGGCCATTGAAGAATAGCCGTCACTTTTTTAGAGTCCATCTTGATACAGTTAGGTGATAAGAGGAATCCCAAAAATTCTACAGTAGAAGTTTCGAATATACACTTCTCTGCCTTGGCATATAATTGATGTTGACGCAGACGAGATAGCACTATCTGTACATGTTCGCGGTGAGAGGCCAGGGAGGATGAGTAAATCAGAATATCGTCCAGGTATATGATAACGAATTTATCCAAAACATCGCGGAAGATGTCATTAACAAAGTGTTGAAATGTGGCAGGTGCATTGCAGAGTCCGAATGGCATGACCAAATACTCGAAGTGACCGTATCTGGACCTGAAGGCTGTTTTCCATTCGTCTCCGCTACGTATTCGCACGAGGTTATAAGCACCACGAAGATCAATCTTAGTAAAAATTTGTGCCTTGTGGGCATGATTCAACAGTTCAGAGATCAACGGAAGAGGGTAACGATTCTTAATAGTGATGTTGTTTAATTCTCTGTAATCCACACATGGACGTAATTCCCCGGTCTTCTTCTTGACAAAGAAGATGCCAGCGCCAGCAGGAGAGGTAGAGGGCCGTATAAACCCCTTGGCCAGATTTTCGTCAATATAATTCTTTAGGGTGGATAGTTCAGGTTCAGATAGAGGGAAAATTCTACCAAAAGGAATGGATGCCCCAGGACGCAGATCTATCGGACAATCATAGGAGCGGTGAGGAGGCAGCATATCAGCATTTCTTTTTTCAAACACATCCAGGTATTGGTGATAAACGCGAGGAATGGTGGTGGATATAGAACAATCAGTGGTCAGACACAATGCGGTAGATGACAAACATTTATTGATGCAAAATATGGAGGGAAAGGCTAATGTACCCGTCTCCCAGTTGATAGTGGGATTGTGTCTACGAAGCCATGGAAGGCCCAAAATAACAGGAAACGTAGGTGCAGGGACAATGTCAAATTGCAGGAGTTCTTGATGTTTGTCACCAATGGAGACTACCAGTGGAATGGTTTCGTGAGTGATAGGTCCCGACTTGAGAGGGCTGCCGTCGACCAGTTGAATGTGAATAGGTGTAGCTTTCCGCCGAGTGGGAACCTTCAGAGATCTAGCCAGATCATCATCCAGAAAACACCCGCTGGCTCCGGAATCGATCATAGCAGAAAAGTAGATAGGCCCCTTAGTCCACTGCAAGGAAAGAGATATGGATAAGTGCGGGGTACATACTTGAGGTACTAAAAGTCTTTTCTGAGTACGGATGGAGGTAATCTTACCGTCGTTTAAACGGCGACGACTACGACAGTCCTGAAATGAGTGTCCGGGTTTACCGCAGTAGAGGCATAAATTCAACGATCGGCGTCGAGCCTTTTCTTCAGGTGTTAAATGCCCCTTTACAAGACCAATCTGCATCGGTTCCTCGGTGGGACTGGTATGGGGTGCAGGTTGAAAAGGTGTAGGGAAACGGTTCGTAAACGTGGTAGCAGATGAGGAACCCCGCTCGGCTTTTCTTTCTCTCAACCGACGATCAATCTGAGTGGCCAGGTGAGTAAGCTCCTCCAAGGAGTTAGGAATGCCGACACGGGCAAGTTCATCTTTAAGGGTATCCGATAACCCAAGGCGGAATTGATCCAGTAAAGCTGAGTCATTCCAGGACGTTTCTAGGGAGATCCGACGAAATTCCGTTATATATTCCTCCACCGGCCGGCGTCCTTGTTTAAGGGCCCGAAGGGAGGTGGTAGAGGTAGAAATCCTGAAGGGGTCCTCATACATAGAGTCAAATGCTTGACGAAACGAGGCCCAGGAGTCCAGGACAGAACTTTGGGTGTGCAATAAATGATGAGCCCATAGTTGGGGTTCTTCCTGGAGTAACGATATAACAGTATGGATCTTTACATAGTCCGTAGCATAGGTACGAGGTTTTAAGTTAAATAATATTTGACATGAAGTGATGAAAGTACGATATTTCTTTCTGTCACCTGAGAATTTGTCTGGGAGAATAGCCTGCGGCTCAGATGCTGTGGCCCCTTCCAGAGACGGTGGATCCCTTGAAGAAGAAGGACCCGACTGGAGCTGATGCACCTGTTGACGCAGCTGATCAAGACCAGATTCTAAGTTGTGGACGGACTGAGCAAGCGACGTAACCTGCTGGGTGAGGGCAGATATGGCGTCATATAATCCTGCGGGCTCCATAGATGGCTTGATGTAATGTAAGGACGAGTATAAGGAAGTCCGGTATGCAGGAACAGGTTAACTTGTTTAACCACAGCTGAAATCAGGAAGCGCTGTTTAGGTAATCGTGCCCGAAATTCAGGGAACAAGCCGAAGTCAAGGGCGCCAGAAACGTAGCAAAATCCGTTAAACAAGCCGTGGTCAGGGTCTCCAGAGAAGTAGCAAAAGCCGTAAAACAAGCCGTGGTCAGGGTCTCCAGAGAAGTAGCAAAAGCCGTTAAACAAGCCAGGGAAATAATCAGAAATAAGGAACTCACGAAACAGCAGCCGAAAATACATCAAGCAACAAGCAGTAGCGAAGATGGAGTTTTAAATGTTCCCGGGCGATGACGTCATCGAGCGCGCGCACGGCCCCCTCCTTCCTGAAGCAGAGAAAGAGGGGGTGGAGCTAGCGCGCACGGCGGCCAGAACCGCAAGCACGCCGGCCAGAACAGCGTGGACGCGGCAGGGGACCGACCCGCGGGTACTCGGGTGAGTGGCTGCGGGTCGGGTTCTGACACTACCATGCCAAATTTAAAAAAAAATTACATTTCAAAAACGTGATGCATGCCTTGCAATATTTGCCCTATACTGGTCAAAATAGATAAAAATCCTGGCCATGTTGGGTGGTTTCCAAATCAGGACAACTTAATGAATATATTTGGGATAATTGTTTCCTATTGGTTCAATGTGTGTACAATTTGTATGTATACAAAACTGTAAAAAAATGGTTTTTTTCATTTTCCCCCCACTTTTTCCAGTTTACTTCAAACAAAACAATGTACTACCCAGCTTAATATGGTTTCAAATGAAAGCCCTACTTGTGCTGAAAAAAACAATATATAATTTGTGTGGGTGCACCAATTGATAAGAGAGAAATTACAATTAATTGAAGAAAGACATGGCAAAAACACAAAAACGGCTCCGGTCCTTTAGCGACACCCTAGTTTAAAAATCCCGGTCCTGAAGGGGTTAAAATGGCTAAACTAGAAATTTTTAAGTATGTAAATGGAAAAAAGTTAAAGGTAGAGAATGTTGGTACGTTATTATCTGAAACTGCAAATTTGGTTAGTGAGGACAGAGAGAAAGCCGACATCTTAAATGCTTTTTTTCCTTCTGTTTATACCAAGAAAGAGCCAATGACAGAGCCCCTGTTGGCTAATTTTAAGGAACTGTTGCAGCAAACATGGGATTGGCTGACACAAGAAAAAGTGCTCAAGCAATTAAATAATGTTAAGGTAGCCCCTGGACCGGATGGTATACACCCAAGGGTACTGAAGGAGTTAAGCCTAACTCTGGCCCAACCATTATTACTAATCTTTAGGGATTCTTTCGGCTCGGGCATAGTTCCATTAGATTGGCACAAGGCAGATGTTGTGCCCATATTTAAAAAGGGATCAAAATCTCAACCGGGCAATTACAGTCCAGTAAGCTTAACATCGGTAGTGGGGAAATTATTTGAAGGGTTGCTAAAGGTGTACATTCAAGATCATATCTTGATCCATAATCCAATCAGTAAAAGTCAACATGGATTTGTGAAAGACCGGTCTTGTCAAACCAACCTATTAGCATTCTATGAAGAAGTTAGTAAAAATATAGACCTGGGGGTGGCTGTAGATGTGATTTATCTGGACTTTGCTAAGGCATTTTATACGGTCCCGCATAAAAGGCTACTCTATAAATTAACAGAAATAGGCTTAGGGGCAAATGTCTGTATGTGGATCAGAAATTGGCTAAAAGATAGAATGCACAGGGTTGTTGTGAATGGATGTTTCTCAGCCTGTACGCAGGTATTGTGTGGAGTGCCTCAGGGGTCTGTCCTCGGTCCTCTTCTTTTTAGTTTATTTATAACTGATCTCCCAAGCTGCATTAAGAGCCATGTTACAGTTTTTGCTGATGACACAAAATTAGGCTGGGTAATTCAGACTAATCTTGATGTTTCTTCTTTGCAGGAAGATTTAGACAGAGTTGGGGACTGAGCGTGCAAGTGGCAGATGAGGTTCAATATAGAGAAATGCAAAGTTATGCATTATGGTAAAAATAATAAAAATGCGACCTATTCTTTAAATGGAATATACTTGGGGGAAACTACCAGTGAGAAGGATTTAGGAATAACGGTTGACAACAGACTTGACAACAGTGCACAATGCCAGCAAGCAGCTGCGAGGGCCAGTAAGGTTTTGGCATGCATAAAAAGAGGTATCGATTCAAGGGAGGAGGATATTATCTTGCCTCTTTACAGATCATTGGTAAGACCTCACCTTGAATATGTGGTACAATTCCTCAAAAAGGACATTATGGAATTAGAAAAAGTGCAAAGGAGGGCTACGAAATGAATAAGGGGATTGGGTGATACTAGTTATGAAGAGAGACTAAAAAAGTTAAAATTATATACGCTAGAAAAATGCTGTCTCAGAGGGGATATGATAACATTATATAAATATATGCAGGGCCAATATAAAGAGCTCTTCAGTGACTTGTTCATTAACAGAAATATACAAAGAACAAGCGGTCATCCTCTGAGACTGTCACGCGCAGCACCGCGGCACGTACCTCGGGTGCTCGCGGCGGCTCACTCATCCCTGCCGCTGACGCCGTGCGGACACGTCGGGGTCGCGGCTCCGCCCCCGCCGCCACCCGACGTCGGCAGAGCTTCACGCGCGCTACCGCGGCACGTACCTCAGGGGATCGCGGCGGCTCACCCGTCACTGCCTCCACACCCTCGCTCGGGATTGCGCCTGCACACCGAGGACGTGCAGGCGCGTCACCTCCTACCGCCGGGACCGCGGGTCGGATGTCTGCCGCGGCCGTGATGATGTCACGTGACGCACGCCGCGCACGCCACGCCGCGGCCTGACTGTGAGTATATAAACGCCATTTGTTTTCCTTTTCTTTACCCGTTCAAAGTGTATTGCTTTTTGGGTGTGCTGTTCCTTGTTATTTATCTTTTGCCTTGTGTACTGACCTTTGCCTGTTTTTTGACTACGACTCTGCGCTGCCTGCCTACGACCCGGACCTGTTTATACCGTTTATGCTTCTGATCTGCCTGCCTTGACCTCGGATACGTTTTGACCTCGCTGTTTGCCGTTGCCCTTTGATCGGACTGTTTACTGGACTGCTCTACGTCTATATATCTGCATAGTTGGATCCTCCTTTGCTACCTGACCCTGTGACAGAGACTGAAAGAGAGCAGGTTTCATAGACGACAAAGGAGGGAATTCTTTACAGTGAGGACAATAAAGGTATGGAATTCACTTCCAAGGGAGGTGGCGTTATCCAATACATTATATACCTTCAAAGGGGGCTTCGATATTTTCTTAGAAAGGCATGACATACAGGGATATAAATAGAATAACATTAATATTTAAGAGCTTCTTGATCCAAGGAGAAATCTGATTGCCTCTTGGAGTCAAGAAGGAATTTTTCCCCCTGATAATAGAATTCAAAGTAGCTTTATAAGGAGTTTTTTGCCTTCTTTTGGATCGAGAATAGGAAGGTTAGGTAGAAGGATTGAACCTGATGGACTTACAAACTATGTTACTATGTTCCCTAAGTCTTATCACCCATTGAATTATGCAGGACCAGCTTTGTGCTGGAAGAACCTGTTATTTAAGGCAAACACTAACGAGTAGTAAAATGAAGCAGTTGAAAGCACAACTCAACTGCCAACTCTCCCTTCAAATATTTAATGGCAGTGTTGAATTTAGTGGGACAGCCCTGCACACTGGGCATATCTTGATGGAAATGGGGTGTTAGTTGAGTTGTCAGAAACATATTTGACAGGTAAGGTTTAAAGGATCGCTATCTGTGATTCCACTTGATAACTCTAATTTTGTCCTAAGTATCCAGGTTTCTCACATCATGAGTTAATAATCTTACTGTGTGTTTATGTGAACCAGGAGAAGGCTGTAATATCTCCTTTGTCAGCAAAAGCCATCATTGTTGATGATGGATTGGTGCCAATTTTTATAAATTTAAAGTATGTAAGGGGATTTTTTTAATGGATTTACTAAACCATGGAAATTACAGTTGTACAAAGACATGGGAAATGTGTCCTTGTTTTCAAATTTCGAAAAAGCTAATTTCACCAAGGGGTGAACAATGGAATACTATAAACCATGGATTATACACATTCTCAGTTAAAGTGAAAACATATTTTCTGTTTGTATGGACTTGTAGGTATAGTACAAATATTGCACACAATCAGAATATAGCTGTTAGAAGAGATAGCCAGTAAATTAATCCCAGTTTGTATTTTGGACTAAGACTCATCTGCAGTACTAGTCTGTGTGGCAAGGATAACTCTGGGGTTACCTGTGTGTAGAAAAAACAACCCCCTCAATCTACCCCAAATTAACCAACTAGCCTTCTTTTGCATAGTTAAACAATGCTTTTACTGTGATAACAACTAGTGTGTAGACTTGCTGTCTATAAATTTCTACAGAAAACATTGCATGTTATAGCTGCAACTAGAGCGACCAGTGCCGCATCAGCCATTTTTTTCAGGATACATATACATCTCACATGTTGCTGGTGAGTCCAAGTGCTGCCCTAAATCACTAAATTTGAAATCACTAAAATATATAACGGTTTATTCATGAGTTTATTCATGCCAAACCCAAACACTGCCAAACCCCTAACTGACCCCACAAAGAAAGCCCTCCCTCATACTGTACTATGGTCTCGGGAGTGCCAGCAAGCATTTGAGGACCTCAAAACAGCCCTAGGAAGTGCCCCGATCCTTGCTGCACCTAACTTTTTAAAGCGATTCCTTGTCCACACAGGCGCCTCCCAGTAAGGACTTGGTGCAGTGTTAAGCCAGCTCAATGACCAAGTGGAAGAACACCCGGTAGGCTACCTGAGAAGCAAATTACTGGATCGAGAGGTATGCTACGCCACTATTGAACGGGAATGTTTGGCCCTGGTCTGGGCACTGAAGAAATTTTTACCATACTTGTATGGCCGGGAAATTACCGTGTTAACAGATCACAATCCCCTAGTCTGGTTTAACAGGGTAGCAGGGGACAACGGCAGGCTACTAAGGTGGAGCCTTGCCTTACAACCATTCAACTTGGGACAAGGGACACTCATCGTGTAACTACTTGGTTACTGGAAGTCTGGAGTATACCGAGGGGACCATAGGAGATCGCTGGAACTATTGACGGCAGAGACCATCCGTCTCTACAGGGTCCGTCACAACAAGCCTTTGTGCAGGGCTATACTGGTCACTGCAAACACAGAGGGAACCACTTGTTTTCTTCTATTTTAACTTCGAAGTCATATTAAGTAGTATATAACCTAAATATGATTAATTTTGCTCCCAGCGCATAATAATTTAATATGTCAAGAGAATGAGGGTGGTAGTAAGTTACATAAGTGCACACTTTCAGTGGAAAATGTATACAATGGTAAGTTTCTATAGAACCGACCAAGTATTTAAGGGTATGATAAAAATGTTATTAAATATCCATATGGCTTTTACACACCTTTATGTACGTCATTCATATCAGTAGTGGCTATTTTGTTGTCAAACTACTCCCTCTGTTGTTCAGAATTCACTGTTTTTACCTGTCTGGACATGTCTTTGAGGTTAAAGTTACACGTTGTACTATGGCATAAGTTTCATTCCATAAATACCTTTCTTCTTAACTCACTGAAAACTACCTGAACAAGACACTTGTGATTAGCAATGGCTATGATCCAGCTGATTGCTGTAGTTGACAACATATTCACGTGATTCCACGCTGTATTGACTTTCGTGACCAGTTTTCAAAGTAGGCCTCCTGGTAAAAGATTCCGCCACTTGAACTTTGGATTGGTTGCATAAGGCATTGTGACAGCACAAGAATGCTAGTCCTTAATGATTAACATTCAGAAATTTCAATTCTTTTTCTGTTTGCATTAAGAAACAGAACATTGCAATGTACTTTAAGAAACATTCAAATATATTTTAAGCATTAAAATATTACACTGTTTTGAAAATATACCAAACTGAATATCAAAACCTTAATATAGCCATTCCATGTTTCAAAAATATCAGTAAGGCTAAGTTTACATGATTAAGGAATTATATCTGTGAAATGCTTAGGCACAGAACAGTACTGAAAACAATGCTTTAATAGTTTTATTTAGCTATTAAAGTGTTAAATACAGCTGAGTGGATAGAACACCACTTTTAAATCTAGCCTTTCTAATGCATAGGTGAGATGGTTAATGATTAAACCAGCTAGAATATATTATTTATTCTTAGGCAGGATCACTATAAAAGCTTTGAGGATAATTAAAAGCTAATTGGGTCCTGGGCAGGAATCTGGTTTTTGGCCCCCAAGTGTTCCTCAAACAGGTCCTCCTCTATGTCACACTCTTGTCATCTTATTAACCCTTTTCTCCAGATTTATATGAGTTACAGTCTTCTTACTGAACCCACTGTATTGCCCTTTACAGTATGTGTCCCACCTTATCGCTGAAATAGTATATATATAGTATAATATCCCAATTAGATTGTGACATCCGTCGAATTGATACATATTGAACCTCGGAATCAAATTTCCTGGCCAATTTTATAATAAAAAACAAATCATAAAACATAATTGAAAGGATTTCTTTTTACTGATCACATTTGTCAATATGGTTCAAAAGGAATAAAGTGAATCATAGGATACTTTTAAGTGTCCCTGTTTAGAAAGGACTGTCCCCTGTTTGAGAACCAAATTCCCAAAATCAGAATGTTTATTCACACAGAATCACAGTGCAGTCACTGACATGTTTGACATGTTCGTTTTCGGACAGCTGATTTCGTTTTCTGACCTTCTGGTTCAGACGAAATTCAGAGGGTTTTTCTTTTCATTTAGAAACTAAATTTGAATCGTTATTTTCAATGGAGGAGTCAATTTTCTGGACTCACCTTTCACTTGCAGCAGCAGCAGCATCTTAGGGTTTAGGAAGAGATTCAGGTCTTTTGCATTGCTGGACCACAGCCACCAGCACCAATATGACAGAAACATCCAGCAGCCTGATAATGGACATCACCCTAACCATCCACAATTGTCATCACCCCCCCCTTGAGAAAGATGGAGGCATGTTCCAGGAGTAGGAATAAAGAGGTAAATCCTGAGTCCACATAATGGCAGCTCAGCAGGCTGTGTTATGTAAATGTGTGTCAGGCGGTATTTTAGTGCGAGTGTGTGTCTTGGTATGTTGGTGTGTGTGTTAGTCTGAGTGTCTGGATGTGTTAGTGTGAGTTTTTCTGTGTGTTTGGTAAGTTAGTGTATTTGTACCTGTGTGTCTGGGTATGTTAGTGTATGTGTGTATCTGGGTATGTTAGTTAGTGTGCATGTCTGGGTGTGGTAGTGTGTGTCCAGACCCACTGGGCATTTGCCCAGGGCCGGATTGACGTAGGGGCTGATGGAGATGCAGCTCCAGGCCCCTACCTTAAAATAGGCCCAGTCAGGACCGGACTGACTAGGCCTATGCGTCCTCTACAGCCGTCCTTAATGCAGGGCAAAAGGGGCACCTGTTCCTTAAGCCCGCAGCAACTGCGACCGGGCCCGCCACTCTAGTAGCAGGCCCGCTACTTACCTGGGAGACGCGCGCAGCGTCTCTTCTACCGCCAGGGGGAATGCAGGAATCCAACGGAGTCACGTTACATACGTCACATGACGTACACACCCATACACACACACACACCAGGACAGGCTCTGTCAACAAGTGGCAGATGAGGTTCAATATAGAGAAATGCAAAGTTATCCATTATGGTAAAAATAATAAAAATGCAACCTATTCCTTAAATGGAATATCCTTGCGGGAAACTACCAATGAGAAGGATTTAGGAATAACGGTTGACAAAAGACTTGACAACAGTGAGCAATGCCAGCAAGCGGCTGCGAGGGCCAATAAGGTTTTGGCATGTATAAAAAGAGGTATTGATTCAAGGGAGGAGGATATTATCTTGTCTCTTTACAGGTCATTGGTAAGACCTCACCTTGAATACGCGGTACAATTCTGGGCACCGGCCCTTAAAAAGGACATTATGGAATTAAAAAAAGTGCAAAGGAGGGCTACGAAATTAATAAGGGGATTGGGAGATACTAGTTATGAAGAGAGACTAAAAAAGTTATATACACTAGGGATTCTTTACAGTGAGGACAAAAAAGGTATGGAATTCACTGAACTAGGTGCCTTCAAAAGGGGTCTCAATATTTTCTGAGAAAGGGATGACATACAGGGATATAAATAGAATAACATTAATATTTTAGAGCTTCTTGATCCTAGGAGAAATCCAATTGCCTCTTGGAGTCAAGAAGGAATTTTTTTCTCCTGATGGCAGAATTCAAAGTAGCTTAAGTAGGGGTTTTTTGCCTTCTTTTGGATCAAGAATAAGAAGGTTAGGTAGAAGGGTTGAACTTGATGGACTTAGGTCTTTTTTCAAACCTATGAACTATATAACTATATATACCAAATTTTCCCACTGAATCCTCACAAAATTAGGTTAAGTGATGGAAAATCCTCTCCAAGTTTATCAATTCAGGTGTCCTGATTTCAGAAATACCTAATTTATATAGATTGTCCATACTTTTCCAGCACTTACAGGGAACATACTATAAGGTATACATTATTCGTCTAATTTTTATGCTTATGGCTTAACGGGTTTGGGGGTTGTGAACGGGGGCAGGAGGGTTATACCGGGTAGATGTTGTGTTAGGGCAATGGGATGTAAGGTTTTTTTTTATTATTATCTTTTTTATATATTTTTAAAATATTTTTATATATATATATATATATATATATTTTTTTTTATTGTTAGAGGTCCTCTTAGGAACATGTTATTAATTCCAGTGATGTCACAATGACATCACTTAGCTCATTTTATTGTTTTTTTTTTAAATTATTATTTATTGTATTATTTTAGTAATCACTAACCTTTTTTTCCCCCTCCGTTTCCTTTTTCAGCATGGGAGGAGGGTGAGAAACATGGTTTCTTACTCTCCCCCCTGCACCGATCACACTGTGATAGATTAATACATTTTATTTGCAAATTTCAAATTTGACGTTTGGCAACTCGAAACTCGAGATCGTTGACAAGATCCTCCCGAGTAGTTCTGGGCTGCTTCCTCACAGTTCTCATGATCATGGAAATTCCATGAGAGCTTGCATGGAGCCCCAGACCGAGGGAGATTGACGGTTATTTTGTGTTTCTTCCATTTGCGAATAATCTCACCAACTGTTGTCACCTTCTCACCAAGCTGCATGGCGATGGTTTTGTAGCCAATTCCAGCCTTGTGTATGTCTACAATCTTGTCCCTGACATCCTTGGACACCTCTTTGGTTATGGCCATGGTGGAGAGTTTGGAACCTGATTGATTGCTTCTGTGGACAGGTGTCTTTTAGACAGGTAACAAGCTGAGATTAGGGGCACTCCCTAACAAGTGCTGTAATAACATCTTCATTGCTTCATATCATTGTGGTGGTGTACAGAGCCAAACATATGAAAATTGTGTCACTGTCCGAATTTCTGGCCTGGACTGTTACCACCATTTCAAGATGAGAGGTCTGAGAGACAGCCATGGGTATGTTCCAGCACTGTAGTGGTTGTACTCCATATGAACCATGGTGTTTGAGGATTGGGGAGAGGACATTGTCTTACCTGATAGAAGGATCAGGGAGGACTTCACTGCAGTGTGACCGTTTTAGAAGTTCCCACAGAGTTATGTCTGCTGAGATGTGGACGAATAATGAAGATAGCAGATTAAAAAAAAGTGTGTAAGAAAGTAAGTGAGAATAAATGTGGGCAACTGCCAACAAATTTCATTCTCGAATCAAAAATGCCCCCGAGTTTTCAATCGAACCAAATAGGCAGAGAGCAAACTTTGCTGCCTGAAAACAGATGGGCCAAAAACAAACAAAAAAATGTGTCCAAACTGTTTTTAGACATGTACATGTCTAGTCCCTAACAGGGGTTACCTGGATTTGCAAGTACACCCAAATGGAAACAAAACTGTGTGAAGCTATGGCTTGAAAGACTGGCCTTTTTAAATCTTGTAATATAGAGGCAAATGAAGTCTTATGTCGGAGACAATTTCAGTGTTTAATATGTTAATTAAAGGCAGCATATCACCCACTTGCGCCTCAGCCCCATTCCACATTTTACTAAAATTAGGGATTAATCTAGCCTTGGTGCAGAATTAATCTAAATTTTATTAAAGACAGGAGGCGAGTATTTTGCATAACTTCCTTTACTGAATAACCTCCAGCAGCAAAACAGTTAACAATAAAATAACAATAACCAATAAGAATAGGGCCTTAAGACCCTATAAATGATCAAGAATCCGGTCACTCTTCCTCTTTCTTTGCCAGAACGAGCCGAACAGGAAAAAACAGGAAAACAGCAAACGTCCCGGCAGTGGAAACAGAAAAACTCATGAACGTAAGAGATGAACAGAGGCCCAGAAGCAGAGGATCGGCAAGGTTCAGACACAAGAATGTAAGCTTGAACGCAACGCGCTACACACAACCTAGGCCTATCCGAGAAGTAGAGATTGGAAAATGAGCGCGGGTGAGACTTAGTCCGGCGCAACACACGAACAGAGACACCCACTGGGGAAAAGGAGAAAGAAGAAACATTGAAAGCTCGAACATCAGAAACACGACAGAAAGAAACGAGACACAGAAGCAAGGCAAGCTTGGCAGACAATTGACTTTGTCCAGCCAAAGTTTCAGGAACTCGAGGACCTTGGAGATGTCCCAAAAAGAAGCATATTGAGGCAAAGGGGGTCTGGTAGACCGAATGCCTCACAGGAGCCAACAGACTGCAGGGTCCTTTCTGACCCCAAGGCCCGCCACGGTGACATAAGCAGCAGAGATAGCCGACCGAAACACATTAATAGTTCTGTAGAAAGAACGTTATAGAGGCCGTAAAGGGATCACAATGCTGTTCCACACACCAACTACCTCAGACCTTCCAAGTCTGAAGGTAAGATTTTCTGGTGCCAAGAGCCCAGGATCCCCAGAACAAATCTTGAGCCGTCGTCGATAACCCTGACATGTCCCAGAATCCCCAGAAACCGTCTAGGCCACAAACAATAGACGATCCTGGAGGACAAGAGGGTGAATATGCCCCTCTGGGTCTAGCACAAGATCCCCCAATGATGGAAGAAGCAGGGCATCTGCGCACAACATCTCTAGAAGCAACGGGAACCAAAGTTGATTTCTCCAGAGGGGGGTCACCAGGGTGACCGTCACTCCCTGACTTGCTAGGGTGTGGAGAGCCCAATGGATCATGGAGAATGGGAGAAATGCATAAGCTCCCCTGGGAGGCCACGACTGAAGGAACGCATCCGCAGCTAGCGAGAGCGGATCCGGCCAACTCAAAAACGCAGTTGGTCCTGGACGCAAAGAGATCCAGATTAAAGGGACCCCGACGAAGCTCGAGGGCGTGAAAGACCTCCAGTGGCGCCAGAACCAGTCTGATACCAGATTGCCCTTCCCGGGTAGGTACTCTGCCCGAATGGACAAATGATCGTCGAGACAATATTGGTAGAGATCCTTGGTAAGCTCGGTCAGAAGACGCGAGCGCAAGCCCCCCAGGCAGTTGATGTATCTCACTGTGGACACGTTGTCAATGCGGAGGACCAGGGCGAAATCCGGGACCGAGACAAAAATGGCACGACTGTTCCAGGTCTCCATGTGCACCAGGCACCAGCGGAGTTCCAGTCGAGCCTCGTCTGAAAGAGCGATAAAGTGATCATAGCCCGACACGCGAAGGTGGTAGATTTTCAAGCACTGAAGGGCCCAATAGTGAAGAGGGCTCGGGAAACCCGCCTGAATGGATGAGGACATGCAAGGTTTCTCAGTAAAACGAAACTACGTTTGAGCAGTTCGCCACAGAATCCACCGTAACACCCAGGAACTGAATAGAGTGGATTTCTCTACATTGATCACGAATCCCACATCCTGAAGGAGACGGACCGTGATAGAGGTATGGTGGAAAAGGGTGCCTTTGTCGCTCGCCATCAGGAGGATGTCATCCAGATAGATGGCGCGGATGCCTGCGTACGAACGAATTCCATAACCGGCTTTAGCAGCTTTTTGAAGCACCAGGGAGCCAAGCTTAGGCCGAACAGGAGACACGTGAACTGCCAAAGATGGCTGCGCCATCAGGACTGCAGGTAACCCCTGTTTCCAGGGTGCTTTAGGTCAAGCCTAGTGAACCGGCCCTGCAATAAATTGTGGGTCGGAGACCCAAGTTAATAGATGGGGGGTCACCCCTATAATGGCACCCAGCAATAACAAAAACAGCTTGGCAAACGAAGGATAAAAAGATGTGTGTGTGTGTATATATATATATAGATATATATATATATATATATATATACATACAGTGGGGCAAAAATGTATTTAGTCAGCCACCAATTGTGCAAGTTCTCCCACTTACAAAGATGAGAGAGGCCTGTAATTTTCACCATAGGTACACTTCAACTATGAGAGACAGAATGAGACAATAAAGTCCATAAATCACATTGTCTGATTTTTAACAAAAGTTCATATCAATACTTTGCTATATACCCTTTGTTGGCAATGACAGAGGTCAAACGTTTTCTGTAAGTCTTCACAAGGTTTTCACACACTGTTGCTGGTATTTTGGACCATTCCTCCATGCAGATCTCCTCTAGAGCAGTGATGTTTTGGGGCTGTCGCTGGGCAACACGGACTTTCAACTCCCTCCAAAGGTTTTCTATGGGGTTGAGATCTGGAGACTGGCTAAGCCACTCTAGGACCTTGAAATGCTTCTAACGAAGCCACTCCTTCGTTGCCCGGGTGGTGTGTTTGGAATCATTGTCATGCTGAAAGACCCAGCCATGTTTCATCTTCAATGCCCTTGCTGATGGAAGGAGGTTTTCACTCAAAATCTCACGATACATGGCCCCATTCATTCTTTTCTTTACACGGATCAGTCGTCCTGGTCCTTTTGCAGAAAAACAGCCCCAAAGCATGATGTTTCCACCCCCATGCTTCACTGTAGGTATGGTGTTCTTTGGATGCAACTCAGCATTCTTTCTCCTCCAAACACGACGAGTTGAGTTTCTACCAAAAAGTTCTACCTTGGTTTCATCTGACCATATGACATTCGCCCAATCCTCTTCTGGATCATCCAAATGCTCTCTAGCAAACTTCAGATGGGCCCGGACATGTACTGGCTTAAGCAGGGGGACACGTCTGGCACTGCATGATTTGAGTCCCTGGCGGCGTAGTGTGTTACTGATGGTAGCCTTTGTTACTTTGGTCCCAGCTCTCTGCAGGTCATTCACTAGGTCCCCCCGTGTGGTTCTGGGATTTTTGCTCACCGTTCTTGTGATCATTTTGACACCACAGGGTGAGATCTTGCGTGGAGCCCCAGATTGAGGGAGATTATCAGTGGTCCTGTATGTCTTCCATTTTCGAATAATTGCTCCCACAGTTGATTTCTTCACACCAAGCTGCTTGCCTATTGCAGATTCAGTCTTCCCTGCCTGGTGCAGGTCTACAATTTTGTTTCTGGTGTCCTTCGACAGCAATTTGGTCTTGGCCATAGTGGGGTTTGGAGTGTGACTGTTTGAGGTTGTGGACAGGTGTCTTTTATACTGATAACAAGTTCAAACAGGTGCCATTAATACAGGTAACGAGCGGAGGACAGAGGAGACTCTTAAAGAAGATGTTACAGGTCTGTGAGATCCAGATATCTTGCTTGTTTGTAGGTGACCAAATACTTATTTTACCAAGGAATTTACCAATGAATTCATTAGAAATCCTACAATGTGATTTCCCCCCATTCTGTCTCTCATAGTTGAAGTGTATCTATGGTGAAAATTACAGGCCTCTCTTATCTTGCACAATTGGTGGCTGACTAAATACTTTTTTGCCCCACTGTATAGGTTGGAGAAAGAACTGAAGTACAGGCAAGAAAAAATGGGACTAGGAGCTTTAATAAAAGTGTGATAGAGAACAGGCAAGAGGGGGGTGAAACATGCACTATACCACTGAGCTACATCCCCTAACACCGGCCGCACAGCATCGTCAAACAGGAAAAAACTGACCAGGCATGCGAAGAATAAAATAATTCTGCGGTCGGAGGTGGAAAACTAAAAAAAAAAATGTAAAAAATCTCCGACTGCGGTGAGCAGATGGCTGAGCGATCCCGCTGCATGGTTCACAAAACTAGAACCACGCAGCCGGAGAGCCCAGCACACGGAGGCAACTGATGTGGGTAGTAACAGCCGCGCAGACCAAAGTCGTGCCACACGGTAAGGATAAAACCGCGGCGCGACTGAGAGGCTGAGAAACACCGGCCCACATGACAAACTGAGGAAACAATGCTGACACGTGGGCGTAAGAAAACGAGGGAACAACCCAGAAGAAAGGTAGGAAAAGGAAAACCAAGTAGATAAACTACAAATAAAAAGGGGTGTCAGGAACCACTTTTTTGCTGCCTGAACCATGGCTTTTTCATACCTGTGCCATTTACATCTGCTACCACTAGTGGCCACCCTCCGCCCTCTGGAGCACTCAGAACTCAGGTGTGCCTTGTTACCTGGGTTGAGCCCTAGCCAATACATCCAGCTGGGCCTTGTTGCCTGGATTACCCTGCCTTTATGAACCTGCCCTGCCCTTCAGTGAGGGCCTTTGTATTGAAGTCTATGGACCTTCCTGCTGTGGCTCTGCACCTGTGCTGTTCCTGGTTCCCTGCTATTGTGTCCTTCCAAGTGGACTCCCTGCTATTGTGTCCTTCCAAGTGGACTCCCTGCTACTGTGTCCTTCCAAGTGGACTCCCTGCTACTGTGTCCTTCCAAGTGGACTCCCTGCTACTGTGTCCTTCCAAGTGGACTCCCTGCTACTGTGTCCTTCCAAGCGGGCTGTGTGCCTTTCGTACCCTTCCAAGCGGGCTGTGTGCCTTTCGTACCCTTCCAAGCGGGCTGTGTGCCTTTCGTACCCTTCCAAGCGGGCTGTGTGCCTTTCGTACCCTTCCAAGCGGGCTGTGTGCCTTTCGTACCCTTCCAAGCGGGCTGTGTGCCTTTCGTACCCTTCCAAGCGGGCTGTGTGCCTTTCGTACCCTTCCAAGCGGGCTGTGTGCCTTTTGTACCCTTCCAAGCGGGCTGTGTGCCTTTTGTGCCCTTCCAAGCGGGCTCTCTGTCTGTCGTGCCCTTCCAAGCGGGCTCCCTGCCAAAAGACTTATTACCTGTATTTTATTTTGCCATACGTCCGGTTACTTGCTTAGACTATTACCCTTATTTGCTGGTTCTGTTATATACATAAAATACACTGCATTACCTGGATTTCTGTTGGTAGTGTCTTTGTTTGCATAATCATGCACCCTGGGTTACATACTGAACCCCAAGTATCCCCTGCGCATGGGCTCCTACCCGACCTGATCACCCGAGTCCTGACAAGGGGGCAATAACGCAAACTAATCAAAAGCAGTACAAAAGGAAAATAATAGTAGCAGAAACAGTAAATATGGAAAATAATAAAACAGAGACCAAAATAGAATAATACAATCAACAAGTTAGAACAATGAAACAATCATAGGAGACAATAATAAAATCAATAAATGATAGACAATAAAGAAAATAATAATAAGGCCATAAATAAGGCAAATAAACTGGAAGGTTCTTACCTGGAGAGTGACCGGAATCTTGATCATTTATAGGGTCTTAGGGTTCTATTCTTATTGGTTATTGTTCTTTTATTGTTAACTGTTTTGCTGCTGGAGGTTATTCAGTAAAGGAAGTTATGCAAAATACAAAGCTTCCTGTCTTGCTGTTAAATTCTGTTTATCCCAGAGCAATGCACACAGGTAAAGAGAATACTTATGTACTTTAGAAGTACCAGCCTTAATAAAGGGTACAAGTGCAGCTGGGCTCATCAATTTGGACCTCCAGTATCAGAACCGATCAATGCCAGATACAGCTTAGGGTAATGCCAAAATCTGCATATAAGAGAGGAATATTCTATAAGCTTGGAAATGGGCATATTAACTGTAGAGCAGTACGAAATGCAAGGAGTCAGGTGGCAGGTAAGCAGTTCTGGCAGTGTATTATTTTCTTTGATACTTTAGTCACGTAAGAACAAAACTGAAACATTTAAGAACATTATTTAGTTGCCATGGCAACAATCTGTCAGCACAATTAAGCATTCCTTGGGAATTAAAATAAAATAATTCACATTTGCACACAATTTCCAGATAGTTCTGGGAAGGTTTTATGCATACATGAGTGTTAGTTGTGATGGTTCCAATGTCGCATTTAGTTGTAAAAGGTTTAAATGCAGCATAGCAAGTGGATCAGCACCCTGAATTTTGAGAGTTTATATTTATTTAATGAAATCTGTCATTGTGTTGGACCATATTACAATTCCTTATTGGGATAAATACATTTCAACATATTAATGAAATATTACTCCAGATTGCATAGTGTGGTATTGTGTCATTGGTGAAATATGCATTGAAACATGTGAAATGTCAAAGTAATTATGCTACTTTCATACAAGCTACTTTTTCTGATTGAACGTTTCCTTTCATATACCATACTGATTTTGTTAAATGTTACCTCTAGATGGTTGATACGTTTTAAAAATGTTACTCATTATATATAGATAATTGTGTTTTTCATAATTGAGTATGATTAGAAGACAACTGACAGTAGTCAAGATCATACGTCATTAAGTTCTTCTAGGTTTTGGACATAATGATTCATCACATGCTGACAAAAAGGCAACGGTTTTGGCACCATATGGTAACAAAGCTCTTTAGAGTTTTAGTCAGTAGAGAAACTTAACCGTAAAGAAGCTAGAGATAAACACAGTGAAAGGTGATGTTACATTACGTGAGAAACGTTTGAAACACATTACTTCACATTCTACAAATATTCATGTTTAGACTTGTACAAATGGATCAAAAACTATTTGACCTATTTTACATTTCCTTTTTGGTCGATTTGTTTAAAAAAATATATATATATATATTTCCTGCCCTTTCAGTTAGGATGAAATTCAGAGGGAACAAAATGAATTGTCATTGACCTTCGTTCACTCTCTCATGTTCTTTCATAGTATCTCATACTAGGCGTACCTAGAGTATTTGGCACCTGGGGCAGATCCTGTATGTGGCACCCCCCCACACACACTTCAAAACTGCATAGCTTCTACCGTTATATACCGGCGCAGACACTGAAGGTGGTACAGCATTACTGTTATCATTATATACTGAGGCAGACATTGAAGGTGGTACAGCATAACACTTATCACTATATACTGAGGTAGAAATTGACGGTGGTACAGCATAACACCTATCACTATATACTGAGGCAGACATTGACGGTTGCACTGCATAACACCTACCACTATATACTGAGGCAGACAATGACGGTGGTACAGCATAACACCTATCACTATATACTGAGGCACACATTGACGGTGGTACAGCGTAATCCCTATCACTATACATTGAGCCAGACATTGACAATTGTGCAGCATAACCCCAATCACTATATACAAAGCCAAACATTGATGTGGTGTAGGCCTACCACTTCATTAGTAGTAGGGATGCACCGAAACGAATTCTGGACTGAAACCGAAAATGCAGCATTTACCTGGCCGAAACCGAACATGACCCCCCCCACACCATAAAAAAAATCTAACACTTTTATTTAAAGTAAGTAACACACCAAAATAGGACAAAACAATTAAATAACAATATTATATATATATATATATATATATATATATGATTGATAACAGCAATCACATTCCTATCATGCTCAGGCATACCCAGATTCCAGGATGTACTCGCAGACTTGGCATGATAGGAGTATGATTGCCCTATCTACCCCTTCTCACTCCCTTCTGCCCTATCTACCCCTTCTCACTCCCTTCTCCCCATCTACCCCCTCCTAACTATCTACCCTCTCCCTCTTTGAAGTTCACTTACCTTTCAGGAGTCCTGCGGTGGGGGTGCAAGGCCTCTGACTCCCAGCTCTGCCACTGTATGTAACAGTATAGAGTGATGGGAGTTATGATGTACTTTTAGAGCATAATTATATCATGAAAAAGACATTGGAAATGGTACAGCATAATACCCATCACTCTCACACACTTACCAATCCACACATATACCAATCCACACATATACCAATCCACACATATTCCAATCCACTGTCACTCTCACTGAATGCTTTCCTACCTTTCCTCTTTTCGCCTTAGAGCTCCTTTTCCTCCTCTTCGCTTCTCTTCTTCAGTTCTTCTGTCTTCTTCCAGTTCAGAGGGCACGGACAGCGGTGGGCGCGGCTTCAGTGTTGTATGCCGGGATCTGACAACAAACCTCGGCGCACAGCAGCTGTTGCCGCGCCGATCGCAAGGGAGCGGTATCGGAGGTCTTTAACAGACCTCCGGCTCCCTTGAGTGATTTTAAGCCGGGTTCAAGGGAGATCCTTGAACTGGCTTAAAATCACTCAAGGGAGCCGGAGGTCTGCTAAAGACCTCCGATACCGCTCCCTTGCGAGCCTGCTCCTCCAGCGGTGGACATTACTGTTCGTCTCTGGAGGGGTGCCGGGTGCCGGCAAGTTGGCACCCCCCTGATGAGCGGCACCCGGTGCGGACCGCCCCCCCGCTAGGTACGCTACTGCTCTCACCCACTCTCTTTAACACTTTCATTCACTCTCTCTCACGCTCTCTCTGAATATCTTCCCACCTTCTCTGTCTCCCTACCGTGCAGCTCTGCTTCTTCTCTTTGCCTTCTTTCTTTGCTGCGCCAAAAAGTCTTCTTTCCTCCTTTACTTCTCTGTGGGCAACTGTTCATGGCTTTCCAGTGAACTTCCACAAAAAGGTGGACCTTCTATGCACACCCCTTCCCCCCGCCCTTTTTCGGAAGTCCATTGAGAGGCCAGAATAATGCAGATAGATTTGTTGAGAAAGAGAGATGCAGAAATGCTTCTCTTTCTCAGGGATAAAGGGAACAACAAAAACATTTAAGAACATATATTTTCCTTTTGTTAGCTTATGTGCATGATAGAGTGGCAAGAGAAGAGAAGACTAGTCTTACCTGTGGCACAAGGGCAAAACTTGAAGAAAAGTTGAAGGTTTAAATATTTATTGTATCTAAATATCTGAAGAAAAGGTCAAATTATTTGTGTATTGTAACAAGGTGCGGGGTGTTGTCGTGGAAGGGGTATACATTCCCCCTCGATTTTGCAGGGTTTTATACGACATATAGGGCAGGCTGGTGCTCCACCCCGCAGTTTACATGCACCTGGACTGACACGGGTTCCAGGCCAGGAGTTTAAGCTGACTCCAATGCACTGGTCAGCTGCAAGTAATTAGCTGCACTGACTGCAATATAACCTGACCTGTTGGACAGAGGGGGAGAGAGAGTTTGTTTGGAAGCAGCAGAGCTTGCTATGCACAAAAAGAGACCATCAAAGAGGTTGGTGGGATTACGTTTTGTTTTAGTTTAGACCCTTAGTAGTGAGGGAGTTATATGTTAGTAAGCGCTCAGACGAGCTAGGCTTTTGTTTGTAGGGAATTTGTGTTCTATGTAATCCTGTAAATAACTTCATACGTGGACTACAAATAAATCGTGGGTGATTACCTAACTGAGATGTGGCGTTAATACCCTAGAGGACCGTGCTGTTTGGTACCCTGTGTGGGTGCAGGATCACAATATATAAATAACTACTCAGTTGCTAGCTCATCATTAGGACCTATTTAAGTAGATGATACATTTCTGCATGAGATAAACGGATCAATAAAATGGTAAAGGTTTACTAATGGAAATGTGATTTAATGTGCTAAGGTAATTATATACAATACAATATTTTAAATACCTAAAAAATACATACTCTCATTAATAAAGATAGAGTTTGCATTCCAATCTTAATAAAGGCACATAGAAAGCAATTTTCATTATATATTTAATCTATTGCTATACTGGCCACAAATAACATTTTGGTAATGATATTGGTGTCATTGGTATTTATTAAATTCAGTTGTGTGTTTGGAAAACTCTATTGTGCATAATTAAGATAAGAAAGTAAAATTGAATCAAGCCTGTATTGAACATAGTTCCCCTCACAATATAGTATAAATTAAAGCACATGCAGGTATAGCAAAGGTTAGGCATTGTATCCATACACAGTGTCTGTGACAAGGCTAATGGATGTCTGTGGTCCAACACAATGATTCTTATTGTTTTCCAACATCAATTATCTAACTAGCTCAACCAGAAAGAAACGTTTTTGTCACTTAAGCATTTAACGTGATACTTTTCCTAACCAATACTAAGCCTATTGATGCCATTTCTGATAAAAAGGATAAACACTGAGATACCTGTAAAAAATATGGACATTTTATGGGCATGATAAATCTAAATTGTTTGTATGCTGTATTTGATATAATTTTAATATCATAAACATTCGAAACGAGTAGCAAATCTCTTACCTGTGTAAATAATATATTGTAAGACCTCTGGCGCCAAATCAAAGAAAAAAAACTAAGCAGATATGCAGTGTTCTCTGAATGAGTGAAAAAAAATACGTTGAAAGTTGAAACGCCAGTAGGTCTATTAAAACCACAAAGCTTTATTGTTCTTTACACATCCATACAAGCCTGGAATCGAGACTCACCAGGCAACGTTCTTCCAGTCTTCCATTCTCCAATTTTGGTGAGCCTGTGCGAATTGTAGCCTCAGTTTCCTGTTCTTAGTTGACAGGAGTGGCACCCGGTGTGGTCTTCTGCTGCAGTAGCCCATCTGCTTCATAGTTCGATGTGTTGTGCGTTCAGATGGTATTCTGCATACCCTGGTTGTAACAAGTGGTTATTTGAGTTACTGTTGCCTTTCTGTCATCTCGAACCATCCTGCCCATTCTCCTCTGACCTCTAACATCAACAAGGCACGTGCGTGAAAATCTGTGTAGATCAGTAGTTTCTGAAATACTCAGACTAGCCGTCTGGCACCAACAACCATGCCACGTTCAAACTAACTTAAATCACCTTTCTTCCCCATTCTGATGCTCGATTTGAACTTCAGCAAGTTGTTTTGACCATGTCTACATGCCTAAATGCATTGAGTTGCAGCCATGTGATTGCTGATTAGCTATTTGTGTTAACAAGTAATTGAACAGGTGTACCTAATTAAGTGGCCAGTGATTATAAAAATCATAAAAACTATCATAAATCATAAAAACTAGCGCCAAGTGAGTTAGCGCCAAGAAATATGAAAAGATATAAATAAATAAGTATAAATATAAATAAATAGAAGGTGGACACAAACAAGAGTTAATAAATCATTCTAATAATTCTAAATATACAGTGATCCCAAATGATGTTTATCATGATTATTAGACATACATTTATGAATATATTATTATATATAGAAAAGGGAGACATGACATACCACTCATTAACCCTTTCAGGACCGGGTTTTTTTTAACCAGTTTTTGTGCTTTTGGTATGACTTTATTCAACTCTGATTGCCTACTAACCAATTTAGTGCACCCACACACATTATATATTGTTTTTTTTAGCACAAGTAGGGCTTTCTTTTGAAATAATAATTATATATATAAATCATCATTTAGTATGAAATATATTTAAAAGTGTGGGGAAAATTAGGGAAAAAAGGAAATATTTTCACAGTTTCACCTATAAAAACCACCATACTTGCTTGATTGTAAGAAGTGTTTTTTCCATAGCAAATGCGTCTTATATTCGAGGTGGTCTTATAATCAGACCTCAAATAGAGGCCTGGATCCTCCTCTCTGGCAGCCGGTGAAGGTCTGTGCGATGCACACAGACAACCTCCACTGCTGCCGGGGCTTTTATGACGGAGAACCGGCGTAAGATGACTTTCCGGTGCTCCACCATAGAAGCCCCAGTGGAAGTACGGGCCAGTAGCAGCAGAGGTTGTCTATGCGCATCGCGCAGGGTTCACTGGCTGCCTGAGAGGAGGATCCCCCGCTGCGCTGCAGTGGACCTGGAGACTCCTCCCTGGCAGCCGGTGAATGTCTGCGCAATAATCTGGGGCTTCACGAGTAGCAGCGGAGGTTGTCTACGGGCATCGCACAGATGTCCACCGGCTGCTCCCACTAGACACCAGGGAGTCTGAAGCACAGGAGACAAGTCTAGGGATGCATAGGTAAGTCGAGGGGGGCATATAGGGGTATAAGGCATATCAGGGAGGCAGAGTGGCAAATAGGGGGGTATAAGGCATATCTGGGGGGCAGAGAGGCATATAGGGGATATAAGGAATATCAAGTGAGGCAGAGTCGCATATAGGGGGGCAAAGTGGCATATCAGGAGAGGCAGTGTGGCATATAGGGGGGTACAAGACATGTGGGGGGCAGAGTGGCATATAGGGGGTATAAGGCATATCTGCAGGGCAGAGTAGCAAGCCATGGGGCAGATGTGCATAACTGGGGGGCAGGTTGGAAAATAAAAGGAAATAAAAATGATGCATTTTTCTCAATTATAGTTTTTATTTAATATGAAAAAATTGTTTACATGTAAATTAATATTTGCTAATACAACTTTTTTCTTATATGGTAGTCTTATTTTCAGGAAAAAAAATTCAAAAGTGTATTTAGGTATTTGTCCAGTTTTTGGAAACTCCACATATGCCTGGCATTTTCATTTATTTTGGCACCTAAAGGGTTAAATATGGATGACGTGCATCGCTGTCTCTAACAAGATTTTGTTAAAAATGTGGTATGCTGGGGGTTGTGCGCCAATAGCGCCCAGAAAAAGAAAAACTGCTAAACAAAAGTATATATTTTTTTAAAGTTGACATCCCAAAGTATTTTACTTGGGGCATTTTAACACTTGATTTAACCATTGTAGTGCCAGTCTATCCTAAACATTGAAGTGGAATTTTCTTTTTTTTCATTTTTAACAAACCCATCCTATCCAAACACAGTATTTCAGTATTGTGTTTGTATTCCGAAACACCCCTCGAGTACAGGAATACCCCATATGCATGGGTAGCACAAAATTGGAATATGCACATTACAGTTTTCAAATATGGAATTTTGACAGATCAGTTTGCTGGGTCCAGGTCTCATTTGAGACACAGTAGAGGTCCCATAATTCATTTTAACTCCCTAAAACAATATATTTCCAAAAACTAGCTCAGGGAATCTAGTTAGGGACATATTGGCCTGTCCCATGCAGCTGATTCCACATCAGATCCTTCCAAAATGAGTCTAACAAAAAAGAAACCATTTTTCACATTCACTTTGCAGTTTTACTATGTTAATTTTGGATATGTGAAAGAACAAAATAGGTCTTGATTTTTGGTCAGTAACATACCCACAGCAATGTCCCACATGCATAGATAAGTCATGTTTCTTAGATATTGTGGAGTCAAAACTGGAACATGTGCATTTCAATATGTAAAGCTATCAGATCACTTGTAAGTGACAAGTTTAGGCCACTGACATTGATCATGTGTGTGGGGGGTCACTTTTACTGTAGATGACCTTTTTCTCTTTCTAGGGCAGGGTATTCCAGGGACTGCCATACTGATTAGATCCCTCCTATTGGCCAGGAGTGATCTGATCATCATCAGCCCACTGTTGATTGGTTCTTAATGGAGTGACCGGGCAGCAGGGGAGGGTTGGGGCAGGTCTCCACACTCATGTTGAGACTGAAGAAACATTGGCTCCTGTCCCTTAAGCTGCCTTGTGGGGAGGAGCCTCTTTGATCACTCCTGTAGGAGGGCTCAAAGGGCTTGTGGAGGCTGTTGCTGGTCTGCCAGCAGCAGAGCCCTTTACAAAATGGGTATTAACTCCTAAATTGCTGCAATTGCAGCATTGAAGGGGTTAACACTACACTGTCGCTTTCATAGAGCAGAAAGGCAACAGGGGAATGTTCCCTGAAGCTGCCTGTGGCAGCTGAAAATGCAATTGTGGAAAAACCGGTATTTGCGTATTGAGCCTGCAGAATCGCTCCCATAGGAGGGCTCCGGGCAGCTATGCTGGTCTGCCCAGACACATGGGCAGACAGCAGCAGCAGTGCCCCCGCGATCACCACTATTGTGGTGACGTGAAGGCATAATTTTTGCATGACGTACCAGGTACATCACAGAACTGATGAGCCCACTTGGGCATGGCGTACCTGGTACGTCACCAGACGCGAGGGGTTAAGGTGTCTGTTGGTTTATTGTTTTGTTGTTATCGTGATATTTCATTAAATGTTATTGTATCTTTAAGTACGAGATTGTTGAGTTTGTTACAATATAATTTTATATACAAAGTATACACCTTCTGCCTACCAATTTATTTTGTGCTGTCTGCCATCTTTCTATAAAAAACTACGAACTGATCCTCAGTTAACACGCATACCTGGGAACCCTCCTGGTGTGACCCGGATAACTCCGGGAGAAGCGCTGGTTCTCCGGGTCAACACTCAAATCCTCCGGGTCCCTGGAGCGAGTCTGGCCACGCCACACTTCCCTGCCCATTTCCACTTTAAATTGGGGGTGTTTCCTGCGATGTCAGCGGGAACGCCCCCTGATGTCGGTGGGCAATCCTGGCCATGTCCCGCAAGGCTAGGCCCTGGGTAGCCAGAGCCCACAAATTCCCAGGTATGTTAACATGTCTATTGTTAAAATACTTGCCAGGTAACAACCTTTTAATTATTATTTTATTTTTTTCAAGGAAAAAGGCTTCAACATGGCCAGTAGAAATGTAAGGATAAAGTGTTTTAATTCTCAAACAGATCTGCAGGTATTAACAAAACATTAGGTATTTACACAGATTACCCCATGCCACAGAGAGCATCTATTGAACCAACCTTCAGTTCGTTTATCAATATGTATTTTGTAATATATAATATGGAACACAGAAGCTAACCTGTGAACCACATAATGATAAAAGTCTAATTGTTTTATGGACTTATGTGCATACTTGGGAACTTCTTGGCTCCGGCTACCCGGAGCCTTCCCTTACGAGACGCAGCCAGGACTGTACACTGACGTCAGCGGGCAGTCCCGCTGACATCGGTGGGCGTTCCCGCTGATGTGGGTGGGTGTTCCCGCTGACGTCAGGGGGAAAACCCCATGTAAATGAAAAATGGGCGGGGAGCGGGGCGTGTCAGGACCCTGAAACCCTGAGGATTTGGGTCTTGACCCGGAGAACCGGAGGAGCAGCGCTCACCCGGCAATCTCCGGATCAAACCCTGAGAGTTCCCAGGTATACTTATGTGCCTCTATTGCAAAAGAAATTTAAAAAGTCAAGATATATACTTTTCTAAAACACAAATTAATTATGTTTTTAATTCAAGGATAGAATTATCCAAGTAAAAGTGTTTGAGAAGAGAAAATGATCCATGCATTTTTCATTTTCTAAGCAGAATTGCAAGACCCCAAAAAATTACAATAGCTGTCTAGAAACATAGAAACATTGAAAGTGACGGCAGATAAGAACCATTAGGCCCATCCAGTCTGTCCAACCTGTGAGTACTTTCCTTAGTACCTGCCCTTATCCTATATCCCGTGCTTGCTTAAATGTCTTTACTGTATTAACATCTGCTGGAAGGCTATTCCATGCATCCACTACCCTTTCCGTAAAGTAATATTTCCTGATGTTACCTTTAAACCTTTGCCCCTCTAGCTTATATAACCATTTTAGTAGCCCTTCTCTAAACTTTCTCCAACATATCTATATCCTTCTGGAGATACAGTCTCCAGTACTGTACACAATACTCCAAGTGAGGTTTCACCAGTGATCTGTACAATGGCATGAGCACTTCCTTCTTTCTACTGCTAACACCTCTCCCTGTACAACCAAGCATTCTGCTAGCATTACCTGCTGCTCTACTGCATTGTCTACCTACCTTTAAATACTCAGAAATAATTACCCCTAAATCCCTTTCCTCGCACATTGAGGTTAGGACAGTATCAAATATTCTATATTCTGTCCTTGGGTTTTTATGCCCTAGATGCATTTCTTTACATTTATCCACATTAAATGCCAGTTGCCACAGCTCTGACCATTTTTCTAGTTTGCCTAAATCATTTGCCATGTTGCTTCTCCCTCCAGGAACATCAACCCTGTTGCAAATGTTTGTGTCATCAACAAAACGACATACCTTTCCATCAAGACCTTCTGCAATATCACTAATAAAAATATTAAAGAGAATGGGTCCAAGTACAGATCCCTGAGGTACCCCACTGGTAACAAGACCTTTGACTACAACCCTTTGACTACAACCCTTTGGGATCAAAACTCAGAGATTGCAGTTTATTTATAAGTCTTCTATGTGGCACAGTGTCAAAGGCCTTACTGAAATCCAGATAAGCAAAGTCTACTGCACCACCTTGATCAATTACTTTAGTCACCCAATCAAAAAAATCAATAAGATTCGTTTGGCATGATCTTCCTGAGGTAAACCATGTTGCTTTTGATCTTGAAACCCATGTGACTTATAATAACTTGGGGCCTGATGGGATACACCCCATCGACATATTTGTCTTTACCTTAGACAACTGAAGTAGAACCTCCGACTCTATAAGCTCACATATTTCAAATGATTCAGTCTTTTTTCCTAATTGAGGTCCCATACCCTCATTTTCATTTGTAAAAACTGAATAGAAATATTAATTGAGGCAGTCAGCTAGACCTTTATCCTCTTCTACATACATTCCTTCCTTTGTTTTTAATCTAACTAATCCTTGTTTTACTTTCCTTTTCTCATTTATATATCTAAAAAATGTTTTATCTCCCTTTTTTTTTTACAGACAGGACAATTCTCTCTTCCGTGTGTGATTTGGCAGCTCTTATAACTTTCTTTACTTCTTTCTGCCTAATTTTATAGATCTGTCTATCTTCCTCACTTTGAGTATTTTTGTATTTACTAAAGGCTAACTTCTTGTCTTTTACGATTTTGGCCACTTCTGCAGAGTACCACAGCGGTTTCTTTAATTTTTTACTATTACTGACCAGCCTAATATAATTTTCTGTTATCTTCAATAATACAACTTTTAAATAATCCCATTTAAATTGCCCCAGTCTGATAAGGACTCCTCTACACATATTCTTATTTTAGAAAAGTCAGCTTTCTAAAATGTTAAACTTTTTTGTTTTTGTGTGGTGTGACTCAGTCACTGTTCATATTTTAAACCACACAGACTGATGATCACTAGATCCCAAACTTTCACCTACAGAAATATATGTTAACATATCTGCACTCCGGGCACAACCAGCTACTTTGGTTTTCCAGTTCACATCACGGACATTAAAGTCACCCATGATTATAACATCCCCCTTCACTGTCATTTTAGCTATTTCCCCCACTAGTAGATCTAGTTCTTCTACTTGTCCTGGGGTCTATAAATCACACCTACGCGAGTTACTTTACTTTTGCCAAATTGTACTGTAGCCCAAATCGACTTTGTTCTCCTCACCAACTTGTGCTAAGTTAGATTTTATGTCTTTTCTATATAAAGAGTACCCCGGTATTGATATGACCCGGTAATTTTTCTCATTATACCATGTTTCGGTAACAGCCACTATATCAACATTCTGAGTTGCCACTACTGTTACAAGTTCATGGATCTTATTCCCTAAACTGCATTTGTAGACATGACCTTTAGCTTGTCATTTAACACTAAAGATGCAATCGCTTTCTGTCCTTGTTTTGGGGGGCAAAATATATGCTTCTCCCTATTATCTGTATAGACCAAGCCCCCAGATCCACCGACCTGGTTACTAAGTAAATCGCCTTCCTTTTCTATTTTTTCTATTTTCCTTTTATTTAACCTTCCCCCCCATTCCTAGTTTAAAATCCTCTCCAATCCTAGTTTAAAATGTTCTAGCCATTCACTCCCCAAGCACATTGGACCCTCTTGCATTCAGGTGCAATCCATCATGACTATAGAGATCATACATTGAAATGGGAAAATTTGTTGGGATGGAGAAACCCCTGGGCTGGCTACCCTCTTTCTCTTCCCTCCCCCACGGCAACCACGTCTTACTGTCACCCAACTATGTGCCTGACTCCCTTCTGACTGATCTTCTCCCTCATTGCTAGGGGCCCCATGTAAACTCTGCTCAGTGAGCAAAAGACTCCTCTCAAGATTGTCAATCTCTCTCAGTGTTTCAATGTGCCTCTTCAGAGCACCAACCTCAGCTTCCAGAGAGACCAATTGTTCACACTTGCCACAGCAATATGGACCCAGGAACTTTTTTTTAACGTTTTGCCGGAACTGGATGGTTCCCTTGATGGTGACATCACTGCATAATTATCTTTAAATGTTACCACATTTATTTATTTTTTTAGCTATTTTTATTTTTTCCATATTGTTTTATTATTTTTCTTCCATTTTTTTTAATTACCGTATTTGCTCGATTATAAGACGAGGTTTTTTTCAGAGCAAATGCTCTGAAAAATACCCCTCGTTTTCTAATCGGGGTCGTCTTCTAATCAGACCTCAAATAGAGTCTGATTAGGAGACTAAGATCCAGATCCCCCGCACCGCTGCAGGGGACCTGGATCCTCCTGTCTCACCCCCCCCCCCATCATACACACTTACCGGTGCTTCCTGCTGTATTGCCGGGGCAGCGGGTTGACGTCTACGCGATCCGCGTAGACAACGTCCGCTGCAGCCGGAAGGAGGTGTGGCTAGCAGCGGGGGTTGTCTGCGTCCGTCGCGTAGACCTTCCCCGACTGTCAGAGATCTCTGATCTCTGACAGCCGGGGAAAGTATACGCGACGGACGCATACAAACCCCCGCTGCCAACTCCACCTCCTTCCGGCTGCAGCAGAAGGCGACGTCAACCCGCTGCCCCGGCTGGAAGCACCGGTAAGAGAGGGCTGAGAGAGGAGAGAGGAGAGGAGAGGGGAGGGGAGGGGAGGGGAGGGGGGGGGGGAGAGAGTGTGTGTGTGTGTGTGTTAGTTAAATGGGGGCATAGGGCATTTCTGGAGTGGCGTTAAGGGGGCATTTAATAGAGCACTCTGCCTCCTGAAATGCCTTATACCTCCCTATATGCCACTCTGCCCCATAATATGCCTTTTAACCCCCTAAATGCCAGAGTGGCATATAGGGGTATAAGGCATTTCTGGAGGCAGAGTGCTCTATACAATGCCTTTTAACTCCCTTAATGCCACTCTGCCTCCTGAAATGCCTTATACCTCCCTATATGCCACTCTGCCCCATAATATGTATTTTAACCCCCTAAATGCCAGAATGGGATATAGGGGTATAAGGCATTTCTGGAGGCAGAGTGGCATATAGGGGGTCAAAAGGCATACCATGGGGCACAGTGGCATATAGAGGGTTAAAAGGCATATCATGGGCCACAGTGCCATATTGGTGTGGCAAGCCTGGGGGCAGATGTGCGTAACTGGGGGACAGGCTGGAAAATACAAGAAATAAAAACAAAAAAAATATTTTTCTCAATCATAGCTTTTATTAAAAAAACTAGTTTACATGAATTAACATTTACTGGTAAAACTTTTTTCCTTTAGGGTCGTCTTATATTCAGGCTTTTTCTTTTTTCCTAAGTTAATATTCAGATTTTGGGGGGTCGTCTTATAATCAGGGTCGTCTTATAATCGAGCAAATACGGTATTTTTTTGTGATTAGAAAGCTGAGCTCTGTTGACTTGCATGGTTGAATGCAAGACCCTTTTGGAAACTTTGGCAACTTGATTATTTTTTTTGAAGGACCCACCGCCATTTTGCGAGTGGCAAAATATCTCGCAGTAGTGGTTGTGAGCGCTCCCTGGACTAGCCACAGTGCTTCCTGGGGTGGGTGTTCAGTGTCTCTGAATGCCCCGCTATCAAGACATTGATCGCCTCCTAAACTCTTTTAAAATGGGTGTCTGCCACCATACAGTGTATGGCAGATGTTGAGCCAGATATGGCCCCTGATGCCGATCTCAGTGTTGCTAAATGCCTCAACATCGAGGCATTACAGCAACACCATTTAAGCAAAGATGGTGATGGTAAACTTGTTTAATGCCATGACGTGCCAGGCACATCATTGGTCGTTAACTGACAATTTTTGCGTGACATGTCTGGCCCATCATTAATTGTTAAGGTGTTAAAATAGCATACTGGGAAATACACAAATAGGAAAACACTTTTTTTATGCCTCTGCCTGTCTCTATTTGATATTCAGTTTACAATTACACCCTCATTTAACCACTTTGTGACTAGGAGTTTTACACCCTTAGAAGACCACAGCTTCTTCGATTTTTACTAGACTTGTGCATTCCTATTCGGGAGAACATGAAAACGAACACGAAAAAACTAATATGGTGGTGGATAAACATACACGAAGAAGCACAGCACGAAGAAGCTTTGTTTCTTCGTGTTTGTCCTCGTAACTATCTCCCAGCTGATCTCCCTGGTCCCTTCCCCCCCATACAAGTCACTAGCTCTAGCATATCTTAGGTCTTCGTATTATAGCAGGGAATCCATACGATCACGTTAGCAGCTGCCCTTCATTGGTTGATGCCAGAGGAGCCTCCTGCTGGCTGAACAACTACAACTTCCTTTGGAAAGTTTCTTTTATGCTGGTCTAAAACTTAAAACTGAAAAGTGTGTTTGTGGTGTAAGCAGCGTGGATTTCCTTGGTTAAAGAATTGACGTACATGGCATTCATCAAAACGATTCTAAGGTTCTGCAAGATTTCTTTGGGTTGCTTAATTTTTATCTCTTGCTGAACCTCTGAGTCGTATACTGGATTTATTAGGGTCTGTTAACCAGCAATGCTCCCACTCCTCAAATTATGAAGGGATGAGACCAATGGATGGTCCAGGCGAACTGGCTGATAAATTGGCATTTGGGTGCATGAGAAGAAATATTCACCCTCCCAGTTATCTCAGTCTTTGAGGTCTAAGTGGGAAGAGTGTTATGTATCAGGTGTTATGCAGTCTACTTTCCAGTAGATGGCAGCATAGAAAAATTGTGCACTTGTTCTTC
The DNA here is from genome assembly GCA_023333645.1 of Sceloporus occidentalis. Classification (NCBI taxonomy): domain Eukaryota; kingdom Metazoa; phylum Chordata; class Lepidosauria; order Squamata; family Phrynosomatidae; genus Sceloporus; species Sceloporus occidentalis. The sequence continues at coordinate 3,024,865 of JALMGF010000065.1, read as the reverse complement.
TGTTGTGGTTATATGTTAATCTAATGTGTGTTGTTAGTAAAGTAAATTAAAGAAGAAGTCATATTTTCACGGCTTGTCTGTGTCTGTGAGCAAACATATACATACCATTCAAATACACAAAAGTTTTGGAACATCCACCGGACTTGCCCCAACACCCAGACTGGACACACAGGACATTACCCAGCAACCAAATTGCATCCACATAACGTCTCTCAGCACCCAGATTGCACACAGACACGGAACTTGTCCAGATTGTACCCCCAGGACTTACCCAGCACCCAAATTGCACCCACAATGGTCTCCTCTCAGGTCTTCTCGTATTCAGGCTCAGATGTACACTTTATTCATTCCATACTCTTTAAGCTTAAAACAGTAACAGTAATGGATAGACTGTCAGAATACACATATGCTGTATATTCTAACCTTATAACCACCTGCCCACACCTGCCCACATATACATTTATTTGCTTTGTCTAATAATAAAGTTATTAGTAATTAGTTTGATGATTTGAAACATTTAATTGTGACAAATATTAAAAATAGAAGAAATCAGAAAGAGGACCAATACTTTTTTACAACACTGTATGAGGGAGCAAAATTCTCCCTTAAATACTACACTACTGTTTCTTAAACTTTGAATTTGGGCAGGGAAGTGGTTATTTGTAATGTGTATTTCTAGTAGACTTGGGCACCAGGGGGCTCTTCGTGTTCGTCTTCATGCTCGTCTTCAGAGAAAAAAAACCCTTCGTATTCCGCGAATATTTGCCCGTTCCTGTCTTCTTTTCGGGCGAATATTCGTGGACATTCTTCGTGCTCGTTTCATCTTAGTTTTCTCCTGGCTGCGTAGCAGGGGTTAATACAGGGTTAAGAACACATCGGAGCAGCAGCAGCAGATGCGTTCGCGCCGTGAAGGTACATGTGTGCCACTCTATTGGTCGCCGGAAGGTGGCTGGTCTGGCATCAACAAATGAATTGCAGAACTGTAGAATGCACATCATTCATTGATGGCAGGCGAGCCCCCTGCCGAAACGACCAATAAAGTTGCACACATGTACCGAGGTGTACTGTACACAATACACATTGACCGAAACTGAGGGCCAAGTTCCTCTGAGCAGTTGTCTTGTCTGAGACCTAGACAAATTCTCCAAGGAACTTGGCCTCCTTTTTATCATACACAGTCACACATCCATAGATGTTTAATAAAAGAATAGGGATTATTTTACATTTTTAAATCGATTTTGGACCACTTTTAATACATCCCTAACACTTGCTACCTATTTATAATGGCATACTTTGCAACAACCCAACTTTTACCGGACAGGACTGGAAAAAAGCAGGACTGTCCACGAAAATGTTGGGTGTGTTGGCAGGTATGCGAATGGAAAAATGTTGGACAAGAACTAAAAAATAGCTTAGGGTTAATGTACGGTTATGTTTAAGATTATTAGCAGTGCACTGTTTTGGTTAAAGATGTATTATGTCTAAATATAATTTAATTTTAATTTTAATGGGTTTATTTAATTTTATTTTAAAGTTATATTTATTATTATTTACTTTATTATATTTATTTAATGTTGTAGTGCTACCCTACCCAGCTATACCTATGTGCACTAGCATACCTAGTTTAGCTAAATTTGATGGGACAGGAAAAAAGCAGGACTGTCCCTGAAAAAGTTGGGTTTGTTGGCAGGTATGTGGATGGAAAAATGTTATAGGGTGAAGTGTGAGTTATAGCGTTAATGCTAGTGAGTGTAGAAGTGAAGGCCAGGGCAAATAACAGGAGGAAAGGTCCTTGTGATTTGTGCATTGTACGTGTGTGTGTTATGTGTTATGTCACTGTGTTATGTGTTATGTTTGGTAGGTTGTGTATCAGATGGAAAAAAAATGAAATGGAAATGGAAAAGGAAATGGAAAAGGCGAATGAGTGGGCAATTGGCGACCCACTAACTTGTTTCACCCCAGGGCAAAGCATCCAAACAACTGTCAGTCCTAGATGTTTGGCAGCGGACTTCCAGAGCTCAGACACAAGGCCCTAGCGTAAGCTGGCTACTCCGGCGGAGGTAGCAGGCGTTGCCACACCGCAAACAGACGCAGCCAGGGGGGAGAATCTACCCTTACCATTAGAGACATTTTGGGCATGACTCTAGCCAGGAAGCGAACTGGCAAAGAAGAGACGCTGGCACCACCACCACCACCAGCAGCAGCATTGGGAAAGGCGAATGAGTGGGCAATTGACGACCCGCTCACCTGTTTCACCCCAGGGCAAAGCATCGAAGACACTAGGCCCTAGCGTAAATTGGCTACACCGGCGGAGGTAGCAGACGTTGCCACACCACAAACATGTGCAACCAGGGGGAGAAACTACCGTAAACATTAGAGAAAGAAAATTAACTTTCCAAGCTAAGAGCTGGGTAACCCAACTTGGGCAGATTGAGCGCTGTGGACTCAGTATGTTTCCAGTCATAGAAAACACGCGCTCACTTTGAACAGTGGTTGGCGGACATGATAGAAGCTGCTGCACAACCCATGAGAGTGCAGGCCACACACTCTTCTTTTTCACCCCAGTAGCTAAGAGTGCACATTAGGTGCAGAAGGAACTTCACAGAGGTAAAGTTTGACCATTTCAGCAGCACTACTCTCCTTTCTGCTGCTAGCTCTGTCAGATGGTCCAACTATACTCTCAAGTGCCTCTTCCTAAAACGCAGCTGCTCCACTCATCTGTGTTGTGATGCTTGTGGCACTGCTGCTGATGCTGCTGCTAGGAGTAGCAAACCACATCATCTCTTCCTCCTCCTGCACCTCTCCCTCCTCGGACAGCATTCCCATTTTACGCTGCCAGTCACGCACCTTGTTGACCAATTGCTCCCGGTAGCTACTGAGAACATTGAATTTCATTGCTAGCTTTCCCTTAATTCTTGGATCGCAAAGGCACGCTAGCATCATTTCGGGACTCTCTTCCATGCATTTGCGAAGGTGTACTTTTAGCAGATCCTTCAGCTTCCTGACTATGGCTGCTACGTCAGGAAGTAGAGCTGCCTAGATGGGAGAACACTGGGATTACCTGGGCCAGACTGGCAGTGTTTGAGCTTAAATTTTCTGCGGCATCCCTGAATGGTTTAAGGACTGCCACTAGCTGGGCGATCACTGTCCAATCCTCCCTATTCAATGGAGATGTAATCCCAATATTATGCTCTGAGGCAAAATTATGGATTGCCCTTTGCTGCTCCAAAATCCTCTCCAGCATGTCTAACGTGGAGTTCCACCGAGTACTGACATCCTGTAGTAGGCAGTGTACGGAAAGACCTGACCTCTCTTGCTCTTCCCTCAAAAGTTGGCTAGCCTTAACACTATGGTGCCCAGCGATCTTTCTGCAGCGGGACAGAACCACTGCTGCTACATTAGTTCCTTCTGACATTGCTGCCTTCACTACAAGATGGATGATGTGGGCTGCACAGCGCACACCAACAATATGACCATCTCGCAGCGCTTTCACCATATTGGCATCTCCGTCAGTTACCACAAAACCAACTTCAACATTGGTGCCTGCCTCTGCTCCCACCCAAAGGCTAAACATTTTCCTCATTGCATGCAGAATATTTTGGGAAGTGTGCTTTTCATCCATCACTTCTGCATGGAGAAGGAATGATCGGTAGCCTGCTGGAGCAGCTTCCTTGGGCACACCGGGCTGCCAAAGAAAGTGTGCTGTCAAAGAAAGAAAGGCATGCTGCCCACTAGGTGCACTAGGGGACAATGTTCCTGCTGAAAGTGGAACGTGACGGAACTGTATATTGTGGAGCCACAGCCGCCATCAATTGTTTGAAAGGCTCCCCTTCAATCATGGAGAAGGATGCCCCTCCAACAGCAATGAACTGACCAATAAGTCGCGTTACTTTATTGGCCTGCTGTTTGGACATTGACCTTTTGGATTGGAATGCCACAAATTGTTCCAGGGTGGGCTGGACATGCAGTGCTCCAACCTGCCTTGGTCTCTGGCTGCCAGCACTAGCTGCTGCTGCTGCTATTTGGCTCAGAAGCAGCTGTTGGGGTTTTTCCACTCTCTCTGGAGAAGGTACTAGTTGTTGTTGTAGTACCATGGCCACCAGCTATGCTGCCTGCACTAAGTTTTACTTCTGCATCTTTCCCCAATAGCACAGCGTTGTGTTGAGTGCTGAGGTGATGCTTCATTCTAGAACTGGTAAAATGGCCAGACACTTTCCCTCTGCTTATTAGCTTCCCACAATGTTTGCACTTTCCATAGCGCCCTTCTTCAACATTTTCAAAGTGCTCCCAAATTGGGGTGCGCATAGCTTTGGAGTGTGCCTTGGGTGCTGCCTTACTGCTCGGGGTGGATAAACAGAGGCAGAACTAGTGGTGGTGGCACTGGTGGTAACAGTACTGGCCATAGTGGGACTGCTAATTGCTTTAACTCTAGATTTGGTAGGTTTTGCTGCTAGTGGTGGTGGTGATGATCGTAGCGGAGAAGGTGGAGGCTCAGGGGAAAATTGTGCACTTGTCATTTGGACACTGCTCCATGAGGAATCTGATTCCTGACCACTCATCTCCTCTACTTCCTCTGGCTCATAGTCTAGTTCTTCATTAGTCAGATCAAATGGAATTCCTGCTAGGCTGGAGCGAAGACTGATATCGTCAAGACTAGTAGTAGTGCGAGCAGGAAGAACAGACTCTGCACTTGGCCTCTAAGTCTCAGACTCCTCTGCTACCTCGCTAGGTGGAGTTCCACTATGTGTAGCCCTCTCTCTAACTGTCTTTACAAAAATATTGTAAGGACTTGGTGGCTTGCTAGAGGTACTAGGAGGACATGGCGTGGCGGTACCGGTGGGAACAGTAGGCGCAGCACTAGTGGTGGTAGAGGCGAAGAGGTGGTGGTGGTGGTAGTGGTGGTGGTTTTCTCTACGAAGGAATGAGATCGCTTTGGTTTGGGAAAACCCCTCTGAGTCTTGCTGCTAATTTGGCTCTGCTTGGTACCTTGCATGCTGCTTGTGGATGGGGAAGATGCTGCTTGGGGCAAAAGGCACTTCTTTTTACTCACTGGGCTAGTAGTACTAGTTGTGCTACCCTTTAACTTTGAACGTGCTTCTGGTGCTTTAGGCTTTCCGTAAAAAACCATAGAGCTTGTGGACCTAGCAGCACTACTACTGCCTGCTTTTGGTGCCTTTCCTTTACTTGATGATCCTTCAAGCAATGCTTCCCCAAATTATAAGCGAGAGCTTGGCCTACTTGGCCGACTAGACTGACGCAAAGGCTGCATCTTAGAACTGGTGGTGGTGCTGGTGGTGGTAGATGGAGTTTGTCACTCCTTAGTCCCAAAAGGAGGATCCATTTCAAATTGTGTGTTGTGTGTGTGTAGTGTAGTGTTTAAAAAAAACTATAAAAATAAAAAAAAGGGGATACAAAAATTTAAGACTTTGAATTTACACGGGCCTAAGAGCCTAGCCTACTACTACGCTAAGCCTAAAGCTATATTCCTCAGTATTCTAGTCTAACTCTAGGCAGACGCTCTCAAGCCCACTAAGCTAAAGTGAGGTTAAGTGATATAATATTATTAATAGATTAGAATTATTTATATTACGGATTATAGATAGAATATAGATTATGAATTAGAAAGAATTACTTATTTATATTATAGATTATGAATTAGAATTTATTATATGATGTTATATAATAAATATTAGAAGAATTACTTATATTATGGATTATAGATAGAAGAATATAGATTATGAATTACAATTTAGAATTAGAATTACTTATAGTATAGATTATGAATTATAATTTATATTATATTATGTTAAATATTTATAATATATTATAGATTAAGATTAAAGAAGATCAGAATTATTTTAGTACTACAGCTAGTACCTTGAAGCTTTGCTTAGTACAGTTGTTGTCGTCACACAGTCAATCTTTCTTGAAACGAAATTAGAAAATAAAATGTAAGAGCAAAACCGTTAGCTTCACTGCTTGCTGAACAAAAACACACAGCACTTATGCGGCTGCACTCACTAACCCAACAAGTTCACTTCACTGATGGACTGAGGTGAGCAAAACAAATGAAATAAAATTAAATATTATTAATTAAGAAAAATTGACTTGGTCTCTTGCTGTTGCTAAAACAAAGCACAAACTAAAGAGCTGCAGCACCAGTACTAATAAGATTAGCTGAACTATAAGCTAGTAATAATTAATTATTAATTTTATTTATAGCTAATTATTAACTATTAAGCTAGCAAAAATGAATTATATAATTAATATTACTGATTTTAGATTAGACACTAGTAGATGTCTTGAATGTCTACAGTACACTCTACACTAGTATACTAACTATAGTATATATATATATATATATATATATATAACTGACAAATATATATATAATTTTATAATGTATGCAATTATTAATATATTCTATTAAATTATTTATAAATTCTATTATTTAATTTATCTAAGCAGGACAGGCAGTAGGCACTTGTGCCAGCCCAGGGCAAGGGCACCCCAGTGCCAGTGAGGCACTGGGTGCACTGTCAACTCAACAGCACTACACAGTTGATGACGGACAAAAGCACTGAAAAAAAATTAAATTAAAAAATGACTAAATTAATAAAATTATTAATTCAGTAGAACTGAACACAGTACACTGTGAGAAATGGCAGGCTGAGGCTTACCAGTCTCACACAGAACAGAACTATCTCTCTCTGTAACGCTCGGATGCAGCACAGCAGTGTTGCCAAAGCAGTCACAGCGAAAAATGAATGGATCTCTCAGGCAAGCTCTTATAAAGGCGGTTTCAGAATTCAAAAAACAGCAGCACAGGAATTGGACGAGACCCTTAGCGTGACGTCACAAGAGCTGCGTGGCTCTTGTGACGTAGAACAGAATACAGTGCCGGCTGCGTGGCAAAAACGAAGACGATCAAGAAGAATCTTTGATTCTTCGTGGTTGTGAGTCTTCGTCTTCGCCTACGTTTTGCCGGCACTGTATTCTGTTCTACGTTCCTTCGGAACGAACAAAAAAACGCCCTCTTCGTGCTCGTTTTCATGTTCGCCCGAAGACGAATGCGCAAGTCTAATTTCTAGCGTGAGGGAGGGCACTACTTTTTACATGCTTTCCTTCATAATTTCACTGTATAGACTCTAATAACATCCTGATCTCATGTGACACTTGTATTATGTCCTTGGTCACCTAGACCATGTTTTATTCGACATAATAGTACATTCTAACGGCCATTAAGTGGTTAAGCTTCATTATACTTCTAGGTTTATTTTTCTGACATAGCTTTTATCATAACTAAATGAATCAACTGTGATATTTAGTTTAAAGTAACTATTTTACCTCATAGAAGCTGAGATTTGTGACAAAAAGTGGCACATCTGGCATTATCTAATCAATTTCTCATCCTGCCCTTCACCTGACTGACCCTTACAAAGGCTTCCAAAACCAATCTACCACAATCAGCAGCTTTACAAGTGGCCAGAGATAACTCAATACGGAGAAACATTCATGCGAAAACTGAAAACAGGAATTAAGATTTGCTATATACAAAAAGTTTATTTTTGAATTTATATATATTGAATATTTTTAGGAACATGACGACTGTGACCATACCCCAAAAGGGAATCTCAATATAACAGGGAATCATATCCTGGACTCTGATCCATAGTAGATACTGCAATTATAGATTTAGAATTTCCACTGTATATTTTGCAAATCCTCTTAATTTGGTTCAACAGTGACCCCCTGTGGTTATTATGCACACCCCAAACCAATACAGAAAAATGGTTGCTGTTTGACTTGTGCATTTGGATTTACACAAACTTTATTTTAAAGAAAATTAATCTCTGATAATGAGGACAGACCCTAAACAAAAAAAAAAATATATACGGCAAAACAAATTTTTGTTAAAATTTGTTCTTTCGATTTCCCGTTTTGGCCAATTAATTTAGGATTCAATTCTTTCAATGTTTTTCCTATTTCCTATTAAGCTGTGTTTTAGTAATGCACTTATTATACCAGCAAAACCTTTTACACATCACAAAATAATAAACTGGTAAATATATGTGACAAGCGTAGGCATTGGACAGTGTATATGTGCAGAGTGTTTTAGTTCTTGAAATACTGTTCCTTAATTGGGTTCAAGTTGCACATTTACACATCAGCAAAACCTCTTAATTTTGGGTAATCCACATAATGAATCAGAAAATATTTCAGTTTTCCTAGGTTGGGCAAAGGCAGTGGTGGCTGAGGCATTCTCCCTTAACCCCGGCCCCTTAACCCCTGACGACGAACCTATAGATTTCCGCTTCCGTCAACCCCTGCGATGCTGCATAGATAAGATAGGCTAGATGGGGAAGGGATCAGGGAGATTAGTAGACGAAGATGAACACTAAGATTCTTTGTTTTGTGTGGCTTCGTGTACGTTTTACCGCCGCTATCTTCGTTTCTTCAGGACAAACAACGAAAACGCACTCTTCGTGTTCGTTTTCATGTTCACCGAATACGAATGCACAAGTCTATAAAATACCAAAGCAAGGCACAATTCTAGTCACTCCCAAGGGTTTGCAGAGGGGTTATTGTCCTGTTGCATTGGTGGGATCCAAGATTGTTTGTAAATTATTCTACTATATTCTACTATTCTAACTATAGTGAATAAAAAATTACAATAATATGAAACGCACTACAATAAAATGTGTAAGTTTTGCTGAAAGTAAAGAATTTGGGAGATGGACACGTCCCACAATGTGGAGATATATCAAAGACAGACAAAAGGTAAAACAGAAATACATAGTGCCTAGCTTAAAAGTATATAAATCAATGCGCATTAAATGAAACTGGAAAACATTCAAAAAAGGATAAAACTAATAAAGGCAACTTTCCTTGATGTAATGTCCATTGTCATCAAATTCTTGATGAGCATATATGAGAAATGAAAGGAAAAACAAATAGTGTAATATATTTTGTTTAAAAGGTGTCAGGTAGGGGGGGGCGGAGTTTAGCACAGGTACCACCACACAAAGTCCAGTAACGCAGTAACACAGGGGCAAATCCAAGCGAGTAGTCGGGGTCACGGTCCAGAGGTCAAGGCAGGCAGCAGACAGCAGTATCAGGAAACAAAGCAACGGTCAAAATCCAAGGAGTCGGTATTAAGGAGTAGGTTACAAGAGACAGTACTTCACAGTAAGAAGCTCAACTAACAAGCATTGGGAGAGAGGTCTGTGGGGATTATAAGGGGCAGGGAATGAGCAGTACCTGATCTCCTCCTACTCTAAGTACCTGATCCCCTCCCTCCAGATCCACCTCCTCCCCCTCCCTGACCGAGAGGGTGGCCACACCTTCTGGGGCTAAGCCACACCCTCCTTGTCGGGAAGGGGCGTGGCTCCCGACTGCGAGGTCGGGGTTGCGGCCTGCCACGAGGCAGTGCCGCGGCGTTACCGGGAGACCCGCGGGCAGGAGTAGAACACCTGCCCGACGGTTCCCTCAACGAGGGATCCTGGACTCTTCGTGGCGCACGGTCCTGGGACCGTGCGACCATGCCGCCCGGAGGCCGGCCGACGGGGACCGCGTTCTGAGGTGGCGGACCCCGTGATGCGGTACGTGGTCCCCGTCGGGTCTGACAAAAGGGGAAACAAAAAGTGAAGAGGATAGATGATTTGATTCTTGCCTTAGGGGGGAGCTAGTCCTGCTCCCAGGGTGGTAAGATGTTCTTATCTTTATATCCAATTAGAGCATAGTTGTCAGGAGCAGGTATACTTCAAACAGAAAGTAGAACAGAGATGCAGTAAAATAGTGAAGTATTGTCAGAGCCGGTCTTAAGTGTTCTGGCGCCCTGTGCGGACTACTCCTCTGGCGCCCCCATCCCCAAAAAAAGAAAGGAGAACAAATCTCCCCCCTCTGCCCCTTCTCACTATCTACCACCTCTGCCCTTTCTCCCTGCCTTCCCCCCTCTGCCCCTTCTCACTATCTACCCCCCCGCCCCTTCTCACTGCCCCCCTGCCCCTTCTCACTATCTACCCCCTCTCCCTATCCTTACTTACCTTGTTGTAGGAGTCCTGCAGTGGGAGCGGGAGGTGTCTGTCTTCCTGCTCTGCCGCGGAGAGTGAGGAGCGCTGAACGGTTGCTGAAAACTTCACGAGCGACCGCTCGGCGCCCCTGCCCGGGACTTAAACTAAAACACAGGTTTTTTTTGTTTTAACTTTATTTCACATCCTCCGTGCTAAATAAAGTTAAAAAAAAAAAACAAACCCCCCCCCGAATGTTTTAATTTAAGTCCCGGGCAGGCGCCCCTGTTGCCATGGCGCCCTGTAAGGCTGCACAGGTCGCACACCCCTAAGGCCGGCCCTGAGTATTGTCAGGAATAAATGGCTCAAAAAGAGCAAAAGGGAAAAAAGAGACAAATCAACAGAAGAGAGAGAACCCTCTGTATTTGCTCTCAAAGTATTCTCTTTATGGTAGACTTGGATAATTGCCTATACCCTGGAGAGTGTTCTACACTTGGCTGAATTTTGTGGAGCATTTTTTTCTTAACCATGGAAAGGATCCTGCGATCATTCACCACTGTTGTCTTCTGTGGGCGTTCAGGCTTTTTTTGTGTTGCAAAGCTCACCAGTGCATTCTTTTTTTCTCAATGTATCAAACTTTTGATTTGGCCAATCTTAATGTTCCTGATATCTCTCTGAGGTTTTTCTTTTTTGCAGCCTAAGGATGGCCTGTTTCACTTGCCTTTAAAGCCTCTTCACAGCAACAGCTTCCAAACTAGAATCAACTCCTGACCTGCTTAACTGATGAAGCAATAGCCAATATCTGTCCATGAAACAGCTTTTGTCCCAATTGTCCAATTACTTTTGGTCCCTTGGTCATCTTAATGAGCTGTAATTCCTAAACTCTTGCTGCAATTTGGATGTGAATACCATCTGAGTTAAAGCTGAGAGACTGCACTTTAAACCCATATTAATTATTTAACTGTAGCTTGAATCTACATTGGTAAACAGCTGAACTAACAAAACTTTTAGTGTCCATGACCTAACTGTATGTCATTCTTTTTTTTTTTTTTTAAATAAGTTTTTATTCAGATCCAAAGAGTCAGGTATTGTACAGCGGAGAACAATGCTACAGTCATCAATACATGCACCAAAATGTTATAAGGTACAAATCAGTGAATGAGAGAAATGGACATAAATTAGGGATTAATCTAGCCTTGGTGCAGAAGACAGGAGGCGAGTATTTTGCATTATCCTTCTTTACTGAATAACCCCCAGCAGCAAAGGATTTAACAACCATCATAAAAAGAACCAATAAACACAGACAGGACCCTATATCAGTCCCAACATCCAGCAACTCCTCCTCTTTCTTTGCGGTGACGCCGAACAGGAAAGGCAAGCTACCAAGCCACCGAAGACTGGAACAGAACCTTCAGAACAGACAGGAAACCCGCAGGTAAACAGGACCCTGGATCCGGAAACACTCAGAGAGTCACAGAACGGCCTGAAAAACAGAAGCAAAGTGACAATACCAGGCACACAAAGTGGAAATCCCTGAAACAAGACCTCAAACCACAACTGAAACAGGGACAAACTAAGACATCCCCCCACAACCAAATCTGGAGGGCATAGAAAGGGAGGGAAAATACTCGCCTCCTGTCTTTAATAAAATTTAGATTAATGCTGCACCAAGGCTAGATTAATCCTTAATTTTACAGCAAGACAGGAGGCTTCATATTTTGCAATTTTAACGCCGCAACAGAGCGCAGGAAGCATGCGGCTGAGGGCGGAAATAAAAGGTGCGAAAAGTAGACTCCCGGGACCAATCTGCAGCCGAAAGGACGTCAGACAGGGAATTCCCGAGAGACAAAGCCACCAAGGCAGCAGCACCCCGAACCGAGTGAGCCCCAAACGAAGGCTCAACTCCAGCCAGGCTAAGGATCCATCTAATCCACCTGGCCAAAGTCGGAGCAGAGACAGGACGAAACGGGCGGACATAGGACATAAAGAGAGGACCTGAGGTAGAACTACGAAAGGGGCGAGACGCATAAAAGGTAAGCCTGAACACACTGAGCTCCGCGAAGTCTAGGTCTATCAGGGAAGTAAGGGTACGAAACAGAAACCGAATTGGACTTGGTCCGGTGCGAAATAGAGACGGAAACCCCGATCGGCGAAAAGGAGAAAGAATCTACATCAAACGCACGAACGTCCGAAACCCGACGAAAGGAAACCAGACATAACAGCAGAGCGGTCTTAGCCGAAAGCTGACGGAAAGATAGACGGATATTATCCGGCCATGCCTCAAGGAAGTCCAGTACCCGCGAGACATCCCAAAAAGCGGAATAACGCGCAGAAGGGGAACGGGAAATTCGGATCCCCCGGAGAAGGCTACACACCGAAGGATCCTTACCGACGCCTAGACCGGCAACGGGAACGTGGGCGGCAGAGATAGCCGACCGGAACAAATTAATGGACCGGTAACACTTATCCTGGGAATAAAGGTGCGCAAAAAAGTTAAGCACAGCCACTACAGGAGCCGTAACGGGATCGAAATCGTTTTCCAAACACCAGCGACACCACACACCCCAGGCCTGGAGATAGGACTTCCGCGTTTCAGGGGCCCAGGAGCCCCAAAGCAACTCCCTAGCCGCTGCCGATAGGCCCGGCACATTCCACGATCCCCTGAAACCAGCCAAGCCACTAGCGCCAGGTGGTCCTGAAGAATCAGGGGATGAGGGTTCCCCTCCGGGTCTAGGAGTAGGTCCGGAGAGGAGGGAAGGAGAAGTGGGTCCTCGCAGGACAACTCCAGCAGTTGAGTCCTCCAAAGCGGAGTGACCACGAGAACCGTAACCCCCTGCCTGGAGAGGTAGTGGAGCGTGCGTAGAATCATGGAGAACGGAGGGAAGGCATAGGTGCCCTGAGGGGGCCTGGTCTGGAGGAAGGCATCTGCCGCCAGGGAGAGAGGGTCCGGAAGCCAGCTGAAGAAGGCTTCCGTCTGGCGGTTCATCCTGGAGGCAAAGAGGTCCCCGGGAGTGATCCAGGGACAGAAACACCCCCGAAGAAGACGCCAGTCGCTGGCATCCCTCCAGTGGCGAGAAAACCAATCCGCCACTAAATTGTTTTTGCCGGGCAGGTACTCCGCCCGAATGGACAGGTGATTGTCCAGACAATACTGGTAGAGGTCTTTGGTGAGCTCCGTCAGGAGTCGCGACCTCGTGCCTCCAAGCCGGTTGATGTACCGAACCGCAGACACATTGTCCATGCGGAGGACAAGGGAACAATGAGTGACGGCCTTGGTAAAGCTGCGGACAGCAAAAGAACCCGCTATGAGTTCTAAACAATTTATGTGGAGACCGCGTTCATCGTCTGACCAAAGACCCCCCGTCGCCGTGTCGCCGCACACCGCACCCCAGCCAAATAGGCTGGTGTCCGATTCTAGGACGAGATCTGGAGCCAAATGGCTCGGCCATTCCAGGCGTCCATGTGGGAGAGCCACCAACGAAGCTCCAGCCGCGCCTCGTCGGAGAGGGGAACGACGAGGTCGTAGGAACCCGAACGTGCCAGCGACCTGAGGGAGACAGACGGAGATCGAAGAATTTTCCGAATCTCCTTCTTGATAGCCAGAACCTTGTCCCGTGGCAAGCGGAGCATAGCCGGAACAGAGTCCACGGTGAATCCAAGGAACTGGATCGACTGCGTAGGGACGAGGACCGACTGTCTCGTTGATTATAAAACCGAGGTCCTGGAATAGCCGGACTGCCAAGGCCGTGTCTCGAATAAGTGAGTCCCTGTCTGGAGCCATGAGGAGCACATCGTCCAGATAGGCGATGCACCGAATGCCGCGAGCGCGAAGGAATTCCATGACTGGCTTAGAAGCTTCGTGAAGCACCACGAGGCTGAGTTGAGGCCAAACGGGAGGCAGGTGAACTGCCATAGAAGACCCTTCCAACGAAACTGGAGATACCTCCTGTGTTCCGAGTGGACCAGAATCGTCAGATAAGCGTCTTTTAAATCCAGCCGCGTGAACCAATCGTTCTCGCGGAGGAGATCCAGCAAAAGATGGATACCCTCCATCTTCAAGTGACGGTAGACAACCAGGGAGTTAAGGGAACGGAGATTGATAACGGGGCGGAACTCCCCGGACTTCTTTGTCACCAGAAAGATATTGCTGATGAAACAAGGAGGGCCAAGGGCCCGCTCTATGGCTCCCTTTACGCGCAGGGAGGCCAGCTCCGCATAGATAAGGTCTCTGGAGCTGCATGGCAAGCGAGGGGAAAAGGGAGGGGCGACCTGACAAGGAGGAGAAACAAACTCTAAGCGAAACCCCGCTACTGTTTCTAGAACCCAAGGGTCGGATGTGAGAGCCGACCATGTGTGGGAAAAGTGCGCTAGCCTGCCCGCTACCGGAATAAGGGGAAAAGGCGTACAAACTCTGCCGAAGTCTTCCCTCGGAAGGTGGAGGAACCTCTGCCTCTGTAGGAGCCGTGGGAAAATGGGGTGCGGTCTTGAGACCGGTAGGTCGTGGAGGCGTGAGGAGCCGAAGGCAACTCTGCTGGTGGCATGACCCCTCTGCCGACCAGCTCTGGAGGAAAAACGTTCTCCTTGACGGAATACCTGCTTCATGGATGAACGAGCCTTATTCAGCGAAGTGAAGACACATGTTGACTGAGATTTTTCATAAACTTGTCCCCGAAGAGAAGGCCATTGGCTTCGGGCCCTAGTTCCTTCGGAGCCAGGTCAGCAAGTTTTGCGTCCAGTTTGAAAAGAGCGGCTTTCTGCCGTTCTGCGAAGATGGCACAATTGGCATTCCCGATGAGACAGAACGCTCTCTGGGTCCATTCACGGACCAAGTGGGCATCTAGTGGAGTGCCTGATGTCAAGGCTTCGTCGGCCATCTGGAAAACTTGGGCCAGTGGGCCGGTAGAGTCCAGTAACTTGTCCTGCGCCGCCTGTAAGCCTTGCTCAATGCCCTTTCTGGGGTTGCGACCGGTGCCAGAAAGGAACGTGATGAACGACTGGTCGAACTCTGGGGTGTTCGACACTTTTGCAGGCAAAGTGGGCCTTGGGCACTCTGAACGTAAACGTTGGCGGACCTCCTTATCCAGAGGACGTCTGAGCCAGAAGCGTATGAATTCCGCAATGTGGGCGGAAGGAGTCCACTCAGCCGAACGTGGATGACGGAGAGCTAGTGGGTCAAAGAGCGGGAAACCCAGTGCGTCGGATACCTCGAAGAGGTGGTCTGGTCCCGAGGTGGAAGCCTTAGGATGCTCAAGAGATGAATCCCGCCCGCGGTCAAGAAGAAGAGGGGAATCAAAACTGGAGGAACCAGCCTGGTATTCATCCAGAACTTCATATTCATCCGCCGGGTCCATAGGTGGAGAATCAGCAGGATCAGGCCCCATTGGAGAAACAAAAAGTTTCTTGAGTGGGGCTTTGCCTGGTCCGGAGGAGCTGGAGAGTCCTCCGCGTCCGAGTCCTCGCCCCTTGGTAGAGATGACACAGCATGTGTCTGACGGGCTGATTGTACCTCTGCCAAGGCAGGGCTGAGCGAAGCCAGGCTTGAAGGGCAGCCGGTAGTGGTGTCTCATAATCATCCGCCATGCTTCCAGGACTGTGTTTCTGGAAAACACAAAGTGAGGAAGGTGTAGGGAAAACGGAGCCGCGGGGCAGCTAAATGAAATCGCCAAAGGTAAGATAGATTGGTAAAAAACGAATCTATATAAATAAAGAAATAGTAACAATAAGAAATAAAGAAATACGGGAACGGGCCTAGCCAAACGAAAACCAGCACAAGATCACAGAATAAACAGGATAAACGGTAAAGGTAAATAAAAGGAAGAAGAGATAAAATCCAAAGGAAAACTAGACCCAAGAGAAGTAATATAAACTAGCAATGTAATATCTGATTATAAGATAAAAGACTGTAATTGGAATTTGCTCACCTGGAGGTCAAGCAGCAAAGAAAGAGGAAGAGTTGCTGGATGTTGGGACTGATATAGAGTCCTGTCTGTGTTGATTGGTTCTTTTTATGATGGTTGTTAACTCCTTTGCTGCTGGGGGTTATTCAGTAAAGAAGGATAATGCAAAATATGAAGCCTCCTGTCTTGCTGTAAAATTAGGTTACAGCCAATACCAGGTGTCAAATGTCGCAATAAAATTGGTACCTAACATTGGAACTAACCGGATCTGAGATTTTTCAGTTTTATGTAAGGAGTGAAAACAGGGAAAAGAAAAAATGTCGGTGCGCTAAGCTAGTCTCAGGCTCAAATAATACAAATGTATAATATGAGGCCTACCAAACAGTGTGAGCATGCTGCAAATACAGTGAGTTGGCTGTACAATGTATACAAAAAACAAAATACTGTCTGCGCTTCTCACCCTAATAAAGTTGGCAACAAATATATAAACATAATATAAATGAGAGGTTTTGGTTATATGAATTGGCCAAAGCATAATTAAGCTCACCCGCCACGTCAAGGCACACTCTCAATAGGGTGAGAACCTACTCTCACCTCCTACATAGTGGGCACACAAAGCAGTTTATACTGCTACCAAAACCAAATTAATGTGTTGGGGGAGGTGCAATTAAACCTCCTCCCATTTAACCCCTGGACAGCAAGCTGCAACCAGACTAATGAGGAGCCAACAACCTCAAATATGTGCAAACAGGGAAAAGAAAAAATGTCGGTGCGCTAAGCTAGTCTCAGGCTCAAATAATACAAATGTATAATATGAGGCCTACCAAACAGTGTGAGCATGCTGCAAATACAGTGAGTTGGCTGTACAATGTATACAAAAAACAAAATACTGTCTGCGCTTCTCACCCTAATAAAGTTGGCAACAAATATATAAACATAATATAAATGAGAGGTTTTGGTTATATGAATTGGCCAAAGCATAATTAAGCTCACCCGCCACGTCAAGGCACACTCTCAATAGGGTGAGAACCTACTCTCACCTCCTACATAGTGGGCACACAAAGCAGTTTATACTGCTACCAAAACCAAATTAATGTGTTGGGGGAGGTGCAATTAAACCTCCTCCCATTTAACCCCTGGACAGCAAGCTGCAACCAGACTCCTTTTTTTATGTAAGGAGTGAGCAGCGGAAGAGAAAGGCTGACTGAGGTTTGCGTATGCAGCCAATAGTGTGATTGAGCCACTCACAGAAGAAAAAGAAAAAATAACAGAACGTTAAAACAGTCAGGCAAACAAAGCGAACAAAAAGTACGGCACATATCGATGTGTAGTGTATAACAAGTAGGATTGGAGGTCAGGGGGCCTGAGTCTGGTCCAGAGAACGTGCAATCACGAAGGACACTGTAAGAGGAGGAGTGTCCCTCGTATGTGTGAATGATGACTGGACTCATCAGGTGGAGAGTTGGCGGCTGGTCAGGCGCGGCTGGTCAGGCGCGGCTGGTCAGGCGCGGCTGGTGTATGTGTATGATCGGTGAGTCAAGGTACAATGTGGGCATTGAGAAGCTAGAGAATAGGCGGTATTCCGCTATCATATTGAAGTCAAGGTGCCCAAACCTGGTGGAAGCGGAGAGGTGTGTGAGATGTGGTATGAGACATCTTTTCCAAAATGCTATGACGATCGAAAGTTACATAGTTACATAGTTATATAGGCTGAAAAAAGACATGCGTCCATCAAGTTCAGCCTTTCCTATATCTGTAAATTTGTTGCTGTTGATCTAAAAGAAGGCAAAAAAAAAAACCCAGTTTCACTCTTTCCAATTTTGCACTAACCAGGGAAAAAAATTCCTTCTTGACCCCAAAATGGCAGTTAGATTTCTCCTTGGATCAATAAGCTGTTTCCCCATAATTAAAGATTATATCCCCGAATATTATGTTTTTCCAGGTATCCATCCAGTTGATGTTTAAACGTCTGTACAGACTCCGATAAAACTACCTCTGCAGGCAGAGAATTCTACATCCTTATTGTCCTTACTGTAAAAAACCCTTTCCTCTGCTTTAGTCTAAATCTCCTTTCTTCCAGTCTAAACACATGACCACGTGTCCTATGCATAGTCCTGTTTATGAACAGATTTCCACACAATGGTTTGTATTGGCCCCGAATATATTTATATAATGTTATCATATCCCCTCGGAGGCGATGTTTTTCTAAACTAAACAGATTTAAATTTGTTAAACTTTCTTCATAACTATAGTGCTCCATTCCTTTTATTAATTTTGTAGCCCGCCTCCGCACCCTTTCTAGTGCTATGATATCCTTCTTTAGAATAGGTGCCCAAAATTGCACAGCATATTCAAGGTGCGGCCTTACCATTGATTTATACAGAGGCAAAATTATATCTTTATCCCACGACTTGATGCCCCTTTTTATACACGACAATACCTTACTGGCCTTAGCAACCGCAGACTGACATTGCACATTGTTGCCTAGTTTGTTGTCTATAACAATTCTCAAATCCTTCTCATTTGTCGTTACCCCTAATTCACTACCATTTAGGGTGTAGGTTGCTTGTACATTCGCTACCCTGAAGTGCATAACTTTACATTTATCTACATTGAATTTCATCTGCCATTTGTGTGCCCAGTACCCCAGTCTATCTAGATCCCTCTGCAGCACTGTAATATCCCGCTCGCCCTGTATTACTTTACCTAGTTTAGTGTCATCTGCAAACACAGAAACATGACTTTCAACGCCTACTGCCAGGTCATTTATAAATATGTTGAATAAAATTGGTCCCAGAACAGAACCCTGAAGGGACACCACTTACCACTTTTGACCAGCTTGAAAATTTACCATTTATAACAACTCTCTGTTCTCTATCTCTAAGCCAATGTTCTACCCAAGAACAAGAATTTGCATCTAGACCAATTTCCTTCAGTTTGAATACTAACCTATTGTGTGGCAAAATCCAAGTAGATTACATCCACTGCAACACCCTGATCTACACTTCTACTTACATCTTCATAGAATGCAATGAAATTAGTTTCATAAAACCATGCTGATTTTTGCTAATAATACTGTTCTTCCCAAGGAATTCTTGAATATTATCCCCAAACAGCCCTTCAAATACTTTCCCAGCCACGGAAGTTAAGCTCACAGGTCTATTATTTCCGGGCACAGAGTTTGAACCCTTTTTGAAAATAGGAACCACATCTGCCTTCCTCCAATCCTCTGGTACAATTCCTGAAAGAAAAGAATCCCGAAAGATTAGAAACAGAGGTTCACTTATTTCCTGACTCAGCTCCTTAAGTACTCGTGGGTGAATACCGTCAGGCCCCGGAGCTTTGTTAACATTAATTTTCTTTAGTTGCTGCAGCACCTTGTCCTGAGCCATCCACTCACAGTTTGACTGAAAAATGTTTTCAGTAGTCCTATGTATATCCATTGCCATAGGTTCCTCCTTAATATATACTGAGGAAAATAGTTATTTAAAGTTTCTGCTTTTTCCTGGTCCTCCTTAACCAACACTCCCCTCTCTGTTTTTAATGAACCTACGTTATCATTTTTTGTTTTTTTAGAATTTATGTACTTAAAGAATTTTTGGGGGTTAGTTTTGCTCTCTTTGGCAATCACCCTCTCATTTTCTAGTTTAGCCCATCTAATCACCTTTTTGAATGCTTTATCGGCTTCCTTATATCTTATATAGGATGCCTCTGATTCGTCTGATTTAAATGCTGTAAAAGCCATTTTCTTATTTTTAATTTTCTGCTTAACGTCCCCACTAAGCCACATCGGTTTCAATTTGTTTCTTTTATATTTGTTTCCTAGTGGTACATACTGAGAAGTGTACCCTGCTAATATTTGTTTGAAAATACTACATTTTTCCTCAGTATTTTTAGCCCTGAAGAGTTTATGCCAGTCAATAAGTTGTAAAGCTGCCCTTATCTTATTGAAATTGGCCTTCTTAAAATTATATGTTTTAGTATTCCCCATGAGCAATTTCTTTTTTTAGTTTATTTCAAAAGAGACCATATTGTGATTACCCAAGTGCTCCCCCACTTGAATGTTAGACACAGGATCAACATTGTTTGTTATCACCAGATCCAAACAAGTACATTTAACAGGTTCAAAAGCCTGAATCCCCTTGCAGAACTTCTAGTCCCTCTATCCCAATTTATGTCTGGGTAATTAAAATCTCCAATAATTAACGTGTTACCCAGATGTGCAGCTTTCTCAATTTGCTCTAACAGCTGCTCTTCCTCATCATTATTAACATTAGGTGGTTTATAACATATCCCAACCAGTAGTTCTTTTCCTTTTTTTTGCCCCAAGTTGATATCTACCCATAAAGCTTCCACAATTCCCTTGTCGCCTTCAAGATTCTTAATATTTGACTTTAGCTCGTTGTTAATATACAAGCATACTCCTCCTCCCTTCCTGCTTTTTCTGTCCTTCCTATATAACGTATAACCTTTTAAGTTAACTGCCCAGTCATGGGTCTCATCCCACCATGTTTCTGTTATGCCTATTATATCATATTGCTTAGTGTATGCTATTGCCTCTAGTTCTCCCATTTTGTTATTTAGGCTCCTTGCATTAGCAAGCATACATTTAATATTACCCTGAGTCTTTTGAATTTTATGAGAATTTTTATTAATACATACTTCCTCTGTTCTGATCTTGCCCCTCCCCCATCTCCACCCCCCTTGTTCTCATCTGAAGCCCCTCTCCTTTCTGCGCTATCTCCATTTTCTGAGATCTTGTCCCTCCCCCCCTACCACTAGTTTAAAAACCCCTCCAGCCTTCTAGCCATCCTCTCCCCTAGCACAGCAGACCCTCTTCTGTTAAGGTGCAATCCATCACCGCTATAAAGATTGTACCAAAGCGCAAAATCAGCCCAGTGCTCTAGAAAGCCAAACCCCTCCTTCCTACACCATGACTTTAGCCACGCATTTACCTCCCTGATCTCCCGCTGCCTTTCTACTGCTGCGCGTGGCACAGGTAATATTTCTGAAAATACTACCTTGGAGGTCCTTTTCTTCAGTTTATCTCCTTATTCCCTGAAATCATTTTTTAGGACCTTCCATTTTCCACTGACTTTGTCATTGGTACCAATATGGACCGTGACAGCCGGGTCTTCCCCAGCCCCTTCCAATAATCCATCCACTCTGTCAGCAACATGCTGGACCCGAGCACCCTGGATACAGCAAACTGTCCGGTTGAGCCTATCAGAGCGGCAGATTACCCTATCTACTCTCTTAATAATAGAGTCCCCTACCACCACAACCTGTCTAGCCTTTCTTACGCTCTCAACCCCACTCATACTAGAGGGGCTGTTCCCTCGGCTGTTAGAAGGAACAGCTTCCTCCAGTATAGCTACTCCTGAGCTGATGCACACAACATCTTCACTCAAGCGGGCAAATCTGTTAGGCTGCACAAGGTCAGGACTAGCGTTCCTCCCCCCTCTACCACCACGTGTAACTGTCACCCAGCTACATGCCGGTTCCCCAGCTGACTTATATCCTCCCTCTTTACTACCTGCCCCCACTACACTCTGCTCAGTGAGCAGCAGACTCCTTTCAAGATTGTCTATCTCTCTCAAAGTTGCAATTTGCTTCTCCAGATCTCTAATATGAGCTTCCAGAGAAACCACTTGCTCACACCTGCCACAGAGGTATGGACCCTGGACGGATTCATCCAGGCATGCATACATGAAGCAAGATGTGCATTGAGTCAGATCATTAATCTTGCTAACTTCCATAACCATACTCACAAACAAGTATAAGAAAGAAAATAAATGAGAATCTACAAAATAACAGTTAAACAAGAACACCCGTCAAAAATAAACAGTTAAAAGTACAGAACTATAGTTCAACAAAAACAGTCCAATAAATATATAGCAGTATAAATGCAGTACCTTGTGGAACTCCTGTTTCTTTTTAACTCCTACTTAAAATAGCCTATCTCAATGCAGAAGCAACTCAAGTGAGCAAGCTCTATGAGTTAGTTTGGGCTTTATATAGATAAACCCACACAGGTGAAACAAGGTAACCACTCCCCTCAATTAACTGAGCTGCAGCACACAGTAGAAAAAAAAAACACCAAAAATAAAGCACCCAAAACAGATGACTGAGTAATTAAATGCAACCAAATAAAGCTTTTTCCACCAGTTGTACTTCTCCAAGGGAACTCCTGTTTCTTTTTAACGCCTACTTGAAAATAGCCTACTTACTATCTCAATGCAGAAGCAACTCAAGTGAGCAAGCTCTGTGAGTTAGTTTGGGCTTTATATAGATAAACCCACACAGGTGAAACTAGGTAACCACTCCCCTCAATTAACTGAGCTGCAGCACACAGAAGAAAAAAAAACACACCAAAAATAAAGCACCCAAAACAGATGACTGAGTAATTAAATGCAACCAAATAAAGCTTTTTCCACCAGTTGTACTCCTCCAAGGGAACTCTTGTTTCTTTTTAAAGCCTACTTGAAAAGAGCCTACTTATCTCAAGCAACTCAAGTGAGCAAGTTGAGAAGACTTCCGCGAGTGCTGGAGGAGAGTTGGCTTTCCAACGTCTCGCAATACAAAGTTTAGCAGCTAGGAATATGTGGATGAGCAATTTTCGTTTGGGACTTGGGGGAGGGTCTGGAAACATATGAAGAAGAGCAGTTTCAGGTAAGGGTTCTAGACGAATGTGGAGGATGGAACGTACGGCAGAGAATATTTGCTGCCAAAGGGGAGCTAGGAGTGGGCTTGACCACAGCCTCTCCAACAGAATTTAGGCTAGCCCTTGATCATGTGGGACAAGCGGGACGGAGTCAAATACCAGCGGAAGCTTATTTTTTTCTGTAGTTCTAAGTGGTTTAAGCAATGGGATACCCTTTTCATCATTGCTTCCGATTCTAGCCAAGAATCGGACGGAAAGGTTTGGTTCAGTTCCCTTTCCCAGGCTCGCATATGACGCAGTTTGCGGACATAAAATTTTGAGACCAAAAGAAGGTTCCAACGGGAGATTGCTCCTTTGATCTCCGGGGCAGAGTGGAATAAGATAAGAGTCTATGTCCGAAGAAGAGGGGTGAGGAGACGTGTGCGAGTTACGGAGGTTGTAAAGGGGAGTGTAGAAGTGTGCAAAGATGTTTACCATTTGAGATGGGTTGGAGATTTTACGTCCTGAGTGGTCGCATATGTGGGACGGTCTGGATAATGCTAAGACGTTACATAATTTGCGGGCCAGAAGGGTGTCAGCCTTATTGCCTTTGGCATAAAATTTTTGCTTTATTTTCATAAGCACATAAGAGGTGCGTTGGGAGTTAAGGTCAGCTAGTTGGAGACGAAGTCGCTTGATTTTAGTAAGGAGAGAGTCTGTAGGGCATAGTTTGTTAGCAGTATCTAGTTCGTAGAGCTTAAGGAGAAGAGTTTTATAGGTAAGTGTGGTTTGTTTCTTGACGTGAGAAGCTAAGCTTATTAACCTACCCCGGATAACCGCTTTGTGAGCGTTCCAGAGTGTGGTGATGGGGACTTTTGGAGAGTGATTGTCATGGAAGTATTGCGTGAGATGAGAGTGAATTTGCGATTTGTGAGTGTCAGAGTGCAAGAGTGTGTTGTTCAGTCTCCAAGTGCCCTTACCCGCTATGGGGTGGTCTAATTTTATGGTGAGCACTACTGGGGCGTGATCGGACCAGGAGATAGTGCCTATACGGCAGGACAATGTGTTGTAAGGAAAGCTTATCTGTAAAAAAATAATCTAGTCTGGAGTATGAATTGTGTGGTGTAGAGAAAAAGGTGTAGTCCCTTTCTAAGTGGTGCAGAACTCGCCACGAATCAAATAGGCTGTGTGAGTGAATCAATGCTGTCAGGTTGTGTCCCATGCGTAATGTGTGTTGTGAATGAGGAGAGGGGGTTTGAGATTGTCTAGAGGAGGTGGCATAATACATTTTTTTTACACCAATACATAATATTACCCTGAATAAATCCATTTTCGTTAGATCTCTGAAATTAATCAGGGGTCCATCTTACTCTAAAATGAATGACGAAATAAGAAATATTATAAATATAAGATGCAAACTATTTTTATGTATTATGCGTTACTATGTTTTACTAATATATTTATGTATGTATGTATTTATACATGTATTTATGTATTTGTATGTTTATATTAAAAAAAAAATAATAATAAAAAAAAAAAGAGAGATTGTCTAGGGGAGGGTGGAGGGTGGAGGGGCGTTGAGATCGCCACATAGAAGGAGTTGGTCTTGCTTATGGCGATCAAGTTTTTCTAAGAAGTAGCGAAAGAAAGTGAATTGGCCCAAGTTAGGGGCATAGAACGTAGCAATCGTATACAAAATAGAATTAATAACACAGTTAAGAATAATGTATCTCCCCTGTGGGTCCAGGAGCTTATGGTTAACAGTGAAGGAGAGGTGTTTGGAGATAAGAATTGAGACTCCAGCTTTCTTAGAAGAGGTCATGGAGTGGAATTGTATGGGGAAAAATTTTGAATAAAGAAAGGGGTGAGCAGATTTCTTCAAATGCATTTCTTGCATGCAGATTATGTCTGCATTGGATGATTTTGCTTCCTCCCATAAAAGGCATCGCTTGTGAGGAGAATTGAGACCTTTGGCATTTAGGGACAATATATTAAGGGAGGCCATAGGGGTAATAAGTGAAATGTTGTTTAAGCCAAATTAAGGTGAGGACCCCTATAGGACCCACGGGAGAGACATAAAAGACAAAATATAATGTACTCAGCAGTGAAGGTAGCCGCGCCTGACCAATATGTAGTATGTGCCCGGTATATGTATCATAAAAAAAAAAAAGAACAGTATGTGTAACAACATAACTCAAAAAAACGAAAACAAATAGGTACACAAGGTTGCGTAAGTGCCAGCATAATAGGTAGCACTAAAGGGTGGGGTGGAGAGCCCTTGGTGGGCCCGAGAGCTGAGGAGATATATTAAGGTGTATGGTGTAGAGCCGTGCATATCGAACAATATGAGTAGAAAAAAGTAGGCGAAGTGTACATAGAACAATTAAGGCACTTACCCGGATAGCGAGTCCATGAAGTCCATGATGCGGTCTCGAGGGTGCGAGTGGAGGGAGAGGACTGCAGGGGAGGGGAGTGCAGTATGTAGAGGTCCCAGTGAGTGGTGGAAGGCCTGCCGCATCTGTAAGTGGACACCGTCTAACGATGAGGCTGAGTAGGGCAGGCATGTAGAAATAATCTTGGGAGATGCTTAGCGGGACAGTCCGTTGTGTGAAGAGAGGAGCGTTGCTTGAAGGTCAGCGACGGAAATCACATTGCTGCTAAAGAATCAGTTTCGCTTGAGTTGACCACACTCTCTGGAGCTTTTTCGGTGGAGAGGAACGCTGTAGAGGAACATCTGAAGGAGAGGCAGTATGAGGTTGATCCAGGTGAAGGCCCCAAGAGGTAAGTAGAGTGAGACTGTCTTCAGGTGAAGTGATGATGGAAGTGGAACCATCTTTTTGTATGAAAAGGCAAACTGGGTAGCCCCAACGATATGGGATGTGATGAGACCGTAGTAGAGATGTGACCGGGGCAAAAAGACGTCTTCGCTGGAGCGTGAGTTGCGAAAGGTCTGTTAGTAGTAATACATCTCGAAACGGTTCAGGTAAATCGGGTTTTCGGCGTGCTGCCTGCATAATTCTATCCTTGACGTCAAAATAATGGATCCGGGTCAGAACATCTCTGGGTAGATTGGACTTGACCAATTTGGGTCTAGCAACCCTGTGGAGACGATCTAGCCAGATTGGTGAAGCAGAGCCGTCAGCCAGGAGAGATTGGAAGAGGTTCTGTACATATTGAGGTAAGTCTGCCGTAGAGACTTCTTCAGGAATGCCTCGTAGTCTGACATTGTTGCGTTGAGCGCGGTCTTCAAGGTCCATGACCTGAGAAATTGTAGTCGGAAAATAATGTGGATGGCGTGAGCTTTTGCTCTTGGGCCGCAGAGCTCTCTCTAAACACGTCTGCTCAGGATGCCATCCAAGCTACGCCCCCTGTATGTCATATTC
Source organism: Sceloporus occidentalis (assembly GCA_023333645.1). Classification (NCBI taxonomy): domain Eukaryota; kingdom Metazoa; phylum Chordata; class Lepidosauria; order Squamata; family Phrynosomatidae; genus Sceloporus; species Sceloporus occidentalis. The sequence continues at coordinate 2,998,932 of JALMGF010000065.1, read as the reverse complement.
TAATGTTTTGGTATCATGTACGTTAATAACCCTGAGGTGATTACATCCCCTTTTTCTTACAAGTGTGCAGGTCCCAGCACACAAACATCTTCATGTTATGAATTATGATTATGTGACCCTAGTGCCTGGTCCTCTGTAACATTTGTCAGCATCCAGGGCAGGTCATTTTTAAACAATGCCAGATGTCCTGCCTTGGATGCTGAAAAATCTTACAGAGGACCAGGGTCACATTACAGATATTTGAGAAGGAAAGAAAGAAGGAGATTACTGGCGTGTACAGAATGGTTTGCATAGCAAGTGTTCATAGAAAAGTATTTGGTTGAGATAAAGTATCTCATTGGAATGTACAGCAATAGGACTATTATGTCAATAAAGATTAACAACATATTTTACAATTATTAACAAAGACTAAATTAATAAAGACATTTTTATCATAGTGACAGGGGCTTTCCAGTACTGTGGGATCAAACTTCCTCTACAAATGCTTCGCCCTTGAGTCAGTAAATCAAATGTCTACAGGCCACAATTACTGCCTTGTATATAATTTTATATTATTGCTTTGAAATTGGAATTCTTAACATAACATAGCATATGTCCAAATGTCAGCTACAACGTCTGGGCTTCCCCTTGATTCCAAATTTCAATGTCTTATAGTTATTAGAACAAACAAACATTATGAAATGTGAATAAAGCAGATAAAACATTTTTTCAGTCATTATTCAACAATGCTTTGGTTGGTAATTTTGAAGCCAAATATGTGACTCATTTGTATTCAATACAAACATTATAATGTCAGTGGTAGTTACAAGGAAAATCTGTACGTTTCAATACAGTAAACTGTAAAGTGCTAAGTACATTTGTTAACGCTAAATAAATACAAATATTTTTTTTCTGAGTGATTTAACCCCTTCAATCCCGGAGAAATTTTGCCATTTTTGCGCTATGTCGGTTCAGCGATGATTCTCTTTTACTGTGAATAGTGTACCCATATAAACTATATATTGTTTTTTCAAGGAGAGATAGAGCTTTCTTTTGATACCATAGTTGGATGATTAGCTGAAAATTTAGAATTAGAAATTTAGTAAAAAGTAGCAAGAATTAGAAAAAAAAATCTGTGTTTTTTTCATTTTCCCTCTGAATCCTCACAAAATTAGGTAAAAAGACAGAAAATTCCATCCAGATTTATCCATTTAGGTGTCCTGTAGATGTCGATGTGCCCAAAGTGCCCGTTCCCGGCCGCCTAAGTTGATCGCGGCCGGCCGGCAGTTTTGCTCTAAGTCCCCGTTTTTGGCAGGTCAAGTTGCTTGAGAAACCCTGGAAGTCAATGAGGTCGGATTTGCCGGCCGCATCCGACCCTCGCTCCATCGAAGTCGGCATGCCTGGCCGGATTTTCCCGGTGGTGACGTGGAACGCCGTCCCGGTTCGCCAGGGA